>CM052814.1:21942331-22088763 GCA_028533885.1 Nasua narica | reverse complement strand
AAATCAGTTGCTTTCCTATACACTAACAATGAAAATATGGAAAGGGAAATTAGAGAATCGATTCCATTTACTGTAGCACCAAGAACCATAAGATACCTGGGAATAAACCTAACCAAAGAGGTAAAGGATCTGTACTCGAGGAACTACAGAATGCTCATGAAAGAAATTGAAGAAGACACAAAAAGGTGGAAAAGCATTCCATGCTCATGGATCAGAACAATAAACATTGTTAAAATGTCTATACTGCCCAGAGCAATCTGTACTTTCAATGCCATCCCGATCAAAATACCACCAGTTTTTTTCAAAGAGCTGGAACAAACAATCCTAAAATTTGTATGGAACTAGAAAAGACCCCGAATTGCTAAGGAAATGTTGAAAAAGATAAACATCATGAGCTTCATTTAAAATTGAAATACCCTTCCCCAATCAAGGGATACATTTTTGATCCACACTGAGTGTTGTAGTATGGCATGAAAGTTCATACTTGATTGATTATGTGGTACATGCCTGGAGGATATTTAAAGCTGACACTTTCTCTCATGGTGTGTGAGGAATGTTTCACCTGTGGTTCCCTTGAGGAGAATCAAGAGCAACTTTATTCTGACTGGTTACTTTGGGCCATTGATTACATCTTGCCCTATGCAAATGGGGTCTGTTTTTAGGAATACATATATAACTTCAGTTTTATGTTGTGAGTTATTTATTTAAAAGAAATTCAGAATCCCAGGTATGAATTTATGTAATTTGTATTTGTATTATACCTTGTAGGTACTTGGTCAACACTTGAAATACGTTAATCAGGATTACTCCAGGGGTAGTGTGTTAGCATTTGAAAATTGAGAACTTTTTCTATTTCTACTGAGAGAAATAAGGAATCCATATAATTTTAAGTCAGAGGTGGATTTCATTTAAAAACTGTTCAACTATCATTATCTCAATCAGTATTAAAGGATTTGTACATCAGCATAAGGGAATTTAGAAAAATAAATAGTTTTGAATGTTGAATGTGTAGTTATCGATCTATGTCTATTGGCTAGTAAACTTCTGCAGGCATTTGGCCTTGGGCAGCTCTAGGGAGCTCACAGACTAACATTTTCCCAAGCAGGGGCCTTGATCTAAGTCTGTATTCAGTCTGATGTACGACCATGTTATGAGGGACTCTGTTGTCGTACAAATTTAGCATGTACTAGATGTAGAACTGAATATTGCTACAGTAATAGGTGACATGACTGTCTGGAGTCTGTTTGTAAATGGCTTTGTTTGAGTGTGGTAGAATTTAGTATCAGCCTTGTTTTCATTGTAGCATATCACTTGGTTGTGAGACTTTCAGAGAGAATACTTAGAGGGTTCATGTACCTCTAATCATTTGAAATCTCTGGTCTTAAAACTGACAGTGTGAAGAAATTGGGTATTGTCACTTCTTAAGAGATGGCCAATTTCAACTAAGACATCTCTATCTTTGATTTGCGCTGATAACAGCTAGTGATCCAGTCTATTGTTCTTTAGGAGGAGATGAGTCAGACAACGACATACGGTGCTCTTCAAGCTCACGGGAGGGGAACCATATTAGGTTATCTGAGTGGTCTCTGTAGACCCTCTATCTTTTCACACTGTGTTGAGTGGGAATACTTCCCACTCTTCCCTTTGGGATTGTGATCAGGAATCACAACACATAAAAAACTCTCCTTAAAAGTATTTTTTAAATCTCTAAATTCTGACACTTATTGTCTTTATATAGTCAAGATGCCTAAGCTCAAAAACAAACAAACAACAACAAAACAATCTTGCTTTCTATTCCATTTTAAATAGCGGGCTCATAGTTCAATTTGGCAAATGGAAACAGTTTGCCTCCAGTGTCCGAGTCTCAGACTAAACTGAGATGGAAATTGAGAACGGAGATAGTTGAATTTTGATACCATACTATGCATAATAAAATATAACTGCTAAAGAATAATATAGTCAGGTAAGCTAGTTTTATATTTTATCACATAATCTCTAGTGAACCAATAGTTTTCAGGCTACTAGGGGACCATTTATTATAATAAAACAGTGATTTTTTTAAAAATTATTTTCAGTTAGCCAACATATAATACATCATTAGTTTTTGATATGGTGTTTGATGATTCATTAGTTGCATATAACACCCAGTGTTCTTCACGACATGCCCTCCTTAATACTCATCACATAGCTACTCCATCCCCTCACCCCCCTCCCTTCCGTAACCCTCAGTTTCTTTCCTGGAGTTCACAGTCCCTTATGGTTTATCTCCCTTTCTGATTTCTTCCCATTCAGTTGATTTAATCTAGTAAAACCAGTTGATTATGCCAAAGTATAACTGGAAAAAAATAAGTTACTCTTATAAACACAAAATAAATGTATCTATAAAAGGATTTCATTGTTGAGGAGACCAGAAAGATACTAAAGCTAATTCAAAGAACATTTGAAGAGCTGTTGTAGGTATTTTAAAACAGTAGAATAAGAAATATTAAAAGTACCAGGCTGAATATGACACTGGTTAATGTCCTATTTGTCAATGAGATCATGAAATTTGGGTTTAGCTTTTTTTTTTTTTTTTGCTGGTAAGAAACCTGTAAGCTAAGATGTAACTTTATCGTGTCCAGGTGCTAATCAAATAGTAAAGAGTGCAGTCTAACTCAGGTACATTCTCCTGGAGAATTAAGTGATTTTTGCATGATTGCTTTGAACATTGCCCCAGCATGAGGTTGCAAGGATATACCACATCTCCTTTGCCTTCCCTACAAATGTTGGATAAATTTCTCTGGTAAATGACAGCATATTTCTCTTTATTTGAATATATAAAGCCCTTGACCTATTCTAGTTAATTAAATGAGAAAATAATGATGGATACTAAGCATACCATGGTAAAAAAGATACACATTTCATATTCCTCAATTTGTTTGGACCTCCATTTCACATACTAACAACAATAAATTTGGAATAACTGTTTTCTGGAGTACTATCTGTCACCAAGAACAGCTAATTTATTTCTCTAACTGCTTGAACTATTAGCAACTTTCAGCACTGTGGCATATCTTTTCAAACTATCTTTTCTTTGTTTCACTGAGAGCTCTCTGTTCTACTTTCCATGGTAAGCATCTGGTTATGTTTATCTTTGTACTCTTCTTTGTACTATTTACAGTCTTTTTTTCTCATATTTTTCTTTGCTGGGGATTTACTTCTCCTTTCCTAAATCCTTACCTCTTCTCGCTAGCTGTTAAATGTCAGAACAATTAAGAACTGGCACTAGACCACACTTTTTTCATGCTACACTCTCTCTGCTGGTAATCTGATCCATGCCTATTGTTTTAAATGCCATCCCTAGAAAATGCTCTCTGAATCCATAGCTCTAGTGAGACTCAGAAACCCCCACCTATTGCTTCATCAGGATCTACATATGGATAAATGAAAGTCTACTCAAAGTCAACCAGTCTTAAACCAAACATCATCCCTTGCTTCTTCTCCTTCACTAATCCCATTATAATGAATGACCCCATGGTGAGATCTAGTTGTGTAAGACAGTTGTCCTTAATGCTTCCACTCTCTCCCTCCCGTATACAATTCATAATTGAGATTTTATAAGTTCACTTCCTAAATATCTCTCAAAGTCATTAACACATTTCTACATGAATACCACTATTACTCTCAATACCACTATCACTCTGAGCTGAACATCACCATCTCTTGTTTGTACAAATACAGATCTCTCGTACTTAGTCTCACTCATATGTACTTTCTGCCTTCTAGTCAGTTCTCCACACTACAAAAAGGATAGCCATTTTGGAAATCACATCTGTTCCAGTTGCTCTTTAAAACCCTTTAATGGATTCTTCTTTCTTTTAAGAGGAAGAGAATCGGTTTGAGCATGGCTGGGATAGTTATAAACAAGAGCTGTGGAGCCACACTCCCTGGGTTCAAGTCTAACCTCTTCACACTTCAGCTGTAGGAACAGGCAAGATGTTTTATTCACTTAGCCTCTGTTCTCAGATGAGTCGTTAGTAGTACTGACTTCATATCATTGTTTTAAAAAGGGAATAAGCTAATACACATAAGGTACTTTGAGCAATATCTTTCACTCAATTAGACATCAATTTACCATAGTATTAGTACTACTTTTTCGTTGTCATTTCCTAATTATCTCCCTCTTGGTATCTGTAGTTTTCCCATATGCTGTTTGTTTTAGTTGCTGAAAAACTCATGTTTAGCCCCACTCCTGCATTTGCATGTGCTACTTCCTCTTCCTCACCATCACTTCTGGGGGCCCCAACATTTATTGTGAAGTCCTTTAAATTTTTCCACTTCTCCCTTTTATTAATTATCTCCTTTGAACCAAGTGAGCTGAATTTTATTTCCTCTTAAAAGCCTGACTGATACTCTGCCCATTGTAGATACTAGGGAGCCTAGGCTGATGGAGACTTATTTCAACACATGCTTCTGTGATCCTCATAGAGGAAAAAGGGTATAGTGGTTAATTCACCAGCTCTTTATAGCTCCTTCCTGGAATTGAGAGACTCCTGCTTATGTTTAACTAGTCCAGGTAAGTCATATGTCCACATCTCTCTTCAAAGAAAGAAGAAAAATACAGTTATCATTTTCTTGGAAAAGAAGGTGAGGTAGTACACTTATGATCCTATTGACACTTATGACTACCAAACTAAGTATAAGTAAAGGCATTAGAACCTGAAAGTGCACTGACTATTGGAGACTGATGATGGTCTATTGTGAGGTGAGCTTCACAAGTACTCTAGGATTAGATGGAAACATCTATGGGGTGAGGTCAGTGAGGGCTATAAAACTGTGCAAAATTTGCATAATACTCTTTTCTTAGACTTTAAGGGAAGGCATAAGAAAAGAAATCTGAAAAGGAGAAGACAAGGTTGTATCTATATTTTGGAATATTATAATTGAATCATTGTATCTTGAGTATAGATTCTTTAATGAAGTAAGGTTATACAAACTGTTTACATATAAATTTGGAAATGTAACACAGTAGGCTTATTATTTCAGCATCTGGAATGTAAATTTGACAAGATAATAAATTTTATGCTTTTCTATATTGTGTAGAGGCTTCTATTACATGAATCAAGGCAATTAATTAGACTGATCAAGTTACTAGTTTTTCAATTAGCATTGACATAATCACAATCTCATGAAAAAAAGATTGTTTGCAGTAGAAATATTTTGTAAAATATCCTTTAATTAGAATAATCATGTGGAAATATTCTATCAGAAATGTATCTATAGAGCAGCATTACACATCAGATTTGAAATAGCCCAACTAATTAATAGCTAACAAAATTTTATATAAGTTCATGGAAATAAAATTAGAGTGGCCAAAACATCGCTGTAGAATTTTGATATAAGAAAAATAAATGTATGATGCAGAAACAAAATAGCATAAAATCCCTCTATGCCTTGAATATAATTTAATTTAATTATTGACTCTCACATACATAGCTAGAATATCATCAATCACCATAGATAATATTTTTTCTAAGTCACCAAAACTAATTATAGTCAGTAATCTTCAGTCACTGAGACTAATCACTACACTACATTAAAAATCAATCTATTATGTGGTGTCATGAAGGTCTGGTGGGTGTACAGATTTTTTATGAACCTCGAAATTCTATTAATTACCTGAACACTTCACATAGACATATGAAGTTGTTGTCCAACTTACTTCTCTCTTGTAAGCAATAAAAACACTGGTGATTTTTATTTCATCTTTATGCTAAGTGAACAGCTCTGTATTGATAAAACGTTTCATGAAAATTGCTATTGTTCTGATAATTTTTTAATTAAAATAATAAGAAAGGGGAATACACTGAAATACAATAAGATAATGCTGGACACAGGCAAAAGTAGAGGGAAAGTGACTCATCTTTATATTAGGAGCTTCTCCTTTACTTTTCCCTATAATGTGTTTCATTGACTCTAAGATACCATGCTAAACATTTTAAGTTTCCCTTAGCAGACTCTTCTCCTAGTACTTGTGTGAATCAATTAAAATCTAACATTTCATGTTCACAGAATTTTGTTTTTTAGAGATTTATTTTTTGAGAGAGAGAGGGGGGGAAGGACCAGAGTGAAATGGAGAGAGAAACTTAAGCAGACTCCATACTGAGTGTGGAGCCTGATGTGGGACTTGTTCCCATGACCCTGAGATCATGACCTGAGCCAAAATTGTAACTGACTGAGTGTCCCTCATGTTCATATGATTTTAGAGATAAAAAACTCTGCAGGTTATCTATCCATTACCAATACAGAAATTGAAAGGAATTTTAAACAGCAAGTTTACATCTTTAGTAGCAGAGTAGAATCTGTTTCCTAACTGTTTGACAGAAATCTTTCCACCAAATCACAAGTAAACCACAGATAAACACTGATTTTTTACTATTACATTAATATCTGGAACAAATTTGATCCACCTAAAGGAAGAGTATATTTTTTAACATATGATGTTGGAAGAACTGGTCATCCACGGCAAAACAAACAAACAAAACATGAATCTAGACACAGAACTTACAATGTTTAGATAAGAGTGGATCATAGACCCAAATATGAAATGCAAAACTGTAAAACTTCTAGATTATAACATAGGAGAAAACCTGGACAACCTTGGGTATGGCAACAACTTTTTAGATACAAGACCAGAGGCACAATTCATGAAAAAAAAGGTAGGCTGGACTTCATTAAAATTAAAAATTTCTCCCAGATTATAGTGTCTTATAAAACTAAACATACTCTTACCATATGATCCATCAGTTTTGCTCTTTAGTATTTACCCAAGATAGTTGAAAACATATATCCACATAAAAACCTACACACAGATGTTTTTAGTAATTTTATCCATAATCACTAATGTTCGGAAGCCACTAAGATGACCCTCAGTAGGTGAACATAAACTGTGGTCCATCCAGACAATGTGGTATTATTCAGTGCTAAAAAGAAATGAACTCTAAAGCCATAGAAAAACATGGAGGAAGCTGAAATGAATATTACTAACTGAAAGAAACTGATCTGAAAAGGCTATATACTCTTAGATGTCCAGTTACATGACATTCTGAAAAGGTAAATCTATGGGAATAGTAAAAAGATCAATGATTGCCAGGGATTGGGGAGGGGCAGGAGTGAATAGGCAGGGCACAGAGGACATCTAGGGCATTGAAAATATTCTGTATAAGGGGTGCCTAGGTGGCTCAGTGGGTTAAGCCTCTGCTTTCAGCTCAGGTCATGATCTCAGGGTCCTGGGATTGAGCCCCACATTAAGCTCTCTGTTCAGCGGGGAGCCTGCTCCCCCCACTCTTTCTGCCTGCCTCTCTGCCTACTTGCGATCTCTCTCTCTCTCTCTGTCAAATAAACAAATGAAATCTTTAAAAAAAAACAAAAGAAAATATTCCGTATGATACTATAATGATGGATACATGTTGTTACACATTTGTTCAAACTCATAGAATGTGCAACACCAAGAGTGAATGGCAATGTGTAGCATGGACTTGGAGTAACCTTGATGTGCCAGTGTCACTGATTGTAACAAATGAACCACTCTGGTGGGCCATGCTGAAAATGGAGGAGGTTATGCATGTGTTGGGGGAAAACCATGTGCATATGGAAAATCTCCATTCCTTCTATTTAATTTTGCTGTGAACTTAACAGCTGCTCTAAAAAAATAAAGTCTTAAAAAATAGATTAATAAACAACCATATAGTCCTCCTTCAACTAGAATTACCAATTGTTAACATTAGTCAACTTTGTCCTTTTCTCTTTATTTTTCTTATTTCTTTTCTCTTACTTTCTCTTTCTCTCCCCTTTACTCTCTCTTTTACACACACACACACACACACACACACACACGCAGCCTTTTTTTCTTTTAACTTAACCATTTCGACCTAGCTCTAGCATCATGTATCTCCTAAGAATGAAGGTACATTCCTCCATTAGAAGTATACTTTTACCAGGTTCAAGAAAGCGAAATTTGCAATCATAATATAATCTAACATACAGTCTACATTTCTATTTCTTCTATTAGACCATGATGTCTTTACTTTTTCTAAATCCAGAAGCCAATCAAAAGTCACACATATGTTCGAGGTGACTGGGTGGTGCAGTTGGTTGAGCAACCATTTCCGCTCAGCCATAATTTCGGGATTATGGGATTAAGCCCCATCTCAGGCTCTGTGCTTAGCATAGAGTCTGCTTGAAGTTTCTCTCTCCCTCTCCCTCTGCCCTTACCCTGCCCCCTGTGTGCTGTCTCTCTCTCAGATAAATAAATAAATCTTTAAAAAGATCACACATATGTTTATCAAATCTCTTAGTCTACTTGAGTCATTCTATAAATTTTTTCCTTATATTGAGAGGTCTGGATAGTTTGGTTTGCAGAATTATCTTTATTTGAAGCTGTTTGATTATTTCCTTCTATTTAGAATAATTTTTCTCCAAGAATATTGCATAGGCAGGGCACCTGGGTGGCTCAGTTGTTAAGCGCTTCTGCCTTCAGCCCAGGTCATGATCCCAGGGTTCTGGGATAGAGCCCCACATGGGGCTCCTTGCTCAGTGGGAAGCCTGCTTCTCCCTCTCCCACTTGTGTTCCCTCTCTCACTGTGCCTTTCTCTGCCAAATAAATAAATAAAATCTTAAAAAAAAAAGAATATTGGATAGGTGATACCGTGTCCTTTTTAGTAAAAAATAAATTTGTTTCATTATTGATAATGCTAAGTTTTTGATAACATTTTTAAGGGTAGCATGTATCAGATTTCTCCTTTGTAAAGGTACTTTTTTTTCCCTTTGCAATTATTAAGTAACCAGTGGAGTGAATATCTTATATTCTAACTAATCCAAGGGTTTTAGCATCCAGTGATGATTTTTGTCTATATTAAATTTAAATTTGGTAGTTATGAACTAGTTAAGCAAATTCATTACATATAAACATGTATTATATACATATAATTATATATTAAATATATATTTGTTGTATTTGACAATGTAATCTATCATTGACACATAATTTTCATAAATATCTCATGAATTTTATGTTTATACCAATTTTAGAGATTTAAGGAACATGTTGTACAAATACAAAGAGTTAATAAATGATGAAATTGATGCTAGAAACCAGCTCTAATTTTTCCTGTACGGTTCTCTTTTTGAGACACAGTGTCATGTTTGGACAATGTCTAACAATATTTAGGCCAAGAAAAATTTCAGAGAGTTTCTTAAACACCAACAGTGATCATCTGAAGTGAATAGATCCGAGCATCTTATTTCACTTCCTTTTGCACTGAGCCCTTAGTGCATTTTGCTTAATTCCTTGGTTATTCATTAGCTTCCTTAAACTCACCATGTGGCACGATGATGAAGATAGACTGGAACTTCTTTGTGTGATATCACTAAAGAATGCATTTTCCTTAAAATATAGACAAAAAAATAACACAAACAGCAATAAAAAAGTTAGCAGTTTCTATTTAGCATGCTGCAATTGTAAAGTTTTCAATCCCTGAGTCATTTTTTGGGTAGAATCCTTTCTAAATGAATTGTAACTACAGTCCTGATTCTCTTTATGAGAAATGGTAGAGAGAAGTGGTTGGTTACATGAATTCAAATCCTGGTTCTTTCATCTATTGTCCTATGAGCTTGGTCAAGTTGATGTCCTTTTTTGTGGCATGTGAACAATACACTTTTCAAAGTTATTGTGAGATTAAATTATTTAGCAATTGTAGAGATTTTTAACAGGTGTCAGGCACACAGTAAGCATCAAAGTCGGATGAGAGACAATTTAGTGATCGATTGTGGGCTCTGTAGCCAGAGAAACAGGAGTATGAATCCTGGCTTGACCCTGACTTGTTGTAATCTCGATGATAGTTCATGAATATTAAAATGCTGATGTTTAGTCACTTTATTACATTATGTTTTTTTGCAGCCTGCCCCATCCAAGGTTGAATGGGGGTACTTAGTGACTCAAGGCAATAGGGGAGTAGGCTTTGGCCTTTTTTTTTTTGAGTAAGGAAATGCATGGAAGTTGAGAACTGTGATGAGAGAGGGGCTTTCTAAATGTGTTTTGCCTCCCAGGAGGCAGGTATATGTTTGGTATTCTTAGCCTATCAGGACCTACTCAGATGGTCTAGGTTATTTATCCTCATTTCTACTGTAGGGCAGAAACTGACTTGAACTGATGGGAGGCTATATCTGTGTTGTTCACATGTACTATGAATGTGTATATATGTGTACAAATACACATGCACACACACTGAAAAAGAATGTGTTTCATTGGGAGTACTGTCTCGGATCCCACTGAAGGTATAATGAAATAGATACTATATGTACATGATTACCTTTCTAAAACTCCCAAATTCTGAATTCCGGAACACATCTGGCCCTGAGTACTTCTGATGGAGGGTTGTTGACAAGAGTTAAGGCTCTAGCATTTTCCAGTTCTGTCTCATGACAGCGTGGAGTGTGGCTTGATAAACAGACAAGTATGAAAGAGACCTAAGACAGATCTTTCCCAGGTAAACTCTGTAAATAGAAGGCCTCATGAGTTGATCTGGTCAAAGTATACTGTTTGACACAGCACTGGTTGGCAGAGGTCTGGAATTTAGCTTCCAAGAGAACTTTGTGCTCTGGACTACACACAGAAGTTCATGCCTAGTTTTAAGAGTAATATATTAGGGAACTATGGGTTCTGGCTGGTAAATGTGCCTGAGCGGGTCACTACAGAGAGAGGAGAGATAGACCTATAACATTCTGAGTCAGAGCCCTAACGAGGGTTATAGCCAAACTTCAAGCCATAATGCCAGTTAAGTACTGCCGGAGCTCAAAGGGCAGACCTATGCTCATTATTTGCAAATTCTGTTATCGGATACCAGCAGAGCACTCCGGGACCAGGAGGCCTAGAGACATAACCATGGAGATGAGGAAAACCAAAGGGCTCTATTTAGGTATCTCAGCAACCCTTTCTTGTGACAGGGGATGGCTTTCAACATCAAGGCTATTTTAAACTCAGTGAACCACAAATTCCACTTTAAAGATATTTTAGTAAGATGAACTAGAAAAAAAAAATCTTGACTTCAAACAATGATTTCAATTTTCCTTTTACTTTATATGGTTGTATTATGTAATCTGGACATGCAATCATCCTGTTATATACATACATGTAAATAAGCTCCCTTCCTATTTGGTTTTATATTTAAACTATTGTAAGGCACTTTTTAAAAATTAAAATAACTTCTAAGACTATAGAAATACATCTAAAATAAAAATATGTCTTTTATTCTCATAAGATAGTAATGAATTAGAATTTTAGTTTAAGATCATTTATAGTTTCAAAAGCCTTTACATTTCTCCAAAGAATTTAATGTATTCCTACTGAACATTTCATTAAAAATGCTGCAGACAGAATATGAGTTTTTCTAAGTATGACTTCTATCATTTTACTAAAATCAGTAAAAATAATTTTGTGCTTGGAAGGTTACTACGTTTCAGCTCCCTCTCTCTAGAAATGGAATGAGAAAAAAGCAATAATAATAAGAGATGATAGCTTCAAATGTTAAAAAATAAAAAATCATTTCCAATTGCACACCCATTATCAGCCAAAGAAAATGCAGGACTGAAGTAGGAGGCATGGTGGGTAGCACTTTGAAAGTACCATAATTTTAGAGATGAATCAATGCAAAAGAAAAAAATACATCATTTGAAAGTGCTGTAGTATTAAAAAGCTTTGGGGGAAAATGAGGTTGCAGTTTGAACAAAATTATACATTTACTAAAGAGGGAAGAAATTAGTTATTGTCTAATAGTCAGCATAAAGATGCCAGAAAAACTGTATAAAATCTTTTTATAACAAGTAACTTGAAAATTAATGAGCCCTACATCTTCAATTAATAAACTTTATTTGAATTAAGAGAACAAATCATTTAACCATAAGAAACAGAGAAACAACTTCAACAATTTTAAAACATACCTAGTTTATGCTGTGAAGAAACACTACCACCGACAAAACACTCCTAAAAGGATCTTTGGTAAGCGTGTCTAGTTGGGAACCACTGTATATTTCCAGGAAAGACCTGGAGTACTGGGTTGCTTGGTGTGCCTCCCACACCATAGTAATGTCCACTCAGGACCTGTGAAAGTGACCTTATTTGGAAATAGGTTCTTTGCAGATGGAATTAGTTAAGATTAACTAGTTAAGTGACTGGCATCCTTATAAGAAAAGGATGTGGACTCAAAGACACAGACACAGAGGGAAATAGGCAAAGTGACAGGAGAAGCAGAGGTTGAAGGGACATAGTGAGGGGTGCCAAGAATTGCCAGCAACTTCCAGAATCTAGGAAGAGGCATTGGACAGATTTTCCTTAGAGCCTTTGGAAGGATCATGGCTCTAAGAAATTAATATACTTGGTAAACATCCAAAACAGTAATAATGCATTGATATGAATAATGAAACTAAAGCTTAGCTAAAGCATTTTTCATGGTGCTCCCATCACTGATCTTTTTTTCTTTTTAAGCTGCGAAGTATTTATTTGTTGTTTATAACTTCAGAATAAAAGATTTAATTTTGTTGGCATGCTGGATGACATCCTTACTATCCTCGCAGAGATCCATGTATTCACTATATCAAAATTCATTTACTGAGTATCTAATGGGTACTGTATTCCAAATCTCACTTTTGATTTCTCTGATAGTCTGAATCTTCTCATTTGTGGTAAAGCTTCAAAAATCACCTGGCTAAATCGGTAGTATATCAACTCTCCAAAGCATTTTTTTGACTTAATTTTTTAAAAATTCTATCACTCCATTTTAGAAGAGAATGACAAGGCTTTTTCAGGAAGTTGTCCTTTAATGTACAGGAAGAGAGTCGAAGTATTCTTCTGGATCACTTGGTTGTTTAGTTTCCAGTTGCATCGAGGTACCCCATGATGTACTTAGGCACAATCGTGGATAATTCATGCCACCATTGTAAAACTTCTGCTCCTTAGGTCCCATGGACCTGTGATTATGGCTACATTTTAAACCTGGATTTGGGTATAATATACATTGATAAACAAACCAGTGAGGACTTCTAGGAGTATCTAATGTTATAACTGAGGTAGAAGTGTATGTTCCGTCCTATGATAGTCAAGATGTTAGGCACTTTCTTCTCATGTGCATTGGGACCCCTGCCTTCAACAATAATTGTACCTGGATCTACCATCCATATTAAAACGCTCTGCTACTTCCAACCATGTGTATTTAAAACCAGTATGCCATTTGACTGCACATTGGAAGAGGGGAACAGATTAAGGTTTACTTTTTATCCATTAAGTGAGAGGGCTATATCGGGAGATTTTGTGTTCTTTAATTTTTTCGTCACATTTGTGAATTACATTATTAGATCCATTTTGCTAATGAGTTTAGGATTGAATTTGTATTACAATATTTAAAATTATGTAGTACTTCAGATTTATATAAAATGGAAGGCCTATTTCATGAGAATTAAGGCACATGGTGATTTCCCCAACCTGGTGAGGCATTGTTATTCCATCTTTCTCAGTTTGCCATTTACATTAATTTAACTATTATTGCTAACATCAACAGAAGGGACACTTTTTGAATTCCTACTAAGAGTAATTCATGGAAAAACAAGGTTTTCTAACTACTGGGACTTCATTCAAACCACAGTGTGAATGCCAAGCAAAATAACAAGCCAATCAGTCCTTGTATTAGTTTCCCATAGCTCCTGCTTTTAAACTACCACAAACTTGGTTGTTTAAAGAACACAGATTCTTTTCTTACAGTTCTGAAGATCAAAAGTCTGAAATTAGTTTCCCTGGTCCAAGACAAGTTTTTGCAGAGCTGTGTTCCCACTGGAGGCTCTAGAGAAAAAATCCATTTCCTTGAATTTTCTAGGATCTAGAGCAGCATTTCTTGGCTTGTGGGACCCTTCCTTAACCTTGGAAGCCAGCCTTATAGCATCTTGCTTTAGTCTTCACACTGGCTTCTTCTTTTGTGTCAAATTTCCTCTGCATTCTTTTTATAGACACTTGTGATTTCACTTAAGGCCCATCCAGATAATGCAGGATAATCTCCCTATCTTCAGATCATAATATTAATCACAATTGTGAAGTCTCTTTTGCCATTTAAGGCAACATTCACAGTTAGGATGATTAGGATATGGTTCTCTTTTAGGGTCATTATTCAATTTATCTCAGTGCTGAAAGCCACAACCTAAACTTACCTGTTTCATGTTTTTAGCTGTATAATATGCTAATTTCTAGTACCATCTGGATGATCAAATTAATCACTTTGATTTCATGTATTACCAAAAAACTGGTACCAAATATTAGCAAATTAATACATCATCTTTCTCAAGAAACACATTAATTTTCTTACTTGATTAGAGAATTGATTTCTTATACCACTGATACGACTCTAAAAGCAAGAATATCAGGAATCATGTCCAGGTGATTATTTTCTTGCTGTTATTTTCAAGCTGTGTTGTGCTTGGACTGCATGATTATTTGAAAATAAACATACTTGCTTTTAGTGGAGAATGACTAATAAAGTTAATTCCTAATCTTCACTTAAATAGGCATAATCTTAGAATCACTGAATGTTCCTGAAGTTTCAAAGAGTTTGCAGTAAGGAATCAATTGTTAAGATCATTGGTTAACAGGTAATAACAATATTTCAAGGTTTGCAAATCCATCACACAAAGCATTACGTTTGAGAAGATAAAACTATAAAACCTAAGTAGCCAAGAGCCAGGAATATGAAGAGACCATAAAAGAGTAAGTGCAGAAAATTAAAATATAAAATATGCTTTGTAAATATTATAGAAAAACCAGCAATTTTAATAACAGTGACATTGAAACAGAGAAAATCAAACTAAATGGTTGATATAATCTCATATCGAAGCACTGAAAATTTTAGCTTTTCCCTTTTGTTCTGACTAGTTCTCTTGATCATATTTAAGCAGCATGCACACTAGCCTGTTGCTGGAATTGTCTGAGCACGACCATCATGGACATCCATGTGGCTGATGAGGAAGGAAGGCTCTTTAAAAACAAACTAAGGGTTTTGGAAGGGTGGGGGTGAGGGGTTGGGCGAGCCTGGTGATGGGTATTGAGGAGGGCACATATTGCATGGAGCACTGGGTGTGGTGCATAAACAATCAATCTTGTAACACTGAAAAAATAAAATAAACGTATTTGGGGAAAAAAATAAAAAAAATGGGTGAGGTTCTGTGAGTTGTAGCAGCTCTTTATTTAAGAAAAAATGAAAATTTAAAGATATCCTTGACTGGTTACCCAGTTGAGAAACTATCTTTTGGAATGGCAGTAACAGAAAATCAGTTTGATGTTATTGGATGCCACATAATCAGTGAACTTTCAGTGTCAGCCCATCTTTCCACTGGAAGTTCAACAACTGCTGGCACATGTGTGTTTCCCAGAGTTTTGACAATGTTTTTAGTACTTGAAGTAACACAGGTAGCTCATGCAACAGAGGAGTATTTGTTTTATTGTGGACATTCTTATAAATTTATATTAGGTGATAGTTTCCTAAACTAGCCTACATTTGGCCTGCCTTTGTAAAAGCAACACCATCCTTCTTACAAAATTATCATCTGAGAAATATTTTGGCTACCACGAATACTATTCTAAAATCAATAATTCTGGGATGGCTGGGGGGCTCAGTCAGTTAGCATTTGCCTTTGGTTCAGGTCACGATCCCAGGATTCTGGGACCCAGCCCAGGAGTCTGTGTCAGGCTTCCTGTTTAGCAGGAACTCTGCTTCTCCCTCTCCCTTGCCATCTGTCCCTCCCCACAGCTCATGCTCTCTCTCTTGCTCTCTCTCTTCTCTGAAATAAAAAAAAAAAATCTTAAAGGAATAATTCTGCAAGTACTAATTGCTGTGAAAATTTACCAAATGATTTGGAAATTATCATCCAATCACAAACCACCGCGTTAAAAATGTACCATGGGAAAGGTATAGAAAACTACAAAGCAAAGCACTACCATGGATTACTTTGGTACAGGAGTTGGAAATCCTGAGGGGGAGCACTCACGTACCTACCATTGCTTATAACCTGAGTAATCTGCAGAAAGAAGGAAGTTAAGAATTGTTTTGACAAGGAAGGTCATTTTTCACACACGAAATTTATCTCCTGTCTTTATGAAAAAAGGGGAAGATCTTTCCTTGCCCCAGCTCTCTATGACAGAGAGACAGAGCTCAGTAATCACGTGTTACAACGCTAAGATTGTTCATTTTAAGGAATCTGCAAACAAATTGCTCATATCTGTCCCTTGGAAATTGGAAATGGATTCTTATAGAAACTAATACTTAAGTTACTATATGTAAATTATTATTGACATGAAAGGGAGATTCTTACCTGCTTGTACTCAGTGCTAAAAATGTTTAAGGAACATGTCCCTTCTATTTCTGAAGTGAAATTCTCTTGATCCCTTGAACCATTTTGTATCATCATTATCAAATACAAATTCTAAAGTGTATACAAAATTTTTTTTACTATCACCTCTTCTTTTCTGGCAACACCCACATTAGACCATGTAATCATATTTAGCAAGACACTGCCATGATAAACGTTTATTTTTAACTCTTTGTTTTTATTTTTCTTTGCTTTGTTTTGTTTGCTTTTTAAAAGCCTGTCTCTGGCTACAGTATATTTGCTATGACTTTAGAAGTCTGGTCCAAGTACATATTAAAAATAAATAAACACAAGAAAGAGAATAGCCAGAAGTTTCTAGTCATTAATTACAAATTACTAGTATTTGACCACTCAAATTGGCTAAATCTAAAAATGGCTATTGCACAAATGGCTGAACTAGAAGGACTAGAAGACTAGCTAGTTACTCATATTTATTTTTCCCCAAATATGTGTATGGTACCTCACAAATTAAGATATTATAGAATGGTTAAGCATATAGATGTTAGATTTAAACTTTATGGGTCATCTTTTCACCTGGGCCCCTTCCTATCTATGGGACCTTTAGCGAATTGCTCAAACTCTCTGTGTCTTGGTTTTCTTCTATAAAATCTATCTGCAGTTTATCTGTAGGTAAAAACATTATGTTCTTCATAGAGTTCTCATACTTAAATTCATAAAATATTTAGACCAAAGTTTGACACACAATAAGCACCCTTATCATTAGAGTTTACTTGGTTCTTTAGTTGGAGCATTTGACACAATTCCATTTGATATACAGAATAAAACACTTTGTTATCACTCTTCTTTCTCCTTCGGAATTCCATAATAGCTTCAGATCCCCTTCAAAAAATAAAATTTTGTACGTATGTTTTAAGTATGTTTTAAAATAAATAATATAAACAGGAAAGAGAGAAAATAACCTATCTAGTAAACTTAACTTGGTAGAATAACATGATCCAGTGAATTTATTACATATTGATTCATTCAACAATTAATATGCACTTAGATTTGCTACAAACTCTGGGGATGCATGGAAAATATGTTGTTTTTTTGCCTTTTAGAAAAGTACAGTGGTGAGCTAGATATTAAGTCCATCATTACCATGTGAAAAATGGTTTTGTAATGGGACCCAAAAGATGTTCTGGAAGCAGAAACTTCCTAATCCAGTTTTGCAGACATGGGGGATGAAAGAGGAAAAGAAGTTGATGCATGGGTTGAGTTTGGAAGGACCGTAGGCTGGTATTAAATAGGGCAAAATATACCAACGCCATGTTTGCAGTCCAGAAGATGGGAAAAA
Organism: Nasua narica; assembly: GCA_028533885.1. Taxonomy (NCBI): domain Eukaryota; kingdom Metazoa; phylum Chordata; class Mammalia; order Carnivora; family Procyonidae; genus Nasua; species Nasua narica. The sequence continues at coordinate 22,071,026 of CM052814.1, read as the reverse complement.
GATACCACAAAATCAACACAACAGGGGAACTGAGTGATTGGAGAGAGATAAAGCTGAGTGTGGAAGGTGGCCATAGAGAGTCTGAAATTCAGCATACATTTTATCAGAAAGTTTTGGGGAGATGGATGAATTAGGATTCTGTAACAAAAAATACAAGTATGCATACTTATAACTTTGTCTCCATATCTATCATATCTATCTACCTATCTTCTATTGATGATCTATTATCTATCTATCATCTCTCTCTCTCTCTCTCTCTCTCTCTCTATGTCTCAAAATAGAGAGAGAGCCGACAACTCAGGCAGACAGGGTTTCTATGTGTAAGTCTTGAAGACAATTGCTTTTTCTTCATGAAATCTATCTTTGCTTTTAAGGCCTTCAACTGATTGGATGAAGCCCACACACACTGCTAGGGTAAAGGGCTCTACTCAAGGTCTACTAATTTGAATGTTAATATGTTAATCACATTTTTAAAAATATCTTTACAGTGATATCCAGAGTACTATTTTATCAAACAACAGAGCACTATAGCCTAACCAAGTTGACATACGATTTAACCCTTACAGGGGACACTGAATTTTAAATCAGGAGAGAGACAAGATGAGTTTCGTGTCCCAGAAGTTAACTTTGAGGACAAACACAGGGAAGAAAGAGCATATATGAAGATGGGAGGAATATCACTAGGAGGTGGATGAGTGGGTAAAGATCAGAAATGATGGTGATAAACTGTATTGTTCTTGTTTTGATCAAGAAGATCATCTAGGTAGTTTGAAGCCTGAGGAGGCAAGATCAAAGAGAGAGGGTGAGTGATTGTATATTTGATGTAGAAGATAAGAAAAAGAAGGCATCAAGAATATTTCTACCATCCTTCCATAATTAATTTGATTTTAAAGTTGGAAGCTTTTCTATTCTTTCACTTTAAAGCAAAGACAAACTATTGCTAATTTCCAATTATAATTATCCCCCAGAAATCTTAATCTGCAATATTCATCCTCTTCTGAATAGCATTCTTCTGAAGTCTCTCCATTTTAATTAGTTCATTTTTCTTGGAAAATTTTTTTAATAGGCCTTAATTAGTTGTGAGGTAAAATTTAAAAGTGACAATGAGTGCCAGCCTGTTTATACAGAGCTTTGTAGTTCTGAAATCATTTTCACATATATAAAACCAATAAAATATTCCTTTGCTCTTAGGATATGATCCAGTTAAGTTCTACAAGTGATTCTTAGTACGAGAAAAGGATAATATTCCCACATACCTTGAAAACACATTTCTCATTTCCAAACTGAGTTGTGAATTGGGAACCATAGACCATGTTATAGCTTGACAAGAAATAAGGGAAAAGGCCTGAAAAGGAAAGCTTGATATTTACAAATAATTTTTTCTCTAAATTAAAATTAAAGTAGTATTTTTCAATATGTCATTTTCTTGGGTTTTTTTTAAAGATTTTATTTATTTATTTTGACAAAGAGAGAGAGAGAGAGGGATCACAAGTAGGCAGAGAGGCAGGCAGAGAGAGAGGGTGAAGCAGGCTCCCTGCTGAGTAGAGAACCAGATGCAGGGGCTCGATCCCAGGACCCTGAGAGCATGACCTGAGCTGAAGGCAGAGGCTTAAACCCACTGAGCCACCCAGGCGCCTCTTTTTTCTTGTTCTTATTACCTATCTTTTTAATTACTATTAAAAGAGAATTTCATCTCCTGCCAGGCAGAATACAATTTAGCACCATAATGATACCATTTCCTCAGCTTCATTAGGCTCCTTCATGGAGAATATGATTAATGCCCATGTAGAGTCATTAATTACAAGGGGTCTATTCAAGACAGTAGGAAGAAAATCCCGTTCACTAGTAAACATAATTGTAATAATGACCTATTAGTTTAGGAGCCATAAATATATACTTAGAAATATGATTTCACTAGACATAGAGTAATATATGATAACTCACTGACAAATTCAGATGTTTAGCTCAGTTAATACTGCAGCCTGAAGTCATCTTCTAGGAACTATATATTTGTCAAACAATATTCATTAAAATAATTATAATGAATGTAGCAAAACTATGTATAAAGCTAACTTTTGGAATGTAACGACAGCAATGTTAAGCGAGTGTTTTCACAGTGTAATCATGTTTCTAGACTAGAGAATTATTTTCATTTGAAAACTATAATCATGCTAAAATTCAAGGAATGAAACATGTTACATCTTTTACTGTTATTTAATATTAAAAAATGGGAGGCAAAGATATCTTTAAAAGGTTAAAAATGAAGATTTAACCTATTCATAAATACAGAGCCGGAGATGAATAATTCATTTCAAGCAGTCTTTTCTTTTCTTTTACAAACATTTAATAATACCAAGAATTGACATAAAATATCACAGAGACCTAAATAATTGAGATAAGAACTTTTCATATTTGGGGTTTGGTATGGCAAAAAGACTGCGATTTAAAAAAAAAAATAAAGGTACGTGGACCTTGTGAATTTAATCCTGATAAACCGGCATACTTTTCCAACATTCATTCCTAAATGGGAGAGTATAAAATTTCAGCCCTAGTGATTATTACCCGTGTTAAAATAAATAGCGATGATCTACTTGAATAGGCAAAAGTATTTAAAATCAAACATCACAATGGCAAATCAAATTCTGTTGTAGGCTAAGGTTGTTTCATTGTACAAAAACATTTGACATATATATTTAATATTTCTCACAGTAAATTTGTGGAATGGTATTTTAATCCTCATTTTACAGGGAAATAAAATTTTAGTGGTAGGCATCCTACCAGTGTTATGCAATTCAATGTGAAGACAAAGAAAACCTAAATCCAGAATATTTTTTACCAAATTGCATTTACTTCATATTAAAGAGGAAATTTCAGTAGAGTTGATTTTACACTAACAAAGACCTGAGACATTTTTAGGTCAAATTTTAATTGCAGAAGAAGAGGTAGGGCAGAGAGAGTGGTTGCTACCAGATGAGGCAGGGAGCTCAGTGAAAAAGAAAGTGTAAACGTTGCCATTAATGGGAAAGAAAAGAAAGTTAAAAATGCAAAAATTAGCTATGGGAATATTCTAATCATTTGTGACTCTTCTTTTGAAATTAAAGACTTTAACTCAGTATTTACAGCCACATTTAAATAATTCTAATCTTTGGTAACCTGTTCTTAAGTAAAATTTGTGATAGTAAATGAATTTTTTTTTTAAGATTTTATTTATTTATTTGTCAAAGAGAGAGAGAGATCCCAAGTGTGCAGAGAGGCAGGCAGAGAGAGGGGGAGGCAGGCTTCCCGCTGAGCAGAGAGCCCTATGTGGGGCTCGATCCTATGACCCTGAGGTCATGACCCTGAGGTCATGACCTGAGCCAAAGGCAGAGGCTTTAACCCACTGAGCCACCCAGGTGCCCCTGAATTTTTTTTTTCTTTAAAAAGCATCTGAAATTACAGGAACCGATCTACTCGTATTAGGATATTTAGTATAGTCAAATGTTGAGAAAAATTTCTCCTGAAACAGACTAGAGACTAGATTTATTTTTTAAAAAAATTTATAAAAATTTTATTTATTTATTTGAGAGAGAGTGAGTGAGATTGAGAAAAGAATCAGGGGAAGGAGCAGGAGCAGACCCCCCTCTGAGCAGGGAGCCCGACGTGGGGGCGGGGCTCCATCCCAGGACTCCAGGATCATGACCCAAGCCAAAAGCAGACACTTAACCAACTGAGCCACCCAGGTGCCCCAACGATAGATTAGATTTAGAAAAAAGTTTCTTCCCCATCTTTTTACAAAGAGTATTTTGGAAAAAAAAGAAATCTTTTTCTTTGCCTATTTGTCTATTTTCCTGCATGGGAATAGCTCAGTTGTCAGGAATGGCTTAGGATAACACATGACATCCTAGAGAAAATCAAATAGACTTGAATTTAATATACATTCTGTCTGCATTCCTTCATCAGGTGACTGATCACTCTGTACTACAGATTATTAATTTATACTAGAGCGTTTGGGATACCCAATCTGACAGATTGTTTTGAGTACTAAAAATAGATGAAGGGTATGAGAGTTTTTGATAAGAGGTCTGCACATTCTAAGAGCTTAAAATTCAGGCTGTGCTTTGGATTTGCCAAAAAATGGGGAAATTAAAGGTGCTAGTCTTTGCCAGGACTGAGGTGGTCCTTGCCGTTGCTTTTCTGCTCAGTGACTCCTACCTATTTTATCCTCAGCAGATTCCTTATCCAAGAACCACAGGCATCAAAACTGCCTGGACATATGTTTAAAGTAGAAGTGTTTGGGCCCCATCCAGATCCGCATAATCAGACTTTCTGGATCAAGGAGAAAGAAGATGAAAAGTTAAAGCTAGATTTCAGATCCTGGTACTCATTTATATCACTTTCTCTGGTTTTAGGAAAGTTAATTAAATATTCATTGTCTCCCTCTCTGTTCATATATGTATTTTATAATTTCTAATGAGGGTTAGCAAAGTATGTAATAGTGCTGGGTAAACTATAAAATAATGCAAAATTGAAATTCTTGTTATGATTGAAAACTGCTATTGTTGGTGTTAAACCGAAGTGGAGGTCAGAGTTTGGGTACATTCTCAAGCAAACACCTATAGCCACATAATCAAAAGTTAAACTATTTTGATTTCCCCTAAATCTAACTCTGAATTTAAGCAAAACTTAATCCTTTAAAAAAAAAGTATTTATTTATTTATTTATTTGAGAATGAGAAAGAGAGACAGCACCAGCGAGGGGTTGGGGCCCGGAGGAAGGCAGAGGGAAGGGAGAAGCAGACTGCAGACTCACCGAGCAGAGAGCCCTATGCAGCGCTCCATCCTGGGAGAAGGCAGATGCTTCACTGACTGAGCCATCCCAGCACCCCCCAAAATTTAAGCTTTTTTTGTGTCAGTGCAATCTCGTGGCTTCCTTGCTAATCAGCTGCACATAAATGAGTTCAATCAGAGCTGCTACCTTAGAAGGAATATAAGTGCTTAGTAATAAATCACAACTGAAAACAATGCACTTCCTCATTTTCTTTATAAACTGAGCCGTAAACTGCTGAGACTGCTGAGACCCCAGCTTCTTACCAGTTTGAGTTTTGAAGTCTCTCTATTCTTGGAAACTTTGTTTCTTGCTCAATAAGATTGTCTTTTTGGGTAAAGCTTCCTGAATTTTCTTTTGACACTGGGAAATCCATTTCTTCTTGAGTTTGACATATTTTAGGTCTTACCATCTTGTTCTCTCTGCTTTCCAGTCTCTACCTCTGCCTAGAACAGCTATGATGACCCTAAACCCTATCTTCTAGTTCTTCAGGCCAGAAACAATGTGGATTTTCTGTTGGAGTTTGGCCATCCCATATAGTATAGACTGTCTGTCCTCATGCAAGAAGCCATAAAAATGGGAAACTTACTCAGACGCATCCCCTTTTCCATGTTTTTACCCCCTTCAAGTATCTGCCTGCTCTTTGGTGTCTTCAGGCAATTTTTAAAAAATTTTGTCAAGAGTTTATAGTCGTACTGGGTATTTACCCTAAAGATACAAATGTAGTGATCCGACGGGGCATGTGCACCCGAATGTTTATAGGAGCAATGTCCACAATAGCCAAACTATGGAAAGAACCTAAGAACCTAGATGTCCATCAACAGATGAATGGATAAAGAAGATGTGGTGTACACACACACACACACACACACACACACACACACACACACACAATGGAATACTATGCAGCTATCAAGAGAAATGAAATCTTGCCATTTGCAATGACATAGATGGAACTAGAGGGTATTATGCTAAGCAAAATAAGTCAATCAGAGAGAGACAATTATCATATGATCTCTCTGATATGAAGAATTTGAGAGGCAGGGCGTGGGGTCATGGGAGGTGGGGAAGGGAAATGAAACAAGATAGGATCAGGAAGGAGACAAACCATAAGAGACTCCTAAACTCATGAAACTCATGGCTGGGGGGTGTGGGGGGGCAGGGATAGGGTGGCTGGGTTATGTGCTATGGTAAGTGCTGTGAAATGTGTAAGCCTGATGTTTCACAGACATGCACCCTGGGGCAAATAATACATTATATGTTAATAAAAAATAAAAGTTTATAGTCATTATGTTTTGGAAACTGTTATGTATGTAGTCATGATAGTAGTGGAATGGTAGTGAAATCACTATTCATTGAACTGGTTTCAGAGAAATTTTTTTATATTGTTTTCTAAAACTGTCACAATTTAGGAAGGAAACTGGGGAGTCATTATTACATCTGTTTACTTGGAGACTAGTTGTGGCTGCTCATACTGTGTTCCAAAATGAAATGTCTACTCTGTCTCTGCATCATTAGTTTAAAAATTTTTAGATATTTGGATATAATATCCAGGGCAGGGGCATCTGATAAACTGAGCCCAAGTTAGCACTTAGCAGGTGCTAAGAACTTAAGTATCTGAAGTGTTTATCTCTCAACAAAACGTGTATAATGGGAAATTTTCATGCATCTAAACAGTAGTTCACATGGTGGGTACCCACAGAATTTCCAGTTTTCTCTTGCTACCCAAGAATAATATGGCTTCATTCATTTAAATGGCCAATTAAAAATTATACAAGGTAAAGCTAAATTCTATTCCAAGACAAACATTTTTTCTTTTTTAAATATAAGAAAAATACGTTGATTATAGAAAACTTGAGAAATGCAGAAAATTATTTTAAAAAGCAGAAATAAAAATTATCTAAGTTAACATAATTTAATCACACAAGCCCTTTAAAAGTGGAGTTTTCTTTAGCTGGTAACAGAAGGAAAAATTAAAGAGATTCAAAGTATGAGAAAAATGTGGCCTGAGAGGATATTCCGTTGCTGGCTTTTAAGAAGGGGTGGAAGAGATGGAAGGGACCCAAAAACTGTTCCTATGAGGCAGAGGGTGACCCTTTGCCAACAGCCCACAAGAAAATGAGGACCTCAGGCTTTAGGAAATGAATGTCAAGGAAATGGATTCTGTTAGAAACCTAAATGAATTTAGGGGCACCTGGGTGGCTCAACGGGTTGGGGCCTCTGCCTTCGGCTTGGGTCGTGGTCCCAGGGTCCTGGTATCAAGCCCCATATCGGGCTTTCTGCTTGGCGGGGAGCCTGCTTCCCCCTCTCTCTCTGCCTGCCTCTCTGCCTTCTTGTGATCTCCCTCTAAAAAAAAAAAAGAAACCTAAATAAATTTGGATTCAAATTCTTCCTTTGGTCCTCCAGATAAGATTCCAGCCCTGTCAACACCTTGATTTTGGCCTTTGAAACCCTGAGAACATAGTTGTGTTGGTGGGTGAACTAGGGAGCTCTCAGGGCCTCAGAGCTAGTCCAAATGATGTCCCTAAGTGTCTTGGTCTCATCAGAAGAACTCAAGGACAAACACAATATAGATGATGAGTAGTACAAGCAAGAAAGCGTATTAAAGTGAAAGTATAATTTTGAGATGTGAGAGCCAAGAAGCTCAAGGGAGAGCTGAGGAGTTCAAGGGAGAGCTGTGCCGTGGGGTGTGGGTCTCTGTCTTTTGCTAGCAGTTGTTAGGAAGGGGGTGGAATATTCATTACTTGAAACAAAGACTTCTTGAAACCGGGGTGGTTTCTTCCAGGAATGTGGGTTCTGTGCCTTTTCTTCCTTGTTAGGGGTTCCAGCCTACTTTGTCAGCCATCTTGGACCTGTCCACTTTGATCCAGTTTCTTATGGTTTTGTTTTGGAGTGCTTCCAAGACAAGCCTCTGACTTTCTCATAGTTGGCCATGACTTCCTTCTTGCCGGCCTCCAGGCATTGTGTTAGAACCTGACTGACTTCTTATTCTGTTGAGCTCACTTCTGAGATCATTAGCAGGTGTTTTAATCTGTTCAGTTTGTAGTAATGTGTTACCGACAAATAGAAAGCTAACATGGGAGACTTGCTCTACACAATATTTTACAAACTTTAGCATTCATCAGAATCAATGGTATTTCTATTTGATTCCAAAGCTCGTGGTATTTCCTTTTTGCCATTATACTGGTAAAGAATACCATTTCAAAACAATGTATTGTGGTAGGTATAAATGAACTTCCTAGAGTTTACTCCTACCTAGAGTTTACTCCCCTAGGGGAGGCCAAATTTTTTTTTTTAAAGAACAATTTTACATACACGCCAACCATAGGCTGTTTGAAAAATCATATTTCAAATATTATACTATAAAGTATTTATTAGTAATACTGTATTTCTCATATCCTCTCTCTATAGATCCATATATGAATAATTATTAAAAAAGATTTATCAGATCATGCATTATTTAATGACAGTCCATTCATAATATTTTTAATTATGAAGAAATTTAAAATATTGTAAAACATAATGGAAAAGATAATAGAAATTCACTATTAATATCATATAGGCCAAGATAGTGATATTTATTGTAACCAAATACTTCCTAAGCTTCAAACCTACTTTCCAAATTGTTTGGCCATTTCCATCATTAGATGTTCTGTGTCAAATCTGACGACTTGAGAGATTAATATAATAGGATTCGCATGGTCCATGTTTGGTTCCCGAAAAACTCTGGAAACATTTTCTAGCTATATAACTCCAGGCAAGTAATCTGTTTTATGCTTATTTTAGTCAATATGATGTGGAAAATCATATTTGCTCACGCAGAAAGTTTATTGTGAAGATCAAATTTATGATTGAATAACATATCAGTTTAATAATCAATACAAAAATAAATAATTTGGTATTTACCATGTGCTATTCATTGTACTGATCACAGGGACTACAAAGAGAAGTATGACAATCATTCTTGAGTGAGACACAGAAATATGCACAAATATGCCTGTCTTATTCAGGACATGCGTGGCCTATTATGAGGGCACAACATCAAACAAAAGGTCATGTCATCTAGCCTTGGGAGTTTAGGTAAAGATTTCTGAAGTAATTCTTGAACTAAATTTTAATTACTGAATAAAACTTAGGTAGGCAAACAACCAGGGACAAATGATAGTAAGACACATGTGGGAAACATAAGCATTTCTCTGTTGTCATCAGAAAACACAAGAAAGGAAGCAAGCAGTGTTTGATGAGGTGCAAACAATAGATATAACTTTAAATTATTTTTACAATACCTACTAAAGTCTTTTAAGTGATGATGTATTTAACATGGTATGTTTTCTTATACAAAATATGGAAATAATCAGAACTGTGGGAAAAAATAGGTACAAGGAATTTTAATATAACAGTTATAATAAAATTTGGAAACATGTACTTAGAAATCTTAAACCACAGAGTGTGCACGCTAATGTATGGTGATACTGAAATGTTTTTAAGAAATATTTGGTAAGATTGGAAAGCTCACAATTATAATGTTATCCTTAAGAGGCAGACAACAGATTTTTTACATGTAGGAGAATGGCAATTTTTCAAAAAATATGTGTACTTATGGATAGTGAAATTCTCATAAAGAGATGCATCTAAATGTTGTTTTGCCTAGTAGAATACATTTTTGTGAGCAAACGTAATACTAACAGTGTGTTTTACATCCAGGAAATGAGGTTGCAGAAGTTTACATTTTCTTCTGGTTTCTTGTCTTGTCAAAACATCTATATTTCTAAGAAAATTTTAGAATAAAAAAATCAAGAATAAAAACATAATCAAAGAGAAATTAGATTAACAAATGTAAAGTGCCTAAGCCTACTGAGTGTAAGCTGAGTGCAAATTAGAAATAGCTAGTTTTTGGTGACTTAATTCAAATTTAATGATCTTAAAAACTTCTAGATTACTGGATTATTATTATGGTAACCTGAAAATGAGGTAAACCAGGAGTGCATATCACAGATTGTAATAATCCCTTCATGCAACTCTAAACATTTCAACATTGCATATAAAAATAGGAAATTGCTATTTTAAACTTGCACATCTTAAAATATTGCATTTAAGGTGGGGATAGATGGGGTGAAATGAAATTTCTTTCTGTCCATTATTCAAAACACGATGACTGGAAAAATTACTCAAGACATGTTTATTCAGTGAATAAATGGATGAATAAATGAACGTACACATGATTGGGGGAATATACTCTTGTAAATGACAATTGTTTATAATTAAGACTTGCATAAAATAATTTCCACTTACCAATTTCAACTCCATTCCAGTTTTATCTACAAGCCTCAAAGCTATACTACTCACTGCAAACAAAACAAAACATAACAAAAACGAACAGAAAATTCAGGATAGAAAAAAAGTAAAAAAAAAATAGAAGTTGAGGTAAAAAAAGAAATGCTAGATTAATTTAACACTATTATTTAATTAGTTGACTCTCTATATTAATGCTTATAGCAGGAAGCATCAGTTATAGAAAATCCGTAAGAATGAGACACTAGTGTAAAGTTAAAGTGTAGTGTTAGGCATAAAGTTTGTGGACTAGTGGGCTAAATAACAAATTATTTAGGAAGAGCCAGGTTTAGGACTTTACTGAATTAAACAGATCTGGGATTTGCTACTATTTCCACACTGTAATATTCACTCCCATTACAGAAAAGCTATTTTCACATGGAAAATTAAGAGAGGCTCTTTAGTGTCTACCACAGAAAATGTTCGATAAAAAACTGTTTTTTCTCTCACTTCTTCCCTATCACCATATAAACAAATTTACTGTTGAAAATATAATTTCAGTCTACAGAAAGAAAACATAGGCTAAAATGATCCACTAATCCTCTACAACTACAACTTCTCGGGCTATTTTGAGGCTGTCCCTCCTCAACTACCAAAAAATCACAGTGAAAGAGTGAGACAACCGTAAAGCTCATAGAAGGGAAGCAAATATGATATAAATCATTTTGGAAAACCCTGAGACCAATGATGACAGACTCTGGACAATATTTATGAAAAATAGAAGCTGATGATAATAAATTGGGACATGTTGCTAATGCAGTCAAGAGAAAAACAAAGAGAATAATAGAGGATTTTAAGAACCAGGGATTTTTTTTATTTCCCATTTCTCATCTCAAATTGGTAATAGTAAGTTTATTTGCAAAATGTGCAATGCACATAAATTGAAAAATGACTGTTTTGACGCCCTTTCTATACCTAGAAAGACATAATTATGTTTGTTTGTTGTTACACTCCTAGAAAACAGGAAACATCAAGATCTGTTATGTTTTATCTTAAATTCTGGTTAAAATAAGCCTTACTTAAACATCTTTGTTATTACATAATAATTTAGTTTATTTTCTTCTTTTTTGGTATTTTCTTTCCACTTGCTGAATTTCTATAATGTCTGGGTTTTCTTTTTCTTTCTAATAACTTGCTATCATTAGTGGGTTATTTGTTTTTCTTTTTTCTTTTTTTTTTTAAAGCTTACAAAAATGGGTGATACCTAAAATCTGTTCAAAGTCCATAAGTATTACTTGCTTTTTATTGTTTGAACTCTATAGTTACTGGTCTCTCTGAATTTTCACGATCTATCATAAAACCATGGTTTCATAGGAATTTATGTAGAAACATTATTGCAAATTTTCATAATTTACATAAGATGAATTTGAATTCAAGGAGGATTATTATTTATTAAAGACCACATCACCAATATTGTACTATCATCTTCAGGGCTATGGAATGGTGAATCTGAGAATTGCTATGTGTATTATTAAAATATTATTCTAGATAGAGTTCAAAGAGATTAATGCCATTTTTCCCTTTCCTGTACTCACTTTTGGAGAGACTGCATTGATCTTAAATTTTAAATAGCTGCAAACATGGGATGTTTTGAAAGCTTAAAGGATGAGGTACATAATTCTGTGATGGGAGTAAAATGTTTGACATGATTCACCAAGGAAGAATTTTGAACTTGCCTTGAGACAAGTTTTGGGAAATAAGGAGGAATTCTGATTGACATTTATTCTTTCTACAGATATTATTATGTACTTGACATACAATGAGCATAGAGCTCTTAAAAGGCAGAGAATGATTCCTGCCTCTTTGTAACTGACAGTCTAGTAAAGAAAGGCATTACTGGCCAAAGAGCTGCACAATTAAAAGCAAAGTTGTGAACAAAAATTATTAGTAGAAATGGAAATAATTTATAATGACTGGAATAGAGTGTACGTGGGAGGGAGAGCAGAAGAAAAGACCAGAACCATACAGCTCGTATTGTGAAACCACTTTTAAAAATTCTGAATTATTGTGGAATTTGAGTATTTAAGAATAGATATTAACTATAGGCAGTTTGCCACGTGATATTTCTTGAACATTGTCTTGCTTTAGGATTTATATTTCCTATGGATATAAAACATTCAGAAAATATTTAATAAAAGAATGATACCTATGACTTCCTAAATTACTTCTCATATCATTGATAAGATCAATCGATGATAAACAGGATTTTACTAAATGTAAATGATTGCATAATTCTGAGGGATTTTTTTAATTATTTATTTATTTGACAGAGAGAGAAAGATCACAAGTAGGCAGAGAGGCAAGCAGAGAGAGAGGGAGAAGCAGGCTCCCCGCTGAGTGGAGAGCCCGATGTGGGGCTTGATCCCAGGACCCTGTGACCATGACCTGAGCTGAAGGCAGAGACTTTAATCCACTGAGCCACCCAGGTGCCCCCATAATTCTGAGTTTTTGAGACTGAATAAGTTTACTCGTTTTTCCAAGTAATTTGCTGTGTCGAAAATAATTGATAGGCTTTTTTTATTCTTTCTGTGTGCCAACATTGAGCAAAGGACTTTACATCTATTAACATGAATACCTACAATAATGTCACAAGGTACGTAATATCAATCCTGTTTTAGAGAGAAGAAAACTGTGCTCCAAAGAAATTAAGTAACATAAATAAGTACTGGAGATGAAAATCAAACTCCACATCAGGCTCAAATTTACACACACACACACACACACACACTTTCTTTCTCTTTCTATTTGTTTTATTCCACCAAGCTGCATTACACTCTGATTTAGAGAATATTTTTTGAAAATTAGAAGATTTAGAATATCTTATTTTTCTTGAAGTTACTTTAGCAACTATAATGGTTTAGGCTTTTGCAAACTAAGAATGAGAATATGAAGCTTTATATCATTATTAATAGTACCATAAAGAAAGGTAATTATTTTATTTCCCTCTGAATCTCTCTAGTTCAAGCTTCTGAACTATATTTGCACAAGAACTACATAATGGATTCATGTCAATCCTTATAGTTCCTAATTTACTGGTTGATTTATTTGGAATGACTCAGTATTATGAATCTGAACTTTAAAACAACAACAAAAAAACCTGCCTATATTTGCAAATTGACTAATTATGCATCAAAGTTATTCTCTTATATGCAATTAAAAACTGTTGATTTATTTATTGGTCAAACAATCTTTCTTGACTTTTTTTGTATCACCTCAGTTATTGTGGATTTCAGTTTTATTCTAATTATACTCCCTAATTCTAAAAGACGAAATGAAGTGATATGCCTCAAATATTTTAAAAAATATTCTTTCAGTTCTTTGTTATTTTCTGTTCCACAGTCCTTTTACAAAACTACTTCAACCACTGTGCACATCAAAGACATTCTGTACTAGGGAACTCTCAACACAATTATAAATCTTTGAATTATGAGGGATAAGGTGATCTCTGTCCAAATCTGAACATCGCATATAAACATTTTTTTCAGAGATGCAGTAGTTAGGAGTGGGTAGTATGTGTAGATTAGGTTTCAAGTTACTCCTCATGACCTATCCGATATTTTTATTCATCTGAATCTATTTACTATGCAGTTACAATGAGCCCTATTTACATTTCTTTTTCATTAGAATACTTATATACATGAAATCATTTGTTATCTTTTTTTTCATTTATCTTTTATCTGCGATATTTTCTTGGAGAAGATCATATGGAAGTAAAGTAAGTGAAATGAAAATGCAAAATGAAACACAGATCTTTATATTTTTATATTTTTCATTCCCTTCTGAGCATGAAAGAAAAATGTGTGAAATTAATTAAAAAGTAATGAATATAAGAATAGATACTTGGGGCCCCTGGGTGGCTCAGTGGTTTAAGCCTCTGCCTTCAGCTCAGGTCATGATCTCAGGGTCCTGGGATCGAGCCCCACTTTGGGCTCTTAGTTCAGTGGGGAGCCTGCTTCCCCCTCTCTCTCTGCCTGCCTCCCTGCCTACTTGTGATGTCTCTCTGTCAAATAAATAAATAATATCTTAAAAAAATAGATACTTTATAAAAATTTATTTTTTGTTATACAAACCTAAAATGAGCTATATCAATCTGTTAATTATTATTTATTAATATCAATTATAATTATATATCATATATAATATATATGTATATTGAGGATATATTTTTATCATAAATGCATATAAGGGCTATTTAATATACTAGAACACTATAATATTTAGCATATTTTCTTTGTTTATATATCATATAGTATAATAGCCCACTGTTAATTAGAGTTAAACTATCAAACACCATTCTATTTGCATACATATACATAACTAATTTGCTATTGGGAAATTAGTATAAGCTTATCAGGGCCATTCAACTCTGTTATTCCTTACATGTTTAAAGGCAGTGAAGTGTAAAGAATGAGATGAAACACGAATAAATATACTTCTAGTTCCAATCCTGTAGCTGACAGCTTATTAAACCTGTAAGTATTTATTTTAAATTTCAGTAAAACATTAAAGACGTTCTTCCACTCCTAGTCGTTCTGAAATGCAGCAGTCATCTAAAAACAAAGTTTCAAAACACACCAATGTTATAATCAGTGGTATTCAGAGATACAAAACATGCATTTTAGTGTTTTTGTACTCCATCTATAACCCTAGGCTGTGATGAAGACAATTCATAAGTCATTGCCGTAAGTGGAGAGAATACTGAATTAAGAGGATGAACACCTCAGTCTTTATTTCTTATAAATCTATTGACCTCGGTTTCAGTATATTTTAAATGGACTTATTAAAACATTCGCTGCTGATATAACAAGGTACTTTGAAGATGACGTGGGCTTCTGCCTGTAAAAGCAATTTACAAATAGGTGAAGTTGAAGCAAATTTATTCCAAGACTAAGATCAGTTATCACAGTTCTAATTAAAATGTAAAAATCCCCCTGGAAGAGTATTTCATGAACTAATCTCTAAGAGATATAGAATAAGTTTTATTAAGGACAGTTATATTCTCTCTCAAAACTGATAAGTAGCTGACATTTAATGAACATTAACTGTGCAAATGTTCTGTTTCTAATTTCATGTTATATGCAATATCTTATAAATATTATATAACATAAATATTCAGAAGGAAGGAGTCTGACACTGGATAGTTCTGGGACCTGGTTCAAAAGAGCAAAGCATTTGAAAAATGCATAAGTGAAAATGAAATAGTGTGTCAATGGATATCCCATTGTCCATGCAGAAGATATTCATATAACCTTTTATAAATGCTAAGTCTCAGTATAGCCTTTTATAAATACTCAAAAATCAAGGTTCAGAAGAAAATCTAGATACAAGCTGTATATACTGGATCATGAAAGGATGGCAAAGGTCTAATACAGATGATATTTTACTTCATGGTCACCAAGGAGATGGATAAAAATCCTGCTCTTACCATCTCTGGAGTATACATACTGAGATAATTATTTTTCATTGACATTAATGATTTTTTTCAATTCATCCTTAGATTTCCATAGCATAACTACAGCATAACTATAAATTTATGTTCACAAATCCTATGTAACTATACGTTTATTCCAAAAAGTTAGGTAAGATTGAATATCATCATTCACATAACTACAAAAACAACAAAATCAAACTATGTCCATTTTGTGGTCAAAAATTGTTTTTTTTGTTTGAATTTGCGAGAGCTTGAATATTCTTCTTTGCTTTTTAAAAGCATTTTCATTTCTTTTGTTTTATGAATTGATTCTGATTTTTTTTTTTTTTTAAGAGAGAAATAGCCAGCAGGATTGGGGAAGAGCAGAGGGAAAGGGAATGAGAGAATCTTTTTTTTTTAAGATTTATTTTTTTACTTTTTAGTGAAAGAGAGAGAAAATGGGGTGAGGGAGGGGCAGAGGGAGAGAGAATCTTAAGCAGACTCACCGCTGACCACAGAGCCTGATGGTAGAGCTTGATCTGACAACCTTGAGGTCACGCAACACTGGTGCCCCATTATCTTTTTTCTTTTTGATTCTTTACTTTCCATTGATGAATATATGTGAGTTACTAGGATGTTTTATTAAAGAAATGTAAGGATGTCTTTTTGTGCCGTGTGGTAGACACTCTAAGACTGAAAACATTAGTCATTCTTTCTCCTTTTCCTAAGACACACATACTATCTTCTCTTCCCAGGACACAAGGACACTATATTTCTAAAAGGCTTAGTTTATTATCCTACTACTTTCTCAGATCTGTGTGTTCATAATGTTCATCGATTTTCATTATTTAGCTACTATTCCTTCACATCTTATTTAAATATTTTTTATCCACTGCTGCCTCCTGTTTTTTCCTGGACTCCAATACATGTGATATTTCATGTGATATTACCCCACAAAGAATATTGGTCTCTTCCCTCCCCTCCCACCTACCTGTTTTCCTCCCTCCCTCCCTTCTTCCTTTTTTCTTTTCTTCCTGTCTTTCTACCTTTCTGCCCTCCTGCCTTCCTTCTTTTCCCTCTCTCTCTCTGTTTTCATCCTTTCTTTCTTCCTCTCTTTTCAATTTTTGTTTCTCTGCTTCAAGCTGTCTGGAGTGGAGGAATCTATATTTTCAAGTTTATTAAATTTTTCTTACTCATTTTCTAACCTGGTATTGAGGACTTCTGGTAAAATTTTTATTTCAGATATTGAGTTTTACAGCTTTAGAAGTTCTCTTCTCCCCTCATTAAGTTTATGTTTTTCTTTAAATACTTCTATTTAAGATATTTTGTCATCTTTGTCTTCCATTTCTCTTATCTCTGTTCTTTTTAGGTCTGATTCTATTGATACATTTTTCTCTTACTCCTGGGTTCCACTTTTCTGTTACTTTGCATCTAGTAACTTTTGAAAGAATATTGCATACCATGAATGCTACATTATGGGTTTCTAGATGGAATGTTGATTTTTTTTGTAATGGCAGGCAATTAAGTTACTTTCAGATCAACTTGGTCACTTTCAATCTGATTTTAAGCTTTGTAAGAGCAGGTCTAGAAAGCTTTGTAAGGGCAGGTCTAGAATCATTTGTAATTCATGAATATTTTAGTCCTTCTCCTCCTTCTCCTATTACTACTGATGGGTCCAATGCTCCGTGAGACAACTCTCTGCTGACTGGCCAGTACTCAGACGACTTTTGAGTTCTGGGAATTGTGTAGCTGACAACTCTTCTTTGCCTAGTCTCATGGAGTTTCACCCTCAGATTTACAGTTTAGTAATCAGCAAATTTCTTAAGGAGTAGCTTATGAAGATTTCTTTTTGAAAATTTTCTCTGCATAATTCCACCCTCTTTATTATTCTACTCTACAGATTTTAGCTGCCTCAGTCTCCCAAGATTTCAATCTCTATTTTCATAACTCAGTAGGACTGCCAACTCTGCATGGGTTCACCTTGCTTGTGCTGCGGTATAGAGAATGTCTTGGGGCAGAAATCTGAGGGAGATTATCAGTCTTGCTTCATGTGTCCTTTACCCCAGATATTATGGTCAGACCCTGTTTATTGGCCAGTCTCAAAAAAAGTTAGTTTCATAAATTTTGTTTTAGTCTCTTTGTGTTTATGATGGGAGTTCCCACAAGGTATATTTACTCTGTATGGTCAAAAGTGGAAGTTCTCAAGTATATTTTAAAAGGAATTATATATTTTCTTGTTTCATATGTTACTATATATTTATTTTTTCACTTAAGTTACTGTCAATTGAAATAAGCATCATCAATTTATTATAGTGTACATTGCAATGGTCCTTTATGACATCCCTAATCAACAAGATTAAAAACAATTTAAACAACCAAGATTAAATAACAGTTTAATTTGGTTCATTCTTTTCATTCTATACCCTATGCTATTTTTACTATATTTTTCTTTTATGCTTGTATTATTATTACACAAAACAGTTTGTATTCTCATGTTTATTCTCATTTTAATCCTTTTCTGTGCTCTTGACTTCTAGCAATCCTGTGCTTCCATCTGGCATTATTTTTTTTTTTCAGCCTGAAGAACTGTCTTTCATATTTCTGTGTAGTGCTTTTTTGTCCTGAAAATGTCATTATTTCACTTTCAGTTTTGAAGGATTTTTAAAATTGGTTATAGATTTTTAGATCAGTAGATTTTTTCTTTCACAGAGAACTTTAAAAATGTAATTAGGTTGTCTTCCATTGTGTCTGTTGAAAACTTAGCAAAAAATCTAATTGTTTCTGTTGAAAAATGCAAAAAAAACCTAATTAGTTTTCAAAGGTAATGCATATTTTGTTTCTGGCTCTTTTTTTTTTTGGTAAATACAATTTTTATTTCAGAATAATTTTAGATTTAAAGGGCAGTAGCAAAATCGCCTTCTTAGCAGAGTGGGCAGCACATCAGTCTCATAAAGGGGAGTAGCAAAGATAGTACAATTTTATATTTGCATTTTATCCAATTTCCCTACATGTTTATTCTACTCACAACTATGGTACATTTGTAAAATTGAAATATGGATATTGGCATATTACTATAAACCACACTCCACACTTGCTTTGGATTTCATGTTTTTCCACTAATGCCCTTTTTCTGTTCCAGTATCAGATCTAAAACCACATTACATTTAGTCATGTCTCCTCGACTCTTCAGACCTGTGACAGTTTCTCAGCTTTTTCATGATACTTTTGATTGTCCCAGTCAGTTTTACAGGTTTTAGTGGGGAATACCACAGAATCAAAGTACCTTGCTCCTTACATCAATGGATGTGTGATATCAGCATGTATTTGCATTGATGGTGTTTCACTTTGGTCCCTTGGTCAAGGTAATGTCTATCATGTTTACCTACCATAAATCTTTTATTTTTCCTTTTCCCCATATTCTATTTTTTGGATATCAGCCACTAAGTTCAGGAATACATAAAGAGAGAGGATTATGTCCTACTAAAAAAGTATCTGAAAGTATCTACTTTTATTTTTTGGAGAATGGAAGATTTATCCATTTTCCCCTATTTATTTATTCAAATATGAATTTATGCCTGTATGGACTTGTGCACATTTATTTTAATCTTTGAATCTGTTAAACAAAATTCAACCATGTAAATTTGAAGATCTAATTAGTTCTATTAAGTGATTTATGGATTGAATAGCATCCCTTTTAGGTAGTACAGGAATGCCCCAAGGAGTTATATAAAATGGAAGCAGAAGGGTGGGGCAAGGAAGTTATTAGCAAAAGAAAAGAAAAGGATTGTTTCAGGCCAGAACAGCTTCTTTTTAGGAGGAAGGGAACACAGGTTTTTTATCATGCCTGCAGATTAGCTCATCAGTGCTGATCAGAAAATTTCAGATTGACTTTGGAAAGGTCACATTTCTGGGATAGGGTGAAACTGTGCTTAAATCTTGGTATGCTGCCATGGGGTGGGAGTGAGGGAAATGACTCCATTTAGTGTTCTTGTTTCTTTTTTTAACAGGTTATTTCATTTATTTAAATTTATTTATTTATTTATTTATTTATTATTTGTTTATTTTCATCTATTTCATTGCTCAAAGTGTTCCTGTTTTGGCCATTGGAGCTCTTTACAGTTGACTCTTAGTCCCTTTGGTATGTGACAAGTGATGAGAAAAAAATTTTTTTTCACCAGTCTGTGGCTTGTCTTTTAATTTCCTTAACAGTGACAAGTTTTTACTTTTAAGTAATTAAATTTAATTAACTATAGAGGAGACGTTTTTAACTTTAATGAAGTCAAACTTACTATTTTTCTTTCACGTATTGTGATTTTGATGTTGTATCTAAAAACTCATCATAGAACCCAGGGTCATGTAGATTTTCTTCAATGTTATCTTCTACAAGTTTTATAGTTTTGCAGTTTACATTTAGGTGTGATTCACTTATAGTTAATTTTTGTGAAAGGTATAATATGTCTAGATGCTTTTTTTTTTTTTTTTTGACATGTTGCTGTCTAGTTGTTCCAAGACTATTTCTTGGAAAGATTATCTTTCTTCATTGAATTGCCTTTATTTTTTTGTCAAATATCAGTTGACTATATTTATGTGAGTATTTCTGGTCCATCTATTCTGTTCCATTGTTCTACTTGCCTACTGTTTCATCAATTCCCACACTGTCTTGATTGCAGAAGTTTTACATAAAGGCTTAAAGCTGGATAGTATCGGTTATGACATTTTGTTTTTCTTCTTCAATATTGTGTTAGATATCTGGGTCTGTTGCCTTTCCATATAAACTTTAGGATCACTTTGTCAATATCCATAAACCAACTTTCCGGGATTTTGTTTGGGATTGCATTGGATCTGTAGCTGAAGTTAGAACTGACATCTTAACAATATTGAATCTTCTTATACATTGTACATGGAATATTTCTCCATTTACTTAGATGTTCTTTGATTTCTTTATTTAGAAGTTTGTAGTTTTTCTCATACAGTCTGGGCCTATCATGTTAACTTTATACCTAAGTATTTCATTTTAAGAAGCTGCTAATATAAATGATACTGTTTTTAATTTCAAATTCCATGTATTCATTGTTGGTTTATAAGAAGGCAAACAACTTTTGCATGTTAACCTTGTATTCTGTAAACTTGCTGTAACAATTATTTGTTTTAGAAGGTTTTTTGTTGTTGTTATGATGAAAATCTTCCCCTCTAAGTTGCTTTCTTTTTTTGGTAATAATGAATAGTGCTGCTTTAAGCATTCATATAGAGAGTTGCATGAAATAAATTTTCGATTCACTGGGATTATTAACTAGGAGTGAAATTTCCAGGCCAAGTGATAAGCGTACGTTTAACTTTATAAGAAACCACAAAACTATCTTGCAATGTAACTGTACCATTTTGCATTTCCACCTGCAATTAATGAAAGTTTCTCTTGCTCTGCCTATTTTCAACCTCTTAGATATTATCAGGCTTTTGGATATCAGCAATTCTAATAGATGTGTAGTAGTATTTCATTATGATTTTAATTTCAAGCTCCCTGATGAAAAACGATGCCCCCAGTGGGGGGAAAAATGTTATTTGTCATCCATATATCTTCCTCAGTGAAGCGCCTGTTCAACCATTTTTCTTATTAAAAAAAAAGGGTCATTTTCTTACTGTTGAGTTTGAAAGTTCTTACTCTATTGTGGATACGTCCTTTGTCAGATATGGGATCGGCAAATACATTTCTCAGTGTACATCTTATCTTTTCATTCTTTTGACAATGTCTTTGGCAAAGCAAAACTTTGAAAATTTTGTCCTCTCATTTATCATTAATTTCTCTCATAGATTATACTTTTCCTCTTGTATTAAAAAAAAAAAAAACTAATCATCAAACCCAAGGTCATGCATATTTTCTCCTGTTTTCTTCCATAATCTTTAGAGCTTTACATTTTATATTTGGATCGACGATCCTTTTTGAACTACTTTTGGTTTAGATGTGAGGTATGTGTTGTTTAATTTTTTCTGCACACGTACATCCAGTTGTTCCCGCACCCCTTGTTGAACTGACTTTTCTCTGCTTTGTCTTTCCACCTATGTTGAAAATGAATTGCCTATTTTTTCTGAGTCTAATTTTAATTTCTCTGTTCAGTTTCTTTGATGAATGGGCCCATTGTTTTGCCAATACCACACTCCCTTGATTAATGTAGTTTATAATAAGTCTTGAGATCATGTAATGTTAATTCTCTACATTCAATCTTTTTATTCGGAAGCTTTGTCTAGGTCCTTTGCCATTCTACTTAAATTTTAAAATAACCAGTTGATAACTGCAAAGATTCATGCTGTGATTTTTGATAGAGATTATTCTGAATTTAAAAATTGAAGCTGGGGGAATTAACTTCTTCACAATTTCAACTGTTTTAATCCATGAGCACACTATATCTTTCCATTTATTTAGATTTTCTGTGAATTATTTCACTAGTGTTTTAGTTTTCAATATCCTGATCCTGTACAAATTTTTTGATACAAAGTCAAATATGTGATTTATGCTTATTTACTATAGATCTTGCCACCTTTCCAATCTCGCTTTTTTGTCCCCTTATAATTTTTGGAATTTTCTACATAAAAAATTCTGTCTTTTGTGAATAAAGAGAGTTTTCATTCTTCCTTTACAGTCTGTATAGTTTTGTTTGTTTGTTTTTGCCTTATTGCACTAGCTAGACTTTCAGTACAATGCTGAGTAGCTGAGAGTTCCCTTGGGAAAAGTATTCAGTCTTTTACATTAAGTATACTAGCCATAGGGGTTTGAAGGAACTCTTTATTAGGTTAATGGAGTCCCCTTTTATTACTAGTTTTCAGAGAGTTTAAATCATAAATAAATGTTAAATCGGTTGAATAGTTTAATACTTTTAATTTCTATTATTATTATTATCTTGTGGTCCTTTTTTCCTTATTATTCTGTTAATAAGGTTTTATTAATAAGGTTAATTTTACTGATTGATCTTAAAATGTTGAATCAGACTTGAATATCTAGGATTAATCCCGGTTGGCCCTCATGATGTATTCTTTTTATGTATTTTTGGATTTGATTTCCTAACATTTGTTAGGCATTTTTGCATTTATGTTCTTTTATTACAATATTTCACCGGAATTTGTTAGAACAATGCTGCCCTAATAAAATGGGTTAAGTTTTGCCTCTTCATCAGTTTTTAAAAATGATTTATTTATTTATTATTTGAGAGAGAGAGAATGCACAGGAACATGGGGTGGTCGGGAGCAGAGGGAGAGGGAGAGGGAGAGAGAGAATCTTAAGCAGACTCCTCCCTGAGGATAGAGCCCAATTAAGAGCTTGATCCCAAGATCCCGAGATCATGACCTGAGCCAAAATCAAGAGTCAGATGCTTAACTGACTGAACAACCCAGATGCTCCTCTCCTCTTCTAATTTCTATGGTAATTGATGTTACTTGTTCCTCAATGTTACAGAGTATTCCTCAATTGATTTGTCTAGGTCTGGAATGGTGAGAGTAGAGTGTTAATAATAAGATTCATTTTCCAAAATAAATTTTCTTGGAACTGCAAGCTTGTAATGAGACATTAGAATCCCTCATCTAATAAGTAGTGCAACTCAAATTTAAACTCTATAATTTTGATGACCCAACTATATTATGTATGCTTTAAATGCTAAAAAAAAAATCTGTTTAATCGTCTTCATTAACTAGGCATTTACTGGTTTCCATTTTGGCCTGTTTCTAAAGTCATACATCTGATTTCATTGGCACTTTCCTCTCTTGACTTAGGCATACAAAAAATTGAAAATAATGCAAGTTCGTAGAATGTAATAAAAGAATGTCTGAATTTTAAAAGGTGAACAAAAAGATGAATATTGGCCCAAACATCTTGTTTCATGTTTCTGTTAGTGAAATAATATCATTCCTTTATCATCAGACATACTAGCATGAAGTCTAACATTTTTGTACTCAGTTTAAATCATGTTAAGTTTTGTGATATTATTGGTGAAGGGCGAATATGTTCTATTCAGTATCTGGAAATATATGTATCCACAAGGGCAGGCCAAAGCCGTGTGCTTTCCTGGCAATAGTATGTTGTCTGGGAAACGGATGCTTAGCCAAAGACTGTATTTGCCAGACCTACATTTTCATTTAGATCTGGCAGTGTGGCAGAGCTTACCAACTGAATAAAAGCTGAAGTGATATATAGCATTTTTAGGCCAAGGTGACTAAGAAATAGTTCTCTACTGTTTTTTTTTCCCCCCTCCATTTTTCCCACCTTATGCAAGCTTGATTGAAATGGAGATGGTGACTTTGGAAAATTTGTGGAAAGTAGCAGAGGTAAAAGACTGGTCTCTACTTTTCTGTTTAGAAGAAAGCACATCCACCACTCAAAATAGGGACTTTGGAGTCTGGTAGACAAGAAATGTTTGTATCTTAAGGGCTCTATTATGCATTTTTGAACTTCTTTAGTATAAGATTTATTATTATTCTAATAAATATAATAAAAGGGATTTAGTTTTTAGTTCATTTCACTGAAAATATACAATTGCATATCAATAATGAGCATTCTTCTTAGTAAATTTATTGAGTGACTATCTATTCCAACTTGGAAAAGTGGGATTCAGTTGTTTTTATTTGTTTGTGCTTTTTTGGTTTCAAGTCTAAATCAGCAATACACATCTCAAAGGGCTCTAGATGAGGAAAGCGTAAGGTTATCCCTTTTATAATACTAGTTTGGGAAACAAATTATCTTAAAACTTAGTGGTCTCAAACAGCCATCATTTAATATCTTCCAGCTTCTGTGGGTCTGGCCCCTGGGCATGGCTTACTTGAGCGCCTTTGGTTCAAGGTCTCAAACCATAATCACACTGCTCATCAGGACTAATGTTATCTCAAGGCTTGTCAGGGCAATGGAGCTGCTTCCAATATCACCCAGGTGGCTGTTGGCAGGCCACAAGTACCCTCTGGCTGTTGGCTGAAAAACTCAGTTCCATATCAAGTGGGTGTTACATAAACATGCCCAAAATTACCCTTATATATTGGCCCAATGTTGTTTATTTCTTCTCAGGAGGTTATGACCATTAGCTCAAAATCCACTGGCACAAAACTAAAATTCATACACATCGAATTTCCATAAATATAAATTGGTCCGGTTTTTTTTTTTGTTTGTTTTTGTATTTTGTTTTTTAGCAATTTAGCTAAATTTAGCAATTTTAAATTTAAATTTTGCTAAATTTAGCAAATTTTAGCAATTTAGCAATTTTTTAGCAATTTGATTTGTTTTTTTTAGCAATTTAGAGACTTCCTCTTATGCCTAACTCATGAAAATTGTACACAGTGTCTGGTAGCCATTCTTAAGACAAATCCTCTGGCTACAAAAGACCCTAAACCAGTC
The DNA here is from genome assembly GCA_028533885.1 of Nasua narica. Taxonomy (NCBI): domain Eukaryota; kingdom Metazoa; phylum Chordata; class Mammalia; order Carnivora; family Procyonidae; genus Nasua; species Nasua narica. The sequence goes on along the minus strand of CM052814.1, from coordinate 22,046,115 downwards.
CCGGCCTTTGGAGCTTTCTGATTGTCTCCCCACTTTTCTGCTGAGTGGCCTCACCCAGATCCCTAAGGATCTTTTCTGATTTTCTGGAGTTCTTCCTGGAGTTCTCTTGCCTCCTTCTGGGCAGTGACCCCACCTCTCTGTCTGGAAGGTCTCCTATCTTGAGAGATATCCCCTCACCCCTCAACTGTGGAGGCACTGGCCCTAGAGACTTGTTATGTAACACTGCCATCTTGTGGTCTTGTTCTTTTCAACTCCATCTTGATCAGCACTTAAATCCTCAAACTTCTCATAGCGGCCCACTCTACTACTGGGCAAACTCATGGCTTGGCAAATGCCTTCCTTCCAAGCAAGCAAGCAAGAGAATGAGAGAGAGAGCACCTAAGACAGAAGCCATAATCTTTTTGTATTAATCTCCAAGTGGCATCACATCATTCCTGCCACGTTCTGTTCTTTAAAAACTAGTCAACATATTTAACCTATACTAAGGAGAGAGCATTACAAAAGAGCTCAAATACATACCAGGAGACTGGGATCATTGGGAGCATCTTAGATCCTACCTACTACACAAATATGTGTGTTATCAAACACATTAAAAAAGAAAACTGCTGTTAAAATCAATATGAACTTAATACGTAAGAATGTTTTCAAGATCAAAGAGACCATGAATTCTAACTCATGTCTAATGTATATGGTCAAACATTTACACTTAAGGGCTTCTGTAGTCTAGGTAAATTAGAATATTATGTTATTAATGCAATCAGAATTTAAATATAAAATTGCAGTGAATCCTTTTGTTATTTTCTATATAATTTTAGATACACAGTTCCCCTAAATTTTTAATTGCTTATATTACTGCAATATACAAAAGCCTTGAAAGTTATGTTATCTTACTTTGTATATATCTTATCTTTGTTGTTTTTTTTAAAGATTTTATTTATTTATTTGACAGAGAGAGACACAGCAAGAGAGGGAACACAAGCAGGGGGAGTGGGAGAGGAAGAAGCAGGTTTCCCCCTGAACAGGGAGCCCAAAGTGGGGCTCCATCCCAGGACCCTGGGACCATGACCTGAACTGAAGGCAGACGCTTAACAACTGAGCCAACCAGGCATCCTTCTTTATTTTGTATTAAATTTTATTTAATTCACTTTGCCAGTTTTGGGGGTCTGATCATTGCATGACGGCTGTCATAAATTTTTCATGTTGCACGTCTAGATATTCTCAGATAATCTTGTCACTCCTAAATTTCTGAAAAATCGTGTTGTCCTGCAAGAGTAAAATCTCGAGGCAAACTCTTGATAATCATTTTTACTGATCATTACAATAAATTGAATCTTTTTTACAATACTGTTTGTTTTTTTTTAATATTTTTTTTAAGATTTTATTTATTTATTTAACAGAGAGAGAACACAAGCAGTCAGAGAGGCAGGCAGAGGTAGAGAGAGGAGCAGGCTCCCCGAGGAGCAAGGAGCCCGATGCGGGACCCGATCCCAAGACGCTGGGATCATGACCCGAGCCAAAGGCAGCCGCCCAACCAACTGAGCCACCCAGGGGTCCCAATACTGTTTGTTTTTTTAAAAAGACTTACTTGTTTATTTGAGAGAGAGAGAGCACAAGCAGGAAGGGCAGGGAAAAGGAGAAAGAACAATAAGTTGACTCCACACTGAGCATGGGGCTTGACCCCAGGCTGGATTTCACGACCATGAGATCATGACCTGAGCCAAAACCGAGAGCCAAAACCTTAGCCAAAACCAGATGCTAATAGAATACACCACTCAGGCGCTCCTTTCAAATGCTACTTTTTAAAACCCTTTCCACACAGAAAATTCATTTGAGCTTCACAGCTTTTTATGGTTGTAATATTTTTCACTGTTTTCACATTCGGTTTTGATTTAGAATCCAAGTGAACCAAGGGTTAACTCACAAACCAAAGATTTTTCATCCCAAAGGGATAATTTTGTAAGCACATAATATGACAAAATTGCTTTCTACAAAAAAAATTCTTTAGACACTGCACTTTTGCAATATATACAGCACCATGCTGAGTATAATGATCTCTTCCTGATACCGAAAACCTGACAATGTTGTATAAGGTCAAAAGCTATTTTCACTTTAGAATGTGTTTTTCTTAAGCTATTGTTACTTAGGTTTCATTGGATTTTTAAAGCAATGTAGAATCTTCTTTTCTTCAATATGTACAAAGCATAATCATCTCACTTGGAAGATTTGCTTCCAAAGAAAAGCCAAGAACATATAGCTACAAGTATTCTTCTTTTGATAAACAGAAAATATACCCACAACAGTGAATAATCTTGATGTTATGACTTCTTTCTTGAAAAATCAAGAGATTGTGAAACTGTTGCTCTAATAGCCTGTATTTTAAAGTGTTAGCTCCATGTAAGGGGGAGGTTTTTTTCCTCCCAAATGTATAAATTATGTGACTCATAATTTGTGGAGATTTGTGGAGATTATCGGTTAGATCTTTGTTTTTTTCATTGTTCTTTCCCTAGTCACATTTCTACATGAAATGTGTAAGTGACGAATCACTAAGTTCTAGTCTCAGACCAATATTACACTGTATGTTAACTAATTAGAATTTAAATAAAAACTTTAAACAAAAAGAAATGAAAGAAACAAAAAAAATATTTTTAGGTACTGGCCAATAACTGGTTCTCACTTTTATTTATTCTGGGTACAAGTAACTCACCAAAGTATGTTGACCAAAGATTTTATAATGCTTTTGGAGAGGGGAAGGACAATACTTTATTTCCTATATCAGACTTTTTTTTTCCCCATAAGATTTTATTTACTTATTTGAGAAAGAGAAAGAGTGCAAGAGCGCGAGCAGGGGCAGAGGCAGAGGGAGAAGCAGGCTCCCTAGTGAAAAATGAAAAGCCCTAGTGAGAGTGTATCCAAGGACCCAGGGATCATGACCTGAGAAGGCAGAGATGCTCAACCCTCAACTAACTGAGGCATGCAGGTGCCCCCTGTATCAGAGAATTTTAAAAGCAAAAAATACGTTGTGGGGCGCCTGAGTGGCTCAGTGGGTTAAAGCCTCTGCTTCGGCTCAGGTCATGATCTCAGGGTCCTGGGATCAAGCCCCACATCGGGCTCTCTGCTCAGCGGGAAGCCTGCTTCCCCCCTCTCTCTCTGCCTGCCTCTCTGCCTACTTGTGATCTCTCTCCCTCTGTCAAATAAATAAATAAATAAAAATCTAAAAAAAAAATACTTCGTGATAGAGCAAATATAATGAACTAAAGTGTTGGGTCATTGATTCTCCTTTCCTGGGTTCTAAGTAACTTTTGAAATTCACTTGTTCTTAAATTGACCTACAAAGTGCTTAAAAGTTAACGTCCTAGCATAATGGTATAAAGGAACACTTATGGGCTGAATTAATATATTCATCAGTTTGCTTTGTTTAACTTGCTGCTGTGATGCTAGCTTATTCTAGAACCAAACTGGAGTAGAATTTGGAATGGCAGTTGGAGATAGGGAGTGAGAAGAAGGGATCTTTTTTCTCTTTATATTATGACCAAATCTATTTAAACTAGAAAATATATTGGATAACTTAGTCACAATTTGAATCATACTCGTTTGAATATCATTTCTTTATATAAATGCCTGAGTATCCAAAAGATGCATATTTTTATAGGAAATTATTCATTTCTTGGGTTGTTTCCACAAGGTGGGTAGAAATGCACCCAATTTATCATTGACTAATGATTAAGTTACTTACCTAAGGGAATAACATTTATTGATATTAGTTTTTCTTCTAAGTCTGGTTCAAATGCACTGATGCAATTCTCTTCACCCCTAAGTGTCTGGTAGGCTACTTAAGAAACCAATCTTCTGATAAGAAATATTCCACAGGGAATCAGTCCTCATTTAAAAAGCAATTTTAAGGATAAAGTATCATTTTTATCTACCGTTTTTTTCTAATACATCTATTTCCCATTGGTAATAATCTAAACATTAGACATTTTTGGAAATATTCCTAAATCGTTTAATGCACACCTCTTTGTTTTCTTAAATAAAATCTACTAAACAGAATTGACACTTTTTGATACTAGGCTATCATTTTTATCTGACAATGTTACCAGGGAAAAACTGTATTTGTTCACTTTCATCCTTGGGGTTGGCATTTCTGATTTTATAAAACATCTTATTTAAACTTGTGTGTGTTTTCTGCTTTACAAGAAATCACTTATTTAGGTGTTTAAATAACAAGTAAATAAATTTTAAATAACTATCATGAGGGATCCTCCTAAGTCAAGTGTTGAGATTTGCATGCTGAATTTTAAGCAATTTTAGAGATCTCCTCTCCTCACCCTATTCTGTTAGTTGCATTTTAAGATGGTGGTAGAAGTTAGTGTAGTTTCTGCAAAAGGGAAAACACTAGAAACTATTTGAGAAACATATGCTGTGTTGGAGAAGAACTATGCTTGTGGTGGCATCTGGATTTTATCTTGCTAGCAGAAGACTAGATGGGTTAGTCAAATCCAGTTTGATAAACTCCTCTTTGTCATTATTGTCTATTTGCAAATTTTCCAACAGAGGTAAAGAATATGAAAAAAGATGACCATCCTTAAATAGGTCTTCTTCGCCCCAATCCCTCCCCCAAATTGAGATCTGAAAATTATTTGTCAAACCTTGAGTGAACCTTATAAAAAGTAGAATTCTTGGAGTCTGTGAATTGACATGTTAAAAGCAAGCTCTCAGTGGTGGTTGCCAAGACTTTAATCAGAGAAAAGTGACTCAGTTTGAAGTAGTTTGAGCTCAAATAAAAGATGTGCTAAGATTTCAGATATGGTACTTTATTTGAGAACTATTGCAGCAGATTTAATCTGAAAATAAGTTTAAATACCTGTGAGCATTACCTATTGAGTTGTGTTAGGGATGGCTTTCGATTTGATGTTGAATATTGTGTACTCTAAGATTACATTTTGTGCCAGGTAACATAAAATAGAGAGTTTACAGTTTCTGAAATAGTTGAATGACTTGTGCTCAACTTGACAATTTATAAGAAGAAATTAATGGAAATACTAACATTCTATAACGTTCATGCAGAAGGCTGTATCACATTTTTCTGCTTGTTCAAATAAAGGGTTATTATTCATCCATCAATTTTTTTTAAGTGTTCCATTCATGTAATTCTCTGCTTCTCAAGAGGTTGTCTGTTTCTCTTTTAAGAGGAAGAGATTGCCACCATTTTACAGTGGCTGCTTATTCTTCGGAAGCTGAATGGGCATTGCAGAACATCGCCTGAAATTTAATTACTGTTTATGCCAGTTCGGTCTTCTTCAATTTGTAGCAGAATGAAATTAACTACTTCAGACTCATTCACTGATTCTATATATGTCAGAAAAATTATTTTTCCTATGCTGTGTTCTGAAGGGATATCTATATTTATTTACTTAAAATAAGGCAAAATACAAGTTAAGATCGTCAGGACTTTTAGCAGTTCCTTAATTAGTCACTATTCTTTGAAGCTAAGTATTTATTCAGAGTACAGTTTAGAACAAATTCCTGGCAGAAATACATAATCATTAAGATATATTACTTATAGGGTATATACCATGAAGGATAATTAACATTGATTAGCATGTAAGGATATATTATTTTAACGTATTTTTAAGGCATGATATTCAGTGCAAAAATTATAAACCATATTTTTACAAGACTGTTGACCTAATATTTTTTCAGGCCTTTAGGAATCTTAAATTACCCATGCTTTAATTTTTTTATATTAAAAAACAATGATTGGTGAGCTGTGGATTATTGTGTGTTATAAATTGTGTAGGTACTAGATACGCTCTGCTGTCCAAGGCAAAAATCTCCCTGCCTACATGGGGCATTTTTCCTAGTCAGTGATATATTTTTTTAAAGGTTTTATTTATTTATTTGACAGAGAGAGAGAGAGACAACAAGGGAGGGAACACTAGCAGGGGGAGTAGGAGAGGGAGAAGCTCCCACGGATCAGGGAGTCGGAAATGGGGCTCGATCCCAGGCCCTGGGACCATGACTTGAGTGGAAGGTAGGCCCTTAACGACTGGGCCAGCCAGTGCCCCTAGTCAGTGATTTTTTTAACTCATGGGACAAAGCTGAAATTTAAATGAAAGGCACTAGAAACAACATAGAATATGTACAAATTATTCAAAAATTAAAAAAAAAACACCTTTGTTATTTTTGAAATGTTGAATGCTAAAGGTGTCAGATAATATGCTCTGTTTTGCATAGGATATTTGAAAAAAATTACCTCCTCTAGGTGCCTTGTTATCAGGAATGATATTAGTCACCTTTAATCTTGGCTGTTCTGACAGTGGTGCCTATCTTACTGTAGTTAGTCTCTATGATGGTTTCTGTTACCAGCCAGGACTAAAAGATGTCTGAGCTGAGGAAATGTGTCATCTACAATACTCCCTTGTTCCATATGAATTGCTTCAGTTACCAGGGTGCCTGGGTGGCTCAGTCCTTAAGCTTCTGCCTTTGGCTCAGGTCATGATTCCAGGTGAGGTCCCTGCTCAGCAGGAAGCCTGCTGCTTTTTCTCCCACTCCCCCTGCTTGTGTTCCCTCTCTCACTGTCTCTCTGTCAAATAAATAAATAAAATCTTAAAAAAAAATAAATTGCTTCAGTTCCCTTAAAGTGATTTAGAAGAGTAACAGACGTACCATGTCTTAATTATCCTTGTGACCCCTTTAACCTTTACACTTTTCTCCCTATCTTTAAAATAAAAGCTAAATGTTATCTTAATCCTAATCAAAATGGTTTAGGATTGTCAATGATACACCAAAAGCCCCAAACAGGAAAGATCTAAACTCTAAAATAAGCTTAAACATTATAAAGTCATTCTTATTACTCAATGATTGTCTTATATACAATGAAAATACCAATCCAAATTATCATATAAATTGTTTACACCATTTTCTAATAAATAAACACTAGAAAATTAATAGAGATTTATTTTTAAATTATTTCTTTTTATTTTTCTTGTTTTAACTATTGCTTTTGCTACATTAATTTTGGGTAGTTTGGGGCTGAGAACGCCAAGTTTCATAATTATAAATTAAACAGGTTTTTATAGGTTCTTGAGGTTTCTTAATATGGAAAACCTACATGATGGCATGATGGAGATGATGTTCTGGGCTGTTAGACAGAGGGGTTAAATAGAGGACTGCTGCTCTTTTCCTTCACAAGGTTCAGTAGGGTGGAGAATAAATTAAGATTCAATGATGTAACTTTAACAATAGATACATGTAATACTTTTAGAAGTATGGAATATGTTCTGTGCCAGTGCTGACTCTCTTAATACACTTAATATTTTTCCTTGTTTAAAAATTATTCTATTGTGCAGAGACAGTTTAAAACATGAGTTTTCTTAGCCTTCCATTGGTAGGACCTGTTTCTCTTTGTGTATATGAAAGGTCCAGACAGAACTGAGGAACCCACAGTGCCATTCGCCATCTTAGAAGGAGGTGGGGGGAAGAGCTTAGTTAATGGATCACCTCTATGGATACAACTTGTTATTTTTCTACCTGAAATGATATGTTCCCCCATACACCCAAGATGACTGACAGTGTCAGTATCAATTATAACTTAACCTTTCTCATTTGGGTTAGTAAGAGAAATCTCCTATATGCTCTGACATGATACAATATCAAGCATGCTAAAAGTTTGTTTGCATAGTATACAACAAAGTGTCAAGATTTGAGTACCAATGTATACTTTTCCTATTGTTGTAATATGCAGATTCTCTCAGGGGAATTCAGACTTTGCCGTGGAATAGTCTCAGATGAAGGATATTTTGTTACATAATAAATGCTCAAGGACGCCAGGGTTTTTAGGGAAGGTAAGTCCAAGGAATTCTTAGCTCATACTATGTAAAAGATTACCTTAAGATACCATGTCAAACAGGTCTAATGATTCTTCTCACCAGGCAGGCATGGGACTGGCCACCCTACAGATTGTGTAAAATCCCCTTCTTCATAAGGAAGTCAAGGAAATTCTCTGAAGATATTTAGAGAAGAGGCAGCTTATCAAAATGACATCTCCTGAGTTAGAGTCTGGCTTAGAAAGTGGCCCATGGTATTTACCACTCCTTTCTCTCCAATGATATGATTCTTTTTATTAACTTTAACAATTATTTTAACTCTTTATGTTCTTATACTTATCCCCGTGCTTGTCTCATTTACTTTTCAGGAGTGTTGTCTCTTTAGACATAGTGCTTAGCACAGTATTTTTTTTTATATAGTAGTTAGATTTGTTCCACTCTAATAAAAATCTTGAATTTAAATTCTAGACAAAGACTGAACTAACATTCTAGTTTGGCAGGCCGCGTTCCAGGTTTTTGCTCTCAATTTGTACAAAATGTATGCAAAATAAAATAACACAGTTGTTTCATATAAGGTCCTTACATTATTAGACCAAACTCTTATTTAAATCTCTCACTATTTTTACTTTTTCCTGAAAATTATTTATGAATATCTTGTATTCCTGCCTTTTGGTATTTACAACTGCTGAGACTAGTGGAACCAAATAACACAGAAACTACTTAACAAAAATGCTTCTTTGTGTATTTTTTAGACACTCACCATCCTGTGATTTACAGAACCATAGCAATTGTTACCCCCAGGGAAACAAACACAACATAGGCCAAAAAAATGTCACAGATCATTTTTGAATTTTAAATTAGACTTTTTGCAGGTCCACAGTGAAAAGTTAAACTTGCAAGCTATTGTACTTTTTGGAAAATAAAAGTATTTGCTGAGCTCAAATTTGAGAGCTGGGAGGACTACAAATGATCGAGTGAACCTACAAATGGTCATATAATCTGTCCTGGATTGCAAATGGCAGATTTGGCACTATTTAGTAGGACTTGCCTATAGTCATGGCGAGGTGCTGCAAAAGATTTCTGTCTGTGCCTTGTCCCCTCCTGGAGTTAAAACTCTTCTCAGGGAGTTGGTAAAGCTCCTTAGATTTGTTTGGGATTTCCAGAGAAGTGGGATCTGTGTTTAATTTGTGCTGATGTCAACGCTGGAAGAAGTCCTCATCTCTCTGTGAAAGGCCCACGGGAACATGGAAATAACATATGGCGTACTTAGGCAGAGGAGGATCGGAGGGACTCTTACTTACCTGGTTTACCCAGGCTCGGTCAGCCGCTACTCCATCTGCTAAATTTTCCCTTTTCTTTTAGGAGCAAGGACAACCATTGTGTCGAGAATTATAATTATTATAAAATCTGTATGAAAATCTTGATATCGGGGATAGTTATTTGACAAATTCATTTTCTGTACCTGTCTTTGTAAAAATTCTAACAAATTAACACCTACTGTTACGTAAGTGCCGATCAATAAATGCTTATGTTTATTATACAATATTTGGTTTATTACAGTTATAGCATTATTGTAAATAAATATGGGCTATGATGCTGGTAAACACCTACAAAATGGAAGTTAGTACATTTTTAAATTTTTTTATCAAACCTGATAAGATGAAAAAATGAAAAAGAGAGCAAGTTCACAAAGAAACACTTAAAAATTTTTTTTTTAAAGTGAAAAAAATACATCTAGATAACATGCATTTGCATTACTAATACTTCCTAAGAGGACCACAGGAGTAACAATTACTAGAAGAACATGCTGTTTTCAGTCAGATAAGATTTTGTAAGTTATTGTTAGATTCTTCATAAGCACTACTTATTTAATTGAAAATATATCAAAATAATGAATTTCTTCCATGCTTATGATTAAACATGTCTAGAATACTAACCTGACTTTGAAACTCTAAATAGCACACTCACGGTCTTTTGATTTGACATTTGACTCTGATTCCATTAGTGATGGAAGCAGGAATCACATCTTAAACAAAAGCAATCTTGGACTGGATTTAAGAGCATACCTTGTTAGGAAAGGCAAAAAACCAACAAGGACATACACCCAATAGAGATGATCTTGATGTGATAGTGACAAAACAGTTCAATCACATCCTCTCTGTTTGGGAGTTTTAAGTGTAATAGCCAGAGAGAAAGCGCAGAAACAGAGGTAGTAGAATCAGTACTGAGTGAAGGAGGAGAAACAGAGAGAGAGAGAGAAAGAGAGAGAGAGAGAGAGAGAGAGAGAGAGAGAGAAAGAAAGTAGAACTCGGTAGTTAAGACAGAGCTGTGACTAGAACAGAAATGCCAAGGTGGTACCTGAACTGAAGTTATCAGTAAAGCCTGCACCTGTAATTCCTGAAAAATGTCTTTTGCTTTCTATTTTTTTGTGCATTCTCCCTGCAGTAACCTTTGTTATGAGAAATAACTTGGGACTGACTATTGTTTGTATCTTGAACTAACCTATTTTACTTATACCTTCAGAAATTTAAGGCACAGGGTACATCTCCAAATCAGGATAATTAAGAGATCTATTTCACACCCTTCCCCCACTAAAAAATGTGCCACAAATGAAATAAAATATAGTCATTTCATGGTGTGGTGCTGTCCAGTAGTTGTAGGGATATCATAAGACCTTATGCAACTTAAAGTTTTCAACGACAATTTTGTTTAAAATAAATGCCAGTTATATCTGAGAGGAGTCTCTTAGTGCTAAATAGGCAATTTTGTGTTTTTTCCCCTTTATTGTATCATCTAAACATGATAATTAGATTACCCAAAACCTATAGAAATATTTTCAGTAAATTTTTGTTTCTACTCTGCAACTAGTCCAGATCTTCTAAACTTTAATCTTTATTCTGATATACATATTTCAAATGAAGTGTTAGAATGAATGTTAACAATATTTGAATTAAGATGTCAAAATGTGGTGGCTGTTTTTAAAAAATAAAGTTGTGTTTCCATGTTTTTCTCGATTATATTTTCATGATGATATAACATAACACCTAGGAAAGGGCAATATTTCTTCATAAAAATCGTACTCTAGAACAGCCCATACTTTCCTTACAGAGTATTCCCTTGAATGGTCTTTCTCTGTTGTGCAAATATAAAGCAACTAAGCACTCATTTCCCTAGAGAACAGAATAAAAACATTTCTGGGTTAACCAAGTCACTGCTCTATATATTCTTGGATTTCCATATTGAACACTAAATTATGGTCACTTGTGCAACATCATCAAGGAGCTTCTTAGGAGGAAAGTAATTGACATCAGGATTTCTTCCCCTCAATATCCTTGGAATGTCTGTGACAGGATGGGAAGCTTCTAATTCATATCTTCTGGAAAGAAAATTATCCAAATTTCCTCTTGAGGAAAGAAGAGGTCTTTCTGGTGGCTATGTAAACTCAATGTTCTGTTTGCATAGTGGGGTTGCTACAGTGTATAGCTGAGGCTATAAGGGCACAACCACTCTAACACTCTATTATTCGTTAGAAGCTATGCCTTGCCATGTGAGAGGGAATTGAATGAGCTGTTACTCAGAACTCCAACTCCAATCTCAGAACAGCTTCTAATAACACGATTGCTAAGTATCACAGGCCTTATAAGGCTAGTTTCATCCCTTGTAGGGATAAGCTTATAGGCATCTCTGACTTCAGTATGATGTTCTGTAATATGGTGCTTTTTAAAAAAAGTATTTATTTATTTATTTATTTATTTATTTATTTATGTGGCAAGAGGCTAGGGGGAAAGGGGTAAAGAGACGGAGAGAAAGATCTCAATCAGACAACATGCTGAGTGTGGAGCCTAACACAGGGCTGGATCTCAGGACCCTGAGATCATCAACTCTTGACCCTGAAATCAAGAGTTGTACACGTAACCCACTGAGTTACCCAGGTGCCCTTAATATATTGATTTTTTTAAAAAAGAACTTATAATCCGATATTTAAAGAATATAAAAGTTTATGTACAGCTTTAAAAAATATTGGCAAGAACCAAAATAATTGCATGAGTAAATTTAAAACCAATTTGTGAAACAATCCTAATTGCTTTCAACACTCTATCTAGTAGAATGATAGGGTCATTAATTTCAATGTCTCTTACTTATTTGCTTAAATAATTTTTAAACAAATCATAAGAAGGCATGAAAATAAATGATGTCTCCCCATCTAAATAAGTGCTAATTTTTCTAATTGAAGGTTCAATATAATTTAGATTGAAACAATCATTTAAATCACCTTAATTCTCTTAATAGAATCCCTTTGACTTGTATATACCATGCTTAGAATGATGGTACACTGGAAAACAATACTGTAAATGATAAACATTGTGTTACTTTCTAGGTAGGCAATTGTTTTTTCTACCTATTCTATCTGCAAAAATACATTGAGCCCCTACTACATGTTGGTGCAGTTCTAGGCCTTGTGTATGCAATAGTAAACAAAACAAAGTCTTTGACTTCATAGAGCTTAAATCTAAATGGGAGGGAGTTAGAAAAATAATTAAATAACATCAGATGGTGGTAAATATCCCAAAGAAAGATAAGTGTGAGGTCAGGAACTATGGAAATGATTGTTATTTTATGTAAACTGGTCAGAAAGGGACTTTCAAAAAGTGACCCATTTTCACAGTCACCTGAAGGAAGTGAAAATGGAAACAACTAGGCCCTGGGGCAGAAGTGTGTTTGGTGTAGTCCAGTTTCAGAAAGAAGGTCTTTGTGGATATTTTGGAGTAATACTGGGATGTTAGTATAGAAAGTGAGACTAGAGAAATAGTCGAAGGCCAGAGCATGTATTGCCACATCTACAACTCATTTTACTTTGGCTTTCACTCCATGTGAAGGAGCGAGAAGGGAAGCCACTGGAAAGTTTGAGCAGAGGAGCTTCTAGGTTTAGCAAGTAAGAAACACTGGCTGCCCCATTAAATTTCACCCTCAGATAAACCGTGAATACATTTTACAAATAAATATGTTCTAAATATTACATGGCACATACTTAGGGTAAAACATTATTCACTATCTGAAATTCAAATGACCACAGTATCCTGTATTTTATAGAAATTCTCTCATTGTTATGTGGTAAGTAAACATTTTGGTAGGGCAGAAATAGAAGTTGGTTGAATCTGTTTGAATAGATTCAAATACATTCACTTATCTGTAAATCGATAGCTGCTCTCTAAAACTAGTTTACAGCTTGGTGGAATAAGCACAGGGGAAGATAGGTAAAGTGTGTTCTTTCTGTAATTACCTGCTTTACTCAACTTTCTTTGGAAATCAATAAAGTATCTCTAAAGTAGATACAATTTATTTCATTAGAAAAATAAAATAATCCTATATAAAAATAGATACTAAATTAAAAAAAAATTAGAAAGTAGACCAACTAAGTTAGGATGCAGAAGATTTGAGTAATTATAATGAATCATTTTGACCTAATGGACAAATTAGGATATTATACCTAGTAACTCTAGATTGCACATTATTTTTCAAATATACATAGTGCATTTGCAAACACTGTAAATGTTGCATTTACCAACATACTAGACCCAAAAGCAAATCATAAAAACTTTCAACAGTGAGATCAAAGTATGCTTTTGAATACAATGCAATTGTATTATAAATCAATGTTAAACTATAAATAATATACACCCCATATAGTTATATATTACAAAGTACATGAATGTATTAAGTAGATGTTTTAGTGGATAACAAAATAATGCATACCAAATCTTGTTTGAAATAGCTAAAGCAGCATTTTGAAGCAATTTGTGATTTTAAATACATAACTTAGAAATGAAAGTATCACCTGAAAAGATTACCAAATGTATCCAAAAAAGTAGACAGAATGAAACTTTACATTTAAGAGAAAAATAAATAGAAAATGTACAATGCAGCAAAGAAGTTCAAGAAAGGCAAAAAAAAAAAAGTTTCTTCAAAAGAATAGTACAATTGACAAAACAATGGAAGAGAAAGAAAAGATATAAATAATAAATATCAATAATGACAGAGTGAATGAGTATAGATGGTAGAGTTTAAACATAGTATAAAAGGATATTATGAAAAGTCTAATAGCAATACATTTGAAAATAGATATGAAATAGATATGAAATAATCAACTTGCCAAAATTGTGGAATAAAAAATTAAACAAGTATTTTATATATTTTTTTTCAAAATGAATGTCATCAATATTTTTCCACAAGTAAAACTCAAGGTCATGATGGCTTGACTTTTTTATAACCAAACAAATAAGAAAAGAATATTTTTCATTTTATGGAAGATTTTCTAGAGCATAAAAAAAGAAAGCTCGACCCATTTCATGAGGCTTAAAAACCTTGACTCCAAAATCTGACAAGGATAGTATAAGAAAAGAAATTACTAGCCAATTTCATGCAGGAACATAGGTGCAAAAACTCTCAAAAAAAAAAAAAGTCACAAGCCCAAATCAGAAAACATATGAGTAGGAAAATATATCTTTTTTAAAAAAATATTTTATTTATTTATTTGACAGAGAGAGAGATCACAAGTAGGCAGAGAGGCAGGCAGAGAGAGAGGGGAAAGCAGGCTCCCTGCTGAGCAGAGAGCCCAATCCCAGGACTCTGAGATCATGACCTGAGCCGAAGGCAGAGGCTTTAACCCACTGAGCCACCCAGGCACCTTTGGACAGCCTCTCTTCTTGAGCAAATCTGATGTATCGCAGGGAATGCAAGCTTCTTTTAATATTAAAGATTATTAAAGATCGGTAAATGTAAGTCAGTATCTCAACTGATTACAGAATAAAATAATGTGTTCACCTCAGTGGAAGCAGAAATAATATTTACAAAAATTCAACATTCATTCATCATAAAAAGAATAGCAATCACATGAACTTTTAGTGAAGTATGTATAGAGGAGGATTTCTTCAATCTGGCAAAGTCTAACCAAAAATAAAATAAAACAATAACTAAAAACCTAGAGAAAACCATTTTATTTTCTCTTTTTTTCTTAAAAAATGGAAGCTCTCTCTCTCTCTCTCTTCATAGAAAAAGAAATTTCTTACAACGTATCTAATCAACTTTATACTCTATGGTATATATACTCTATGGTATATAGAGTATACTCTATGGTAATGCTGTACGTTTTCACCAAAAATGTATTCTCTGTGCTCTAACCTAATATACATTTTCCCACCACTTTTTCCTGCAGAGATGTGTTTTGAGAAATTCTCTTCACTATCTGGTCAAAAATCATCTTTTCCCTGGGCCAACACATCAGTATAACACCTTATCCCATATTGAAAAACAAAATAAAGCATACGAGGTCTGCAAGTCCAATTTACCTTTTATTTTTATTTTTTTCAATTTACCTTTTAATAGAAGCAACCATCCATTTGTTGAATCATCAAGGATGGAAGGATGGATGAAGCAAAATTAAGTCATCCATTGATTCAAAAGGTTTTTCACTACATCTGCTATTTTTCCTCTTTGGGTGCAATTTTTTCCCTATTTTTGATATTTGTGAGGTTAGTGAGATTCATGAAAGAGTCCCTTAAATCATCGTTTCATCAAGTTATGCTCTTCATATTGTTGCTTCATCTACCTCATTTATCCTATTTGATCTGGAACAATCTCTGCTATGATTCTAAATAATTAAGAATTATAATTGTCAAAAAGTAGAACCATTTTCAACATTATGGAACCAGGTTTTTAAAATACCATTTTATACATCTCTCATGGCCCATCTTGATATGTCTTATGTCTACAATTAAAAGAACATTGGATAGTGTCTTTGCCACAGCTAATTTAATTTCAAAGAGAAACTTTGATCATCTCATGATATAATTATTGGTGTCATATTTAGACACTGACTGAAACTCAATGGAGTAAGGTATAGTAAAAATGTGGATATTTGTGGGAAAAGTTTATTAGAATGGTCTTCTATGTATGATTGAAATTGGAGGGCTTTTTTTTAAGTTTGCTATAAACTTACTAGTAAGAAAATAGTTATCTGTGAAACATTAAAGACTCTTCCAAATTTTGTTGATAATTTTTTATTATTCAATATTTATACCCCAACCCCACTTTCACTCAATTCTCAGGCTTTCTTGCCTCCGCTCTGCACCTAGGCAGATTGGCTGCTATGAAGTTCACTGCCTCAGCTCTCTTGCTGGCTGGTTTGGACTTGGTTTACCAATGAGTGTCTGAGATTGCATTTCTTGAAAATAGACCTTGAGAGAGAGCTGTTTGGAGATCATAAGGGAATTTCTCTTGAAAGATATACTTACAAAGAAGTGAAGTAGGCACTATTGGCAAAGGGGGAAGCTCTCTTATAATGTGAGGACATCTGAAGCCTCAGTCATCCCAGGGTGAGCTCTGGAGCTGTGATGGCCCTTCAGAATTGTTCCAGTTGGTAGCCCCACTTCAACCAATCATTGATTGGGCATTGCTCTTCACAGACAGGTTTCCTTTGGTGAGGCAATTCTCTGAAGCCAAGGATATTTCCTAGAGAATTTTCCTGTGGCTATAAGCCATCAATAATTAAATATTCCTTACAGAGGGGGATAGATGCTTCATGTTTGAAAGGTGATCTAGGTAGAACACCATACAATTCAGTAATGAGAAGAATTGACACAAGATCAAAGGACAGAAGAACAGATAAGTCTGGTTTTCATGCTCGCTCATGGATCTGAGCCAGGTTTTCTGGCAGTGGCTGTTTTCCAACCCAACTGTGGGCAGCTTTTCTTTCATGACCCTCATCTCTTACTAGGCTACTTGACCCCTTTAACCCCGGGAGAGGCAATAGCTTACTATTAATGCTGTTCTCTGAGTTCATCAACCTTTTGTTTGTTTCATAATATTCTTACACTTTTGTAAATGTTGTAGTGACTGAAGTCTCTTGAAAAATCTGAATTTGATTTTGTTTCTTGCTCAAACATTCACTAGTAAAGTGACCATCCCTTAAAGTGACTGGTGTTGTTTTGGTTCTGTTTGGGTGTGAGATGGCCTATACTTACATTGATGACTTATATTTATATTGAATATTATATTTATATTGGCTGTGAGATGACTTATATTAATATTGATGACTTAGATTTATATTGAAAGAGGATATTTTAGACAAGAATTGGTATTTATTACAAGCTATAACTTTGACATTCAATCTAATTAAGTAAACCATTTGAGGGTACACATTAAATGTAGGCTGGGCTGGGTAAATCAATGATTCTTTTATAATAGAGACTGACCAAGGGATCATAATGTGATTTTGGTAAATCAGTTTTCTCTATTCTGACGTGGTAATTCCAGAGGATTGGCAAATCACTAAGAATAAAAGCCAAAGTCTATGTTGTATACAGACCTATAAGGCTACATGTGGTTTGCTCTTCATTGTGTTTTTGGCATTATTTCCTATCATCTTTCCCTTTTTCTCTCCAGTACAGCTACACTTGCTTCCCAGCTGGTTCTTAATAGATCAAACGCTCCATCCTCTGGCTTCTTCCTGGCCTGTTCTTACACTGGATAACTTTGTGGCTGCCCTTTTACTTTTTTTTTTTTTTATAAAAGACATTCCCTGGCCACTTATTTAAAACCCTACCCCAACTCCTCTACTCCAGCAGAAGTCCCAATCTCCATTAACCTGCTCATTTTTTCCCCCTTATAGGACTTTTAATTATTGAAAATTTGTATTTCTCCTAAGGATTTGGCCCACAGCCTCCATGAGATCATCTCCATGAGAGTAGGTCCTGCGGCTACTATGAGGGCTTGCCCAAAAGTGCTCATGACACTGCCTAACATATGGTACCAATTCAACAAACACTTGTTGACTTACTGAGTGAATGAGTGAGTGGTGAGGAATTATGATAGAAACAGAAATTAAAATATACAAAGATATAGTCTAGAAAAGAATATATTTTAGCCTAAGATTTCCCTTCTTATGGCCCCCATTTGGGTCTGCTACAGACTTTAATAAAAGGGAGTCCTTTCAAAATGCTCAATAGCATGAGACTTGTTTTATTGTACCAGGTGCATGGGGGATGAAGACAAAAGAATCAATACAAAGGGGAATAAATTTGAAAGAGGAGAACATCTCAGAGGAGAAGCCAAGAGATTGCTTGTCCCAATTTGAATCTGTTTATAGTCCCTAACCTATCCCATGAGTACAGTGTATCCTTGAAGCATGTTTAAGATTTCCTTCCACCTTGAAATAATGGTGCCACAGGTGGGGGTTGGTGAGGGGGACAGAGGTGAATTGTACCTGAACGGCTCCAATAGCAGTAGTTCTGAATTCCAGCTAGTCAATTAAAATGTAATTTCTAAGTCTCACCTCCAAGAATTCAGATTCTCAGAGTCAAAGTATAGCTGAATGATGCACATTTGTTAAAAAAAATAAGTGGTTCAGATAATGTGATATAAATATTCCCCTTTAATACCATTTACAATGTAATAGGACCATTATTCTAAATAAGCCAAACAATTGGCTGTTATGATGCCAAAGAGCAAATGTGAAAGTTATTTTGAGTCAAAATATGAGAAAAGAAGATATATGTTATACAAAAGTGCTAATGTGCTAGCTGGAAGTTCATTTTCTCATCTTCTAATTATCTTTGGTACATAAATTCTTACTTTGATTAACATAAGGTTAAAGGCTTCAGCAACTCTCTAATAGTATTTTCAAAAATCTGCAGATGAAAGCAAACACAAGTATTTAGAAAAAAAGCAAAGGTCAACTATACCTTATAGCAATATCAACTCAGATTGATATGCAAATTATAATTAATTCCTCTAGCAACATGAACCTTTTTTAAAACTCCAGAGTACTCATGCCTTTTTCCCTAATTTACTGACAATGCTTGGAAGAAAAAAAGTATGTAGGAGATGTGGTGACCAGAATTTTTCCATTTCATGCTATCATTAGCTGACTCATCTATAATTATGAAATGTAATATTGCTTTGTGGACTCTGCCAATTCTGAAGCTCATCTTGCTTCCTTTTTTACTAAGACAGAAATTCCATGGGAAAGAGTTCTTTGCTGGGGAAGAATGTCAGGCAAATAACTTCACAATGCTCATTTATTCTTTTCTTAAATACTGAACAGATTTGATGTAATGGACAATATTATTATTACATAATAGACAAAATGCCAAATTCTGAGAGTACCTAGAAAATAGACAGTTGTTGGCTTCAAGGATATACTGTATATAGAAACTTCTCTGAAATGGGCTTTAGAGGTGAATTATTTCTCTTCCTTGAATGCTATTTCCATTGTGAAATCTCCATCTCTGGTATTTGACATTATTGTCTAATGTTTATATTTAAAGTACATTGTTAAAACCACTAAGGCAATTTTCACTGTCACTGGAAAGTTGTTTATAACCGCTTCTTGGACAGTTAAAACTGAAATAGCTTCTAATCCTAGTTTATCCTTGATCTACTTCATGGACACTCTTATATTTTAATATCATCATAGGATAATGATATTTGAAACTATCATATCAATATTTATTTTTTTTAATTTATTTATTTATTGAGGGGAAGGGCCAAGAGAGAATCTCTAGCAGACTCTTCACTGAGCAAGGAGTGGGACACAGGACTCAATCCCATGACCCTGAGATCATGACCTGAGCTAAAATCAAGAAGTCCTTTGCTTAGTGGATATGAGCCCACTATTGAGCACCCAGTGCTACACTATCATATTTTTAAAAGTGTAAAAGTATAAAAAAACTTACTACTAATCTAATTTCAAAATATTATTTTTAAAGCTACCAGCATAAAAAATATAGTGTCAGAATTAGACCAATGTTTTAAAGTGAAAAATCAATTCCAAACTTTCTTAGTGGCTGAAGCATTTAAAATATTTTCCCAGCCTTTCGGCTGGAACCACCATCTTCCAGTAATTCTCCAAAATGACCAACACAAAGGGAAAGAGGAGAAGTACCCGCTATATGTTCTCTAGGCCTTTTAGAAAACATGGAGTTGTTCCTTTGGCCACATACATGTGAATCTATGAGAAAAGTGATATTGTGGACATCAAGGGAATGGGCACTGTTCAAAAAGGAATGCTCCACAAATGTTACCATGGCAAAACTGGAAGAGTCTACACTGTTACTCAGCATACTGTTGGCATTGTTGTAAACAAACAAGTTAAGGGCAAGATTCTTGCCAAGAGAATTAACGTACCCATTGAGAATATTAAACATTCAAAGAGGCGAGATAGCTTCCTGAAGGGTGTGAAGGAAAATTATCAGAAAAAGAAGGAAGCCAAAGAGAAAGGTACTTGGGTTCAACTGAAGCGTCAGGCTGCCCCACCCAGAGAAGCACACTTTGTGAGAACCAGTGGAAAAGAGCCAGAACTGCTGGAACCCATTTCCTATGAATTCATGGCATGATGAATGTAAAGAAAATAAAAGACCTCAAGACTGTAAAAATGTTTCTCTTAGTTGAGTAGAAGTGTGGTTTCCTTTCCCCCCCAAAACTATTTAAAGCAAACTTTGTGTCCTAATTCATTGGGCGATGTCTTGATTCAGACTTAGTGGCTTTTTTCTTGCTGAAAGATATGGGGTGGTTTATTGTAGAACAGAATATACTCAGTTAGGAAACTGCCAGATGTTACTTTAAAAATATTTATAGTTGGAAAATAGTCCCTCCAAATCCCTAAGAAAAAAGAATTTTAAAAATGCGTGAAGGGTTATCTGTCGCATTTCATTTAAGCTCAGGGAAAGTTGAGTCTTGTAATTGTATACTGTCTTTTTTTTTTTTTTTAAAGATTTTATTTATTTATTTGACAGAGAGAGATCACAAGTAGGCAGAGAGAGAGAAGGAAGCAGGCTCCCTGCCAAGCAGAGAGCCCAATGCAGGGCTTGATCCCAGGCCCTGAGATCATGACCTGAGCTGAAGGTTGAGGCTTTAACCCACTAAGCCACCCAGGCGCCCCAATTATATCCTGTCTTAAATAGCTGTGTTCTGAGGTTGAAGAACTGACCTTTGAAGACTATTATTTAAAAATAGATGGTTTAAAGCACACACACACACACACACACACACACACACACACACACACACAATTCCCATAAGGGTGAAGCAATTTATTATTAACCAAAACCAATACATACAATCTCTTATATCTAGTTCTTTTGTAGTAAATGAAAAATTAATTTTAAATTCCTTCACTTCAATAGTTATTCAGAATAGCTTCTAGACAATAATTTTAACTTCCCAAAGCCAATTGCTTTTCTGACAATTACTATAATTGGTAGCAGTCTCATTTAATTTTAATGAGCTTTTATCTAGCTATGGCATGTGTCATATATTTAAATCAATAGAATGTTTTAAAAATCAGAAAAGAATTGTATGCTGTAAAACATGGTTATTTCAGAAAAAAATAATTCTGTTTGTTTGTTATTATTGTTCCAGATCAATAAAATTTCTTTCTAATATTTTTCTTTTCTTTTTTTTTTTAAAGATTTCATTTATTCATTTAACAGAGAGAGAACACAAGCAGGCAGAGAGGCAGGCAGAGGCAGAGAGAGGAGCAGGCTCCCTGTGGAGCAAGGAGCCCGATGCGAGACTCGATCCCAAGACGCTGGGATCATGACCTGAGCCAAAGGCAGCCGCTCAGCCAACTGAACCACCCAGGCGTCCCTCTAATATTTTTCTTTGCACAAAATTTTATTCCCTGATGATAAGTTAACAGTTACAAAAATTTAACTTTTTCCACTTATATGTTTATAAGTATGATTAATTTTTCTTAAGTGATAGGGTTTTCATTTTAACCTGGATTGGCTTATAATGAAATGTCAATTTTGCTATCTCTGCTAACTATTGTAGGGGACAATATTATCTGAAAAACTTGTACTTTTATTTTAGACAAGCCTTTATACTTTGATAAGAAAAATAAAAACTTTTAGTTTTTGTTTCTTTGTATAGATTATCATTTAGAGTTCTGTTCACTTGTATATTACTGCATATTAAATATTAGGTATAAATTCAATGGTTTTATGAATACTTGACATAGTCAAACCTGGTGATCTAAGAACTATTATTAATCATATCAGAAAGTATATCGAGGGGAAAAAAAGAGGATATGAATTTACTGCCTCATTTTGTTATTCCACAGAGCCCTCCCAATGAGCCCTATATAATACATATTAGATATCCTTTTTGTGGCATGGCTATTATTTTTGCTTAGGTCTGCATTTTCTCTTGTTTAAAATTGTTAGTTTTCATTTTCTTTGCCTTACATGGTTACCCAGCTCCACTTTTTCTCCTTTAATTCATCCTCTGCGTGTCACCTCTAAACCCTTCAGCTCACAGCATAAGAGCTTCTCGATATCCTGCAAATGACCATTGAGTCTTTTCCATTGTTTTCCTGGCCACTCACCCTTTCTTCTAACACTGGTGTCTCTTTCCACTTTTCCTAAAGGCTATGCCTCTTCATGCCTAAATACATTCGCAGATATCCTTCCTTCTGTATGAGTAAGTTCCTTCAAAATTAGAAAGAAATAAAAATGGTTGAGACATTTTTATTAAAATGGTAATATAGTACCTACTTAATCTGCACATGTAGGTATTCAAAACGTTGGCTGTTTTTTTCTGTCCTATGCCCGTAGAGAACAGTTCTTCATGAAAATACCTGAATTGATACTTTAATTCATGGGAAACAAGACAAATGTTCCCTTCAGATATATTAACCATACACAAAGCCATTAAATAAATTGAATACTATAAACCCATTCATACTCCCCATATAACAACACCATCAACAAAACTACCATTAACATATACATCTGTAAATAAGTGGTTTTGTTGCTTCTTCAGTTTCTTTGCACTAATGAGTGGTTGGGAATCTTAACCATATCTTGCTCTCTCTTTAACATAACTGCTTTGTTTTCTTTTAAAGAGCCCTTTACCCATTATACTTGTATGCCCTGTACACTGTTCCTACCAGCAATCCACTTTGCTCTGTCACTTATAGTGTACAATAGACTGAACAAGTTGCTGTGCCTTTTTAGGAAAGATATGTTATGTGAAGAGAAGGCACCTCAGCAGTTCCTGTGTTCATAAATTAAAGAATATTTTCTAATTTGCTCACATGCTCATCCATGCAAGCACCTCAGTCTAGATCCCAGGACTTTACATTATGTCCTTTTTCTACTGGGCCTCAAAATTAAATTTCCTCTGCACAGTTGCTCCATTTTAGTGTAAAAAATTTACATTAAAAAGCAAACAAGCAAACAAAAACAAAACAACCACTAACTTGTGCTTATCTAACTTTTTAAGCATCTTTTTTGCCTTCATCTATTTGATACATTTGGAATGTCCTTCTTCCATTCTTTGTTTTCCTGTGAACTCTATATAATCTTTAATGCCCGCTCAAATATTACATTTATGGTGATTTATGAGTGCATAGTCACTGCCTCACGGTCCTCTAGCAATTGGATTGAACTTCTAGTGTTTATCCTCTCCAATGTCATGGATGATTTGTTAGTCAATCTTATTTAGCTATAAACAATAAAGAATACTGTATTCATATTGGACAATGCTATGATGGAGTTACTACAAGATTGATGGTATAAAACCAAAGATATATACTCTCTCATGATCTGTTGCCAGAAGTACAAAATCAAGGTGTCAGCAGGGCCATATTCCCTCTGGAAGGTCTAGGGGAGAATCATATTTCATGCCTTGCCATGCTTCTTTCAGCTGGTGGCTGCCATCTTTCTCTGACTTACATCTAATTAGTCTAACATCAGCCACCATGGACACATTATCTCTGTGTGTCTCCTCTTCTCTCTGCATTAACACTGCCTCTGCTTCTTTCCTATAAGAACGCATGTGACTGCATTCAGGAACCCCCTGCCTAATCCAGGATAATGTCCTCATCTCAAAATTCTTAAACATAATCCAATTTTTTTTGGTCATGTAAGGTAATATTCATAGGTTCTAAGAATTAGATCCTGATATGTTGGGGGACATTTTTAAATCTACCATAGACATGGTCCATATCTGGATCATTCTCACATTGTAAGTACCTAATATTTCTATCATGTAGTTGGCCCACATACCTATATTTAAAATGAATTGACTTGGGCTTTCTTTTAATGCTAAACATTACTTGGTCAGCACTGACTTATGCTTCAAACTAAATATTTCAAAGCAAGTAATGGAAGAGTTTAGGGAGAAAGTAAAACATTGTTAAGACAGTGATGTCATATAGCCTGTCTATTAACTTATTCTCCACTATGACCTTTTGAGATAAATATTGTTATCACCAAATAATACATGAGTAAGGAGGTTTAGGAAGGTTAAGTGATTTTTCCTAATATCCCTAAGGTCAGGTCTAGACTAAAATTCAAATATTTTTCTAACTCAAATCCCATTATTCCTCAGTGAAATCATAGTGCCTTAAAAGTAAATATTAAGGATAGAATAAAATACTCCTCAGGATGACTTATATAATAGCATAAATTACAACATGAAGTGTCCTTGATCATTAAAATGTCACACTTGATTTAAGATGAAAAAGCTGACAGTTTTCTTTCCTTGCATTTGTTAATGATAAATGTGAACTGTAAGCAGTGACTTTCTAGCAATAAATTGTTATAAGCTCTCCCATTTATTTTGCTGATGCTTTATATAAATGAGTATTGAGGAGAAGAGTTTTGTATATTCCTTTATTTATTATAGCTTAAATGTTGCAAAACATTGCGAGCTGCACAATCCTACTGCCAACAAATAATGAATAATTATCTAGTACTGGGGTTCTAAATAAGACCCATACCAACAAACAGATGTCAGTAGGATTTTGGCTCCAGGTTTTTGCCTGCAGGAAGTCATTAAAAGATAAGTGGAAAATCAAGTCTGTTCCCTTGGTAGCAGAATTTTTACCCTTTGGAACTGTACAGGGAGGCTTATTTTCGGACAGCAGCAATAGCTCCCACATTAGATGGTAATCACTCTTGTATTTATAGACTCCTTGTAAATCAATCCCAGACAGGCAATGAAATGATCTTCTCTGTATTTACTTTTAGGCTATTTTTAAAAAGTAGTTCTGAACAAACTGAACATATTTTAAACAATCCTACTCCTCGGTAAATTTCATAGTTCAGTCTTAAAAAATCATATTGTGTTCTATTTGTATACTCTTAATGACTTTCCACTCTCTGGAAAGAAGCATTGTATTCCAGCTGTGCGAGTACTGAAATTTGTATTACAAAATGGTTGATGCTTAGGAAGAAAGTCGTGATTGAAACCAGGTGCAGATCATTACGCTTAATACTTAGTGTTTTTCCTCCTCTTTCTTACATCTTACCATCCTAATGATTCTATGAGTTACTTTTCCAACTCACAAGTTTGCAGGGACCTAAATGTCTTAAAGAAGGAGAAGTTGCTCAGTAATAAGAAAGCTTTTTTTCTCAAATTAAAAAAAGACTTAAACTTCAGGTATTCATCAGAAAGTATTTTTTCATTAATTATATTTTTAAGTCAAGACAATGAACCATTGAAAGAATGTAGGGTAATGAATACTCAGTGATTTTTGTATATCAGCAAGGAGTGTACTACAATGTGAAAAAGTAGATTTTGCTTTAGAAAAGATGAAGAAGTATGTATTAATTCCATGCACAATAATTAGCAAGGCATCAAGAATTTCTAAAACTATGATGCCACCAACTTGCCAATAATAAATTAAAACAATGTAGTTAGTCTTCACAATTTTTGTTCAAAAGAAATGAGTGAACTATTCCTTAAAAGTCGTGAAATGTCAAGCCTATTTTAATGCACTCTTGAATTACTCAAAAAGTAGGAATAAAATAATAATGCTTCATTTTTATGTTACTTTAATCTATGCAACTTAACACTCAGCCTAAATTGCAATGTGACATACAAATCATGTTGGTAATGTATATTAGAAATCAGAAGTGTAAATAATATGTACAATTCAAATGCATTTATAGATAATTCTTTGCATTTAAACAGAAGAATAAAGATTAAAAAAATCACTTTGTTAGCATGAGAAAGTTCACCCTTTTAGCTGTTACCTCCTGCCATTTTAGATGTTTCAAATAAGAAACAAATTTAAGTAAAAACCTACTTGAATTTCAATGGTTTCCTACTTTCAGTTTTATGGAAAAACAGGTGGGAAATCCTAGCAGACTATGCAATAGAGTGAAATCACTGCAGCATGAATCCCAAATTAGAGTTTAATGTCTCAATGACTTCAATATTTATGTCACTGAAAAGTGCCTGCGGCAGGAGCTCCTCTTTGCATTGTGTTCTTTTCTATGGTGCTGATGCTCATGGATACTTTTAAAAAATGTCCTGACTGATAAGTTATTTGCGTACAAAGTTGTGATAGACATAGGACGTCTTATTTCAATTTTCCTTTTCTTTTTATGATAAGAGCAGAAGTTATCAGTATGATTGTGACTTGTTATTAATAAGGATTCCCAAAGATTAAAAAAACTACAAACATTATTTAAATAGCAATTGTTTAGGTGGTTAATGATAAAGTTAGATGAACTGCCCAATGGCACACAGCTAAGTGGCTGAACTGGGATGTAAACTGAGGCAGTCTAACCACAGAATCTACACTTTTAACCATAGCATAAGGTCTTTATTAAAGTAACTGCCTCTTACCTGATTGTTTGTATCAATTAACTTCTCCCATTACAAATGGCCCAGGCAGGGGACGCCTGGGTGGCTCAGCTGGTTAAGTGTTTGCCTTAGGCTCAGGTCATGATCCCAGA
Source organism: Nasua narica (assembly GCA_028533885.1). Taxonomy (NCBI): domain Eukaryota; kingdom Metazoa; phylum Chordata; class Mammalia; order Carnivora; family Procyonidae; genus Nasua; species Nasua narica. The sequence goes on along the minus strand of CM052814.1, from coordinate 22,019,540 downwards.
GTCTTGGGATCCAGTCCCTGCTCAGTGGGGAGCCTGCTTCTCCCTCTCCTACCTGCTCGTGCTCTCTCTTGCTCTCTCTCTTGCTCTCTCTGTCTCTCTCTCAAATAAGTAAATAAATAAAATAAATAAAATAAAATAAAATAAATAAATCTTTTAAAAAAAATGACCTGTAGCAGATAGACTCTGCAGTGTTTGTGATCTTGTATAATCTCCTCCTGAGTGTAGTTGGATCTGTGACTTGCTTCTACACAACAGAGTATAGCAAGGGTGATGTGATGTCATTTCATTGATTATGTTACATTATGTAAAACTCAGTCGTGCTAGCAGATTCACTCTAGAGACTATCCTTACTTGGCTTAGTGAAGTAAGTAACCACAGTGAGAAAGTCCATACTGCAAGCAACTTGGGGTAACTTCTAGTAGCTGAGGGTGGCCTCCAGCAGAAAGTTAAAAGGAAGCTGAGCCTTCTGTCCTCCAACCACGAGGAAACAAATTCTGCCAACATCCTAAGTGTGTTTGAAAATACATTCTTCTCCAGACAAGCTTCTAGATGAAAACACAGCCTTATTAACACTTAATTACAACCTTGAGAGATCCCTAGCAGAAGACCCAGCTAAGCCAGTATCACATGTAAAATATACCAACCAGATCACATGTGAAGTTTTTATTAATGGGGAGAAGTAGTGGCAAACATTGGTTGAAATTCAAAAATGTAATGACCATGTGGCTCTGTAGATTCTCAAATTCTTACAAATTTGTAAGTGTTCACACCAACTGAAGCCTTGGGAAAATAGCAAAGGAAGCTCTACAGTTCTAGCCGTTGGACTTTTGGAACTTATACTCATCTAATGCATGTTTAAAGTGTCAGGTGTAAAGAACAGGTGTAAGGGTTGACTTGGTTGTGTGTATTCATTGCAAGCTATTTAAAAAGTGTGGAGGAAGCGGATTGTTGAAAACCTCCTTTAACAGAAGCAAGACTCTACACCAACAAGGTCTCCTTTTGGAGAAGAGAGAAATGGAGGCAGAAAGACCCGGAGCAGTCACATTCCTTGTTGTTTCCAGTTACTCCAGTCTGACATTTTTTTTCCTCAACAATGATTGATAGTAAAAGAAGAAACCATATATGTTTTTTTTCCAGGTATGTTTGCAGCCAGTGATGAAAGATGCTATGAGACTGCTATGGTCAATTATTTAACAAGATGATATCATGTCTAAAGCTTCAGGCCTTATAAATTGAACCCTGCATATTTTACTATTTGGAATGTACCAAATGATAAGAAATAAACAACAACAACAACAAAAACCCCATCACCACCACCAACCACAGAAATGATCATAAACACACTCTAAGCTTCTAATGAGAAGGATGCACATTTATTTTATTTATTTATATTTAAAAATTTTATTTATTTATTAATTTGACAGCTAGAGAGCACAAGCAGGAGGAATGGGAGAGGGAGAAGCAAGCTCCTCGCTGAGCGGGGAGCCGGATGCGGGGCTCCATCCCAGGACCCTGGGATCATGACCTGAGCCGAAGGCAGATGCTTAACTGACCAAGCCATCCAGATGACCCAAATTTAAAGATTTATTTATTAATTTTAGAGATGGCGAGCCCGCATGTGTGCAGGGTAGGGGTAGAGTTAAAGAAAGTCTTAAGCAGACTGTACACTGAGCCTGAAGCCCAGCATGGGACTTGATCTGGGGACCCTGAGATCACATCTGAGCTGAAACCAAGAGTCAGAAGGCTCTTGGCCACCCAGGCCAAGAAGGATGTACATTTAAACAGAATATCCTGTAAGATTTTTTACCCCCTAGGAATCTGAGGATTACTGTATCTTAGTAGAAATACGAATGACTGGATTGTACATCACAGTAAAGATGGGTACTATAAACAGGAACAAAGTGAAATGCTTGCAACTTAAGAAATCTTATGGCTATTTGATGTCTATGAATAAGCATTATATATAAACCAAAATATTGCATTAGTTCATGTTCCTGCAATAACTAAGAAAGTCGGAGTTTCTTAGTGGCCACTTAAAAAATGTGAATTATAGTTGGGACTCTCTAAAGATGTCAGTGAAGAGTGTTATAGGATAAAGAACCACTCAGTTTTATGTTTTTTAACACTGAAAAAATCAAAAGAAGAATTTTTCATGATACCTGACAACTAGATGAAAATAAAATTTCAGTTTCCACAGACAGAGCTTTATTGGAACATAGCCATACATTTTGTTTAAGTATTAGCCAAAGTTGGTTTCAATAGCAAAATTGAGTAACTACTGAGCAGCAGACATTGCATGACCAGAAGGCAGAAAATATTTATTATCTATCACTTTTTAGAAAGAGTTTATATGAAGTAACTAAAATAGTGAAATTCACGGACACATAAAGTAAAATAGAGGTTTCCAGGGGCTGAAGGAAGGAAGGAACAGAGATGCGCTGTGTAATGGGTATCGAGTTTCATTTGGGGAAGATGAAAAGTTCTGTCATTGAATGGTGATAATGCTGCAAACTAATCAGTGTGTACTTAGTGCCACAGAACTGTACATTTAAAAATGGTTAAAATAGTCAATTTTATACTATGTATATTTACCACAATAAAAAGATATGAATTGCAGTTTCTGAGTGTGATCCTTACTACGCTTTATTCAGAGAGCAATTGTCAGTTAATATTTTACCTTCTGTTCCAGTGTTGAAGAAAATAGAAAAAAATTATGAATGCAATCAAATTGCTATCACTGAATATTTTTTTGGTATGCTGTGGACAAAATAAAAGCTGACAAGGGATAAACAACCATTTTTTTCAAAGTATATTCAATAGTATATTTACTGTTGAAGGGCAAGATGTATATGAAAGTTTCGATAATAAATAGGGAAATGTTGTCATAGGATGTTTCTCATTGGTGAGTAGGTGGCAAATTAAGGTTTTGAATGAAAAAAATGTATCATCACAACACTTAGAAAATTGGGTAAGACAATTTCTATGCTTTACAGTGGTTTGCTTATCTGAGCCAACTAATTTTATTAATACATAGACGCCACTTTCCTCCCTTGTGGTTATCATAAATGTTAACTGTATATGATTATGAAACTAACTGAGATTATGTATTTGTGCTAGAAACTCCAGATATTTACCAAATATCCATTCTTGTTATTTTCCTCGAATGGAACCCCAATTTTTTTTACTGTATACATTACCTAGCTAAATACTAAATTTCCCAGCTTTCCTTGCAGCTAGTTATGGTCACATGATTCCGTATTGGCCAGTAAGGTGTAAGTGGAAGAGCTGATATAACTCTGGTAAGTCTCTTTAATGTAGAGGAGACAAACATTTCTTGCTCTCTTTCTGCTCTACTCATGAAGCAGACATCATGGCTGGAGCCAGGGCAGCCATGATGGAATTGTGGACAATAGCTGCACACCAAGATTGCTGGAGGAGAAAGCTGGAAGAAGCCTGATTTCCTCATATCAACATTTTGACTGCCACTTGTCAAACTTCTCTCACGTGGGGAGGAATCAAAGTTTATCTTTTGAAAAAAAAATCACTATTATTTTGTTTCTTTTTTTCTTAGCTGGGTCAAATCCCAAGAATTCCCTTTTTAAGAAGGCCAGTAAAACCATACCATTGTCCTTTTCTAGCTCACCTTCAGTTTCTGTCAAAGAGATGAAATTTCTTTTGACATCACTTAGATTAACAAGAATGCATTCTTAGACAACTTTTAAACCTGATACACTCTCGGGCACTGACTGCTCATATTAGACACTACGAATCCAAATCTCTGTGCTAATGTCTGCATAGGTATCACCACACCACTATGTAAATATTTTAACTCATAATATTTATACCTAACTGCGTAGGTATCACCACACCACTATGTAAATATTTTAACTCATAATATTTATCATAATATATAACTCATAATATTTTCATAATTTTGACAAGAAGTGAAGCATAAATAGTAATATGTTGCTACATTTACGTGGCCCCAGGGGTCTAATCCTTGTTTAGAAATAGAATTTTCTCCAGGTTGGAAAAATTAATTTTTCATAGACATCACTGGGTAAAAACAAAAACCAACTCAAAAACGAATCCTTTTATGCATTTCTGCTTATTTAAAAATTGTTAATACTTTGGGACACCTGGTTGGCTCAGTTGGTGAAGCAGCTGCCTTCGGCTCAGGTCATGATCCCAAGGTCCTGGGATTGAGTCCCACATTGGGCTCCTTGCTTCTCCCTCTGTCTCTGCCTGCCACTCGCCTGCTTGTGCTCTCTCTCTCTCTGACAAATAAATAAATAAAATCTTAAAAATTTTTTTTTCAATACTTAAGAGTGCCCTCAACAATATGTGAATAGAAAATGCTATTGTATGGATCTGCTGCAAGAGTTGACCCCTACTCTTCAGAATAATTTTGAAGAAAATAACTGTGGATGTTAGAAAGGTCACCAAGACCCAAGTGTTCAGACAAATTGTAGTTTGAAGATTAATTAAGTTTTATTTATGATTTCAAAGATAAAAATAACCAAGGAAAATCTTCATTTGCTGAGAAGCATAGGATTTTATTACTAATAGTGATCATACATGTTGGAGGAACTTCACTAGTTCTACAACCATATGCTCTCCAGTGTTCCAGAAACAGCCGCGCAGGTGATGAAACATCTTGCAAGGGCACGTCTGGAGCAGGATGTTTCTAAATGTATTTCCAGTTTTAAAATAAATTATTATAGAACCCATGGCATAAAAACCACAATAATAACCTTTCCCTTTTTTCGGTTAATAAGCTTATTCAACTTGTGGAATTAGAGCAACAACTTTTGTTGTTGTTGTCATTATATGTTGAATAAGGTGCTTTGCAATTGTATTTATTTATTTTTTTATTTTTCAGAACAGAAATGCAGAGGCAATTTTCTTAAATTGTTAATCACATTGATAAAGATAATACACTCTATTCACTAGAGGAAAATACAACTTCTTGTGTATATGAGATTTTTGAATAGTGATAATTTTTTTTTCTTTCATGCTTAGGACATGAAGTTAAAGATTCTGTGGTTGTTTCTTTTAGAGAACTATATCATGACATCCAAAATGGTTACTTTCTTTTAGAGAACTATATCATGACACCTCATCTCAGAGTGAAGCAGGAAAAGTTATTTTTGTTTGAAAATGTGGCAGTTCTTCCCATTTTGCATGATGATTGTTAGGAAAAGGTAAAGGGCTCACTGGATGTCATGCCCTCTTCAGCCTATATGAAATAATACCATGGGAAAAGATGCTTTGCTCAGTATTAACTTGAATATTTGAGATTATCATTATTGTTTATTTCCAAGGCAATTTTGTGTCTGTACTTTATGTATTTTTGGCTACATATATATTTTTTTAAAGATTTTATTTAAATTTATTTATTTGAGTGAGAGAAAGTGAGGGAGAGCACACACACCTGAGTGGGGGGAGGGGCAGAGAGAGAAAGAATCTCAAGCAGACTCATGTTCAGCAAGGAGCCAGACCCAGAGTTTGATCTCCCAACACTGAGATCATGACCTGAGCTGAAATCAAGAGTTGGATGCTTAACTGACTGCCCCACCCAGAGGCCCCTATAGTTTTGACTATACTAAGATGAAAATTCTATGATTAATTAAAAAAAATCTTTTTTATTTTAAGAAAAAAAGTCTTTATAAAGTCTATAGTCATGTCCTCTCTTTATATAAAAAGGAGACCGAATTTCTTTAAAAGTTGTCAGTTGGAAGGAATCTTAGTCAACTTTCATATTTTACTTACTATGGGGTCCTGTACTAAAAACAAATTTGCTGATTTATGTTCTATGGTTTCCATTTTGAATCTCTGCTACTTGTACTTGTCAGCCATATTCCTACCTATGAATTTTTAGAGACATAATGTTTTTCAAAATATTATTTGCATGATTTTTTATGAGAAGTGTTGAATATGCCTATTTTGTAGAAGCACAGACTAAACCTACCATGTTAAGAACAAAATATTATTTTTAAAGTTGAGGAAAAATATGAGGGTTTCCCATGATTGGTTTGATCAATGGTTTGATAATATGTCTCCTTTTTCATAGTTGTTGAATTCATTTTTCACTCATCACATAAAGAAATTGATATAGAATTATGAAGCCTAAAACTTACATGAAATGATCGAACTGAACATAAAACATTTTTTTTAGGATAGATTAAAATCACTTTCTACAAATTTTAAGCTGAGGCCCGGTTGGCATTAATTAGCTAATGTATTCTCTCATGCAATGAATGCATTAATTTTTTCAAGTGTAACAGTTTTCAGTATTTATGTTATTTAGATGTTTAATAACACATTAGGGTTCCTCCTCCCCTTTATATGTGTCTGAATTTGATAATAAACATGTCAAGAATATTCTGCTCTTCCTTGTGACACAAACTTATGACTTATGTTTGAGGCCTGAATATGCCTTGGTTATATGAGTTTCAAATAGGAAGTTAATTTCTCTTGATTTTTAATTTACCTGTTAAAAAAGGAAATATAGTTGGGGCGCCTGAGTGGCTCATTGGGTTAAAGCCTCTGCCTTCAGCTCAGGTCATGATCTCAGGGTCCTGGGATGGAGTCCCGCGTTGGGCTCTATGCTCAGCAGGGAGCCTGCTTCTCCCTCTCTGCCTACTTGTGATCTCTCTCTCTGTCAAATAAATATAAAATCTTAAAAAAAAGGAAATATAGTTTATTTATTTATTTATAAATAAAATGATGACTATTTCCTTTTTCCTAATTATGACTAATCTTTAGGTTGCAGCCAACAAATTAACAATTTATCGAGTGCCTTCCATGTGTCTAACTCTGCACTCAGAATCTAAAAAAGAATCTACGAAACACTCTACCATAAGAAAAAATAAATAAATTTGGAAATTCAGAAGTGATTTAGTTCTCATTATCATTCTGCTGGTACAGAGTGCTAATAATAGCACTGTGAAACATCACTTTTACACTAGCATAATTTCTTCTTGATGCCACCATTATGGTTTACTTAAGTTGACAAATGACTTCTGCCCAATGCCACACCTGCTACCTTTTCCATAACAGCAAACAATATTATGCTATTGAGCTCTTAGAAAGGTTAATTTCTATTTTCTGCAATTATGAATGACATGGTTAGAGGAGGTTATAGATACCTGAATTACTGTGATTACTGTTTGCTAGAAATTATGCAAATATGCATAAAAGCAAAGTTTGTGAAAAACGAAATTGAGCTAAACTTGATTTAGCCTAGTAGTAATGTTATAACTCAAAGTATAAATAAAACACCAATGCAATAAAATCCAAGTCTAAATATAAATATTATTTTATTATGAAACACAAATAGGATGCTTGTTAGAATAACATTTTTGCTCTATCAGTGTTGTGTTTGGTATCATTGTTGAAGTATTCTGAAATACACTAATATATAATTTGAGTATGATGCTAATCTAGTTTTTTTCTCTAAGAATACTACATACAAATATGTTAGGCTCATCTTACATACCAAATATTTTATCTGCAGTTATAATTTACAGAAGACTCCTTTGGTTCCACTAAATGTAAGTTTTGGTAATTTGATTTATATTTTAATAATATCAGCAATATCTCAATTACTCACAATATTTTAATATTTAAATCCTTGGAGTTCAATTTTTCTAATTTACTAAATTTCATCACTAAGCTATATTTCCACTTATACATATCTTTGGTAATTTTTTTGGTTCTTTCTTAGTATGACAGTAAGGATGAAGGACCAATAGTACTTTGAAGAAAAATTGGGAAGCCTTTTCTGTTACTTAACCTGAGGAACTGAACTCATGCTAATGGTGAATTTTGAAAACAGCATGTGGATGGATATGAATATATTATCATCAGCTTATCAATCAATATTATAAAAAAGAAATAAAAATTTCAAAATTATATTTTATGATAAACTATACTACCTTTTAAAATTTATTTCTAAAAATTAAAACACTCAGTAAAAATTACCATGCATGCATATAAATATTTTATATGTACTGCTATACTCACATATATGGCACATCCAAAAAAATACCAAATACGCATGTATGTTTTATAACCTCACATCTAAGAAAACAAACGTTTAATTGTTTTAACGAAAGAGGTAATCATTCTATGCTAGTTTTTAAAGCAATGCTATTATGAAGAAAAAATTAAGCGTGTTCCTATAAGAAAAGCAAATCATAAGTATATATAAATACATAATTCATAAATATAAATTAATATCGCTTTGAATATCATATAGGATTTCATGAAAGAGTGGAAGCATTATATTTATTTTAAGACTATTAATTATGTATTTATAGGAAGCTGTTTTTAAAAATAAACAAAGAAGCGGCGCCTGGGTGGCTCAGTGGGTTAAAGCCTCTGCCTTCGGCTCAGGTCATGATCTCAGGGTCCTGGGATCAGGCCCTGCAGCATTGGGCTCTCTGCTCAGCAGGGAGCCTGCTTTACCCTCTCTCTGCCTGCCTTTCTGCCTACCTGTGATCTCTCTCTGTCAAATAAATAAATAAAATCTTTACAAAAAAATAAAAATAAACAAAGAAACCCATAAATTTTCAAGCCATGTATTTGTAAATTTAGTTATTAGAATATTATTATTCAAAAGCAACCACAAAATCATTGGTGGCTATGAGAGAGACTGCCAAACTATTCCATTTCTATTCTTTCTTAAGAAATTTAATACAATTAAACCACAAAGCCCAGCTTAATTTGCAGTAAGGCATAATCATGTGACTACATACCATCCATTGATATGTAAAGGGAAGAATCCCACTCCCAGGCTTGTTCTAAGAGGATTTTTCACATGTGATCATCCATGCTATTCCCCTTTTGCCATCATGCCACTGAAAGGCAGAGTAACTCTAGAAACCAAGTATTGAATATGTTGAAGACTGAGTGAGGTATTATACAGTAACTAGGAGAGATATGACTACTAATGAGAAATATGACTTGAAATTTTATAAGCAAGTGAACAAATGCCTATCATATTGCAAACATTATATATTTTAGGGATGTGTGTGTGCATATATGTTTGCTATGAGACTAGGTAGTATGATCTTATATATAGACTTAGAAGACATATGAACTAAAAACTAATTAAAATTTAAGAAGTGATAAAAATAGGAATTTTTTTGTTCTTTCTCTTCTTATTTAAAAAAAACATTTTTTTTCCTTCTTTGGTTATATTGTTTATTATTACAACTGTTCAATAAATCATCTCAATAGATGCAGAAAATGTATTTGGCAAAATTCAGTACCACTTCATAATGAATATTCACAACAAACTAGGGATATAAGGAAATTCCTTAACATGGTAAAGTGCATATTTTTAGTTGACATGAATATTTACCTAAAAAATACACAAGAATCAATAGAGAATCTTCCAGAATAAGTGAATTTAAAAATTTGCAATATAAAATCCAATCACATTTTTATGCATTTCTATACACTAGCAGTAGACATTTATAATTTGACATTAAAGAAACAGTATCATTTGTGATGGCACCAAAAGAAGTAAGTGCATACAAATTGAGTTAAATATATATAGGATTTGTACAGTGACAACTATAAAACATTAATGAAAATTTTAAAACTATGTAATAGAGAAATTACATGTGTCCAAAGGCAGGCAATTTGGGTATGTATTTGTCTTTATGCTTTGAAAGACTTTATTAATATGATGTCAATTTTTCTTAAATAAATTTACAGATTCAATGCAATTCTAATAAATATAGCAGACTTTTCTGCAGACCATAACAAGTTAACTCTAAAATTTATAGGGAAAGGTAAAGGAGCAAGAATAATCAAGATGATTTTTTTCAAAAATAAAAGTTGGAGGTTCATGCTACCTGATTTAAGACCTATTCTGAAGATGAGGTAATCAAGACACTCAATACAGTGAAGGATTGTCAAAGGATACACGTATAGATCAATGGCCTGGAATAGAGAGTCCAGAAATAGACCCAAAGAAACAGCTAATTTTTGACAAGGTCTAAAGACAAAACAACAGAATCAGAAGTCTTTTTTCAAAAAATGGTGCTGTAAAAATGGAATGTCTATATGCTAAAAAACAGCCTTAAATTTACTAAAAAATTAAAATTGGATCAGAGACCTAAGTATTAAAACTTTTTATAAAAGTTTTTATAAACCTTTGTGACTTTGAAATAGGCAAAAAAGTCTTAGATACATCAATGAAAACAGTTCACGAAAAGAAAATACTAATAAATTAGACTTAATAAAAATGAAAACTTCAGTTCTATTGAAATATATGCTAAAGAAAATGAAAGAGATCAGCAATAGACCTGGAGAAAATATTTGTAAATTACATATCTGAGAAAGGACTTGTATCGAGAATACTAAAATAACTCTCAAAATTCAACAATAAGAAAACAGACAACACATTAAAGAAGTGAGCAAAATATTTGAATAAAAACTCCACTAAAGAAGATATATGACTGGGAAGTAAGGAATGAAAAAGTCTTACCTTGGTTAGTCATTAAAGGTATGCATAGTGTAACTGCATGACATAAACAGTGCACATGTATCCCAATGGTTAAAAATTGACAAAAATGACAATGCCATATTTGTTGAAACAAACAGCCATGCACCACAAAAAAATGAAATATACTGTGCATTAATTTAAAATTTAATTAAGTGTAATTTCCAATCAGAAATTGCCAGTTTATAATAATGCACATTTCCTTTCTCTGCAGCTTTGCATGTTGGGAGTTTCTTTTTCAGAGAGATGAAAACTATCTGCCTGAAATTTTGCCCATTGATTTATTTCTGCTTAAAGTAGCTATAAAAATGACAGTCAGTCTTAGGTAACATGTCAGTCAGCCCTCAGCAATTTGGGGTAATCTTTTGTGCGAGTGTGCTTGTTTAAGTATTATTTCTTACTTCAATACAGTGTACGAATTCAATACTGCTTGCTGAATTATACAATTATACATTCATTTGAAAATATCAAAAAACGTTCAAATAAACGTTTAGACTGAATACTAAAAATAATTAAAACAGAAAATTCGGCAGAGCTACTTTATTCCCATCCTCTTTTTTGTCTCCTTGCTCATAAACTCACAAACCATCAAGAAGACATATACGTACCCAAATTGCCCTCCTTTGGGCACATATAATTCCATTCTCATTCTGGATGTAGCCTCAGGCAGCTAGGAACTTTCCTACACTATCCAAAAATTAACAGCAATTTTCTAATTAAAAAAAAAACACTAATTAATCCCTAAGTAATTTTGGAAAATTTAACTTCTGAGATAAAACCCAAATGAACTCACTAAGCCATTTCAGAGAGGCAGGAGGTTGTTGACAGTATATCAACCACACTAATTAAAAAACAAATAATCAAACAGAAAAGTTGGCTCAATTCAGTGATTGCTTGGAGAGTAACACATCCTTAGCATATGATGCATTCAAGCTTCCACGGGAATTTATTCTCAGGACCAATTTTGTACAAGTAATAGAATCAAGAAAGGAAATATAAACTACTGGGCTATTTCAAACGTTATATAAACCACTGGGCTATTTTTAAAAACAAGGCATCTATTTTTTAATTAAAAAATAAAATGTGCATGATAAACCTCTGTGGAGGAAAATATGTAGACCAATATCACATATGACTTTCTTGATCCAAAGAGTCAGATGCATTTTTTATTTTCATTCACGTGTCCCAAGAAATGACAAAATGATTAAAATAAATAAGATAATACCTGCTCTTATTTCTATAATGGAAGGGAATTAGGGATATTCTAGGAAAGATGATTGCCTTGACCAGAACATGGAGACCCTGTTATTATACCATCGTGTTCTTACTGAAAAGTGATTTGGCACTGCACTATGGTTATATCCTTGCCATATATTTGTCAAAGTAAAATTAGTAAGTCAAAGTTCTACAAATATTTTAAGCATTTTGATATATAATGCCAATATCTTGTGCAATAATTGTTAACTTTACGTCACCATTGATAAAATCATATCCCGCCATGCACTCACTAAAACTCATTAACATGATGTATTGTTATCTTTAAAAACTAAAAAATTTCGAAATAAAAAATAGAACCCACTATTATTTTAATGTGCTTGTTTTTAATTACTGAAGTTGAACCCTCTATCCCTTGACATCTTGAAAGCCTTATATCTAACCAATCTTTTCACATTCAGTGTCATCTAGGAAAGTGTTCCAGAATCCATATGCTTCATCACACCACCAATGTTCTCATTGGGTAGCCTCATTGTAAACGTGTGGATCTATCTGTATTTTGACAAAGGTGCTAAGGTGATTTAGATATGGACCTTCATTTACTGTAACTACCTTCTGGGGCATTGCTTTTGATTTACAGGGAAAATCTCTGCACTAGCACTAAGAGGGGAGTTATCAAAGATACTCACAGGAAATCAGAGAGAGAGACAAACCATAAGAGACTCTTAACTATAAGAAACTAAGGGTGGCTGAAGGGGAGGGAAGTGGGGGATGGGGTAACTGGGTGATGGACATTAAGGAGGGTACGTGATGTAATGACACTGTTATAAGCAACTGGTGAATCACTGAACTCTAACCTCAGACTAATAATACACTATATGTCAATTAATTGAAGTAAAATAAAATTAAGTTTAAAAAAAATACATGAAACACAAACACCAAGCTTTACTTATGACTAGCAAATTTTAAAGCAAGAAGCTACTGCTACTGGTTCTCATCTCCTTCCTTCCTTATCTGCATGCTGTCTAACGGTATCCACACAGCACACACGCTAGACCCTAACCTTCTGAGGCAGACATGGGAAACAGCCCTCCCTCCTCCAGCACTTTCTGCTCTGTCTGCATGAAGCTTGGGAAAGGTGCAGGTGTCTGGAAGCCACAATTAGCCAGATGCTGTTTCCTGAAAAATTCCATTTTTTGTACTGGGGTGCATTTTGCGAGGATGAATTATCTGTACTAAGATAGAACATGGGAGCCCCTTAAGGTTGGAGTCTTTTAAGTTTTTATACCCCATTCATCATGTAGCTACATGACTAATTTTTATTACATTGCTTTTGTGGCTTATAAATCCAGAAATCTCCAGTTTATTTACAATAAGAAATCTAGGTATGTGAGGCATATCCTGCTAAAACCATTCTTCAATAAGAAGTTGGTACATGGCAACCCCAAACAGCCTCTGGATTATCTTCTAGTTAGGTGAATTTCAAAAAATGTTTAAAAGGACATCTCATCAACACCCAAACTGCATTGGGCATGGAAGGAAGAGGAATACCATTCATCTTTTCCTTCACAACACTTAAGGTTAGAGGGAAGAAAAAAACAATTCCAGGGTCAGATTCTGGTAGACATCTTTATGTCTTTAAAGACTCAGATTACCTCTTAAAAGTTCACATGTGGGACACCTAGATGGCTCAGTCAGTTAAGCATCTGACTCTTGATTTCTGCTGGGGTCACAGTCTCAGTGACCCTGGATTCAGCCCTGCGTAGGGCTCAGTGCTCAACAAGGGTCCACTTGTCCCTCTTCCCTTCCTCCTCCTCTCACTGGTGCTCTCTCTCTCAATAAATAAATAAGGTCTTTTAAAAAAAAGAAGTTCATATAAATTTTGAACTTTAATCCATCAGACAACACTGCTTCTTCAAAAAATTTCAAAGGTAGTGATTCTTCTTTAAAATCTGAATAAATACATACAATTTCCACTAAACTCCATGTTCATCATCCCATGACATTGAATATGTATTTTATACCACATGTATTTGTTTTCTATTGCTGCATAGCAAATTACTATAAATTCAGTGACTTAAAACAACACCCATTTATTATCTTACAGTCTGCATAGGTCAGAGGTCTGGGCACTCTGTTTAGGTTCCCACAAAACTATAATGATACATTGGCTGGGACTGATGTGTCATCTGTGTCTCAGGATTCTTTTCTAAATTCATGTGGTTGTTGGCAGAATGTATTTCTTTGAAGTTGTAGAATTCATGGTGGCTTGCTTCTCCGGAAGGAAACAGGGAATTATAAGAGGATTTCATCAGGAGATAGAAATAATCAGATTTCTCCCCCCTCCAAACAATCGCTACTATGGCAGTCTGAAAAAAAGTAAAATCAGAAGTGACACCAGGAGGGAGGCCTTTCTAAAGGTGAAGTATATGGAAGATCTAAATCAAGAGTGGCAATAGAACTGAAGAGAGAGGAGAGGACTGTAAATACATTTAGAAGGTAGAATTAGTTGATCCTAAAGATCAATTCAATATGAAAGAATGAGAGGTCTGGTGTGTGTCCCCAGTGTGTGAGAACTACGTAGATTATGGTAAAATAAAAGTCTAGAACTGAAATAATCCTTGACTATGCAAATCTAAACACATTTTCTGGAAGAATCTTCTTAAATGATTAAGTAAATGAATATTTTACTGTGGGAAATGCCAAAACTTAAATGGCTGAGAGAAAAATATTCCTACACATAATACAGAAATGATGGTGATAAATATCAGATAATATTAAGGAAAGTTCCAAAAAGCTAAAAGAAAAGGAATTCCTTTCAAGAAGAAAGGAATAGTTGAAGATTTGAAATGTAAGTAGGTCATAAGAGAACTAAATATTCAATGCATTGGTTATATTTCTGCCAAAATGTTTTTTTTGGCAGACTATATGCTTTTTATTTCTATTTTATTCATTTTTAATTTTTTGGTTTAAATTCAATTTAATTAACATATACTGTATTATTATTTTCAGAGGTAGAATTTAGTGATTCACAGCACATTCAATGCAATTCCTATGAAAATACCATTAGCAATTTTCATAGAGCTGGAACGAACAATCCTAAAATTTGTATGGAACCAGAGAAGACCCCAAATAGCCAAAGGAAAGTTGAAAAAGAAAACCAAAACTGGAGGCTTTATAATGCCTGACTTCAAGCTGAATTATGAAGCTGTAATCATCAAGGCAGTGTGGTACTGGCACAAAAACAGAGACATAGATCAATGGAACCGAATAGAGAACCTAGAAATAAATCTCTATGGTCAACTAATCTTTGACAAAGCAGGAGAGAATATTCAGTGGAAAAAGACAGTCTCTTCAACAAATGGTTTTGGGAAAATTGGACAGTCACATGCAGAAGAATGAAACTGGACCACTTTTTTACACCATACACAAAAAATAAACTCAAAGTGAATGAAAGACCTTAATATGAGACAGGCATCTATCAAAATCCTAAGGGAGAACACAGGCAGAAACCTCTTTGACCTCAGCCACAGCAACTTCTTCTTACTACACACGTCTCCACAGGCAAGGGAAACAAAGCAAAAATGAGCCATTGGGACCTCATTAAAATAAAAAGGTTTAGTACAGCAAAGGAAACAGTCAACAAAACTAAAAGGCAACCTGCAGAATGGGCGAAGATATTTGCAATGTCTTATCAGATAAAGGGATAGTATCCAAAATCTATAAAGAACTTACCAAATTCAACACCCAAAAAACAAAAAAAAATTAAGAAATGGCCAGAAGACATGAACAGATATTTCGGCAAAGAAGACATCCAAATGGCCAACAGACACATGAAAAAATGCTCAACATCACTTGGCATCATGGATGATATAAACCAAAATGGCAATGAGATACCACCTCATACGAATCAGAATGGCTAAAATTAACAAGTCAGGAAATGACAGATGTTGGTGGATGTGGAGAAAGGGGAACCCTCTAACACTGTTGGTGGGAATACAAACTGGTGCAGTCACTCTAAAAAACCGTATAGAGATTACTCACAAAGTTAAAAATACAGCTACCCTATGACCCAGCAATTGCACTATGAAATATTTAACTAAAGGATACAAACACAGGGATTTGAAGAACCACCCCAATGTTCATCCCCGTGTTTATAGTAGCAATGTCCACAATATGGAAAGAGGCCATGTGTCCGTTAACAGACGAATGGATAAAGATGTGATATATACATTTCCCCCCAAAGTTTTATCAAATGCTGGGAACAGAAGCCAGACTGTAAATTGAATAGTGAATGAGCAGGGAGGAAATGGAGAGTATGAATATAAATAATTTTTAATGAAATTGGGGGAGAGTACATACGCTTGGAAATGAATTCAAAGTCAAATGTGTATATGTGTTTATCGTGTATAGTATTGAAGCCAAGGTACCTTTGACTGAATCTAAATCACCATTATCTTACGTACTAATAAGAAAGAAAAAAAATCTTTTGCCAATTAAACTACAACAAATATAGTCTTATAAAATAGACTTTTATTAAATATATCACTTTGGTGTATACGCAAAGAAGAAAATAAAGTCAACTACCAGGCAATGACTGCTACATTACTATTCCTGCCCACCAAGCTGCAATGATAAAACTCTTCTGATTATAAGAAGTAATACAATGTCAGAAAGGTGATAATGTGGAAAATTGTGCATTTTAGAGTCAATAAAAATGACACAATATGTATACAAATAAGAATGTGAGTGCATATAGGATACACATTCTCATAAGCTAAAAGAGAGATATAAAGACGAACAGCTAGCACTTTCCTACACGTGTAAACAAAAGTATCTTAGTTATTTATTAACTAATTGTCTTTATTGTGCACAACAATCAATATTTTGTGATAACACACAGTTACTCTATCTCTATTTTTAGTTAGCCTTAAGAAGTGGCACAAAGAAGAAGCAGAAAAAGAAAGCTTAGTATTTAGTATGACTTTGGATGCATGAAGTGCATTTTGGAAAAAGAAGTAGCTTTTATTAGTAATACTTTGAAAGGCAATAACATATTTCAAGGACTTTTGCAATTTCTATCATCTTAGATGAAAGATTAATAAGAGCTCTAATATTAGCTTTTTTGTAAAACTCAGATTGCACCAGGTTTTCAAATTTGCTGTGATGAATTGAGTTTCTTTAATAAGTGTTTTAGGTTACCCTTTTTGCATTAAAAAAGAACATCCCTTAGTGTTACAAACTTACTGTCCTGTATCATTTCTCAGCTTTCAAAGCTGTCATTGTGAAGGAATACTAGAAAAATATTCAAATTTTGGTTACTTGGTATGAATCAACAAAAATTTAGCAATTTGACTCCTGTTAATGAGTTAAATAATTATATCTCTCAGGGAATGAAAAATGACTTTCTTAAAGTTTTCTTCCAAAGGTAATGTTCCAAAATATTGAATAACTCATAGAATTGATAATGAGTTCCTTTATTTTTTCTCTATTGTTAAGTTCAAAGCTATACTTTGATTTAAAAGGGAGGTTATCATATCTAGACTAGTGCATTTTTATCACATAATTATTTATTTTGACTGAAATTACTGAGCATACAGGTACTGAGAAAAGTTTTCATGTGATATTAACCTCTAAAGGTAACATAAAGTGAACCGAACTGTATAGTATCTTAAACACAATGGGAGGTGCCCTCTATATATCATTTTTATTTAATATTGTTACAATTGGGACCCATGTTAATGTTCTTATAGGTAAGTATAGTTGTAGAAAATGAGAGGAGAGGCAATGAAGTAATTTAAACAAGATTATTACAGCAGAAAAACTAGAATTATGATTTAAACTCTACACCTATGCCATACCAAAGTAAAATAGCTATAATAACAAGCACAATTATAGAGTTATTGTGTTATATATAGAATATGTATGTATATACATCTGTAGTGGCGTTGTATATATAGTGTATCTATAGATATGTATGTGTATTATGAGCATTACATATATGATATAAGATATAAGAATACTATATATAATTGATATTATATAAGTATGTATATATTTTAGAATTTATACAGTCTTACTCAGTTTTGAAACTGGGTACCCAAAAGACTGATCAAAATTTATAAAAATAACCTAAATAAAATACCAAAGCCCAGGTTATAAAAAAGAATGGGAACTCATTTAGGACCAAAAAATTCCAGTTCCATAAAGAAGTAATGACCCCAATGAATAATGATATTAAGCATTTTTCATGTGCTTATTGGCCATTCACATATCTTTATATATATGTGTATATATATACATATATATACACACACACGCACGCACCTATATACATGTATTTTTTTAAGAAATGTCTATACTGATCCTCCATTTCTAAATTCGTTTGTCTTTTTATTATTAAGCTGGAAATGTTCTTTATATTTTCTAGACAGAAGTACCTTCTCAGAGATATAACTTTCAAATATTTTTGCTCATTTTATTGTTTGCCTTTTTATTTTGCTTAATGACTGCCTCAGAAACATAACTGCTTTCATTTTCAGGAGGTCCTGTTTTTAATTTTTTTCTTTTATTGCTCATATTTTTGGTATTATTTTTAAGAATCGATTGCCAAATCTAAGGTCACAGTGATTTGTCCCTATGTTTTATTCTAAGTTTTATAGTTCTAGCTTTTTCATATTAAAGGACTGACTGTCCACATTACAGTTGATTAAGAAAAGTTCCTGCCTCTGATAGAACTTGAACATCTTCCAACCTTTGTGCCTGGATATGGTAGAGGGAAAGAACAGGAATCTGACCTGTCTTCTCTCTGTCCCACAGAGTAGCCTGTGTGACTTCCACCTTACCCAATTCACTGGTATGCCTATAACAGGTAGTTGCCGTCATACTGAATTTCACAAACTGCTGGACATATCCCCCACCACATGACCTTGAGGATGAACATCCAATTGTTATACTACTGAATATTACAAATGGACCTTTCTCTATACATGGACTTTTCTAGTAAATTGGATACTCCCATCTCATTACTTCGAATGCAAGGGATTGCTGCATCTGGACTCTGACACCTCAGATCTTCTTTTGTTTATTTCAGAGTTCATCAAAATTCCTGATTGTGAAGATTCGTGTTTTTTGATGGATTTGGGAAGTTTTAAGCCATTATTTCTTTGAATTTTCTTATCTGCTCTTTACTCTCCTTTCTTTCTGTACTCTCACTACACACATATCAGAAAGCCACATATCTTGAGTTTCTGTCCGTGTTTTCTCTATTCTTTTTCTATTATTCGGATCATATAATATCTATCTATACATGTTCAAATTTACCAACTCTTTCTTCTGCAAGCTCAGGTCTACTGTTGAGCCCAACTAGTGAGTTTCTCCTTTCAATTATTGTACTTTTCAAGTCAGAATTTCCATTTTGTTCTTTTAAAAAATAATTTTTCTCTTTATTGTTATTCCTATTTGATATGACATTATCATCATCCCCTAACTTACTTTTTTAAATCATGGTTCTAATTAATTTTTTGAGTGTATTTATAATGGCAATTTGAAGTCTTTAAAATGACATCTGTTTGCTTTCATAGATAGTTTATATTGCTTGCTTTTTCTCTTATGTATGTGTCATACTTCCCTTTTTTTTTACATGCCTCAAGTTTTTATTGGAAATTAGGCATTTTTGATATATATTGCAGCAAGTCTGGGTACTGATAATGCCCAGGACTCTGACACCACACGAACAAAATGCCTGCCACAGAGTTCAAATTGTTTTTTTAAAAGTGTTTTTACTATTTTTATCAGTTTCCCTGGGGAGTGCATCTATAGAACTTCTCAGGCTGTCATGCTAGAATTAGAACCTTCCTAACATTGTTTTCTTGTCCAAATCCAATCAGTCTTATTCTTCTATTGCTCTTCAAAACTTGCTCTGATGAAGATCAATAATGATACCCAAATTGCTAAATCAAATTGTCAATCAATTTTTGATTTTCATTTTATTTTACTTGTCTGCAGCATTTAAAGAATTGGGTTACTCTCTTTTTAGGGGAAATAATAAAAGCAAACAATTAAAAAAAATCTTCTTAATTGACTTACAGGATACCATGTTACCCTTCTTAACTCACTGGCCATTCTTCTTCTTCCTCTTCTTCCTCCCCTTCCCTTTCTCCTTTCTTCCCCTCCTCTTCTCTCTCTTCCTCTCTCCCTCTCACCCCTCCCTTCAATTCCTCCTCTCCCTCCACCACCTCCTCCTCCTTTTTCTTCTTCTTCCACTTTTTTTTGTCTTTCCATTTTCCTAGCTTCTAAATACTGTAAGGCTGATTACTCCTTGGTTCCCTCCTCTAAACTCACTTCCTTGGCACATCATCATACTGATGAATCCAAATGTATCACTTAAAAAAATAATTTTCCCCCAAATTTCGGACTTGCTTATCAAATTGCATAATAAGAAATCTCAAATTAGATGTCCATTATCTAGAATTAGCATGTCTTATGCCAGACTCCTGATTTACTGTACTCATGACTTCATCAAACACTAGTTACTTCCCAATGTCCCCATCTCCAAATACTGTCACATTGAAGATTAGGACTTCAAGATATGAATTTGGGGGGAACAAGGACATTCAGTCCATAACACGTACCTACCTTTACCTTCTATTCACCTTCCCTTTATTATTCTTCTGCATCTTAATAATTTTGCTGTTCATTTGAACATACTTCTGTCTCATGGCCTTTCAAAGTTCTTGATCCAACTGCCTAGAAATGAATCCTTCCACAGTCCACTCCCTCAACTCCTTCAATATTTGGCACATCCTAGAAAGTAATTCCTTAATTATACCATTGAAAATTACAACACCCTTATTCTTCTACCTGATTTATTTTCTTTCACAGTACTAATCACTTAGTAATATTATATAAATTTATAAATTTTTAGCATTGTCTGTATCTCATGAGAATTTGAATTCTATTAGAGCAGAGATTTAATTTTTTTAATTTATTGCTATATCTCAAAACTTACTACAGTCATGTATGAGACACAGTTAAGAACATGTACTTTTAAGTTGAATCATATTGCAATACACTAATTTGGACTACCTTGGGAAATATATAATTGAAATTATTAAAATTTAAATATCAGTAACACAATTTGTTGTTTAATATGTTTTCCCATTATCAGATTATGAACTCTATGGATTAATGACTTTTTTGAATTATTTAGTACTGATTTTTTAGCAGTCTGAATAGTGTCTTCACCACTGGAGCTAAATGAATACTGTTGAATGTCTATTTACTATCTATCTATCATCTATCTATATCTATCTATTAATCATCATCTTTTCTCTTCTTATGTATTGTCTATCTACCTATCAATTATCAATCTATTTATCTATCATCTATCTTACATAAGGATAGCTTGTTGCCAATAGGACTCTTATTTGTGGATTTTCCACTTTGTTCTGTAAAACTCTTCTCTAAATTATCATGTATTATTCTGTATTATCTCTGTGATATCTCTGCATTAATGCAATAGAAAATCTAAGAAACTAAATTACAGTAGGAAGAACTCTTCTTTTTAAACTTAAAAAAGATAGCATTTTAGAGCAATTCTAAATTCTTTTACAGAGGAAGTTTCATTTTTTAAAAATTCAGCCACCTTAATAAAGCTAGTTTGTCAAAATAAATGCCACCTGCAGCATTTTGTGTTGCATTCATTGAAATGATTCATTTGTGAGTAAATCAGTTGCTGTATAATGTTTTCCATAAAGTCTAGCACAGCTGGTTTTTAATTTGTCTATAAAGCAAAAATTCCCTTTGGAGTAAGTGTTTTCATTTGGATACTTAGATTTGTCATGTTTACAAACAGTATTTTCCTTACTTTATGGGCAAAGAAAAGTATAATAAGAGAGTCAATGTGCACACATACAAATACACATTAAGTAACTTCTAATTAGCTTGCTTCTTATTCTAAGTGTATAGATAATGTTCAAAAATAAACTAATGGTCAAAGTACGCCTAATAAAAGGAACTATGTGCTTATTTGGCTTAATCTATATTTAAATTATGAACCTGGCCATTAAAATAAACACATTTGCATAGCACTTTAGAAGACATTTCTACCTACTTAATGCAAACTTGATGAGATTGTCAAGATAAGAAATATATCATATTATAAATGAAGGAGAAAAAAATCCCCAACATGAATGACTTTTCCATTAATGCCAGGGTAAAAGATAAGGCCCCGGTTCTTTTTGTTCTAGTTCAACACTTTTCCTTTTCCATATATTTGTCTACATCTATTTTCAGTGGGTCATGTATTTAGCTTTGTTTTCATTGAGATGCCTACGCATGTATACTTGGACTCTAAGACTTCCTTAAAATCCAAGTTTTTTAAAGCAAAGAAAGGTGCCCAAGGAATGAAATGAAGATAATTATATTCAAATATAAAGAAGCCGTGATTCTCATATCACTATCGTATCTAATGAAATTTACTTATGCTCAAAAGCTCATAGTCTCATACTCGAACAATTGAGGTAAAGGGAAGGCCTTTACCTTCCCTTTATTCCCACTCTACCTGAGGGTAGAGTGTATTTCAACAACAGGGTACAGCCCTGTTTCATCAGAGTAACAAGTGTAACATCCTTAGTGTCACAGTCATATTTTAAGGTTTAGCTTTTAAATTTTGTACTTCATTTCTTATGCATAAACACACTTTAATAATTAAGATAAAATAATGTCACACAGGCAATCTCTATATTCTACAATGCTATTTTTGTACCTGTTGTTTAATCATGGGTGTTGACATCTGTTTAACAACAATGTATGTTTTAAGAAACCCTACAGGTGATGCTGATGTAAGCTAAGTCATAAGTACTGCTGATTTATGGTGTAGAGTAAAAATTTAGAACAAAGAGTTCCCATAATGCAGTGGCTCAAAGACCATAGATACTTGTTTTTCCTTCAAATAAATGTCCAAACGTAGGAGGGTAGTTAGTATTTGTCTATGTGTCATAGTTATAGATGACTCTATCCTAGGGACCCAGTAACTGTCATTCTAAAGGTGCTGGAGGATGGCTCACTAGTATTCAGATATATTTCAGCCCAGGAAGTAAGAAAGGGAGGCCATGGAACTGTTAGTGAAGATACTGTTTACATCTCCAAAGACCCAAGATGGCAGTGAATTTACCATTTGAGGTTTATTTCTTATTCACATGAAATCCTAAATGAGTGTTCCTGCTCAGTGAGTGGATCTCTTCTAAGAGGTGCTTCAAGGATCCAAGCCTGTTTCTTGTGATTTCATTATTGTCAACAAGCTAATTCCATTTTGTCACGCTTGTCCTCTTCTAGCTGGTGGAAGGGGAAAGACCATGAAGGAGCAATTCGGAAGCTATTAAGGGAGCAGTGGAAGGGGCACAGATCATTAATAGAACATTCTATTCTCTAAAATGTAGCACACGGAACACTTTATTGAAAGGGGGGATGGGAAATATAATCTAGCTGCACACTGGGAAGAAATGGAAATATGTTCATTGAACAGCTACAAAGTTTATGCCATCAGGAACAGAGTTTTCTTTTTAAAGTTGTAATGGAGGAGTTTCATCTTTCCTTCCCTCTCACTTCTTACTGACCTAAAATGTTAATCATATACCAAC
The DNA here is from genome assembly GCA_028533885.1 of Nasua narica. NCBI lineage: Eukaryota > Metazoa > Chordata > Mammalia > Carnivora > Procyonidae > Nasua > Nasua narica. Next base: position 21,996,164 of record CM052814.1, on the reverse strand, counting down.
TTGAGCTGCAGGATCCTGGAAAAGAAATGTCTTCTCTGTAGCTATATGTTCACATTAAATTTGGCAGTTACTATTTTAAGAAGAAGAAGAAAATAATTAATACTGGTGAAGATGTAGCAGTTTCTGCCACAACTTTTCACACATAAAGTCTGCAAGTATACTTGTTTAATTAAAATTGAGTATGGATTGTGGGGACAGCATTCATATATAATTAATTTTCATTTAGCAAAATTTCCTGAAGAAATGAAGTGACAATGTAAGTGTGTTTGTTTTTCCCTTTCCTCTAGTGTTAGATGTTTTATCTTTCAATCTTAACACTATGCTAAAGGACTTCATGGAGTCTTACATTGTATTCAATGAGCTATTATTAATTTAGTAAAAGGCTTTTAATTCAGTGGTTTAGAATTTTAAAGAAAGCATTTACCAAAACATCACATAGCTTTAATTAAGTACTTAGCTTTTATTGGAAATATGACAGATGTCTGTCTAAATAAATTTCTATATAATTGATTAGCAGCTGTCTCTATGTAGCATTTAAGAATTAGCATAGCATTTGACTAAGAATTCACTCTTCATTAGGTGAATACCTAAAGGAAATAAGATCTCTAGAAAAAAACCTTAACCTTAGCTGGAATTACACTGTTGTTTGTTGGAAACACAGCTAAATATTTTAACATGTAGTCGCTAATTTAATGATGTCATTGGTAGTAAGGCTATTTCTGTAAGAAATCATTGACTAATGGAGAATATAAAGAGGAGATAGGATAAGATGAGACAATAAGGAAGAAGGAGGAGCAAAATATAGAGGATACAAGTCCAGAAAGTCAGACTTTTAAGTTGGCTTCATTATAATTGAGAATTCTTGGCATAAATCATAGAGCTGAGAGTAGTGTTACATTAAATGCACTGCAAACTCAAATAGGTCCTCCACAATACCCAGTAATTCCACTTTGTTTTTCTGATCATCTCTTTGAAGCTTGTTTCCCTATTTTCAAAAAAGGGTATTACACACATCTCTTAATATGCCCAGATTTATAATTCCACTTCTCTTTTACTCCTCCTTCCAACTCATATCCCCAGTTCATATTTTATAATATTAGGTTAGATAGAGAGGAACTTTGTCATCTTTCCAATGTGTGACTGCAACCATCTTCTTTCATGGATAAACGATGTCTTCCAGTAAGTACCAATTCTTCTTTGATACCTATTCTCATATATCATTGAGGTCATTCTCTTTAATCTCTTTAGCATACAATGAATCCAAAACTTTGTTTAAAAGGAAAATTCTTCCGTAATTTCACAAAAGTCTTCAGCATCTACACCACCATCACACACTTATCCTCGCATGTGGTTAGCATTTGCCCGCGGCCCCTCTTTCATGCTTCATCTCACTCCGATATGGCTTCTCCCTTCTCCATACCACTGGTTTTATCATTTCCATTGTTATAGAAGAGTTCCATGTTGCTTTGCCCAAAGGTACATACTTTTTTTTTTTCTAAATCTATTCACTTTACTCAATCTCTCAGAGAGATTAAATCCAGTGGATGATTCTCCCTTTGTCAAATGAACTTTTATTGTCTTGCTTCCTTGAGAAGATGTACTCTTGAATTTCTTCTTTGTTTCCTTTTCTGTAGACTTTTTTTCTAAACTTGTTCTTTCTACATAATACCCACCTATGGTTCTTTGAATAACCTCCTTCCTCTTCCTTGGATTCCCAATGAATTGAAAAATAAAAGAAGTGAGTTAAGTAGTTGAAAGCAAAATATAGCATTTTTGAATGATGAAGTAGTCATTAAGATGGGGGCTTATATCTTTGGCTAGTGGTCTTCCTAATGACAGATCCATAATACAGACAGAACTTCTCAGTCCATAACAATGTAGAACCATTCTATGTCTTCTCTCACAGGGATTGGGTCTTCACCACATTGCTGAGAATAATAGAGTGCATGCTTTTTGTAGAAGTTGGCTCCCAAGAAAAACAGGATAGGAAAAGATAGAGCTAAGCTTGAGCAGGATCATGATCCTAAAATGAATATATGTTAGTACGGGAGGTTGAGTAAGGAACGAAGAGAAACCAGAAATGTTGTGTCCTTTTAATGGAAAAAATTGTTGTAAATGGGTATCAATGGCTATAAGCATTTCCAGTAGTTCTTAGGAATTCTAGAGTTTGTATAAAGAAATACAAATCACGAACACTATGTGACAAGTATGTGACAATACCATAAAGCAGATGAAATGGGCATTTGATCTGAAAGGCATTCCTAGGCCACCCAATAGAAAAGAGCACCCTTACTCACTTACACATTACTGCTTTCCTGTTATAGGCTGACACTAAGAGTTACTCTTTTATAGTTTATCTAAAGTACAAAGAAAAGTCCTTGAGTATAGTATGGTCTTCACTTGGTTCAAACTTTATCTTCAGTGTTTACAACAGTAACCAGAAAGTGGTAGGCATTATTGAATGAATGAATAAGTGAATTCAAAAATAATACAAATATACAAAAGTATCATTATCACTAGTATATATAGAAATAAGTGAGGGTGTCTAAAGTCTAATAGTTGCTCATTGATGGACAAGACTATTGTTCTCTAGGTTGATCAAAGAAGGTTTCAAGGAGATAAAATTGTGCTATGTAGGATGGTTGAAGAAAAAGGCATGACCAAAAGCAAAGTTAAAAAAAAAATCACAAGACATTTTTTGGACTGAAATTTATTAGAGTTGACATTACAGAAACTTCCTCTATTCACTATTGTAACATAAATGAATGTCATGAAATACATGGAAGATATAAAATCACACATTTTACTTTTTATTTTATTTTTCTATTGCAATTGTTAAGTCACTGAGTTTGATGTTCAGCTTTATAACTTCTTTGTTATAAAGAATATGTAGTATGTGTGTGTACACATGCATATGTGCATACGCATGTTATGCAGATAGATACACCTACAAATAAGTAATATTTTAGAACTGTACACATTTATTAAAAACATTAACCTCATTTTAAAGTATTTTTCCTTAATCTTAACTTACTTATTTCTAAAAATTATAAATGACTTTCTGCCTAGTTCATATAGTCTTTTTATTACTTTAAAGTTCTTTTAGCATAGTAAGTTTTTTTTAATTTTTTATGTTCTAAAGCATCCTATAAGTAAAAATGACAGTAATCTCATGCTATTTTATTTTCCATGGTTCTGTTAATAACAGTATAAAGTAATGTAGCCTGAAAAATAATATATAAAAATAGTCTATGCTTATTAATACTAAAATGGCTTGCAAAAAAATTAATGTGAGATTGGGAAAGTATTCTTTTCCTGCAAGAGTAAAATATCAAGAAAATGGAACAATCAAGATAGCTTAGATAAGATTCCTGCTGTTTTTCTCTAGGAGAGTCAATAATCTTCTGATTCTTTTCCTGTAATATTGCACAAAATTGCTCATGTTAGACAACTAGCAGCTATCAAAAGAACACAATTATGACTGAGATGACTTTCTCTGACTTAGAGACTATGTTTGATTTTTAATTCTGCATTTTATACATATTGATTGGAACGTGCGAATATTACCTATTTGATTGAATAGCTCAGCTTATGAATGAAAATTGTAATTGTTAACCTACACATTTTCAAGCTTCGACTAGAAATTTAAGGCCTAAACTATGTTTTTTTTTTTTTTTTTTTTTAATACAGAACCTATCCAAAAGCCCCGGAAAGGTCAATTTCATTGCTTTTCTCTATGGCAGATATTTTAGTCAAACTAAAGAACTGAGTGCAGTTATAACCATTATATTTCAGCTGAGAATACTTTTTTAAAAATCCACACCATTTGTGGATCTCTGAAGATTTTGTCTGCACCAGACAAGTGGCAAGATCTAACCTAGGGGCCACTAGACCAGGCATATTTTATCATTGCCCACTGTGAAACCTTAGGCAAGAAGAATGTTTTGTAATTCTGATTTTTAAAAAAATTGTGTCTGTATTTCTACTGGTCCTGAGGCATGTATGATGATTTAGAAAATATTTTTGGGGGGATTTTCTATAATAAATGGAACATAGACTTTCTCTATTACACTTAGAATTACTAAGCATACTTTTTTTTAGGTGAAGATGAAATTCTCTGTTGTAAATATTATTTTCAGTCAGCTATTGAGAAAAGAAGAGCTGCAAAAGCCAATGCACATTCAGAAGTGAAAATAATATATCTGACCAGAAATTTATTTTTAAACATTTCATATAATTTCAATTTGATATTTTATACTCTATTTTAAAAATATAGTTTCAAAATTATTATTTTAATAACATCAGTTACCTTATTGATTTTGTTCTGCAAAGATTTTTATTTGCATTTTCTAAAATTATGAATAAGTGCAATTAAAAATTCATGATTTAATTTTTCTTTGAGAATTCTCAGCATTATTACTATCTCCTTGGTTTGTATAAAATGATAGAGAATAAAAGAGCAAACTGAACAAATAAAAGAGCAAGATAGAAAAGTTAAGTAAGGGGGCACCTGGGTGGCTCAGTGAGTTAAAGCCTCTGCCTTTGGCTCAGATCATGGTCTCAGAGCCCTGGGATCGAACCCTGGGATCAAGCTCCGGGATCGAGTCTGGGATCGAGCCCTGGGATCGAGCTCTGCATCAGGCTCTCTGCTCAGCAGGGAAACTGCTTCTCCCCCACCCCTCGCCTCTTTGCCTACTTGTGATCTCTCTCTCTGTCAAATAAATAAATAAAATCTTTTAAAAAAATAATAAAAAAAGAAAGGTTAAGTATTAACTTGAATCTTCCTTTTCATATTCCTGCTTTTGTTCTATATAATCCATAATTAGTTTTATTTTTTCCTCTGTAAGAAATTTGTCTATGTAATTACCCTTCTCAGAAGTATTAACTAACATAAGGTAGGAATATAAAAAAGTAATTAATTATTTAAATCTCATAATAATTTTTCTATTTCTTTAAATATTTTTATTTTCATTCATTCAGGAGATCTGTTTATTAATACAACAAATATTTATTGAGGATTAGGAGGTGCCAAGTTTAGTTTGATTTCCAAAGAGCTTAAACTATATTAGGAATCTTTATCCAGCAAATGATAATGCATTTCAATGTCCAAGAAAACAAATAATGATATGACACTGAATTTTTATCTGATAAATACCTCTTCCATTTTATTTGTCTTACAAATAAATATGTATGGCCATCTACTATAAAAAGGGTATTCTCCTATGCAATGGAGATGCATTGGCAAGCAAAAATGTCAAAAATTTCTTTCATTTTTAACTTTATTTTCTAATGCCAGCTAACCCTCAAAGCAAAGATCCATACACATGAGTGACCCAGCTCAGATCACCCAGCAGAAATACCTGCTGATTCAGAGCCTAGCAAGTTGTTGATTAAAACCCAAAGATTTTGAGTGGTTTGTCATATAGCAATAAATAATTGATATAGGTGAGGATACAATAAGCATAATATACAAATGAATAATATATCAGATGAGTTATTCTCAACTATTTTAGATTCAAAATTTTTGTACACTCTTAAATAATTAAAGATCACAAAAATAACTTTTGCCTGATATCTATTGATATTTACCATATTAGATATTAGAACACTTTCAGAATATGTATTTGTTTGAAAGTATCGATAAACTATTACAAGTTAACTATATTTTCATGGGAAAAAACCCCTATATTTTCAAAATACAAAATATAATAATAATGAGAAAAGTGGCATTTTCACATTTCTGAAATCTGACTACTTTTTGCATATTTGACTGATTAAATAATAATTCGATTTATATATCTGGACGTTCCCTCAATCTATTGTGATATGTAGTTTTCCTTAAGAAAATAAAGACAATTTTACCTCAAGAAGTCATGTAGTTGGAAGAGAGGGATTTTAAAGATTTTAACAACCTTTTCAGATGACTGTATATATTTTTTTGATATAACACCAACATTTGTTAACTATTAGTTTCTTACAGCTTGCTTGCAGTGAAGAATCTGAAACCATTTCAATGAATTCTCATTTTCTCTTACATTAAAATCCCCTGGTGGTTCTTGCACTTTGAGGGGATCTTTCAAACGCATGATTTTGTGACTGTATGTCTTGACCATTAAGAAAATACAGATTGGGCGCCTGGGTGGCTCAGTTGGTTAAGCGACTGCCTTTGGCTCAGGTCATGATCCTGGAGTCCCAGGATCGAGTCCCATATCGGACTCCCGGCTCTGCGGGAAGTCTGCTTCTCCCTCTGACTTTCTCCTCTCTCATTCTCAGTCTCTGTCTCTAATAAATAAATAAAAAAATCTTAAAAAAAGAAAAGAAAATACAGATTATTTTCTATTTTGACACATTTCATTATACAATATAAAAAAATCACTACCAATTTCATCAGAAAAGCCATTAAATACTAAGTCAACGATACAAGTTTTCCAAAATTGTATTTTTTGTTTAAAATTTCAATCAGGGGGCACCTGGGTGGCTCAGTGGGTTAGAACCTCTGCCTTCGGCTAGAGTCATGATCTCAGGGTCCTGGGATCGAGCCCTGCATCGGGCTATCTGCTCGGCTCGGCGGGGATCCTGTTTCCCCCTCTCTCTCTGCCTGCCTCGCTGCCTACTTGTAATCTCTCTCTCTCTCTCTGTCAAATAAATAAATTAATTAAAAAAAAAAAAGGGTTAGGGACTCCGGCATGGCAGGCCCGACTGTCCCTGACTGAGATGAGTCCCCAGAGAGAGAGAGCTGAGCTGAGGGTGGGCATCAGGCTTAGCATCTGGCAGACTGTGTGTGTCTGGGGTGGCTGCTGATGTGGGGGTGACCTCTGGCGGGGCATCAGGATTCTCTTGCTCTGAGGGTTTTGCTCAGCTCCAAATGGCACACTTTCTTTTTGGGGGGCAGCCAGATTCTGCAGTGTGACCCAGGGGTCACCAGTCTTGAGGGCTTTGGGGCTAGGCCTCTGGGGATGGAAGCCTGAAAACCCATCCGAGGGTTAGGGTTATGGCCTCGGGACATGGGAGGCCCGATCTGATGTGCAGTGAGGTGAGTCCCGGAGGGGAGGATTGATTGAGGTCCTCAGGCTGTCTGGCTGAGGGTTTGTGTCCAGGCTGGCCTCTGAAGGGGGAGTGGCCTCAGGGGGTCAAGCAGGATTCTCCTGCTCTGAGGAATTATTTGTAATTGCTAAAGTGTTCTTGGTTGACATAAACTTTGTACAGTAGAAGTGCTTTAGGACTTACCCATTTCATCATATAGACTATTATAATGGTGTGTATTTTAGGATTTAGATACAGTAAAATTAATAATTGCTATGCTTTTGTCAAGAGTATTCTTAAATAAAAGTACCTTTAAAAATTTATAGGTGCGTGGTGGTGAACAATACAATGACTACTAGTACATGTGACCTGTTAGTCTACAAGTACAGTGTACTGCCATCCCTTGTGCCAAGATCTGGGCCGAGATGCCAGCGGTTTTACCCACTGTGGCTCATTAATGCAAATGATGACACAGTGAAAAAGGCATATAATATCATCATATTACTATGAATATAGTTTGGTATAACAGATGACCTATAAAGTTCTCAAGGACTCCTGAGTACTGCAGACCACATTTTAAAATGTTGAAGATAAGTACATGAAAGTAAGTAAGTGTCATGGGGCATTAGGAGTATTGGAAAGGGGGATGTTTTGTGATTTTGAATAGAGTGCCTTGTTTTGAGAATGCTGAGAAAGTAATCTTTGAGTCATAAAGATGTCTGAAGGAAGAATGCACTAGGCAAAAGCATAACTAATGTTAGTGCCCTTGGCATGTTTCCAAGATCCATTGAGAGGCAAGTTCAGTGATGAGTTCTGTGAACAATGGCTAATTAGAGAGATAATAGGGGGGCAGTTCATATAAGACTTCATAGGCCTTCTTAAGGATTTTCCAGCACAAACAGGGTTTTTAGGTGAGGAGTTGCATAACTAGATTTAGATTTGAAGGAATAAGTCTAGTTGTAGAACAGACACAATAAGAGTGCATGGCGAACATCAGTGTTCTATGATGAGGCTATTTTAGTAATCCAGATGACATATCATGATGGTTTGGACCATAATGGTAGCAATTGGGGTAGGTACAATAAAGTGATTGAATTATGGATATGTTTGGAAGATACGCTATTAGAAACTTATTTTTAATAGATTGCATGGATGATGTGACAAAAACACTGGTCAAAAAAGATTCTTAAAATACTTGAATTGAGCATATGAAATGACAACACTGACATTGATGATAATAGTTATAACTGCAAGTGGGTAAGTTTGAGGAAGATTGGTTTAGTTTTGACATGCTACACATGAAGTAGCTTTTAGATATATAAAATTAGATACTAGGCATATAGTTGGATATATTACACTGGATTGAGGGCTGAGTTCATGCTAAAGATAAAAATGAAATCCTTCATCATTTGGATGAGATCACCAGGACAGTGAGTATAGATTGAGAAGAGATGAGAAATCAATACATAAATCTGGACCCTGCCAATATGAGAAAGTTGAGTAGAAGAGGAAGAAGTAAGAAGACTAAAAGATGCAGGCAGTGAAGTACGGGTTAATTCAAGAAAAAAAAAAGTTCTTTAGGTCAGGAGAAAAATAGAAGGACTGATTTCCTATGTCAAATTCTTTTGACAGTAAGATGAGAACTGAGAACTGATAGTTGGATTTAATAATATGGAAACCAGCGGTGACCTTGGTAAAAAGTTCTCTTGGGGTAGTGCAGGTAAAATTCTGATTAAATTGGGTCCAAGAGAGAATAGATCTTTAACATTAAGCTGAAAGGCTTCGTACAGAGAACAGAAGAACACTTTGAAGCAAAACATAGTAGAGTCTTTTAAAAAAATCTATACTTCAATATCATATTGAGTTTTATTATATAAATCAAGGCAAATAATATTAAATCAGACCAGTAATAACTTTAGAATTATATATTCTATTTAAAATTATAAAAATTGGAAGCTCAGGAAGAAAATTATTATAGTTTTTATATACTATAAAACTTGTAGTATGTTTAAAGAGGCACTCAACTCACAATATTATGGGAGCTATAGTTTATCAAGACATTTGAGGACATGATAGAAATAAAAATATACTGTCATTGTCAAAAGGATATTAATTTTTCATCATTTTTAACTTTTCTTTCTGTCAAGGGAAAGTCTTTTCTAATAGCAAAGAGAAGTAGAGGGCACACATTAAATCAATTTTCTTCAGATAAGTTTGTTTTTCTTAGTCTATATGATAAATATAGAGAAAATAGTAGAGTAACAGTATATTTCAAACTGCAATTATCACATTAAATACACTTCGGAAAAATTCGGCAGTTCAGATAAGGATATCATTGATATAAACTTTTCTCTGTATATAGAGACTACCTAAAGTTTCTCCCCATTCTTTAGTATTTTTAAACCTTTTAATTTATTTATTGATTCTTTTTTTTAAAGCTCTTACTGTTTACCAGGCACTTTTCCAAGAACTAGGTGAAAAGAAGAAAACAAAATTGTTGAAAATGTATGCTTGCTGCATATGTTAGCTTGTAATTTTAAAAAAACAAGAGGTCATGGAAAACCACAGTAAAATAGTAGTTTTAGCAATGTTTGAAAGTTAAATAAAACATATTTTGGTAAATTCTTATTTGTGCTATATCCCGAATGCATGACTAATCATTATATATATATATACTTTTTCAAAATGACATTGTTTTTGAGTGAAACTTGTCTAATCCTCTTTAATTACAGTTGTAACATCTGTGGTCTCTATGTCTACTGTGCTGTGACCATTACAGAATTATAAAACTAAACTAGTGTTTTAACCAGATTTTGATAACACAACCAAGGAAAGATGAAATGGGAACTCCAAGAACAGACTGGAAAACCAAGTTTGGAAATGGCTGAAAACCACACATCCCTAAAAGATTAAGAAAAAGGAAATGCAAAAAATATTTTGGGGTAAAGGGGGTCCTGGGTGGCTCAGTGGGTTAAAGCCTCTGCCTTCAGCTCAGGTCATGATCTCAGGGTCCTGGGATCAAGCCCTGCATCAGGTTCTCTGCTCACCAGGGAGCCTGCTTCCCCCTCTCTCTGCCTGCCTGTGATCTCTCTCTCTCTCTCTCTGTCAAATAAATAAATAAAATCTTAAAAAAAAATATTTTGGGGTACAAAAGAAATTTCAGAAAGTCAGATTCATGCAAAAAGGACAGTGTTAAAAGAAAAATCTTGGCGATTATAATAAATGATTATAGTAAAAGTAAATGCCTCTGTGGATGGGTATAAGAATGATCATAATATTCATAGACCCTCATACAAGTATACAGATATGAAATATAGCAATAAAAACTTCTATTGAAATGAAAAAATTGACCCTGCTTCTTTCAGAAAAAATAAATTGAATAGACAAGAGCAACAAAACAATACAATGAAGAGTATTTGAGTGACATAGTTTAAAATCTTCTAAAGAACTCTTTTAAAAATGTCTCCTCTATCTCTTCACATAAGAGCAAAATTGTCCTTCTAAGAAATCCTACATATGACAGTGTGAAAAGAACAATTCAGATATATTTACATATATTATGTTGAACAGTTTTTTGTTGACCTGTTTTACACATAACAATCCAAATAGCCTTTATGTCCTCCCATAAAATTTTCTAGTATTCCTCTTTAGCTTAGCTTTAGTATTTTTTTACATGATGATTCTTATTTTCTTGATGCGGCTATGTAATTACTTCTCAGAAGCAAGAACACCAAGCTGGTTTTCTTATTTCTATTGAGTTAGTGTTCATTTTGGCAGTTACTATAATTGCATATTACTGAATTCAGGAACACTGGCCAGAAAAATAAAATGGGAACTGGTGCAGCACTATTTTGATTCACATACTAGTTTCCCTATAAATGATTTCACCAGCAAAACACTCTTTCTCTCCAAAGACTTCCAAAAAACCCTACAAAAAGAATATGATCAAAAGCATTTTTTTTAACTCAAGGCAAAACAAGTGGAAGAAAACTAAAACATAAAAGGGATAAAGCACTCTCTATAATTATACTTTCAAAAATGTTTCATTTCCCCTAAATAGCACATATGTTTTCAATAGTACTTCTTTTGAATGTTTCATGTTATTCAGTTACTGAAGTATACTATTCTTAAGAATTAAGTCCTATTACAGTAAGAAAAGTCCTCTTCTGTTAAAGTAGTATGAATAAATCACAAAAACAAACTTCTATAATATATTAGCTATTATGATTGTTTTTAAATATGCAAATTTCAAGACAGTTTCTCTGAGATAGAGAACATCATCTCAAAAGTGATGGGAGAGAGATTTATAAAAGCAAGGAATCTAGAAATGTAAATAGTTCATACAGATAACAAAGGAAAAAGTAACATACCTGGATAGTAACAAAATTACCCATAGGATTTTAACAGTAGCATAGACCATTTGATGCCTTTTATCAAAGGAATAAGAAGACTTAATTCATTAAAAAGTATTTCTTATGCTTTTACTTTGTATTAATATGAAAAACTCAAACATAAAATGGAATATTATTAACAATGAGACCATAAAGTTATAAACTGTATATGAGTGAGCAGAGTCCGATTTTTTATGATCTTGACATGTATTAGTACACGTGTCCATTCATCCTCCATGATAGTAACTTGTCAAAATGTAGAGCTACCCTTTTAAGTATCTCAGTTTGCTAATTTCTCTGCTGTGGTTATTCTTATATAGCTTTTCATCATTACGAAAAATAATCTAATGCTTATCAAGTAAAAATTATTTAAATACTATAAATTCATATGTAAAGGATATTAATATAAGTGGAGGAAAATCAACATTTTCCTGTTTTTTTACACTCTACCTGTATTTAAATAAATTATTTCTTCATTCACATCTAATAAATAAACAACAATCAGAAACACGTAATTCCACAGAAAAATCCCTATTAAGTCAAAGGAATAATGGCGCACATTTTCCAATTTTCTACTTTGTTGGTAGAAAACTTGTAATCTTGGCTCATTTTAGAGTTAAGGTCAACACTTAATACTGTTAGAACTATTCTCTAAATTGACTTGTTAGAAGTAAGAAATAAAGAATAAGAAATAAGAAAATAGACATTTTATTGAAAATTGAATTGGTAGAATGTTTGGTTTACTTATGACACTGGCTTATGTTTTTAATCAAGTTTTTCTCAGGCTCATAATAAAATTATTTCATAATTCATCAGAACTTTCTTTGACAAATAATAATTAAAGGAACATTAGCAGAGGTTCATACTGGTGCTAGATTAGAGAAGAAAATCTGTATAGAATTAAAATGGTGCCAAAATAATCTATGAAGTAGACCATCTTCTATCAGAAGATCATTATCAGATCAAGACTATCAGATCATTATCACTTAGACCCAGGAGAAGCCTATAACATAGATGCTGCTGCATTCTGTGATAGAAAGTGAAATTATGAAGGAGAAAAACCCTCAGTGCTTATAGTTTAAGAATCAAGTTGAAACCTGGTGCTTGATAATGAAATTCATTACATAGCCTGAATAATTTCTGTAATTTATATGATCAGTATTTCTTTCTGAACTTGTTCTAAGGTAATAGATGCACATGACCAGAGTGAAAGATAAGGAGCCAGCCATACAAGAAGACTGGGGGGAAACATTTGAGGTGTGAAAACCCTGAGGTGGAAACTACTGTATCATGCTAGAAGAGAATTTCATTCTGTTTTTAGTGATTCTTGGTCTCACAAAAAAAAGGAGAAAGGCAAAATTAAGTATTCATTTTAACAAGTATTAATCATCAATTATGGGTCATATGTTGTTCTAGTTTGGAATATATAAATGATGAGTTTCAAAGCAGTCCATCCCAAAATGTGCCACTATAGCAGGTTGATTATTCTGAGTTAAAGTTACATAAGAAATAGTCTATGCAAGGACATTCTGACTCTCCTTTTTCTCCCTGAATGTAGGAAGTAAATCTTCCATGTGAATGGGGTCCTACTTGCATGAAAAGGAAAGGTGGCATCCTTTCTACCAGAAAGAGAGAGGGAATTTGGAGCTGAGAAGATTACATAAACAAACCTTGTTTGTTTCTTGTTACTTTCTTTCTAATTTGCTACCCCATGCTCAAACCTCTTTGTATTCTTCACAAATTTATTGTTTCTTGTCAAAAGTGCATAAAAGCTGTCTACTTTGGTCACTTCTTTGGGTCTTATATCTTTCAGACCCCCATATTTATGAAATAAAATTAAACTTGTTTTCCTCCCTTTAATCGCTCTTTTATTATAGGGTGTATCTCTGCCAAGCACCTAGAAGTATAGAGGGAAATTTATTTTTTTCTTCCCTACATCAGAAAGCTTCTCTCTAACCTGGATTATTTCAAAGGACTTGTACTCAATCTTTCTGTCTCTAGTCTTCTTTCTTTCTAGGTTAGATTTCACTTTGATATCATAGTCAACTTTTTAAATTGAAAAACTCATTACCTGATTTTCCACTCTATTGCCCTTAAATGACTGCTTTATTTTTCTTTTGATAAAACACAAGATTTCAATAAGCCCATGAAGTCAAAACTAATAAGCAATATAAAAGCTGATAAGCACTACATACATATTTTTGAATGTTATAAATTTGATGATGACATTTTCAGCAACACATGTCTAACCAATAAAGAAGCTGGTCCCTATGAATTGTTTCATAATTATCAATTCCGTTGTTAAAAGAGCTAAGCACATGTCTTTATTAAGAAACTCAGTGTCAGTGCATGTAAAGTTCTATTTCAATTAATTATAGATGTTCTGCTCTACTCATGTATCCTTAACTTTCTTTGTACACTCTCCCATTGACAGACACACTTTTTTTAAACAGCTTTAAGTTAGAATTGGCATACAATAAACTTCAATATTTGAAGTGTACTCTTTGATAAGGTTTGAGCTGTTTACATCTGTTGAAAGCTTCCTCCGTACAATCAAGCTAATGAACATACCATCACCTGTAAAGCTCCCTCATGCCCCTTTGAAATTTATTTTTTCCCCTTCTTGACCTATTGTCACCCCCAGTCAATTATGCATTGGTTTTCTAGTACTATAGACTAGTTTGCAATATTTAGAGATTTATAAAATGGAATTATAAAAACATGCACTGTTTTTTTCTTTCTCAAATATTAGTTAGGGCTCTAAATTACCTCCTGGGTATTTCTTTAACACCATCACACACATTTTGATGAGGTATTTTCATTTTGATTCAGTTCAAAATAATTTCTTATTCACTATTTGTTTTATTTTCTGGTAAATGTCATTTTTAGCATTGTGCCATTTAGTTTGGCATTTGAAGGGTCTTTTTTGTTGTTTGTTTTGTTTTTTTGTTTTTTTGTTTTTGAGAGTAGGTGTAGGGGGCGTAGGGAGAAGGGGTAGAGGAGGGAGATACTTCTAAGCAGGCCCCCATCCCCATCACAGAGCCCAATGTGGGGCTCAATCTCACAACTTTGAGATGATAACCTGACCAAAATCAAGAGTCAGATGCTTAACCAACTGAGTCACCCAGGCACCCTGAAGGTTTTTCTAATGTTTTTCTGCTGTTGATTTCTACTTAAACTATGGTGTACTCAAAGGTCATATGTCACAGAACTTGAATACTTTTATATTTATTGAGACTTCTTTTATAGCTCAGAATATAGTATATCTTGGTAAAATCTATGGGTATATTTGAAAATGATGTATATTCTACTATTGTTTATTGGAGTCAGTGTTTTAAATATACAAATTAGATCAAGCTGTTTAGTAGTAGAGTTTAGATATTTTTATATCCTTGTTGATTTTTACCTACTTATTCTATCAACTATTGAGAGAAGAGTACTGACATGTTTAATTATAGTTGTGAATTGTTTATAGTTGTCAGTTTTGCCTATTTCTCCTTGCAGAACTTCTTCTTCGTGGATATTGAAACTCTGTTATCAGGTTCATGCATGTTCAGGACTGTTAAGTCCTCTTAAAGAACTAACCCTTTCATCATTATGAGATGATCTATTAGTTATCTTTGATAATATTCTTTGTCCTGAAATTGACTTTGATATTTCTATTTAAAGGCCAGCTTACTTTGACTACTATTACCACCGTATGTATTTTTTCATCATTTAAGTTTTAACCTGTGGATATCTTTATATGTAAAATGTAAAAGCAGTATATAGTTGGATATTGGTTTTCATCCAATCTGACAATCTCTGCCTTTTAGTTCATGGGTTTCAACCGTTACATTTTATATGATTAGTAATATGATTATGTTTAATTTATCATCTTGTTATTTCTGCCAACTGATCTTTGTTCCTATTTTCCACTTTTTTACTTAATAGTATTATGCTGGGAACTCAACAAAGATCATGTGTAATTCTCTAAAATATCCCTCAGTTCATCTTTCTTCTTTCCTATCCTGCAAATGCTATTTGCCCTTTCCTCAGACCCTCAGCTCCATATCCCCAAGGTAAGGAATCTGTTGATTTCTGCCCTTGTTTACCTTTTTTGTGCTGCAGCCTGGAAATTTTCTCACGATAACAATAGGGGATAATTGTAGGGCTCACCTCATTTGTTTCCCACTTTTCAGAGATCAATGTTCTTCATTGTCTGATATCCGATGGCTTGAAAATGTTTGTCCATATACTCTTTTTTTTCTTGTTTTTCTTGGCTCATTCAGATGGGAAGTTGAATCTGTTCTCTGTTAGTCCATATGGCTGGAAGTGGAAGCTGACCTAGATAATTTTATAATTTAGTGTAACCTTTACTTATTCCTCTCTGCCCTTTTCAATCCATGTCTAGGGACTGCTTTTTGTTTTTATTTTTCCTTCCAAATTAGTTTTGGAAGGAGTAGAGAATATAGAAAAAAAATTTAAATTAAGTAATACATGCGGAAATAACTACCTGCTGAACTAAATTTAAAATAAAACAATAATTTCATTTACTGATCCATTTTAAAACACTGATTTGATCTTCATTCTACACTTCCAGCCTTGTGCCCTATTATCAACGTGTGTCTCTGGCTTTAGATCTGCTCAATACTTTCAACCCTCATTTTATTTTATTTTATTATTTTATTTTATTATTTTATTTTTTTAAAGATTTTATTTATTTATCTGACAGAGAGGAAAGAGATCACAAATAGGGAGAGAGGCAGGCAGAGAGAGGGGAAACAGACTCCCCGCTGAGCAGGGAGCCTGATCAGGGCTTGATCCCAGGACCCCGAGATCATGACCCGAGTCAAAGGCAGAGCCTTTAACCCCCTGAGCCACCCAGGCACCCAACCCTGATTTTATTTTTGAGAATAAGTGCATCTATTGTTCAGTGGTAAGATCCTGACCTCTAGAATTTGAATCCTGGCTTGAGAGGTAGGGCAAAGTACTTAATCTCTCTACTCTCTCTTTCCTGATAGTTAAACAGCAACATAAATTGCAACTACTTCCTGAGGTTGCTGTGAAGTTAAATGAGTAAAAAACAACATAGGAAATAGAAAATAAGTCAGTGTTACTCTTATAAAACAATTTAAAAATGATTTTAATGATAGTGAAAATGTATTCTTTTTTTTTTTATCACGTTTCAGATATGTGTACTTTCTAAGAGTTTGGAAGAATAAGCACAGTAAAACAAATTACCTATTCAGTCTCAAGTTCCACCTTTGCTAGTGGCACCAGGACTCAATTTTGAAAGAGCCATCCATAATAATTGCTCTGTATGTGGTAATGACCTTCATGACAGCCAACCTCAGTTCACTACCTTCAAAAGGGTGTTTTTGGCCAATTTTCTTCAGTTCTGGTAACTGCAGGGAGCTGATCACAGCAGGTTTGCAAATAAGAAACAAGATTTCTCTCTTCTTGGTCCATTACATATAAAATTGAGATGTTAAAATGCTTTTGGAATCACTTGGATTAGTCCAAATGATGATGGCTTGAAGTTTTCTTGGAGTTTTTCATACATCATCTGCTCCAAAATGAAATAATGATTCTTAATGTAGTCCTCACTCAAGGCACAAACAAATATGTTACTAATGAGCATTTCCTTTAATGGAGTGGGTCTTATTATAGCAAAAATCTCTCATTATTCCTTGGTAAATCTACCTTAATCCATGCTTTTGTGGATTCATAGAGAATAATGATGATTTAAACTATGCAGAAATACAGGCAATCAGATGTCTCAATACAAACAGAACAACAAAAATTCAGCATATCAGTGGATCTTCAACTGTGAGTACTCAATTGATGTGTATAATTACAGAAATAATCTTTAATAAAAGTAATGAGGAGCACTAGTTAAGGTTGATAATGTTAACTATTTAAAGCTCTATTATTGCATTTTTAGTGAGGGCCAATCAGAAATCCTTGATTATCAAGTCAAAATAGTGAATAATAAGTATCATAGGGAATGGAGAAATCGAATAATCTGTTGCAAACGGATTATCAACAGTTTTTATTCTGAAGGAAACTTTCTAAAAAATACCTAAAACATGTAGAAAGACAGAGAGAAAAATAGACTGAGTATAGATTCTACCTACCTAATGTCTGCATTTTCTGTATGTACATAGTTGATAGATGATGATAAATAAATAGAAGAAAAAAGAAAGAGAGAGAGAAGCTGGTGTATATGCATGTATGTGTGTGTGTGATCATTTTAAGTTAATAGATACATATTTTCAGTAATTTCCAAACAGAAAGAAAGTTGAAGATATATTTAATCATTCCCTTCCCTCCTTTTATTTTGAACCAATTAAGAAAGAATGATGGTTTCGGGTATTCTAGTCAGATTGGAGTCATTTTGTGATTGAAAAAAAAAATGCTGAAAAAGAACAAGCACAGGAAAGAGTCAGTTCCATGAGGAATATGCATCTGCTTATTTGTTGTAAATCCTGAATTTTAAGGTATCTTAGAATATGTTAAAATTATTTTAGGACTTATCAAAATGAAGAACATTTTGTGATGAAGAAAGGAAAAGAATCATTTTTTTTTTGCTTTTGTTTTATAATTATTAAGTGTCATTGCTTTATCAGTGATTTATACCAGAAAATGATGATATTTGACAAAAATTTCTTAAATTTCAAGAAAAAGATTTAAATGGAATTTATAGATCACATAATTATAATCAGTTTTAAGAACTAGGGTTAACTGTATTCATGTCAGTTAGGCTACAAAAATCAGTCTTAATTAAAAATAACACACTATACCAGGTATGTGGGGTCAGTCCCGTGTACCCAATTGTAATCAAATCCATGTTCCACCCCTCATGCAAGGAAAACTGTCATGGCATGGATATTGATGATGTGCAATGCACTTTGTAAAATCTTACTGAATGAGCAAAAATAATATCTCTAGGTCTCAGGATTTCACATCAGAATATAACACCCTTGTGCTACTTTTGTACTAAAAATCAAATGAAAGCCAAATATTAAGAGTGAAATAGTCAAAGTTCTCATTTTATCAGCCATATCCTGTTTTCCTTGTTAATTATGAAAGCCTTATTTAAAGCCCAATCCAAGGAAATCTGCCTGGCATGGAAAACTGGAAAAAGGGTATCTGCATGCTATGGGGCATAACTGAGGCTTGTATTAACTGCTTTTTTGAGTAAAATTAAGACAAACCAAATTAGACCTGTAAACTTTTCTCTACGTGACCTGCTACTTCATCGATCCCGCTCCCACGGTCAAGATTTCATTACCCAGTTTATCAGACCCAAGGTGATAAGAGAGAGTCTCTGAATAGCTGGGCCCGCCGGTAAGAATAAAATCATACTGGCCAGGCATTACACAGAGCTAAAATCTTTTAAATTTAAACTTTGGATCTTTTGACAAATTACCATTGGATCTGAGAATATGGCTCTACTGTCTGGTGATGATGAGACTGTAATGAGGGGTTTGATGCCCGCTCTCCTTCAAATATATTAAGTTAGGAAATAAGATTTCAGTGTTTCAGTTTTTGCCTTTCTTTAAAAAGAGTTATCTATTAATTTGAGAGAGAGAAAGAGAGAGAGAGCACATGTGTGAGCAGGGGGAGGGAGAGAGGGAGGGGCAGAGGGAGAGAGAAACTTAAGCAGATTCCATGCTGAATATGGTGCCTAGTGAGGGGATCATTTCACAACCCTGAGATCACGACCTGAGACAAGACCGAGAGTTGGAGGCTTAATGGAGCGTGCTGCCCAGGCACCCCATTTTTGGCCTATAATAACAGGGTTAATAATTTTCATCCTTATACTGTTCCATTAAGGTAGTGTTTGACGTTTTTGGCATTTTAAAGTACACATCTTAAGAGCACGGCGTTTGTCATAGTATGTCAAACATGCATTACTTCAGTCTAAAATTTCCACATAAACCTATCTCAAGATGTTCTACATTCCCTGTCTGCACGATAACAAGCGTCTATAAAAATAGCTTGCTGGATGGGACCCCGAGGCTGCCAGGAATGCAGACAAGTCCGTAGAGTTTATGAGCACTGGACATGCATCAGACAAATGATTTACATCTCCACACTTAACCTTTATAACAACCTGCACAGAATGCTCAGGCCGGATCTCATATTTACTGTTCTCAAAGAAAAACAAAACAGTAAAGTTAAAAGTTTGCTTTTATTGTAAATATCTGTAAATTTGTTTGGTGGCAAATCATGCTTTGAACTGTAATGCTAGTCTTTTTTCATCCAGCCAAGTGAAAATATCCACTTGCTCCCCTGCAGAAACATTAATAGGTTTGTTTATGAGGTGTAACATAGTCTGCAGTGGATGTTTTGTATTACT
The DNA here is from genome assembly GCA_028533885.1 of Nasua narica. NCBI lineage: Eukaryota > Metazoa > Chordata > Mammalia > Carnivora > Procyonidae > Nasua > Nasua narica. The sequence continues at coordinate 21,976,403 of CM052814.1, read as the reverse complement.
TATCAAAAAATGTTAAAAATACATTCAAAAATACGTTTGGTCTCAGGGGTCTGGCGTCATGGAATCGTGAGAATACCTGCAATCCTCCCATTTCTCTATCATTATGGTACATTTAGTGAGAGAGTGTGATTATAGGCCAACCTATTAGTGGCTTATTCTACTTAAAAAATGTGGTAGAAATGATAATTACCTTCAGCAGAAGCCATAGCAGCAGCAACAGTAGCAATTTCCACTTTAATGCAAATACATGAGTTGGGATCTTTGGGATTGTGTCTTGATGAATCAGAGAGTAATTCACCTCTTTTTAATTGTATATTTATGACAATATTTTTTTTAAGAAAACTGATTACATGTTCCTCTTCTGCTTCTCTCTTTTCCTGCTAAAGAGAACTAAATTTTCCCAACACATGCTAAGGAGTCCGAGATAGCACAGAAAAGTCTAGTAGGTATCCAAGTCAGGTTTAGTTGGCTTTTCCTCGAGCAGCTGGTTTACTTTCTCTAGCAGATGCTCTAAATTGCATAACCAATCTTGGTTTTTCATTTAGGGAAACCCAGTTTTAAAGATGCCTAGAGTAAAATTTCTGTCTAAATATAGCAACTTCTAACAGATTTGAGGGTAAATAAAATATAATAAGTTTTCACTTTATTCTCCCTAATAATTTTCCACTTTTAAATCATTTCCCAAATTTACGTATTTTTGCCATGTTAAAAGTATGGGATTTTGCAAGCTATCTTAACATTTTTTTGGAACCAAGTAGGATGTGTAAAAAAAAAAATAGTTCATATGTAATTTATGTCATTTTTTTCACTTAGTATTATAACAAAAATCTCGTGTTATTGAAAAGATTCATAAACATTGTCTTACATCTTACTTCAGTGACTTCACGAGGTTACATTTCTCCATGATTCACATAATTATTTACTATTTTAGTTCATTTAGCCTACTTCCAAACTGACTGTTATTAAAGATAATTATATGATTAACATCATTGTGAGTAAAGTGTAGAATACATTTTGTATTATGTGCATTGGGATATAGCAAAACAAAGTAGAGGGTGTTGAAACAAGGAAAGAGGAGAGTTCAGTAATAGACCAATATGTATATTCTCAAAATTAATATATATTCAGAAGACATAAGACATTAAAGTATACAAAAGCTCTGGGGGCACATGACTGTCTAGTGATGGAAACAGATACAGTGGGGCTAAAGGAATGGTTCCCACATGCTCAGACATGAAGCTAGTCCAGCCAGAAACAATATCACACTTTTATTAAGAGGGTTGTTGAATTAAAACATGCTTGCAATTATTTATTTTTAAAGGACTTATAAACATCTGACTTTAAATATAACTGTGTTAGGAGAATTCAGTCTGTCTTCATATCTGTGCTCAAGAAGTAAGCCCATTTCAAAATTCTAGATCAGTCGTTATTTTACATGTTAAGGTATTTGTTTGATTTCTAAGAATTCCAGAAATCATGAATGTTTGTAAATCATCTCAAATACTGGAGTAGTATAAATAATCAAGTAAATAAAACATAATACTATCTCTCAGTACTACATTTTCCTGATATATCTATGTTCCTACCTAATGAAATTAGTTGCTGTGTTCTTTCCTCTCCTTAGACTTGAAATAATGCAATCTTCTGCTCTTACCCTGAGATTTGCCTCACAATTCACTAAGAAAATTAATACAAGCAAGACTCCTAAAATGCTTTATATTTACAATATTACACTACCTGCACCTCTACCTGCCTTTGATCTTCTTAGAAGGAAAACTGTCATCAAAGGCTTGTCCAAATCCTCAAATTTTTCCTCTAATTTCCATATCCCTAAGGCTTTGTAAAGAATTCTTTCTGGAAATGATCATCACTTAGAATCCTTCATTTCTGCTCATGCACTAGATCATTCCCATTAGCATAAAAACAGAAATAATATCCGTTCTTAAATCAAAATAAACAAAACAAGGTAGACAAAACGTCCTTGATTCCACCTCCACTCCTATTAATCACCCTACTTTTCTATCTCTTTCACAGTGAACAATTTAGAAATTATATTCTCTAAAATGGACTTTAACTTCCTCCCCAATAGACGTATAGTCTGTTCACTCCTACTGGACTTCCACCTCTGTATTCTACTGGAACTACTCTGGTTTCATTAAAGCAGAGGTCACATTAAATGTTTTCTGATCCCAGTATTTAAGACAGTTCCCTTCTTGAAACACAAATTTCCTTTATTTCCAGAGACAGAATACTTTCTTTATTTGCCATCAGGATTCACTTTGTTGGCTCTTTCTTATTTTTCATGTAGTAATTCACAGAGTTTGATTTTGGGTCCCCTCTACTTTGTTCTTAATATGTTGTGATCTCCTCTAGCTTCTTAAACATTAAATACCATCCATTTGATGAAAACACCTAAATTCTTATCTATAGGACATTGTGTATCCTTAGTTCCAAGCATATGTATACGACATCAGTATTTTAAATTTAATCTGCCCTCCAGACATATTATTAGAAACGTAGTATGTGATATTCGATACCACGTTCTGTAATAGATTAATGGTTACAGTCAGGTATTCACTGGGAAACCATTTCTTTTATCTATCTGGACTCTTCTGTCCCTTTCCTAAAATATAAAATATGATTATATCATGTCAAATGCAGACAGGACTGGCCACTCCGTGGTATTGCACAAATAAATAGTAAGTCTTGTATTCTCTTGTATCTTCTTTCCCCTCAAGGTGTTCCTCCTCAATCACGTCCATTTTAATGAATATTATCATCCTTCACTATTTACTAAATCCCCGAGCCTCAGAACCATCCTTAATTATTTTCGTTTTCTTAATAGCCACATCTATCGCATTAAGAAGTTCTATCAATTTCTCTCCAAAATAAAACTGAATTTTACTATATTCTGTCTATTTCCAGTGCAGTATTCTAGTCCAAGTAATAGTTGTCTCCACTTTCCTAGCTGGACTCCATGCTTCACCTGTCCTTATAGTAGGTTTCCCTTTTAATAGCCAATGTAATAATCCAAAAGTACCCAAATTCAAATTAGATCATAAAAATTCTCTTGCTTAAAAATCCTTATTGACTTTGCATTGCACTTGAAGAAAAATAAACACTTTTTTCCATAGTCATCAAGACACCACCTATATTTAGCCTCTTACTCAAATATATGCCTACATTCTTTTGTTCTTTTTCTCCAAATCCTCACACCTCTGTGTCTCTGTTCTCTTTTAGGATTCAACTCAGAGTTCCCCTGGGCATGGCCAGGACTGTCACAGAAAGTTTTAGTAAGGCTAAGAGTGAAACAAGAAATAAAGTTAGATTTATATAACTATGGTTAGCCATATATTTTTTTTCTCTTGTTCTTCAGAGGGACCTTTAAACAATTCGTTCTAAAACAACATGAAAGACAAGAAAGCCCACGGGCATAGGCACCTCTGATTTGGCAGAATCTTTCTCCACTTTGGTTCCTGCAACACTGAATTTCTGGTCTGCCTCTGTCAGTGAAAGTAAACTCAACTGAATTCAAATCATTGTTTTAGCTAACCCCCCAAATTAGTGTTAGTTTTAGAGACATAGCCTAGACCACCCTATCTGGAATAAGGTCTGTGGGGTGAGGGGACAGTGCCTAGCCATCTGAACACCCCTGCTCACATTCTCTGCCCACCAACTTCCTAATCTTTCACACCAGTTCCATTTCCTTGATGATGATTATCACCATCTGAACATGGATTATCTATCCATTTGCTTACTTATTTATCATCTATCTCTCTCATTCACACAAAAGTTCTGTTAAAATAGAGATTCCTATGTCTTGTTCCTTTTGTATTCTTAGTTTGTAGACTATAGTAACTCACACAAAGTAGGTGTTCACTAAGTATGTTTTACTGAAGGAATAAATATAGCTAAATTCATATTACCTTCCAGAAGGCTTCCACTTAATTGTTATTCTTGGTTAACATATAAAAAAGATAAAATATTTTTTTTAAAAGATAAAATATTTAATGCTGTATAATGTGATAATTACTTAGGCATCTTCCTTCCATTTTCTCTAGCATGTTTACAATTTTATTCACCTGCATTCATTATACTGATTAATGTACTTGTAGTAAAATAGGTCTCTATGGATGAATAAATTTCATACCAGTTATCATAATTAAGAACTATAATTGGATCATAAAAATTATCATTTATGTGGAGAGATACATTTGGACAACATCCCCTTAAACGAAAGTAATAAGATGAAGATCAGAGAAGTAAATAAATGAAATAAATGTGTTATTTGCATATAACACGTATTATTATTTGCATAGAACAATGCAATGCCATTGGTGTAATTAAAAATTAAAAAAAGCATCTTTGGATATAGCTCAGGATTTAGGCACATATTCATATTTTAATCTATTAATCAATGAAAATGGGGAAACATTTTTTAAACATTTATTAGGGAACTTTAATCAAAGCCACAGCAATTTTTATCTGTTTATGGTAGTGCCAGAGAAAAAGAAAGTAACATACTTAAACCATACTAATTAAACACCTTGGAGGTACTTATATTATTTCACCTTTTCTTTTCTTTCATTTTCTTTTGCTTTCTTTCTTTCTTTTTTTTTTTTTAATTGGAAGACTAACTGATCTCAAAACAACACATCTGTTAAGTAACAGAATCAGAATATGACTTCAGGCTCATCCGCTTGTGTCCCTGCTTCCCCCACATGACCTATGGCACTATATTCAATGACCAGGACATTTCACCTATATTTCAATATTGCATCCAGAATTATAACAAACTACTTTGAGGCAAAATTTAAGTAGGACTTATAAATATTTTCCTAATGTTAAATTTGATCTCTCTTTTTAAAGCTTGGTTCATATTTTGCTATTTCCTTTTTTTAAAAAAACGGTATTAGAATTTATTTCTGATCTTTAGAAGATGTCTTGCAAAATAGTTTCCGAAGAAGGAACATGCTGTATCAGCAGACATGGTAGCATAAAAAATATTTTGAAATTTGTAAATAAATTACTATTACATCCTGATCAGTTACTCACCAGTAGTCTGGCACCACTAGCAACATATAGTTCTTTAGGATTAATAACTTGCAACTTAATGTGATATTCAATGCCACGTTCTGTAATAGATTAATAGTTATAGTCAGGTATTCACTGGGAAACCATTTCTGTTATCTATCTGAACTCCTCTGTATCTTTCCTAAAATATAAAATATGATTATATCGTGTGAAATGCAGACAGGACTGACCACTCAGTGGTACTGCACAAATAAAGTGATATTGTACACTTCCTGGTCACTCATATTGAATGTAGAAGTTTTTAATTTAATTTAATTTAATTTAATTTAGAGAGACAGTACACATGCATGAGTGGGGAAGCAGGGCAGGGGGAGAGGGAGAGAGAGAGAGAGAATCTTAAGCAGGCTCCATGCTGGGCTGCAATCTCATACAGGGTTCAAATCTCATGAACTTGTGATCATGACCTGCGCTGAAACCAGGAATCTGACACTCAGCCAACTGAGCCACCCAGGGTTCCCTGACATAGAAGTTTCTAAAGAACTATCTACAAAGATAAACTTGTGAAAATTCTCATTTTCTGGGACACAAAATAATTTAAAAGGCTAGAAAAATTTAAGTTTTTTTCACTAAATTGGAACTTCATACAATTACTTTCTGGAAACTTAAGATGTATTATTTCTCAAAACCATCTATGTAGATTACATTCACTTAAAAAATATTTCACTGAACTTTATTGTACAGAAAAGTGCATGAATCATGGATGTACAGTTAAACGACTTCTTACATAATAAACATAAACATAAACATGTAACAACCACCAGGTCAAGTCATAGAATTTTCCCAGAACTTCAGAAGCAGCTTTCATGCCCCCTTCAAATCATGAGATTCTCACTTATTTCCGAACGTAAACAATGCTCTAAATTTTAACTCCCTATAGTCTTGCTGAAACTTAAATAAATTTCAAATTTATTTATTATACATAATATATAACTTTATATATATTATATATAAAAATATATATTTTTATATAAATATAAAAATTTATTTTTATAAATTTGAAATTTATATAAATCAAATATTAAAATGCGTATTCTTCTGTGCCTAACTTTTGTTCTAAATTATGTGTTTGAAATCTATCCTTGTTCTTGTGCATAACTACAGTATTTTGTTTTCTTAATATAATCCCATTCATTTATTTACATTAGTGTTAATAGACACTAATTTGGGTTTTTGCTACTTTGAGCTATTAAAAATAATAGGAAATAATATCAAAAACAACAGGAAAATAACACATTATATATAATAAATGTAATTTGTTTCTCATCTGTACATTTATCTTCTGCATGAATCTATGATGGGATTGCTAGATCACCAAAGATATGTGTGTTTAAACTAATTAGATAATTTCACAGTTTTCTAAAGTGATTTCATAAATTTACACTCTCCTTAGCAATAGTAAAGAAGTGAGTTTCACATCTCAGGAATATTTTTTATTTCTCTTTTAAATTTATTTGAATTTATGATAGTATCTCACTAAGATATTAATTTTCATTTCCCTGATGACTAACTAATAAATTTTAACATTTTCATATGTTTGTTGGTCATTTAGATACCTTGTTTTAAAATCTGTATTTGATTTTCATGATTGTTCTTTTTATCAAGGTAGCTATCTTTTCTTATTGTTTTAGAGAGACTAGTTCTTTCTATTGTTCAAATGTAAGTCTTTTGTCAGCTAAATTTGCTGCAAATGCCTTCTTCCATTTTATGGCTTGCATTTTCAGACTTTAATATTTTTTTGATAAACAAATTCTTGATTTTAAAAGAATAATCAATAATTTAATAATTTTAATAATAAAATTAATTTATTTTTAATTTAATTGTATCCTTTTAAATAATCTTTCCTTAACCCATGTTCATGAAAATATTCCCTTACATTGTCTTATGGATGGTTTGTTATTAAACTTCTACAGCTTGATCTATATTCTGCTGGAGTTGGTATTTGTATAAGGTGTGAGATAGAGGTTAAATGTGCACTTTTTCATATGTATATCCAACATATGAACCTCAGTGTTAGTCCATAATTGCAAACTAAATAATTCTTTTTTAAGATTTATTTATTTTAGAGAGAGAGAGCATAAGTGGAGGGGTAGAAGCTAAAAGAGAGAGAATCCCAAGCAGACTCCATTCTGAGACCCACGCAGGACTCAATCTCATGGCTCGAGATCAGGACCCAAAACCAAGAGTTGGATACTCAACCAACTGTGCCACCCAGGTACCCAACAAATTAAATAATTTTTTTTTGCCAGAGTAGTGATATAAAATTAACGATATAAAATACAGGTGATGATGATGTAAAAATTAGAGTAATCCATATATTTCTTGGCTGGGTTATAAATTTATGTACTATTTGAATGAAAACTTTTATTAAAAGTCTTTTAAAATGCTGACCCTTTGACTCAATTCTATCCTAAGAAATTACTTTAAAATAATTTTGTTCTTATTGTAATTTAAGAGTTTGATATTTAGTGGCTGCTTCTGGATTATAGAATTATAAATGATGATGAATTGCTATATTTGCTGAACAACCATAATTACAAATATTTTTATTATAATGCAAATTAAATCTAAAGTAATAAAACAAAAATTATGTTGAAACATCAAAGATTTAACTGAATATTCTAAATCATCACTGTCCTGGAAAATGACCTTAAGAATAAGTAAAATGTAATTACATTTTAAAAATGCTTATAATGACTAAAAATAATGACTATTGTTCTTGTGACAAGTGTTTTCTTGAGTCCTATTTTGTTAGTTTACTATACTACTTTTTTAAAAAATTATTTTATTTAAATTCAGTTAATTCACATAGTGTATCATTAGTTTCTGAGGTAGAGTTCTGTTATTCATTTCTTGTACATAACACTTGATGCTCATTACATCATTTGCCCTCTTTGTACTACTTTTATTTTCACTTTAGTGCTTATATATATTTAGAATACATTAAGTATTTTGTTCTTACAGAATATGTTTCAACTACTTAATTTATAATATAAATAAATATTTTCCATGTGATTTCTTCCCATAAATAAATTTGATTTTCATATTTCATGTTTATGCTTCCCACAAGTAGACTTTATGTTATACAACCGAAACCCAAGTGTGAGAAATGTCTATCTAGTGCAAAGAACAAATTGTATATGTATATTTATCTTGTTTTAGAGGGATTTCAATGGTTCATTTATTAATACATAAAAACAAAACTCTAATAAAAATCTTTCTCACTGAAGAATGACTCAGAGTATTTTCATTATGACAAATATTTCTCTTTAGGTTACACAAATATCTAATTGTGGGTACACATGTGAAAAACATTGTACTTGACCAATGGCAGAGAGAAATTAGACTCATTCTAATTTTTGCTATGCTTTCTATTCAAAGGTCTCATTTAATATTCACAAATATTGACTCTAGGTGCTCTTGAAAATATTGATTTTGCCCACTTGCTACTTTGTTCTTGAATGTCTACTGTGAATTATATGGCTATTATCACTCATTGTCTTGACACAGATTAAGTGTGAATTAAATGTATTTTGTTTTCTATATCAGAGAAGTATTATTAAAGATAAAACAATATATAAAAAAGAGAATACTACATTGAGATTTCCACTATGTTGCACACCTAGTTTTACCATTGACATCTTATGTTCATATGATACATTCATCACCATTAATGAGCCAGTATTGATACAGTATTATTTGTGAAAGTGTATACTCAGTTCAGATTTCCTGAATTATTATCTAGTGTCATTTTTTCTGTTCCAAGATTCTATCCAGGGATAGCATTACATTTTGTATTTTTTTATTCTTAGGCTCCTTAGGCTCCTCTTGTCTGTGACAGTTCCTCAGACTTTTCTTGTTTTTTGAGACCTTGACAATTTGAAGAGTATGTCAAGTATTTTCTAGAATGTCCACACTAGGTCTTGGACCAATACTGAAATATATGCCAAAAGACAAATACCGCAGAGTATGTTCTCCCGAGGTTGACTTCCAGCCTCTACGTAATATAACTGTGTAAACAAAGGATGTGGTGTAGTGAAAGAAAGTGAGTGTAAGCTAGCACAGGAAGTCCAAGGGCATTCTGCGTGGTGGACCCCTCAGATTTCTTATTTAGGCTAGTTTCTCATTTGAACCTCCAAGATTTGTGCAAGGAATCCTGGTTTCGTGGAGCTCCCTGGAAAAAGCTTTCATTAGTCCTTTCAATAACTAAGTCAGGCTTTTCAAACTGCTAGGAAACCATTGTAAAAACAAAAACAAAGACAGACGAAAACAAACAAACAAAACTAACCTCGGTGGACATTATGGTAGGTAACAAACTTAAAGTAGTGCATACATTACACTGTCCTTATTTTGTCCGACACTTAAAAACCAGCTTTCCTGATGTCCCCAGAAACAAAGAGCATTTCCATCCCAACTGCATATCAATTATATCTCCAAATATCAAAATACAATGTTGCTGTTTTTCAAAATTTAAATGCACATAAATAATTATATTTTTATGCTTCCATGCCAAATAGCCAGATAATGAGATTCCTCAGTCCTTCACACAACTTGGAATACCCAGCAGTAAAAGTACTTGAAGAAAGCACAATATTCCCTTTGTGCAATGGCATGGCATGTGAGCTTAGAGTTCTCTCTTTGACCTCTTCCACTTGGATCAATGCCTGGTCCTCCACTAGAATCAATCACCATCTCATTAGCTGTCCTATATGCTCTATTCTCTTATTTACAGAAGATGGACTGGATTTCCTGGCAGAAAAACTTACTGTATCATTACATTACAACTTGCAGACCATTGTTATGATATATTATTTTTGCTCTACTTGAAGGTGGAAAAGGTTTCAAGAGGAAGGTAATATGAAAACTTGCCAGAAAGCTTCAATCAACACAGTAGAAAATATTACCTGAAAATAGTATTTTAAATATTAGAAGTATTTTGGAATAATGTATTTTTACAATACATTCAAAAGCATATTTTTTCTTGTTGCTCTGCTCCACTTGATGTAATGATTAAGCTTCCTGTACATAAACCAGTTGAGTGAAAATGAATTGTGAATCTGGTTATCTCTATCTCTGCTGCTGGAACTAATAGAATGGTATTTCTCTATGCTTTACATTTGATGTTGGGTAATTTCAAAATATTATTAAAGTTTTTGTGTATATAAATGCATGAGTGCACGTGTGTGTGTATATCTATATCTATATATCGATAAATATATATATATATATCTTCATAATAAGCTTAAGACTTTCAAAAACCCAGAAATCTACTTAAGAATACTTATGCAAAATTAATTTTCTTTATATTTTTATTAACGTTGAGATAGTTAATATATTGCTTTCACAGCATAATTTGTGTGTGCATATATATATATACACACACATATATATGGTCCAAATATATATAAATTGTGTTCTGTATCACAAACTTCAGTTGATATCTTTTCAAAAGAACATTGCATACCTAAAAAACACAGATATTATTTTGAAAAAATAAACTCTATCAAGTAATAGATACTTATAGCTAACACAGAAAATGTTGGAAATATAGTATCTATAAACATCTCAGGGCAGAAACCAATGTCAGCTATTATACAGAAATTTTTACTTAAGATATGGGAATTGAAAAATACTTCCCAGTAAAAAAAGTATTGTAGGCTTTAGATTTGTGTAATAACACTCACTGATTTAACAGTAATAATTTCAGGAGAGTTAATAATAACATGCTCACAAAACATAGCCATAAAATACACTAACACACTCATAAACATGCAAGGAAAAAAACTGTAGAAAAGGGAGAAAAAGTGGATAATCTCTACAAAATGCCAATGAAAAATATAGCCTAAGAATTATACTTCTTTAATAAAGCCCTTAGGTCCAAATGTTATTTTGTACTACTTCAATGAAGCTTTTAAAATTTATTTTATTTTATATTTTATTATACTCATAAATCTAAATTTTTATATCATATAAGCATGCTCTATCTAAGCAATGATTTGCCAGACATAATAACTCTTATCTCTAACCACCTAGTCCTCACGCTAATGATGTCCTCCTTTTTCTTTGGGTTCCTATAACTCACTGAAGAACAATTCATACTGACAAAAGATGAATGAAATATGAAGGAAATAACAGGTGCAACATGGGAATTGAAAATGATACTTGTTACGGCTTATCTATGCAAACAGTAGAAGTGTTCAATCTCAATGAAGGTAGTATGCTTGGTATTACATGAAGCTTTTGCTAAAACACAACTGAATAGATTAATTCTCCTATAAAGAACCTTGCAGGAGTTGAAAAAAAACAAATATCCTTTAGATTGGGCACTACGAAAAAGTAATGTCATGGTAATTTTCAAAATGAGATGCATTCAAATTATCCTTGATTAAGATTTTAAAGTTAAAAACTCTTAAATAAAATGACTTAACTGCCCATTAAATTACCATATAGCAGTCTAAAAATTGCTAACCAGATAATGTCCAAACATTTTTAGTTTGTGTCAGAGCTATGACCTTGTAAAACATAAATGTGTATACTGCAAAAAATCCTTAGTTTATTTATAATCTACTGAGATTATCAAGTTTTTAATAGAACCGATTTATACAATGTAACAAGTAAATGATAGTTGCAATAATGAGTTTGACAATTTTTGTATTTATTGTTTCTCAATTTCAATTAGAACTTTATGGTTTTTGAATTTCTAATTATAAAACAAAATGAAATGTGATTTGACTTTCCCTTGTAAGCCTTTTGGGACCCTTTAAATCATCTTTATCTACAAAAAGAAAGTTGTGAGCGACAATATTATAAAACAAGCTCTCAATGTTATCAGTGGTGCAAGAGTCACTGAGTTAATCAAAAGCAATTAGCTTTCCTCTCAGAAGTGCGGTGTTAAAATACACTTAAATTGAAGCATTATGTTCTGATAATATGAAACTCTTTACTCTAATTTAGTAATGATTTTCTTTGCATTTAAATCATGGCAACCCTGTTTATGCTGACCTTATCAGACATAAAATGAGATGGTCTCTTTGAGGAATAAAGGGCCTGGTTTTGGCTAAATTCTCATGCTACCAACTGGTCTTGTTCTGCAGAGGGCTTCTTACTTGTATTATCATGATGTGTGATGTTTTGCTTGAGACAGTCCCCTAAGTGACACATGGATTTGCAGATTCAGAACTTGATTTTAAATACAGCTATGACTATTGATCACTCTTTGATGGGAGCATTGGACTGGCAGATTAAGGAAGTTTAAAAATAAAGTTGATATTTTAATTTTAGCGGGACCTCTGACCACAGCTCCCTCTAAATTAAAATAGTGAAATATGGATTGCATTATATTTAGAAAACTTTTTAGGTAGGTCAAAATATATATAAAGAATGCTGGTTTAAGGATCAATATTATGTTGGCTAAGTCTTTGTTATTGTCGTTGCCAGCTGCAGGATTCAAATTCAGCAAATTGAAGGATACTTTGTATCCAATTTGGACACCAGTGACTGGGAAGCAATGGGTAAACTCTCTACCTCAATCTCTAATTATACATCATGAACAATTACTGAGTGGGGGGTGCCTGGGTGTCTCAGTGGGTTAAGGCCTCTGCCTTCAGCTCAGGTCATGATCTCAGGGTCTTGGGATCAAGCCCCGCATCAGGGTCTCTGCTCGGCAGGGAGCCTGCTTATCCCTCTCTCTCTGCCTGCCTCTCTGCCTCTCTCTCTGTCAAATAAATAAATAAAATCTTAAAAAAAAAACCAATTACTGAAGGGAAATTACAATTAAATAAATTTTTCTAAGAATAAGATATTTTTCAAACAAATCAACCTACAATAATTCAGTGAGAGTTAGATAAAGTTGAATATCCTGTGCCGTGTTTGAAGAGTTGGGTAAATGTTCATTTGTCAGAGATGCAACTAAATTAACTTTTAACTTTATACAAGTTGGTTCCCTCCCTTGCTAAATGATACATATTTTAGATATGCAATTAAAAATTCTAGATATTAACAAAATTGATCTCATTGTATTGCAATGACCACAAATAATAAAGATGGAAATTACTTTTATAATGTGTACTATGTGTTGGACACCTTATACATTATATATATGTTATAATATCATTATATATCATTAAAAAAACCTAAGAGAGAGTAACTATGGTAATATCTATTTTACAGATGGGTAAATGGAAGTTCATGGAATATGAATAAACTGACCAAGGTCATACCACACGTGCAAGGCAGAATCAAAGATTCTATCACAATCAGGCTGGCTCCAGATTACATTTCCTTTACCATTATAGTATACTGTCTCTCAGGATCAATCAAGAGCTGACACTCTTCAGGAAAAATCAGAATTTGTGGTTAAAGAAAAATAAACTTTATATATTTATTTATAATATAAGTTGATATTTCCTACCAAAGTTTGAGTATTTCCTATAAAAAAAAGAGTAATTGTTTTGTTAGGAAGACAAAATTATACTCGCTACATATCACTGTGGTCTACAGACATCTACACAACAGTCTAGGTAAACAAATCTGACTAACGATGACTTACTATGTAAGGCGTGTATTCAGGAGATACAAAGCAGAATTTAAAAAGTAATGCAGTTATATTATAAATGTAAAGCACAGCAGGGAATGATTTACAATTATTCTAGATGAAGCACTATTCTATTTTACACTAAGCAGGCATATGATCTCATATGGGAAAGATTTGGAGGACATTACCTTTTTACTGGGTGCACAGAAATAAGACAGAAGCAAGGTCTGAAACTGGCAAAGCTATTCAGTTGATGTCACAGTAGTAGATTATGACAAACTGGAATCTAGTCTTAAAGCAGCTGAAGTCATGAGAGTCATAAACAGCTTGGACAGTGCAGTTCTCAGGACTAGGGCAAGGATATATAGAATGAAAGGTCAGACAGGACCTGGTAAGCAATGTTCCAGAATGTCTAAAGGCTGCTGCAGAGTGTCTCCTTATAATCAAGTTTTCAAACTAATCGTATGCCAGCTCTGCTGAAGGTAATGAAATTTTCTTGTCCATATACAGCCTTAATCATCTGGTCTTTAAGTTAGAGCACAGTGCCTAGAACAATGCTTGGCATAAAATGACAAGTAAAGACTAAATTACAAAGTAAATACTGGCAACATCGAAAGAAAGTGTGTCTTTCAACAGGCTTTGCTGAGTTGGTCTGTAGCAATCCTGTTCTATTAAAAAATAATCACACCAAAAAAAAAAATAATCACACCATAATATTTACAAAGACATAAGCTATACAGTATGACTTGAGACTTCTTGGTGACACATCCATTTGTTACTCAACTATATTTCACATATATTTTAAATCAAGCCTGGGGAAATAGTCGTGACCAAGAAAGACAGGCCCTAACATGCACAAGATTATCCATTAGTATGTTTGTGTGATGATAAACTTATTGCTGACTTGTGGTAGTTAATGCCATAATAACTTAAGTCTGACTCAATACTGTAAGACTATATACAAAGAAATCCATCAGCAAATGTGCATGTGCATATATATGTTATATGTATTAGATAACTAAATATTATATAAACAGGTAATTGCATATTTCTGGTTAAACACGGTGAATTGAATACATGTGTGTATCTCCATACTTTCCTGAATTCTCAGAAAAATGAGAGTAAAAAAGTTGAGAAAATCTAATCTAAAGGAGGCAAAGTAATGGAGAGAAGGCAACAGGGGAAGAGAAATATATATAAAAAAATTGGTATGATGAACCATTATCACAACAGTAAAAGCTAAAACATAACTCTTTAAAGATGAGTAAATCAACAAAAAGTCAGTTAATTCATATTGTAGAAAGCTGGAAAGGTCAAAAAGGTCAAGAATACCAGAAATTAGGAGTAGGAGTGAGAACTTGCTGAAACAAGTTTGTTTAAAGACGTTGAGGATCAGTTAGGGAAACAAAAGGTTAATCCTGGGCAAAAATTGACAGAGGGATTCCAGGTGTTGAACACACTTGAGAACAGAATTTATTTAAAACAGGAAAGAGGTACAACCTCTGTCCTCTACAAAAATCTCAGGAATCTGAGAGCCAGGCTGCTGCCTTGGATACTATGGTCTTTTGATGTCCACACAGGTGAGTGAGGCAACATTTACTGTAGGGGTTAATATTACAGATTTGATTCTTGCTGCATCACTTTATTATGAAGGCCAAGGATCTATATTCCCTGCCCGTGAACACAAAGCATCTAAACACTTTTCACTACTCTGAAATTTCTAATGAGAGTCAGAAATCACCGTGTTTTTTAAATAAAGTCTTCAACACAAAAGAGAACACTAAAATAAAGGGGAGAGAACAGCAATTTAGAGGGGACACATAAGAAGGGAGTAGGAGAATCACTGAAATGAACTAAAATTAGAATCCTTTAGAGACAAGAGAAAATGTCTTTTAGAGACATGTCTCCATAAAATGTCCATAAAATCTCTCCATAAATGGAGACATGATGTTATAAAAAGAAACAGTCCAGGCCGCCTGGGTGGCTCAGTCCTTAGGCGGCTGCCTTAGGCTCAGGTCATGATCCCAGCATCCTGGGATCAAGCCCCGCATCGCGCTCCCTGCTCGGCAGGAAAGCCTGCTTCTTCCTCTCCCACTTCCCCTGCTTGTGTTCCCTCTCTCTGTTTCTCTCTCACTCTCTGTCAAATAAATAAATAAATAAATCTTAAAAAAAAAAAAAAGAAACAATCCAAGAATGTGGATACTTCAGAAGTTTTTCAGAGTGAAAAAGCTCGTCACATACTAGTAATTAGAAATCACAATGATGTGGGACTTCTATGCAGCTACGTTGGATTGTAGAAGACAAAGAGAACTGCTTTCTCAATCTGGAAGTAAAAAACAAGCAAACAAAACCTTGCCAATTTTATACTCAGTCTCTCCATGTGGGATATAGAATAGAGAAAATGTAAATTGTCAACAGACTTAAGTTTTATCCACTTTTTCTCAAGAAGCTCCTAATAAGTGAGATCTGCGCAGTAAAAAAAAAATCAAGAAGTATTCAACTCAGGAGAGAGATGAATGACTAGGATGATGGCAGAGCAGATAGCACAAAAATCAGAAATCCTAGGTCATGGGTCTCTGCAAGTCATATCTCTGAGACAAACACAAACAAATGAAACACTGATAGATTACCCGAAGTGTGTGTCGACATTGAGAGATGTTCTACAGAATTTTTGGATTGGGAAGAAATCATAATGAGTATATTAATAAATACCCAAATCTAAATAAGCAATTTTTAATTCTGCATAAAAACAACACAATAATGCAATGTCAATGTAGAATTTATTTCTTGTATTAAAATATAAATGGTGCCAAACTTGTGATATAACTAGCGTAAGAAAAAAAAGGAAGAAAATGCTTTTGCAAACATGTATGATTGTGTGTAAGAGTGCATTCTATCTGTGAATCTTCTTGGTGAAAAAAGTGCTGTAAGTGCTCAATGTCCTCTTCCCTTGAGGAAAGGCAATAGTGCCGCAAACTGAAAAATAAAAGAGAGCAGAATATGAGTAATATTGAGTATTTATGGTAGGTAAATAAAGAAATGGCTAAAATAATTAAGGCAATTGCTTTTGGAAGTGTTATTTGGACATGGGATGGAATTTTCACCATAAATTTGGCAACATTATATGCATTTAAAAATGTACTTTTGATAAAAGCAATTTTTTAAAATAGCACAAAATAATTTGAAATTTGTTGGAAAAAAAAACACCAAGTCAAGTCATCACCAAATGCGCATTAAGGCTCTGGTATACCAAACTTTCATTTTCATAATTGTGATCATACATTAGAAAGAGTTAAATAACTACTGGCTCCTTTGGGGAAGAACTAAAGGTAAGAAGTAAGGTTTTGCATAAGTATTATTTTTTTCCTAGAGAAACTCGGCCAAACGCATGAATATTGGTTCAGGGTTCATCATATTTGCTCTCATAACATCCTAAATATTCCTATAATAGTCAATGCACATGCAATTGTGACTAGGCTGTTACCATCAGACTGAATCTCAACAAGGGTAGGAACTCTGCCTATCATGTTAATCCCTATATTCCCATCACCTATTAAGCAGCTGTTACAGCACTAAACCTCAATATATATTTGTTGAATTAATGTCAAATGAATGAGATGTCCCTTTTTAATAGAAATGGTTTGTCTGGTTAGAGAGATGGAAAACTATAAATTCAATCATTAGGTCTGTAGTCCAAAATATCATCATTTAAGGCCTCAAGTCAGTAAACTGAGACTTAATACCTAACCTAACTGCAGCCAACCCCCCAGAAACATAACCAGTCAACATGGGAATTTCCTGGACAGCATTAGGGAATTTACTGATGGGCCCTTTTTGTTCACCCTGGGAGGGCAACCTTGCTAATTCTTTGCTAATAATTTTCTTTTTCTCTACTCCTTTTCTGCCTTTAAAAACCCTTCCTTTTCTGTAGCCCTTGGGAATTCCCTCCTATTTGCTGGATAGGATGTTTCCCAATTTATGAATGGATTAAGAAAGCCAATTAGATATTTTAAATTTACCATATTCAATTTCTGTTACTTAACAGGTTTTAGAATTATATCATTGACTTTTGTTTATTTTTTAATCTTCTGGGTTGTAAGCTATTTTACAATCTAAAATTATTTTGAGAAGTATTCTCATCACAGTCTCTTGGCACATTTTAGGCACATTTGCAAATCAGTGGCCATTTGTGAATTTACATTATTGTCCTAATTTCATTAGTTTTCATTAGGAAGCATGGAATCAAGAAAGAAATGTAATAATATTGGTTTAAAAAGGGCAAAAAAACATTCATTACTCTTTGATTAAATTTCTAATCAGTATTCATTTCCAGTTTCTTCCAAGTTACACCAGAACATAGCAAATAAAAAACAAATCACTAAGCCTGGCAATATTTAAAATATGAATGTCACTTTCCAAATTCATTATTTTCTTTTCCTCAAGGCAACAGACAGCTTAGCTTTCATGGCAAGAAAAATAGTTCCTCTGTGGTCATTTCTATGCATTAAAAGATTTTAAATTTTCTAAGACATTATTCCAGCTTGATCTAACAAACGCTGAA
The DNA here is from genome assembly GCA_028533885.1 of Nasua narica. Lineage (NCBI taxonomy): Eukaryota > Metazoa > Chordata > Mammalia > Carnivora > Procyonidae > Nasua > Nasua narica. The sequence continues at coordinate 21,958,218 of CM052814.1, read as the reverse complement.
GGCTAACACAGACTATTTACAGTATACTTTTTCTCCAACTGAATGGTTTTTACTATATTATTCTAATACCTGTCAGTACATCAGATAATAGGAGAGTCTTTCCACCTTTAAATGTTGTTTATTTCATTAATGTAATATATAATATAGACCTTTGTTTTTGAAAACTGGTTCAGTATCTTCCCCTGAAGGCAGGTGAGCTGAGAAAAAAAAGAGCAATCTTTATTTTCTTCCATTACCTAAGATCCTTGTGAGTGTCATACTGCTAGGAGTATCCCATAAATGAATTCAAAGACAGTTTAATGTTGCATTTTTCTGCAGTACTGTTAAATATTATAATGGTGTCTAATTCATTTAAATCTAATAAAACTGATCCTTAATATTATATTTTGAATTTAAAAGAGTATGTCACATTTTATGGCTAGAATAGAAAAAAAGAAGGAAGCACTCATCTGAATCCTTTATACTTATTTATCTGAATTTGAATAGACAAATCTTCAAATAGCTGGTGATTTTTCCCTAGCATTTTTGAATCTAGACTTTTTTTAAGTTTTTAAAATTTTATTACTCAGTCTTTATTCTGGAATATTTATCTTAAGCCTCTTTTCTTATACAATTTTCTGGGTTATAAATATGTAATTGTTCTCCCTAGTTTGGACTTCATAGCACTGTCCTTGAACCTTCCTTTGTTATTTTTAAAAGAATAGTTGATGTATTTCCATAGAGTTGTGATGAAATTTATAAAATAGGTCTGATTTCCAACAAATGAGACTTCTAGGATTTAAATATGTAATGTCCTTCAACTTTAAATAGATTCACTCAATCAGTTCCCATAATTAGTGTATGGCATATGTATTTTATTATTTTTCCCATTTTACCGAATTATTTAAAGGTTCAGGAATTTCTCCAAGGCCTTGCAGCTCTTAAGCATGAAGTTAAGATTCTAGTCCAATAAGTTTGACTCCACTATGCAGATAATTAACCTTTATGCTATTTGGTATAAAATGTTACATCTGTATAATGTTCATCTGTAAAGTGTATAATAATTATTTCTTATGAGCTTCAGAATGTCTTTGCTTCCAAGAAAGTACAATATAAAAGTGGGCTGGTAAAATTTCATCTCTTTTTAATTTAGTGACTAATGTATTCCCCACACATGTATATTCAGATTATCTGGAAGATTATTTTACTATTAGGGAACACTGCTACTACACAATGCTGGTGCTCATGTTGGCATTTGATTTACAATGGAATAATTAAGTGATCATGCAAAACTTCAGTGTTCAGCTAATTTTAGCAATATTCCTCCAAAGGGCACATGCTGACCCCTAAGGACCCATAAGGACATCTAGGTACATTCCAGGGAATCACCAACACCTATGAAAAACTTTGCTTTAAGAGAATTAAAAAACAAAAACAAAACTGAATTCTTTATCTTGCCTTAAGGCATTTCCAATCTGATTGATAAAACAAGACCTGCCTTCATTAATCTAAGAGACACCATAAACTGTCACCTAAGGTTAAATTGGCTTTTTGGTGAGTCACAAATAGAGACTACACCAGGTGGCGTGGTCCCACAAAGGAAACATTATTTCCAGCAAAGAAGGAAATCAGGGAATAACTTCCAAAGCCTTGACTTCTGGAGCAAGAGTGAGTGTGTTCCTTTTATTTAGGGTTAAGATGAATATTCAGAAAGCAGACCTTTGTCATCACCTATAAAAGTGTGTATGAGGTTGCACAGGTGTGCCTAGAACCTATACATACATCCTATGGTAATATGTTAAGGACACTGATAGTATGGTGGAGACTTTAACAGTATAATGAAGCAAAGCTAACTGTCCAACAAGACACAGGGTTGTGGGCTTTCCCAGAACCAGTATTAATCAAATGGGGTCTTGGGCTCCTTATCTCACTTAAGGAGTTCAGGCCTTTGCTTACTTATGAAACAGCCCTGGGAGTTTTTACCACTGATTTTTTGTCTCTGATATGGTTAGATAGAGACTGTTAGTTTTTGTATTCCTTTTGTTCCCTTAATTCTTTAACTACTCAGGTGTTTGCATCTCTTTGTAATTCTAACGCTTCCCAGGAAGTGTGCTTGGGTAAGTAGGGCAGAGATTGGGGGGGGGTCGGAAGTAGCGAGGGTCCTGAAATCACTTCTTTTATGTCATGAAAGCCGTATCTCCTTCTTTTTTCTGCATGTCCCTAAAGCTTTCTGCTTACAAAGTCAACATATAACCATTGAGAAACTGGAGTCATAAAAAATGAGAGAAGGAAAACAATATTTCTGAGTTGGATAGTGTTTATTAATATACATGATTGCCATACATATATTTTAAAAGTATAATTTGTATTAATATATTTAAAAAATATAATAACGTTTGGATGACATTGTGAATGTATTAAATACCATTGAATTGTAAACTTTAAAATGATTAATTTTGTTATGTGAATTTTATCTCAATAAATAACTAATTTGCATATGTTATTGATTACCTGTTGAATGAATAAAAAGTCATCGAATGAATAGAAAGTCAGTCTTACCTTCAGATAAGTCTTAGGGTATAGAAAAATTGTTTCCACTGAATTCAACTTTGTATACATTCAACACCATTAAAAATGTTACTGCATTAAAAATAAAAAATAAAACATAAAAATAACTTTCACCATTGGTGAATAATTGATTTAATAATTGAAAGCATTTTCCCCTAAACTTTTTTTTTCTTTGCACTGATATACTTTTACATGGTTGCAAATATGTCATTTGCGGGTTTCTGTCCTCATTTATTCTTTTAGTATTACACCTCTGTCAGTTTCTCAAGTCCATGCTGCTATATTATAATTATTTTAATCATGTTTATAATCATGTTTATATTTACTTAATCTCCAACCTTTAGGTATAGAAGTTTACTATATTCATGCCATAGTTTGAGTAATATTCTTGAAAATATTACATTTCTTATAAACCTATAATTACTTTTAACTTATTTCCAGATGTAAAATTAACAATTTAAAGAATATGATTTTTGGGGTGCCTGGGTAGCTCAGTGGTTAAAGCATCTGCCTTCAGCTCAGATTATGATCCCAGGGTCCTGGGATCAAGCCCTACATGGGGCTCTATGCTCAGCGGGGAGCCTGCTTCTCCCTCTCTCTGCCTGCCTCTCTGCCTACTTGTGATCTCTCCATCAAATAAATAAATAAAATCTTTAAAAAAAAAAAGAATATGACTTTTTCTGGATACAGCTAAAGTCTGCAGAAAGTGAGAACTAATTTGTGCTTCCACTACAACTGTTTTTTTTTTTCCCTCTCAACAAAGCCAACAAAATGTGAATATTATTAGGTTTTAAAATTGTTAATTTGAATCTCATAGATTATTTTATTTTTATCTACTTATTTTCAAATAAAGTTTACATTTTTCATTAATGCAGGCTTTTGTTTCTAGTCTACCATTTTTTTGTTTATAATCCTTGCCACTTTTTCTACTGGATTTATATTTTTAAATGATTTGTAAATACATTTCAATTATGGCTGACAATTTTATAGTTGTCATTCTTGCTGTAGATATATCTTGTTTGGGGATTTGAAATTTTTGTGATTTTGTGTTAAGTTCTGAAGTTTTAATACTTAAAAGTTAAATTTATCTTTTGTGAAAATTTTATTTCATTTGTGATTTGAAATTTATTCCTAATTAACTTCTATTTAATTCTTATTATTTATTACAATTAATTATAATTATAATTATTCTTAATTAAAATATTGTTTAAACATTTATGATTTATTTTATTTTAGGTCTATTGTTTCTGGATTTTACTTGGTATATGGTATGAGAGACTTTTGTCTCAAATAATAAACTTCCAAATATATTTCTTACTTTTTCCATCCCTTTGTGATGGATTACATAAATGAAATAATCGTAATAATCTATATGTCTATATGTCTGTAGTTGTACTATAGCTGTAAGTATATCTATATTTTTATCTACATCTGGATAAAATAAACTGCATGAGGGTTATTCTATTCCAATGAATATCTTCCTGGGCTTTCTAAACTTTCAATATCATACACTTTTTCTTTTTTTTTAAATATTGGTTCTCCCATATATGCATATATTTATTGTCTTTCTCAACTTCACCCTACCATCTCAAGGTGGAGACTTTGGTATATTTATTTTTTGAAACTTCTCTATTGTATGCTATAGTTTTGTTCTATAATTGTACTTAATACACAGTTATAATTGAAACAAGAAACAATGGTTAGATGTTTCTATTTCTAACTTTTAATTTTACTGGTAGAGATTTCATACGTGTGTGTGTGTGTGTGTGTGTGTGTATAAGTGTAATTTGGTGTAGTTAGACATACAGATGATTTGTCCAAACGGTAGACAATATGTTAGCATAAAATGCAAACTATGGCCTTTCTAAATAATTGATTTCTATTAAGTCAACAGGATTTTAATATCTAATACAAAGATATGTTATTTTCTTTTTTAAAAAGAATGACTATTTAATCTGTCATCAAAACTGGATCACTTTGAGAGTGGAAAGAGGCATTATTAATAATTTCACTTGTCAGTAGGCATAAAACGAGCCTGTCCCAGGAAAACTAGATAACAGGTGACTTCACTGCCATATTCTAGCATTTAATGTTTGCCATGTTGCTGCCTGTTTTGCTCAACCTTGGGGATAGTTAACCAATAGTGGTTAATTAGACAATTTGCAGTCTCTGTAGCTATATATGAGCAAAGCCAATATTTCAGTGATAAGTTGTTCAATATAGGAACCTAGAGTGTTACTTTTTATGGACAAATATGTTAGAGTTGTAGAAATGCATAAGCAGATGTTATACAGAAGGAAAGCTTAAAAAATAACACATTTTGTGTATTTAAACACCCATTTATTTAATATACTCCAAGTCATCTGTAGATCAGTGTGTTGAGTTTATTTTCCCATTTTTTATACATGTAAGTCATTTGCAGTACATCAGAACTAATCACATTTAAAAGCTACTCAGAATTTGGATCACAAAAATATTAAATTGTAAACCAAACATTTAAAACTGATTTTACAAATAAAAGTGGAAATGAAAAAGATTTTAGCTAGCATTTCAGTAAGGTGGACTGATACAAGCTTAGTCTCAAAAAAAGGGAGCATCTTTTTTAACATCCTTGTGATTTTTTTTTTGTTATTCTTAATCTGTTTACTTAACCTGTGGGAGCAGGCATTTATGATTTAACTGAAGTCAACTTTTCTTCAGCATATTTAGATAAAATATATCTTTTTCAATTGGTTCAACTGCATTCTGGAAACAAAAATATAAAATATTTGTTAACTAATTTAACATCATTAAAATCTAAGAGACAGGCTGGATATTTTCAAATGCTCAATCATTTGAGCTGTATTGATTTTCCATCATAAAGAATAACTTCTTAGATATACAACATTCAGAAATATAAGACAGATATTCGAAATATTGAGTTTAAAACTAGGAACTTTTTGAAGTTTGAAGCTTTTCCTGAAGTATAATTTAATGTGAAATAAAAGTTCTAAAATTAAAATGAAAACTCTTAAAAATCATTAACAATTATACTTTTCCTCATTCTCTCTGTTCTCAAAAAGAAACTCCAATTATTTGTAGCTCTGTGATTGATGAAAAAAACACCGGAAAAGTAAGGTGAAAACTTTATATATTCTCCAAAGAAAGTCATTATTCAACCACAAGGAATATTAAATCTTGATAAAGAGATCAATTACAAATAGCTCTGTATGCTCACTCAGAATTGTATGTTCCCAATAACGAACTACGTATCACCATTAGAAAGATTGGATATAAATCATTGAGATTTGCTACAATGAAATCCAAGGAACAGATTATTATTATTTGCCTTAGGTGTGCAATATAATGATTTCAATTTGTTTTAAGACCCAAAGTGAACATAAATCATGAGTTTAAAGGACGTAACTTTTTTGCTCCTTTTATTTTTACCTTTAAACTTTGAAACTTTTCTAGAAGCAACAGACAGCACAACAGAGTCCAATACAAATGGTATTCAATTCTCTGACCAATAAATCTAAATGTCTATCAAAGTTTAATTGCATTAGAATGAAAGCACCCACCCTCCACAAAGCAGTAATCTTATATTTTATCCAATTATCCCATTTATTCAATTAGATGAAGATAAAACACTGTGTGCTTAAAAATTCATGCTGACATTTCTGAATGTTAATTTTTCCCACCAAAGTAACTGAGTTGCCTCCCATTGACCTTCGCTAACCTTTATATAGGCAATCCTCTGCAGAAATCTTCCTAAGGCACATGCTTTGGGTTCATACAGTAATGTCAAATCTCTTGAGGCTGTCATGTTTGGAGATTTAGAGAATAGTTTTCCTTCAAATATTAACCAAGTTTTTCATTTTTTTTTTTTATTTTTGTGTTTTACTTCAAAGCAAAATCTAAAATATCTTTTTGTAGGAAAGTTTAGAATATTTTTCATAAGCAATGGGATTGCATGCTGCAATAACTTGGCATGAAAAAACAACTTAGAGAATAAACTTAGAAGTGTGATATTTTTTACCAATAACATAGATTGGGGAACTGATGTGGCAGGCTATAGATTGTTCATAATACTTTTGGTTGGATGTACTGTGTAAAGTCAAGCACTGCCCTGTTTAAATACATTTATAATACAGTTACACATTCATTTCTAAGCTGATTGGATTTAGATTTAGCTGTGCATAAATATTGGAGAATGTGATCCACAGTTTATTCAGATTGTTTATTAGAGAGGAAAATGATTTAAAGAAAGGAGAAGGGATGAAAATAGTACATGTTCTAACAATGATCCACAAAGCTTCTTTAATCTTCTTAAATATTTAAAGTAGCCTACTGTGAGAATGTGTACTGATGATTTTTCTTAGATATATATGCTTAAATCTTATAAATCCAGATATATTAGTTATTTCAATATATAAAATCCATCCCTTTTCAAATTACTGTATAATGACTCAAAATATGCTTCTTATGGAACAATGGTCACCTTATGATTCTTGAAACAGATTTTTAATATAACGTATTTATTTTTTTAAATGCAGAAAAAAGAAGCAAAGCAAATATTTGATTCTCACTCATTATCATTAGAAACCACCAGCATTCTCAATTTTTTTTGTTTTCCTTTTACAAATTATTGCAAGTAATAAAAAAACTTTCTTTTTAACAAGTTTTTATTTATTTATTCAACAGAGAGAGCACAAGCAGGGGGAGCGTCCGAGGGAGTGGGAGAAGCAGGATCTCTGCTAAACAGAGAGCCCAATGCAGGACTCATTACCAGGAGCCTGGGATCACAATCTGAGCTGAAGACAGACACTTAACTGACTGAGTCACCCACGTGCCTGAAACACGTGTGTACACATGTTTGATATCCAATAGAGTATAGAGCTGGTGGGAAGGCTCACTGAATTACACTATGTATGTATGCAATGTAAATGTCAGACCTGTTTCCCAAGAAAATCTGTAGACCCTATTTGTTCTTCAACCTTAGGAGAACTAATTTGGTTTCACCTAAAGAACTTGCATTTCTTGTTTCCATACTTTCTTTTAGTTCATCCATCTAGGCACTGAGCTTTTTTTCACCTCCCCAGAACTTGGAAATCATTCCCAAATTTAAAACAGAGCTATAATTTCACATTTATTTTCTTTCTAATTTGTTTGAGACTGGTTTTAGTGGGCTCTTAAAAAGTATTCATTGAAAGAAGTTTTGAATATTGTAACTTAAGAACTCTTTCTAAGACATATATTTACTTCTTGTACCAATTTTAAGATTTACAAAAAGAATTAAATTTGTAAAAAGTAATAAAAATTACTTTGATGATTTAAAAAGCCTTTCATCAGTGATATTCTAGAAAAGTATGCCTAGGCAAATCCATGTATACCACAATTTTTCCTAAGGGGAATTTGTGATTGAGCAAGGATTCTTTTGTTATTGAACTTCTTAGTGCTCTACACTGAAGTGTTCTTAATATATTCTCTTTAAGCAACATGACATACTCAGGATCTTTCGCACAGATTCCTTCACAGCTTTATGTCTTAACTTGATAAACTAATCCATGTTAATTTGATTTCCGTTACATAACAGTCAGCCAGCAACCATGGTTTTTCTTAGCACATTGGGTGAAAATTGTATGGTTTTCAAGTACGATTAGCTGAAGAAATTCTGCCATAACCATTTTTGGGGCAAAATACTTTGAGTGTGGTCTTTGTTGACTTTCAGATCACATTACCTAATTATATTCTCTGTTTTTTTCGTTAGGACCATCTATCCAACTACTGTTTTTAAATCTATACATAACTGACCCCAAAGTGAATGTAATTGATGCCAGCCTGATAATGTCCCAAACTAATTCCAATTTTTATGAGGCCTAAATATTATTTAAGTAAAAAAAACTTACCTCCTAAATAGCAGTCTAAAAATTCAAGTTTTTAAAAGAAGGATAATTTAAATTCCATTAAAGGGATATCATTCATTCAGAAAGCATTTATTCCCTATCAGGTGAATTGCAACTTCTGCTTCTTTAGACAGCATCTGACTTCTTACAGACCTCAATATTATTATATTTTTATGTGCCTGATATATGTAAATGAAACTAATTAGGATGACAAGATTCTGTCTTTTTTTGGTGAAAAAAAAAACAACATCCAAGTAGATACACATCCTCTTATAAGGCGTGGTTACATGAAAAAACGTCATTGTCAAGAACGAGTCTGTGAATAAATAAGTTATTGGTAAACTCAGATTCAATATGTCCTTTATAAACCTTACATAGACTCACACACAGACACAAAAAATAAAAAACACAAGAAAGAAATTTGTTCTAAATGGGCCAATGTGGGTTTAAATTGTAGTCACATTTTAAAATATGAGGGTAGTAGAATTTTGGATTGGCAGAAATATCTAACTATGTATTGTACTAATCCATACTGATGAAATCCGTTTGTATGCAGCCCTAAAGAAACATTGAATGCAAATCTCATATTTAAGCCTCTAAAAAAGCTCAAGGGTAATTGTACTGAAAAGAATACTTATTCTGAAGTATGACTCATTACTTGATTTTATTTTCTTCATTGTCTTGGATACAAATTATATGTTGATTTCACATTCTTTCTCTTGTCATAAATTTTACATGCTTGCTTTGCAGATAATGCTTTAGGAAAAATAAGCTTTAAAGTACTTTCATATGATTTGTATTTAAAAATATCACTTATATTAGACTATGCCTCTTAAAGCCAAATTGCCATGTGCAAAATGTTCTTTTAAAACATGAAGTTTTCTTTGTGTTTTATGTATTTACCTAGATTTATAATTGTGTATATAATTTTTCAACTGTATATTATTTTTTGAGCACAAATGTAGTGGACTATCATAATCACTAGTTTTATATTTTTAGGGGCAGTTGGGGATTTCTTCAGAAATCTGAAATATTGGGGTGCCTGGCTGGTTCAGTGGGTTAAAGCCTCTGCCTTCGGCTCAGGTCATGATCTCAGGGTCCTGGGATCGAGCCCTGCATCAGGCTGTCTGCTGAGCAGGGGGCCTGCTTCCCCCTCTCTCTCTGCCTGCCTCTCTGCCTACTTGTGATCTTTCTCTCTGTCAAATAAATAAATAAATAAATAATCTTAAAAAGAAAAGAAATCTGAAATATTAAAAATGCAACTAGTCTACCAAATGACTTACTAAGAATATAGAATTATTTCATACATTCCCTAAACATAAAATTCCACAGCAGTTATGGATCCTTGACTTCGTAGATCAGTAAAGATGATCTTGCAAAGAGCATGACATGGTTATTGGTCATATGTCATTTATCTGTGTGTTTGTCAAGCAGTTTCAAAGCATTTTAACAAAAGAAACAATTATTCAAAAAATTAAGTAGTAATTCAGATCGATTCATTATTTCCCCAACCTGCAGAGTTGAAATCCATTTTATTATCTAGTATTAGAATAACAACCATTTAGCTGCTGATAATGACATAAGGGGACTGCACAGTTCATGTTTGAGATAACATGTGGGCTCAATGGGAAAGGGTACAGCGAGTCCAGGAGGGGAAATGGGATGAATGAACAGTGTAAGCCACCCTATTCTGGTAACTGTGAGAAGAAAGCCTATCAGGAGATGCTGGTCCCCAATATATTGCATATTCTCCAGTTGTGCACTCCTCTGGCTTATCCAGTTCTGGAAATAAAGACAATATAATGGTAGGTTTATTTCTTAAATCCTCTTTTGTCTAGTTGTTTCTCAAACTATGGCCCACGGATAATATTTATCAGAATCATCAAGGATTTTTTTTTGTCCAAAATGATGTTTTCCGGAGCCTACTCCAAATGCACTGACTTATAGCTCTGAAGAAAGGAGCCAGGACTCTGAATTCTGAATGAACACCTCTGGTGATACCTATGCATAATGAAAATTTAAAACAACTGCTCCAGTAAGTTGGTCAAGATATCGCCTATCAAAATACAGTAACTGTATACTTAGTCTGTGGAAATATAATAATTCCATGACCAATATCCATCTTCATTTATCATTAGTAAAATTTCTTTGACAATCTTTGGCCAAGATGGGAAAATTCTACATTATTCCTATGATCTGGTTCACATCTGATATTCAAATTCTGTCATGTAAATTCTTGATTTACAACTCAGTGACCAAGTCCTGGCTTATTCCTTTCATTTGTTCTGGAAGTAGTGGCAATCCTTAATTTTTTTCTTTTTAGATTTTATTTATTTATTTGACACAGAGAGAGAGATCACAAGTAGGCAGAGAGAGAGGGGGAAGCAGGCTCCCCAATGAGCAGAGAACCCAATGCTGGGGCTCAATCCCAGGACCCTGAGATCATGACCTGAGCCAAAGGCAGAGGCTTTAACCCATGAGCCACCCAGGCACCCCAGCAATCCTTAATTTTATGAATGTAGTTTAATATGATTAATTTTTTTTCTACTTAATTCCTCATTATAAAATTTTTTATCAGCTGACTCTGAATGCTTATATATTCAATATTTCAAGATTCTTTATCATTGTATTTCACAGGTCTGATAGAATGCATAGCTATAAATCCTTACTGAATCTCCATTTTATTGGCCATATATTGCATGGGCATTCCATTATAAACACTTAATCTTGTATTTTAGGATATTGTGCTCCACATCTCTAATTGGTCATTTACTGACTGTAGCTCTCCCCATGTGCACATTTTACCCTGTGAAGATGCAGATTTTGTTTAATATTCAGCCCTTCTCCCCTAACCCAATCAAACAAATTCTCTAGCACACAAACAGTTCTTGGAGCCAAAAAAGACCCTGCCGAGACATACACCAGGGGGATCCTTTAATACTTCTATTAGACTCATTGCTTCTACATATTGGTATATAGCTAGTATATATGTTTGTGTTCTTCTTAGCTCCTTCCTGGATTAGTGTAACATCTTCTTCCTGTATGTACTCTATGTCTACCCGTGTTTCTCTACCTGCCTTTGCACAGATTGCTCCCTATCTCTGGAATATTCCTTCTTAATACTCACCTTTGTGGGATAGTACTTTTAAAAAGAAAGGCAGTTAAAAAAAAGAAAGAAAAAAAACTTGAGAAATAGAATTAATTATGACTATATATAAGGGCTGAGAAAAAAATAATGTGTCAAAATAATTTTCATAATTTGAATTTTATTCTGATATTAGTTATTTATGTATATTTTTTCTATGAAACTCTGAGCAGCTGAGGACAGGGACTGTTTTTCACCTGTGTTTTATTTGCAACTCCTCACCCAATGACTGAATTCCTGAATGAGTGCATATTACCATATAATATTTAGCAAAACTCTTATTATTCATTAGTTTTAGGGACAAATGCATCAAATCAATTAGATTTATTAACATTTTCTCTGAATCATTAATTTTGTTTTATCCCCAAATCCTAGGTTGTATCAATGACCTGATAATTATGCTTTGCAAAATGAATATCCTGAATAACCATACTTAAAATAATTTGGTTCAAATAGACATTTCCTCTGTGATCATGGCATCTTGTCATTTTTTTAATCTTCAGTTACCTGATTATTGGAATATCGCAGATGGTAGGCCCTTCAAGTTTGTTTGTTTGTTTTTCTGGTTGGTTATTTAATTTTTTAGATTTAGTTGCAACTAAAGCTTTTTCATATTTTAATTCTTTTTAAATTTTTTATGCCAAAGTTCCTTGATTTTCTAGTTCTGGGGCTCTATGATCCATAACTTTTTCTCAGAGAATCTTCTCTAACCATTAAATTTTAAATATGTAAGTTAAAACACTCTTTTTTTGAACTAGAGTAAAGTGATACATGTTTCACTTCTTCCTAAAATAATATTCAATACCTGTTAACATGAAATTAATTTCCAATGTGAATAATTACACCATCCTTTATAAAAAGTAAAATACAAATTTCCTTTAATTGGATCTGATTATTGTTGAAATAAATTTCTAAAGAACAAAAGGGACAAAGTAAGAAAAGATAAGCAAATCAAAACAGTATGTAATCAAATGTAAAAGTTAGTTTTCAACAACCCTAGAAAGTATAATTGAGGAAATATGGATATTAACTAAAAATAGTATTTAAAGTAGCATGGGTCTGCCTTCAGTATTTGTATGTCTAGGACCTCATGCCAGTGCACATTTTCTTTCCCTGGTGTGTTGCCTCTGTCACTCACTGAAGTTCTGTATCCTCTACGTCTTGTGTTGATTCTTGTTCTCTTGAAGGTCATTGGTGCCTTCGCCACCCTCCTCCCTTTTAGAGCACCAACTTCAGGCCCTTCCTGAACTTCTTTTGCAGAATACAGCTTTACAATTTCCTAACATAGTGCAAATCATTTTTTAAATATCAAAAGTGGTTCAGTCTTTCGGGTATTTCATCCCTTTTCTATAAAGAAATGGGAACTTCCTCTTGATTTCTCTTGTTAATAGATATGGAAAGAGTTTAACTAAGTGGTCTGCTAAAGAAATTTGTCTCTCTACCGGTTATTCAGTTTATCTGGAAAATGATCAAGCAGTTTTCCTTTGTAGCTGGTCAGTATGAGTTTCTGACTATTTAGGAAATTACCTGACAGGTTTAGCATAGTTTTTAAGCTCCAACCTTGTAGAAACTCAATCCCTGGCATTTCTGTCTTTGCCCAAGGGATACTTTCTTTGTGGATACTTTCATTGAGAACTTATGTAAATTGAAAGCTATCAGCCTGCTTGATAACCAGGATATAGCAGTGCATATCTATAAGTTATTGCCCATTCTGTGGCCTTATTAATGAAGTTTGAGCCTTTAGTTGACACAGAACAGTAACTGAAAATAAAAACACAAGATGATTTGGCAACATGTCACCTTGAACTAAAAGCTGAACTTTGCTTTGGTATGATTTAGGATACCAGCATCTCTAACTTATTGCAATAGACTTTAAAATGTTTTCCTTCAATTATTCATTCAAGAAAAGATTACTAAGTGCCAATTATATGCTAGATATTGTTCTATGCATCGGGAATACATTAGTGAGCAAAACAGATAAAAATCATTTACTCATGAAGCTTACATAACTAGAGGGAATAGAAAGATGATATAAAATAAACATAACAAGCAAATTATATAACATTTTAGAGATTGGAATGAGATTAAGAGAACAGGGTACAATTCTGTTATGCTGACTGGGAAAGGAGGTCGCAATATTGAACAGAGTAGTCAGAATAGACCCTATGAGAAGGTAAAATTGATCTAAGACTTGAAGAGGGCAAGAGTTTATCATTATGATGTCTGAGAAAAAAAATAGTCCCATCAGAGGAAACAGGTGGTGCACAGGCCTGAAATCCTGTTTATAAAGGGATGCAGTATGGCTAGAGCAGAGTAAGCAGGGAGGAGAACAGTATGATTTGGGGAGAAAACAGATGCAAGAATTAGAGACATTTTTTGCAGAAGGTTTAGCATGGTGTTAATGATAACAAAGATATTTAAATGATATCCATTATTAGGAACAAAAACATTGGATGATAGTATACCAGTTGTCTATGGCTGTTACAACAAATTACCACAAAACTGGTGGCTTAAAAGAACAGAAATTTGTTTTCTCATGTTCTGCTGGCCTCAGTCTGAATCAGTGTCCTGGGCTGAAATCAGCCCATCACCTCTTAGTTTCTGTGGCTGTTATCACTCCTCTGTTTGTGGTCACATCCCTCCTGTCTTCCAAGCCAGCATCTGCCAAACTCTCTTGTCTGTCTTCACATGGTCTTCTCCTTTGTGTCTGTCAACTCTCCCTCTGCCTCCCTCTTGCACCTACCCAGGTAATCCAGAACAATCTCTCTAACTCAAACTCCTCAGTTAAATCATCTTTGGAAGAGCTTTTTTCCGCATAAGGTAATGTTCACAAGTTCTCCACATTAGGGCCTGCTTTCAGTAGGAGCCATCATTTAGCCTACCAGAAGGATTTAGGGAATTAAGGTATCACTGCAATTTTAAAAAGAAGATAATTAAACTAAACTATAAACTGTATTGGGACTACTTTGTTGCAACTAACCTGAAATCTTATTTGCCTTAAGGTAGATACTATCAGCGTACAGACATTCCAGTAATTTTATGTTTGATTGATCACATGGCATTGCTGCCTTATAGAAGGGGTTAAAGAATGTTCTAATAAAAGCCTGATTCATGAAGAGAGAAATTTTGCTTTATAGGATCCCAAATTACCATTATTTCTAATTAGCTTATCAGTGATTCCTCCCCTTCCTGGCAAAAAAATGCATGTGAAGTACAAGTTTATATTGGAAACATTTTCAATAGATACAGCTGGTAGTTATTAATTTAACCTATCTTGTTCTTGTAAATTCCTACAATTTAATCTTCTTTATTCAAGCATACCTACTGAAGAGTTTAAGATTTTACTAGATTTTGTTGGCCTTAGTTCTAAAAGGCTGACATCCTGGGATTTACACCCTATACACTACATATACTTCCTGATGGGCCCTACATCTAGAAGCCTATAATGTTATTTCATTTATTTTTAAGCAAAAATTATTCTAACTCAAATAAATACAGTGTTATACAGGTGAATGTGTTATGCAAAATCACCCTGCTTTGAAATATTCCTGAAATGAATGAACAAAGAATAATTAGAATTATTAGAATGTACTGCTTAGAATGTACTGCTAATTCTATTTACATGTTAGACTTTCACAAGATTCCTCTATTGTCAAAGCAGCCTACTGATGTCCCAGGAAAAGTTTGATTATTCAGGGTGAGAGTCCAGAATTCAGAGTTACTACCATGAAAGATTAGTGTTTTGTACTTTGGCAGGGCCTCCGGTCTTATGCCTTGACATGACCTCTGTGAACATACACAGGGTATATATGGTAAAAGGTAAGGTGGTCACCAAGCCCTACCTGGAATCCTGAGGCCATCAGTGGCCTTGATAGGTGTCTCCTGGAGATAAAGCTCTCTGGTTCCATGTCCTTGGTTCTGGAGTCATTATTTTTCTATACTCTGAAACTGTGATACTGTGAGCACAGGGCTGCCCTTTTTGCTCTACTTTCCAGAATGTTCACCACGTAGCTAGTAGGCCACAGGAAGAATTTTTTCTTTGCACTTTTAAATTTTAAATGTAGTATGTCATGCCATTTAAATGTAGTATATCATATTATTCTTCAATTACTGTATTATTTTGATTGTCCATAAAACTCTTAAATGTTGCTTCCTCTAGAAAATCACTTAAATATAAATTAAAAGGTGGTAGGAGATAACGCTAATCCTCCTTACTATACCTCTTAGAAATATGCTTCAGTTTCTCCTTTCTTAATAATTTAGATCAATGTGTGTATTTCTTTAATCATTTGAGCAGGATTTTTTGGGGG
>CM052814.1:21903623-21941831 GCA_028533885.1 Nasua narica | reverse complement strand
ACCCACTCTTTTGGCTTCTATTGCACTCTGCTCCTTCCCCAGAGGAGCCACAGTCTTTCTCATCTGTTTCTTGGAGTTGTGCTTATTGCTTCCTCTGTCTGGAACACTCTTCTTTCTTGCTCCACTTTGTACAGCCTTCTAATTTTTATATCTCAAGTAAAACCAAGCAAGCAACCAACCAACCTCTGATTCCTCTGCACAAAAAAGCATACTACTCTCAACTTCTAAAACCAAATGAGCTAGTAATCCTCTTCTGTGCTCCTCTTTTTTCCCCCCTTTTCATTTTGCTTTTACTGAGGTATAATTTATATATAATAAAGTGTACCCATTTGTGTGAGTTTTGAAAAATTGATATCCTCAAGTCACTATCACAATTACCAAATACAGAACATTTCCATTACCACCCCCCCCCGAATTCCATTATAGCTGTACCCAGGTAATTCCATTAGAGAATGGAATTCTATATGGTCTGGTACCATTGTACCAGGTATTCCATTATAGCTGTACCCCATCTCAGGCAATCACTGATTTACTTTCTTTTGTAGACATTTTTATCTTTTCTAGGCTTTCATGTAAATGGAAACATACAGGTGTATTTTTTGCATCTGGCTTTTTTTGCTAACCTTAATGACTTTGAAATTCAACTATGATGTCTTATCAGTGCTTCATTTCTTTCATTGCTAAGTGATATTCCATTGTGTGAATGTACCACAATTTGTTTACCCATTTACAAATCTTTATCCATATCCAGATCCATTTTCTTTATTATGAATAAAGATCATATAAACATTTGCATTTTTGTAGTCTTTTTGTGGACTCATTTCTTCTGACTAGAGTTAAGAGTGGGATTGTTGGTCTTATGGTGGGTGCAGTTTTCCTTCTCTTTATTTCCAACTATCCCATACCATTCTGTCTTATAAATATTATTGAGCAGCATGACTTCTAAATGTCAAATCTGAGCACTTGTCTTTTAACAAAAGAATTTAACTTTGTCATATTCATTGAGACTACTGTGTTTAAACTTATTCCTACCATCTTATTTTGTTTACTATCATTTCCGCTCCTGTCCCCCATTCTGCATTTCTTTTCCTTTAATTAGAAAAAAATACATACAGTGAAATATAGAGATCTCCAAGATCTCTGGTTGCAATTTAATGCATTTTGACAAATTCTTCTATTAAAAAAAAAAGTGGGTATTGAGGCTGCTGGTGGTGGTGGGTATTGAGGAGGGCACGTATTGCATGGAGCACTGGGTGTAGTGCATGAACAATTAATCTTGTAACACTGAAAAAATAAAATAAAAGTATTTGGGGAAAAAACAAAACAAAACAAAAAACCAAAACCAAAAAACTTAGACTTCTCTTTTCCACATTCTCCCTGTTGGTTAAGGAGACATACATCCCATATTAGTAAGGATTAGGTTTGACTGCACAATTAAAGCAAAATCCATGTGAACTTTTCCAATGTGGTGGCATATGCAGCCACACAATTTCAAAGCTTATTTTACCTCAGTTCTCCCACAGGAAAATACAACTGTCCAGTAGTATCTCTGGTTAAGACTAATTGTCTTGAGTTCAACCAACCACCTTAAAACCAATGACCATGGTAAAGGGAATAAGCACATCCTGATTGGTCCAACCAGGAGTGTGTGTCCATCCACAGTATTGATTTGGAAGGAGTGAGCCACAATCCAGTCCTAAGACATTGATTTTCCCTAGGAGGAATTCTGTTACTAGAAAAAGGAAGGCATCCTTTTCAAACCTTCTTCTACCATTAATATATGCATATTCCTAGACAAACAGTCCTATAGTTTTTTAGTTTAAAACAGACATCACAATGTACCATTTTTATAATTTTCCTTTCTCCTAATAATATCTCCTGGGGTTATTCCCATGTAAATAATATAGTTCTACCTTATTCTTTTTAAATGCTTATGATATGCCATAGTATAGACATAGAATAGTTAAAACCCTTTTGATGGATATGTAGGTTGTTTTGATTTTTTTTTGTATTACAATAGCAGCACAATAAACATCCTTCCATATGCTTCCTTGCACATAGGTGTAACTGCTTCTTTACACATTTACATCACACTCTTCATGCTGAAGTATTTAAAAGTAAGTTACCTATAGGATGCCTACACATAACCAAGAAATGGGAATGAGTTCACAGAACATCTGTCATTTTTATTTTAATGGATCCTGCCAAGCCATGCTCTAAAATGGTTATATCTGTTTGCCCTTCTATGAGTACCACATGAATACCTTTTTCCCTGCACTCTTGCCATTACTAGTTATATATACTGGATAATCTTCTGGTCAGTCATTTGTCTTCATCTGGGTGGGATGCCTTGCACAGAAATCTGTAATTGTAGCATTTTCAAACTCGCAAATCTTTTATATTTCTGCATTCTGCTTCTTATTTAAGAAAGCTTTCTCTGTCTAAAAGTTATAAATACTTTATATTTTTTCCTAATACTTCCAGAATTTTTAAAAAAAGTTTAGGCTATAGATCCACTTGAAATATATTTTCATGAATGGCGAGAAATATGAATCTAAATAATTTTTGATAGGTAGCCAATTTGCCATTATAATAGCATAATGATCCCTTAATATTTACTGAACAACAGTTATGCCACTATTTTCAATTGAATCCCACCTTATTGGCCTTATTTTTGCCCAATTCATATAGATCGTAATGGACAGATTCAGAATTCTAACCCTTGAGGAATGACTGGAGACTATTCAGCCTTTTAGTATAATTTCCTCTTCCCACCTATATAAAATACCATCTCTATAATTTACCAATTCACCTTAAATACATAGGTTTGTTTATAGAATTTCTATTCTGTTTCAGCAATCTATTTGTCTATTCTTTTACTGTATGTTCAACAATTCTAAACTGATCATTTTATCCACTCTGCTTATGATTTTAATTACTCCCTAAGTATCTCAAGATCAAGTACATCCCTCCCCTTCCTGCCTCTGGAATCTAAGATATGGTACAGACTGCTTTCCCCTATTATTTTCTATTTTCTATAAAAACCTTCTGGTGGCCATCTGAACAGAACAAGCAAATGTATTCCATGAAACATTCATGTCTCCAAACCTTTGTTCAGGCGGCTTCTTATGCTTCATCTTTTATGCCTCATTTACTGGCCAACCACCTATTCATTTTCAAGCGTTAATTCAAACATTGCCACCTCTGGCCTTTCCTCACTCTCCATCCCAATCAAGTAGAAAGATGTCATTCTTTCCCTCTTTATATATCCATCACCTTCCCCTGAATCCTGTATTTCTTCATTTACATATTTCTCGCCCCTACATAATGAGTATCTTGAGGGCAGGATCGTATCTTATTAAGTACGTAGTATGGACTGAATAAATATTTGTGGAGTAGGTTAATAGAAAACAAAGATTGTCAAATTAAATGAGCAATCACCAGAGCATCTGAGTTATAAAATGATGCAACAAATTTTCAAACAAGACAAAATATCCTTTCAAAACAGCGTCAAGAAGTGAGTGAACTTAACTGTTCTCAATTAGCTCATAACAAAGCAAATGGGTGACTGGAATGATAATTCACACGACAGCATGTTTAATGAACTAATAAAAGAGAAATTCAGCCAAAGGAAGCCAGACAACTTTATCTTGGAGGAATTGGAACAGAGGGGCTCTATTATCATCTGTCATTTGCTTGATGTTGTTCCTATGTTTAGAAATGTACATAATAAGGACTCCAGGGATATTCCAGACTCTTCACTTAAGATCCTGTGGCCACAACATAACACTTGTGCTGAGTTATCCTCGGTGCCAACCACGTAACTGCACAGGTTCCTTTGCCCCTGCATGGTACTAGTTTAAATCTTGGATCCATGGCAATCCTTAGAGGCTATGATACTTCTGCTCCCGTTCTCAATTTGGGGCATTACACTGTCATATGAGTGATATCAGTATACGAGTCATAGGTGAACAAAGACACAAGGCATACAGACAGCCCATTATTGACTGCACAGTCCTGTTTGGCTTTAATGGAAAAGTTGTTAAAGGTGATATCAACTAGAATATGGTAAGATGGGCCATCTGTGTGTTACATTGAAAAAATAAGAAAGAAGGTTATTGGGGGCTCTATTTTCACTGGCATCTTTCTCCCACTTTAGGTTTTAATCTTGAGACCAAGTTTTTGCTTCAGGCTTTCATTTCCACGTGTTTATACCACACTCCTGTGTTTCTTCCAGGCCCGCAACATTTTATTTTATTTTATTTTATTATTTTATTTTGTTTTATTTTTAAATTTTTATTAATTTTTTAAAAAGATTTTATTTACTTATTTGATAGAGCAAGAGAACAGAAGCAGAGTAAGCTATAGAAAAAGAGGTAGAAAAACAGTCTGGCAAAACTAGAAAATAAAATAAAAAAGCTGTCAGTTTTATATTTAAAAGTTCTCTAAACAGAGAGTTTTAACAGAAGTTTCTTTAAAATATTCAGGGTTTGAACATTCAAGGTACAATTAATTTACTTGTAGTTGAAATTCTATCAGAACAAATAAGACAAGTGAGAACTTCTAATTGATTTTCATAAAGTTAGCACATGTGACAGTGATAGAGTATAACAAAAGAAAAGTAACAAATAACATTTCGTATGGAAAGAGAAGTGCCATAAGTTTTAAGAAATATTTTTTGGGGTGTCTGGGTAGCTCAGTTGGTTAAGTGGCTGCTTTTGGCTCAGGTCATGATCTCAAGGTCCTGGGATCGAGACCTGCATCAGGCTCTCTGCTCAGCAGGGAGCCTGCTTCTCCCTCTGATTGAAGAGCCCGCTGCTTGCAGGCATGCTCCCCCTCTCTCTCTTTCTGACAAATAAATAAATAAAATATTTAAAAAAATAAAATGATGTATTATGAAAATAAAAAAGGTGCTCCCCACCTCTCTCTCTGTCAAATAAATAAATAAAATCTTAAAAAAATATATTTTTTTGAAAACTAAAGATTTAATTTAGCTTGCTGTGTCTTCTTTAATCCTTAAAGGTTTACCTTTTGCTCATTGTACCTCTTTCCAACATTACTCCTCACATAATTGGAGGGCTTCAATATCTGTGTTAAATGATCTGTTGGGAATTAAGATAGCCCCTTCTATTCTTTTATTACAGAGACTAAAAATCCTGGTGACTAGGTTTCATCTGCCAATGAAATGCAAGGTTGGAAGGGAAAAGAAGCAGGAGCCGTTATTACTCCATTGGCAACAGTGATGAGATGCCAGGCTTTTAGAAAATGGTAGACATAAAATTTTGTTTTTAGGAGTGACTCAGCTGCTTCAGAGCTGCAACCACTGAGGTTTTTGGTGAACATTTCATGTGATTCTAGCATTTCTGGGTTTCTGAAATGTTGTAGCTCTTCCAATGGTTTTGTATGCCTAAAATATCCAGAGTGTATAGATGTGTTTTTTTTTTTTTTTTTAACTGTTGTTGTTATACTCTTAACTGTTATTTGTCCCTGAAGTGGTCCTTGCTAAAAGATTTTAAAATACAATTTGAGCAGGTATCCGACTTCTTCATATTTGAAGGTAATAATGATCTCACTATCAGACAGGAATGAATATTGATAATCCATGACATGTAATGGAAAAAATAGCTCATTAAACTGTTGGACAAATTTACCAGAAACATGAGAACAAGAAATAAATAACATTCCTGAATTGTATCCTTTATAATAAACTGGTAAATCTAAGCAAATAGTGTTCCTGAATTATGTGCTCTATTCTAGCAAATTATCAAAGTGGAGGATGGCATCATGGGAACCCCAACTTTAGACTGTCACTCAGAAATACAGGGGTTCCAAGAGTTGTGAGTGGTGTCTGAAGTGGGAGACAGTCTTTGGAGACTGAGCCTTTTACAAAGACCCTTTTTTGTAGGGTCTGCATTAATTCTGGGTAGTCAGCATCAGAATTAAATGGAATTTTTGGACACCCAACTGGTGTCTGGATAACTGGAGAATTGGTTGATGTGAGAGAAAAACGCACCCATTTGGTTTCAGAAGTGTTGTGAATAAAAACAGACTGCATGCTACCCTATGAGATGAGTTATATTCTCTGGCCTGGCACTGAAGAGCATGTTCCTTGTCCCATGACCATGAATTTAGAGACCAATAAGTAGAATAGCAGCAGCTCCCTCACCATTACACGAATATGTCACAAAATTTTGTGTTCCAATTTTGCAATGTGGGTTTCTACTAGTTTATCATTCTTGGGTGATGAGAGAAACATAATTCACTCTGGGGACATAATGGTTCCATTTGAGGGAAAGTTAAGCTTTTATAAGGATGTTTTGTTTCTCATTCCTCTGAACAAATAGACCAAAAAGAATACTGAACAGGCTGAGATGAGTATCCAGACTGTCCCTTATACAATATAGGTAAACAGGGTTTTCAAACCAGAATATTACTTCATAGCAAGTGTTCACAACAACACATACAGGATCAGTAAAGAATGTGTCAGAAGTTTCATGAACGTGTGGTATGGTTTCAAAACATGATACTGTGGCACTGTGGGCAAAAGAGAGATGGAATGAACAATGGAAGAATAAAGTTATCAAATTCAACAGTAGCCTAGTGGCCAGTTGCAGTGACAAATACTGCAGTAGCTATGTATGTTTACCTTTCTTATTTCATTTGTAAATGCCAAATTGACTTGTACCTATTTGTGCCTATTTATTTTCCTCTCCTCCTACTAAAACTGTTTCGTATAAAAGATGTTGCTTGTGAACAATTGTACAGTTAAGTCTTAAATTATACAATGTTAAAAAATTAATTGTGCCAAAGAATAATCATACTTCAGATGAATATAGCTATAAATGGAATTCTTTTCTTCCTTTTTATTCTATGTGAAGGGATTCATTTTAGCAAACAGTTGTATCCACTATGTGGAAGCATGATGCTGCAGTCTGGGTTTAGGTGGGTATTACAAAGCTTAGTATTCTGGATATTTATTAGGAGATACTTTTTGGATCGACACCTGTGGAAGTGAAAGGGAAGAAACAAGATGAGTCAGAGGGAAAAGTTGAGTTGTGGTGGTCAGAGGTCAGATCCCAAGGTGAGCTCTTGATCGGAATGGCTTAGCGGAGTCATCAGATGTTGGCTCACAATTACCTGGACTTTCTCCCTGTTGAGCCCCCCGGGTGTGCACCACCCCTGGATGGACAGAATATTGAGTGAAACGACTTTCTGCTGCAGAGGCAATCCCTGAAAGGCTTCACAGCTCTCACAACATCAGGACAATAAAGTCTGACTTTGAAATGGAGGGGACCCGAGTAACATGGCTCCACTCCATGCACCCCACACATGCTGTTCCTGGTGTGGTTGTTTCAATTTAAATATGCATTCGTGGCTATGATGGAAGCATCGCCAAAGGGGTAAACTGTACCTATTTTTCTGTTGGCAACTTAGCACCATTTAGTCCTTATGCTTTCTTGTCTGTTGCTGGATCTGGAAGCTTGAGAACTACGTTCTGCCAATTTGAGGAAAACATGTGAGAATTTGAAAGTGGAAGAGAAGCAGAAACAATCAGAGCTTCTGTGACTGCAGCAGACAGATGGGTGGATTTTGTAGGATGTGAGGTTTTGCCAGTGGCTCCCAGCTATTTTCCTGAAAACACCCACTTTCATGCTGCAGATGACTGAGAACATTGGTGAGAATTGTCTGTGAATCCTGACTTTTTTGATTTCTTGATGCTTCCTTCCCCGATCCATCCTACAATGATATAAGTTTCGACTTCTCTGTATGAAACGGCTTTAAGTTCAAAGTACTGGAGAGATTTGCTTCCGCCTGTCTCTCTGCCCTCTTGGCTTGTTAAATTACCTTAGTGACTCACCCTTTGTCATATCAGCTGCAAGCTTTCAACAATATCAATGTAAAACAACCCGGCTTCTGACCCCCAACTCCTGAATTTCCAGCTCTATTCTTCTAGTCATGTCAAAGTGACTCCAACTAATAAATGAGATAAACAGGACTGACAATCTACCACTCTTACTACAAGTCACTTATGTCCTTACATGTTACTTAATCAGTTAAGAATCCACAGTCCATTGTTACAAATATTCATTTACATTTGTCTTTGGCTCCCTTACTCCTCTCTCACTTAAAAATCCCAAGCCTGATTGAATCTACCTCTCTCGAGGGAAATCTACATAAATCAGATCAAATCAATGACCAATAGCCTTAAATTTATTCTTACCCTTCCTGGTAAATCCTACAGCATTTCACAATTTATTCTCCCAATCCCCTCCATTATTATTTTATAATTCCTGCTCTTCCCTTGAATCTAACGTAGTTTCTTTTCTATACTTTCTCCACAGAAAATGTAGACAATCCAAACTGAATTTTTCCCAGCTGTTTCCAACATCCCCCAGACACTACAATTTGGTCTCCCATCCCATCCTTCCTATCCTCCTGTT
The DNA here is from genome assembly GCA_028533885.1 of Nasua narica. Classification (NCBI taxonomy): domain Eukaryota; kingdom Metazoa; phylum Chordata; class Mammalia; order Carnivora; family Procyonidae; genus Nasua; species Nasua narica. The sequence goes on along the minus strand of CM052814.1, from coordinate 21,933,390 downwards.
ACTATGGATGGACTGTTTATATTTTGATCAAAGACAAAACTTTTCACGTGTGCTCCAGATTCCACGTCTCCACTTGCTCATGAGCAAGGCTTCGGAAAGTTCACGGTCTCTGTCCTGCATCATTTAAGTTTTCTTTTCTCTTTGTGAGAATGATCCATAAGGGTCATGTACAGCAGTGTGACAAATGACTTTCATTTCTTACAGCTTCTTAATGGTCCCTATTTGATAACCCCTCCCCCCGCCCCGGCACCCATCTTAAGTATTTCTTTTGACTTCACCTTTCATTCCTCTCTTCTAACTCAGAGGCCGCTCGCTGTTCTCAGAATGAACTAGTACCTGTCCCTTCTTCATGTGCTGTCTCTGCCTGAGACACACCTTTCCCAGTTATTGCATGGCTTATTCTAACGTCTCTTCATGCAAATATTTCCTTCTCAGTCATAGTCTCTGTCCATTCTGTTTAAAAAAAGAAACACATAACAATCTTAGCACTTTCAATTTCTTTTCTCTCATTTTTTCTGCACAGCATTTAGTACCATATGATCTACTATCATGTACTTCTTGCTAATATCTCTCCCCTAGAATATAAGCAACATTAGGCCAGGGGTTTTTAAACCTTTTTTGCACTGTTAATATTCTTATCATGCATATATTATTGTCTTTAACCATAATAAGTTCACAACAAATATTTACTGAACTAATGACTTTGCAAAATAAATGTATAAAAGGACAAAACTATTCAATTATATAAATTCATTACTAAAAAACCCCATTTTATGACATTATATATTATATATATTTAAATATTTTATTTATTTATGGGAGAGAGAGGAGGGAGGGAGAAAGCAGGAGCAGGAGGAGGGGCAGAGCAGAGGATCGGGCTCCCTGCTGAATGCGGAGCTCCAGGTGCAGCTGGATCCCAGGACCCTGAGATCATGACCTTTGCCAAAGTCAGACAGTCAACCAACTGAGCCACCCAGGCATCTCTAAACAAAATATTTAACTATATTGATAAATAATTTGATAAAGATCACATAATCAAAGAATGGGATATATAAGAAAATAAAAAAAGGAAATAGATTAGAAAAACATAATGTTCTGTATGACCAAATTTGTTATAGAAGAAAATAGTTGCTAAAGACTTGAAGAAAGTCTATGTGATATTAACAGCATTGTCCCCTGGTTGATGAAGTTACTGTTAATTTTTGCATTTTTTTTAGATTAGGATTTTGTAGTTTTCTAGTCTAGTCATTATTTTTAATTTCAGCAATAAAAGTAGTACATTACATTAACCAAAATTTAGTGAAAGTTGCTCTTGTTTTTCCTCAGCTACCAGAAAACTTAGAGAAAAGTCAGTCACCTAATTTTGTAATCTGCTTATCTCTAGTGACCAGTTATCAGTCTGTACATAATTTTGTTTCTGTTTGGCAATAAATATAAAGTTTTGGCACATGCTTTCAGATGTAAGTTGCTTTCAGTTCTCTTAAATGTGGTTAAGGGAAGATAAAATAGAGACCGTACTAATAGAAATAACATTCTTGCTAGTCCTGCAATCATTATCAACCGATTCATATACTGCCAATTGTGTGTTAAGCACATACAAATTGTCTCCTCTGTGTATTATCTATTGAAAAGGCTATTGCTAACCATACTGCATACTTCCTGGACATCTTTCTTAACATCTAGATAGTGTGTACACAGAGAATGCAAACTAATTTTAATGTGCACTGAAGCAAAATATTACCAGGAAGGTGAAGCTACTAAAATATATAGCATATAAATTGTTTGCAAGCATTCATGACTTTATGATTATCAGGCATTCTGGATGTTCCACACTACTGCACCTCCCCATTAGTAGGGATAACTGAGAGATGAGCATTATGTTGGAAGAAAATAAAAAAGAACTTATTTCTACTTCCACCTCATCCAAGCAATAGTTATGCTTACTTCGAGGTATTCAGAAGGAAAACGGTCCACTTTTTTTAATGCATTCTACCCGCACACACCCCCTGTATTTGACCGTAACTATGCCTGAAATTGCATGAGTGCTCCCAAAGCACCCAGGAATTTCCCTTTACTTATTTATTTTTCGTTTCATATATACTTCCCCTCATGAGATTATAGAATCCACAATATAAAATAATACAAAGGCCACTTTGTATAGAACCACTTTGTATCTAAGGTCTCCAGGTAGATGTCATAGTGTTTGGCACAAAGGGTGCCACAATAAAGTTATTAAAATATACTTATCCGCACTCATGTGTGCACGTACACACGTACGCACATGCAGAAACACAGACATTCTCTAAAGTCAATGTGTTTTTTAGAATTCTTTGAGAAATTTATGTGTTTCTTCTAAAAAAAATACTTCTTAATAATTGCTGCCCTTGCTAGAATGTAGAACATAGTAAAATGTTTTTTATTAATATTATTGTTCTCTGAAGAGAGAATATTTTTCCTCCTTCTATAAAAACAATAATGTGGGATGCATACCATGATTATGAAAAGCAAATAATCTGTGTCCTAAAACAACCAGTGATACCCTCAATAGCATTTTTTAAATAGAGCTAGGTATATTTTCTTTCAAAAGTAGTTCATGAATTAATACGCTTTATTTGCTTAGCATTGAGTCTTCTACACCAACTTCCTGGATAAAAAGAACTTTAAACCTTGGCCTGGGACCACTGGATTAGGCAAAATAAAAGAAAAATAGTTGAGGTGGGAAGGATGTATACAGTAGTTGTAATGTGTCCTCTTCCAAGCCCTAATTTCCACTTTCCAATTTTAGGAGTTTACCAGTCAAGTCTCTGCCTTAGTTCCTCTTGAATTCAGTTATGATGCATTTCTTTAGCCTTAAAACCTTGTTAAAACACTTATTTTGAGTAACAAGTTTTTTGCTTGCCTATTTCAATTTTAAATGAAACCATTGCTCTGAGGGTGATAAGGAATATGGCATCAGTAAGTAATGTTATTTTTCCTTGCCAATTTCTGTATATTGTGACAGTGAAATGCATATTTTGAGATAGGCCCAATTGCTAGAGATTCCAAACCTTTATTGGTTACTTCTGTTACTGAAATAAGTGGCCCTGAGTAGACTAAGAATCAAGCCCTGTTGACAGTCCTAAGGCTATAAAGGGTCAAATTAATTCACTTACCAGGTCCATTCCAGCATTTGTCCCGGAGAATCTTCCCCACCACCACTTTCATAGCATTTATTTCTCATTGTCACTGAGGGCAATTCTTTGTCATGTTAGTCATTGCATCAGTGCAAGGGGAATATGCTCCTTCATAGCTCTTTGATGCATGACCTGTACACATACCTGCCTGCTCATTTTATGAACTCAGGAAATGGACTAGAGAGGGAAGTGTAAACCATAGGATTTCAGTCCCACTGTAAGCCGGCACCCAGAGGCACCAACTACTCTCTTTCTTTACTTTCTCCTGCTCCTTCTCTTTCTCCTGTTTATTTTTCCCTTTTCATGGACATCTACACAATACACTTTAATTCTTTCTCTAAATTCCCCAAAATATTTCCATAGCTGAATATCCCATACATTGTTAAGTTTGTTTTTTGGCTCTTGCTTTCTAACCATAACTGAATGTTCTGAGCGGGGATACCCCTTATTATAACAAAGTGATCAATTCAAGGGTTTTTTTTTTTATTATTATTATTATTGTCCAGGCCTATAGAACCAATTTATCTGACTATATAGCAAAGCTATGGGCTTCGGATCAAGAATGAGGGTAGCCAAATATTTCCTAGAGGGGAGAAGCTCCAATTCCACCGTGAAATATACAACTTCTATATCTTGCCTTGCCTTTTGCCATCAAGAATTAACTATATTAAAAGCATATTCTTGCTGGTTTCCAAATAGCAATGCAGCCCTCAATCCAGGAAATCCCATCAATAAATCATACATCTTGCTTTGCTGTGGCTGGGAGAGATCCAGTGGTTTAGGCCTTACAACTTATCAGTGCAGGAAGGTCTTATAAGGCCTCTATTATTGACACTATGAACAGATAATATAAATGCTCCTGAACCTCCTTGGAGAGTTCTCCTGAATATATCACTTCTATTTTGTAATTCAACCTCATTATGAAACCTTCTTCCTATTTAAAAATCTCTCTGATACCGCTAAGATAGGATCAGAATTCCTAGCCTAAAAATCACCTCATGTTCTTCAGGGATGGTTTGTATCATAGTACAGTAGGAACAAGCAAGAAATTGTCTTTTAAGTAGACTACAATAAACAGCTATAAACAGCTAGATATCTAGTTCAAAACACATAAACACCTACCAGTTTTTACCAAAGGTCCCAGTCTGTGTAAGTTTTGATATAGCTAATATTGATAAGAAGTTAGGTCATGAGAACCTCTATAACAGCCTTTGTCACTGTCCTCTCTAAAAGTGTTAACCAGATCTATAGGGCTATACTAGTTCACCCTGGCTTGTGGCCCTTCCTGTAAGTCTTTACCATAGAGGTACAACTGAAACTATTGGAGAAACCAACTTATTTAGTCCTGGGTGGTCTATGCTAAGTTCCAAGAATGGTCTGTCTTACACACTGGCCAGATAGAGCTTTTAAAAGGTAATGATCATTAAATTGCTCGCCTCAACCATTTTCTTTAATCAGAGCAAGGATCTTTTATTTCCTGTTGCCCTCCTGGAGTTCCAAATTGCTTTAATGTTTGCCGATGAAGAAATATTAAGCAGTTTAAACTTTCACATTTAGCATAAAAAGAGTCTTGGTTAACATCCTTAATAAAAAGAGTAAAAGCAAAATACTCCATTCACACATAATATCTATCTCAATTATGCACTTCATTAAAGGCAGTGCCATCGCTGGAATATTTCCAATGATGCTTTCCAATTCCTAACTTCATTCCCACCTTGGTTTCTTCCATCACTGCATCTCCACACCCATCTAGTTGCATATCAAGATCTTTTAGTTTACCTCTTGTATCCACACAAGAATTGAACTCTCAATTTTAACAATCCTCAGAAGTTTTGCCTTGCAACCTCAGGTCACTTTATCCTTGTACATAGCCTGAGACTCCCTTCCCCCATCATTGTTGGGTAGTCTTGTGTCAACCTCAACATTTTGTTGTTGCTTGCTTCTTTGTTCGGGTTTCTTAAAACTGTTTTTTTTTTTTTTTTCTAGATCATGATCCTTATCATTGGGTTTGAATTTCTCCAGACTAAGGTAAATAAAATAAATTTACCATGGTACTTCAAGAGCTACAAGTAGAGTTCAGAAACTATCTACTCTTTAGTGAAAATCTCACTATCTCCATTTTTGGTTCCTATTATTTGGACACCAACTGAATAATCAACTGAGCCAACTTCACCAGATAGGCTAGTTATAATTTCCTCCTCTGTCATTTTTTTCTTTCCTTTTTCTGACCCCTTTGTCTTGTGTGGGATCAACCTTTTATTTTTTTCCCCAGTCATGCAGCCCTATGCACAGTACTTAAAAGAGCAGTAAAATCATTTCCTCTTGCATATTTTCTAGACTTTACAAGGGAATGCTTTCCATAAGGCATGAAATTTAACAAGGCCCCCATTCAGCCACCATTACTGCCCCGTTATAATTTTGGACAATGGTACTAAAGTGGGTGTGAACTTCTGCTTCTCATGAAAGCCACCAAGGGCCTGTAGCACATGTAACATCTTTGCACTTTCTAAGAGAGTGTTATGTGTGTGGTGTAGGGATGGGGATGAAAGATTGCCCCTTCAGGGGAGGTTTGTGAACCCACTTAATCCAGCTGTGGTTGACCAGCTGTCATACTATCTCAATGAGTCTTCTCACAAAAGGTTGCTGCCACGTATTGATTGATAATCTACCCAAACACTTAGTAGTATCTGGAATTAGCAATGTGTTGCCCTGATTGCCAGTTCTAAACATCCACACCAGTCATTCACTAGGCTACTGAGAGTGTTTCTTATGTCCTAACTCTATAACAATATACATTTATGATTCAGTAGTTCATCATCTTTAACTACCTGTATAGTTTTTATTATAACCAAAGGCCTTAATAGAGTTATTTTGTGTGTGAACACAGTATCTTTCTAGTTAGAACAGAAGGATGAAAAGGTTTTCCAGTGACAGGAAAAATCACCATTACAGTCACCATCTCCTCCTCAGTTAATGTGTCCTTTGATCAGGACTGCTAGCACAACAGAGAACAGAATTGTTTTACTGTCTTCCCTTTTGCTTGCCCCTTCTGGCCTAACCAGTTTCTCTAGTCAGTCTATATACAATTCTTCCATATTATATTGATTAAATCTATGCCCATAAACTACCTCAACAGGTTTTTCTTTTCTTTTCCTTTTTTATAGCAAGGATGATTGGCAACTATTCTGGCATCAGACACTCATCATGCTTTTCCATGCAAAGCTTTTACGATTTGTGGGTCTAAAAGCCAATTTGGGTCACAGAATTAATAAGGAACCCAATTATCAAATCAGGCTTCCATGAATCAGATGCTCCTTAGTATCAGATTTTATTTATAATATTAAAGATAGAACCAAGCAAGAAACACAAAGCAGGGACTTCCTCTCTTTTAGTAGATTTGAACAACATAATTAATAAATGTTACTGACTGATATATGCAAGCCTCTCCTGACATCAAAGCAAACTCACTATTTTCAAATATACACAGAACTTTTACAAGACTTGACTGCATACTGAGCCAAAAAGCCAGTTTCATCAAATTTTAAAGAATCTGTATTATGCATAATTCAGTCTTTGACTACAGTACAATTAAGTTTTTAAAAAATCAATAAAAAAAGAAAAAAAGTCCAAAATATTTAAAAAATTTAAAAGATACTTCTAAATAACTCATAAACTAAACAAATAATAATTTTTCAAAATTAAAACGGTAACACATAGAGAAAAATATAGTTTAAATGTGCACAAGAAAAATCTAAAAATTAATGAATTAAGCTTATTTTAAGAACAGAATTAACTTCAGTGAAGTACAGAAGTGATACAATAAGAATAACTATAGGAGTTAATGATATAGATGAGAACTATACAAACAATGTCAACATAAGTGAGATTTGGTTTCTTGAAAATAGATAAATCTGTTGTGTAATTGGTTAAGAAAAATTGAGACACAAATAAATAATTAAGAGGATTAAAAAAGATTATACCTGGGCGCCTGGATAGCTCAGTTGGTTGAGAAACTGCCTTCGGCTCAGGTCATGATCCTTGAGTTCCCAGATCGAGTCCCACATCGGGATCCCAGCTCCGTGGGGAGTCTGCTTCTTCCTCTAACCTTCTCTCCTTTCATGCTTTCTCTCACTTTCTCTGTTTCTCAAATAAATAAATAAATAAATCTTAAAAAAAGGATTATACCTAAATCAATACCAGATAATTAAAACAATAAAATATGAGTAATAAAAATTTTATATATGACTTCCAAAAGTGCCTATACAGAAAAAATTAAATTAAATTCCTCCCTTAAATACTGATATTCCATTGGTTAAAGTCTTAAGTGTAGAAAGCAAATTATTAAATCATTTAGAATGAAATGTAGAAAATATATTTAAGGTATATATTGGGTATAAAAAATCATTCCTTTTAAACTTCCGGTTTAGGGGCACCTAGGTGGCTCAGTTGGTTAAAGTTTCTGCCTTTGGCTCAGGTCATGATGCCAGGATCCTAGGATAGAGCCCCTCATCAGGCTCTCTGCTCAGCAGGGAGTCTGCTTCCCCCTCTCTATCTGCCTGCCTCTCTGTCTGCTTGTGATCTCTCTCTCTCTCTGTCAAATAAATAAATAAAATCTTTAAAAAAAATTAAAAAATACACTTCCAACTTAGAATTATATGACATCAAACATGCAGAGAACTAAGCCTTGCTGTGATCAAATATCCACACTGGAGCTTCTCAAAATCCTCCATTTTTTTAATGTTTCAAGCTTCAATCTTGAGGTCAACTTCTGTGTTTAATTGATTTTAACACCCATTCAAAATATGTAATTCTATTCCCAAAATCCTACCTTTTCATTTCTCTGACTTTTCTCCATCAGTCCTGTCTTGAATGCTCCTTTTGCCTGTCACTTCCATTGTCATACCCTAGATTATTTTTTGTCTAATAGTTATAATTTCAAACATGCCACTCTGACCACTACCTTTCTATCCAGCAATTAACTCCACTTAACAGCATCCTAAAATCCATTCATCCTTTCTACCTTTTCCTACCCTTTTGTATCATCATGATTTCACTTCCCTTTTGAAACCAAATTTTATAGACAACAATTATTATCTTCCACATGTTTATATTTTTATCTATTGATTAACACTCTCTCACTTCCATATACTCTTAAGCAATAACATTCCCTGGTTAAATCTGACAACTTTATTCTGACAACTGTGCAGCTAGTGTAACTCAAGAAAAATAAACAATTTGAAATTTATAATTATCCTCAAAACTCATTGTAATCAGTGCTTAGTCATCACCAATACATCACTGGCTTAAACTGCGAGTAATATCTCAAAACCAGTCACTTCTTCCCACCTACCATGTTACAACTAGTTGGATTCTCTCTGGAGTAGTCCAATATTTTTCTAACCGGTCATTTATGTCTTCAGGGCTTTTTCCAATGACAACCAGAGCTAAAATGTAAATTTGCTAAAAACTTGTTAATGGCTTCTCGTCTATCTCACAGTAGAAATTAAAGTTCTTATAAAGGTCTTTCAAACCCTCTATGCCTAATATACAGAGGCATAGAAATCATACACAAGAGTGTTCTCATCAGTGTTATTTGTAATGCTAGATATTGGGCAAATAGGATGGTCTTTAGAAATTTACACTGTTACTCTTTGTTGCTTCAGAAACAGAAATCACTGTGTTAGGTAAAATTGGCAAAGTATTGGTCATCATTTAATCCAACCCAAAATTAGGAGTGAAATAATAAAAGAGTAAGATCTCTAAGCTGTTGCCTCTAATGTTAGTAATACAAGAAGAAGCATGGTGGCAGTCAGGGCCAAATCTCTTTTTATCTCTGGTCGAGCCTGGCTTTCTCATCCTATAGCAATAAAGATGGATTATGTCATCCTGTTCACCATAATTAGAGTAGACATAACACTGGAGGAAAACAGTATACTGAAAGAAACAGATTCAGGAGAATAGCCATCTTCGGGCATACAGTTGTATTAAATTTGTGTTTTCTGCCATACCTTTCAATCTATCTCAATATGATATTTACATATAGTAAATATTCAATGCGTTTTTTTAAAAATAAAATTCTCTGGCTATCATCATATATAAATTGCCAGAATTAAATATTTCTAAGCTCCATGTGATGCAACTTAATTTGTTATAAATAAAAGTATAATATTTGGGGTAGAAAGAGATAGACTTGAATCCTTGTTCTGAAATGTACTAGTTATGTTATCTACTTTCTTTTTAGATCTCTATGACTTCATTTGTAAACTAATCAATATTACATTGATTGACATTGAAGATTATTGTGCAATAAGTTCCTGGCAAACAATAAGTACTCCCAACTTGGCTTGTGAAACCATTTATAAATATTAAAAAAAAAAAAGACTCTCACACAGAGATTCCATGCTTTGCTCTCCCCATCTTTAGCCGGTACTTTTTACAGACCTACCAGATACTATTAAAAAATTTTTGTTGTATTGAGCGCTGGGTGTTATATGTGAGTAATGAATCACTAAATTTTACTCCTGAAGCTAATATTATACTATATGTTAACTAACTGGAATTTTTTTTTTACTAACTAGAATTTAAATAAAAACTTGAAACTTTAAGAATTTTTTTTTTTTTTATTGGAGAGAGAAAGACTGAGAATGAGAGGGGAGAAGATCAGAGGGAGAAGCAGACTTCCCGCAGAGCCGGGAGTCCGATATGGGACTTGATCCTGGGCCTCCGGGATCATGACCTGAGCCGAAGGCAGTCACCCAACCAACTGAGCCACCCAGGCACCCAAAAACTTGAAACTTTAAAACAAATTTAATATGACCTGCTATGTTAGCACATTGCGTTTTGAGCACCATCATATGTAATGTTTCTGTTTCTGTTTTCCCACCATTATATTGCCCTATGATTTTACCATATTTTGGTTTGTATTAGTGGTCATGGTATAAGAAAATTTAAAAAAGTGTGATGCATTGTAAATACTAAATTAATGACAGTCATTATTATTATACCCGTATGATTCATTCATAAAACTGATACTAAGGTAGTCAACCAAACTCTGAACTTGAAATTATAAAATGTACAAGGAATAGTAAAGAGAGTATTCATTCATCTCTGTTATATAACACAATCAAAACACATTTTATTTTACAGGATTATATTTAAATAAGTTTTTGACCTATTTTATTTTTATGATAACTCTTACGTACATGATATTTTGAAAACGTGAAACAGCAATGTTATTAACAGCAATGTTAATAGTTACTATCAGAAATATCACATGAGAATTTGTTTTAATCATTAAATAATAGTTGTTTGATCTTCTTTAGGTTTACTCACAGTATCTTTAAAATATTATCTTTTAAATGCCTCAAAAATAAATATAAACATAAAAGGTAATATTATAGGCTGCATTCCACATGATTTTTCATAAGATATCAATTGTATGTACATTTATATGTGTATATGTAATATACAGTATTTTTGTATATACGGAAAGCATGTATATATAGTTACATATAAATTTTAAATGTCCAAGTATCATATTATATAGATATATACATGGCCTTTAGAAAATATCTCGGCACATATATAGTCAAATATAGCTCTCATTTTGGATGTGGTGAAATAATAAGTTCAGGAAAATAAATTTCATGTTGATATATATAATGGTTATATATACATTCATGTTTATGTATTTTAAATGAGTTAGAAAGCAAGATTGCTCATTTGTTACTTTTTTTCAGTCATTCCAGTTAAACCATTGCTAGTATTTGAGAGAAGAAGTTCCTTTTTTTATTTATGGAAAAGTTTATCATAGCATAAAAATACATGTTCTTTATATAGCTTTAGAATAAACATTGGTAACTTTCATACACCATTTAGAAATAGTTGCAACCACTTACATTCTGAGTTTATTCATGAAACACATAGAGTTCCTGCACTATATTTTCTTTTTCTTTCTCCATAGGGGCAAAAAGACTATAAATTTACCATCTGCTCTAAGACTTTTTGGCCATAAAGACTGCAGTTAAAACTATGTTAATAGCTCAGTTCAGACAAGAATGATTCCTTAATTTTCATTTCTTATAGGGTAAGTTAATTAAATCCATTAAAACCATTTTATCACTCCATAAGGCTACTCAGATTTTTGTTTGCTTCCATTCTAAAATTCCAGACAAAATTCTACATATGTTTTCTTCATAATTTTATTCCTACAAAGTCTATTTTTTAAACATTCTGCCTCATATATTTAAATGTTAAAATAAATTTTAAGTAGTTTATTTTAGAGAGGTAGGTTGTTAGTAAGATTAATTTTTTAATATTGAATAAAAATATATATCACTGAGGAAAATAACTCATCTAGGAGTCTGTTTATGTCCAGTACCATGCAGAAAGCATGTACATAATGGAGTATACATAGAACCACAAAGATGAAAAATATAATTCTGCAGTTGCTTAATACTTACTCTGACAAAATCTATAAAAGGCACAAAAATACACTATAATAAGTATGTTACAGGGCACACTTACAAATTCCTATAGGGAAAATATTGTCGGGCTTTTGTCTTCAGTTTCTGGTTTAGTGTTGAGTACAGAATAAAATGTTCATGCTTTCAGTTTTGAGCAGAGTGCTTTGGGGAGATAGGAGAAGGACAAAATATGTTTAGGAGCATTGGGAAAGGTTTATTGGAGGAGTCCTTTATGATTAATAAAATTTGTCAGGAAAAATAAAAGAATGCAGGCATGTCAAAAAAACCCCAACAGGTTATTCGTGTAGTGATTCCCTAAACCCATGAGTCACTCAAAAGTTAATGAATAATTCTGTAGGATATTCTAACATTTCAAACCAAAAACTCATTAATTTATTCAGTTGACAGGTATTTATTGATTGCTGAATATGTGCCTGGGGATACAGTGGTATTCAAGATATATTAAGTCTATCACGTAGTGAGAAAGAATAAAAGGCAGGTACGGTGTGTGATATAGGTAAAGATAATGTGGCAGAGGAACACATAACAATGTACCCATTCAAGTCTTGATTTAGGAAACTCTCTCAATAAAATAAGTATTTAAGTTCTTTTATGATTGTTAAACGCAAAAGAATACATGGGTTTGATTCCACTGGTATAAAGTTTAAAAAAGATGAAACAAACTATTTTTAGGGATGCATGTTTATGAAATGAAACTATAAAGCAAAGCAAGAAAATGATTACCACAAAACTCAGGACAGAAGTGTCTGGTAGCCTTGAGGGAGAGATCTGTGACGGAAGAGGAAACATGGAACTAGGGGGTGAGGATGAGGCTTTTGGAGTGTTGGCAATATTCTATTTCTTGACTTAGTATTACACATATCTTCATTAATAGCTATTGATTATACTTCGTGTTTATGTTGTATATATTTTTGTGTATGTTTTTAAATCTTTCAATAAAAATTTCAAAGATGGAACACATGGAAGGCAGAAATAGAAGCAAATCCGTCCAGTTATATTAGCGATCCCAAATTAATGGTATTAAAATCTCTATATTAAAAAAATTCAGGGCGCCTGGGTGGCGCAGTTGGTTGAGCGACTGCCTTGGGCTCAGGTCATGATCCCGGAGTCCGGGGATCGAGTCCCACATTGGGCTCCCAGCTCCATGGGGAGTCCGCTTCTCACTCTGACCTTCTCCCTTCTCATGTTCTCTCTTAACTCTCTCTCTTTCCTAATAAATAAATAAGTAAAATCTTTAAAAAAAAATTCAGCTACGTGTTTTTTCTTCAAGCTATAACCCAATACATATAAACGTGAAGGGTTTGAAGATATAATGTTGGGAAAATATACAGATTGCAAATTTTAATAAAAAAGAAGTTGGAATTGATATATCATATAAAATAGGCTTTCAAAAAAATGCTTTCTTAGTGACAGACTATTACTACACATTTTATAAACTATTTAACTCACCAGTAAGATATAACAACACCAAGATGATGGGAACATAAGAGAAAAGTCACAAATAAAAGATATATAAATAGATCTTACTATAAAAAAATAAATGACAACAATATTGTAAGAAGTTTCTATAAACTCCTCTCAATTGTTGATGTTGTAAGTGCAAATACAAGGTAAAAACAAGAGACTTAATTCTCCTTGTTGAAAATAAGGGAAGAGATAGCCCCCTTCCCTTTTCTTAGAACATTTAATTTTTAAAAAAGTTATAATTCTGTAGGTAAAGTCTAAAGCTAAATAAGCTTTTTTCAGCCTTAAGAGCGAGGAAGGTCATTCTCAAGGAGCCAGGAACTATCTATCTGAGATGTAATTATCCAGGAAAAAGTGACTCTCTCTCTCAATGTCTATGGGAGGTTAAGAGCCTAACTTAGACCTTATTCTAAACTATCTCCTGTCATAAAGATATGAGAGGTTTATTATTTTTCCTTTGGATAAAGTTCATTAACGAATACAAGTAGTCTCCTCAGTTACCAGATAAATCTGGGATGAACCATGTGTGACAACTAGTGCCATCAAGTTCTCTTATTTGGAGCCTAGTCATTTATTTTCAGAGCATATATGTAATGGGTTATGTCTACCTGGCTTATGAAAGGGTCAGATTGTTTTCTGTCTTTGCATTTGCTTAACGAATTTCTATGGTGCACATGATGGTTGCAATAATGCTTGTTCACTAATAACACTACCTTTGTAAAGAGATTTCCTGGATTGGGAGGAAATTTTGTTTTTAATTATATTTCCCCGACTATTTGTAAAAAACCTTAAATAGAAATAAATATCAAAATCCAACTAGATAAAAAATAACCTACAAATTTGGGAATTTAAGGTACACACATACCCATAACTCAGGTATGAAAGAAAAAATCATAACAAATAATGAAGTTAAAGCTGAATTTTAATGAAAATACTTCCTATCAAAATATGCAGTTCAGGGGCACCTGGGTGGCTCAGTCATTAAGTGGCTGCCTTTGGCTCAGGTCATGATCCCAGAGTCCTGGGATCGAGCCCCACATCGGGCTCCCTGCTCATCAGGAAACCTGCTTCTCCCTTTCCCACTCCCCCTGCTCCTGTTCCCTCTGTTGCTGTATCTCTCTCTGTCAAACAAATAAATAAAATCTTTAAAAAAAAAATGCAGTTCAATGAAAGTGATTTTTAAAAGGAAATGTGTAGTTTGTGGAAATAGATGAAGACCAACCAAATGAGGGACACCTAGGTGGCTCAGTTAGTTAAGAGGCTGCCTTTGGCTCAGGTCATGATCCCAGAGTGCAAGGATCAAGTCTCGCATCTGGCTTTTTGCTCAGAGGGGAGGCTGCTTCTCCCTCTGCTCTGCCTGCCGCTCCCCCTGGTTATGTTCTCTCTTGTCTTTCTCTCTCTCTGACAAATACATAAAATCTTAAATAATAATAATAATAATAATAATAATAGACCAACTAAATGAAAACAAGCAAAGGTTATTTATTCAGAGCTTGCTGTAGCAAGGAAGTCTGCCACCATCACTGGGCATTTTGTCAGAGACTCAAAGCAGAAGAATGGAAAAGCTTTAAAATGATTCTGTAATCATTGCTTGCTGGAAAACTAGATCCAAAAGGAAAATATATATATATTGTAACATTATGTTTATGACAGGACTGCAAGTCAGTTAACAATTAACAAATACATAAATAAAACTAGGTTTAAAAACAAAATGCCCTTCAACAGATGAGTGGATAAGGAAGATGTAGTACATCTATACAATGGAATATTATGCCTCCATCAGAAAGGATGAATATCCAACTTTTGTATCAACATGGACAGGACTAGAAGAGATTATGCAGAGTGAAATAAGTCAAGCGGAGAGAGTCAATTATCTTATGGTCTCACTTACGTGCGGAGTATAAAGAAAATCATGGAGGGCATCGCGAGAAGGAAGGGAAGGATGAATGGGGGGAAATCGGAGGAGGTGATGAACCAGGAGAGACTGTGGACTCTGAGCAACAAACTGAGGGTTTTGGAGGGGAGAGGGTAGGGTGGGTGGGCGAGCCTGGTGGTGGATATTGAGAAGGGCACGTATCACATGGAGCACTGGGTGTGGTGCATGAACAATCAATCTTGTAACACTGAAAAATTAAAATAAACATATTTGGGGAGAAAAAAAATAAAATAAAAAATAAAAAATAAACAAAACAAAACAAAACAATATGATCAACTCAAGTGATTATGGAAAGAGCAATTTAAGGAAAAGCAAACCTTTTAATGATAGAAGCTACTTAACAACTAGGGAGAGTAGGGAATTTCTTTGTCTACCATAAATCTCCAAGCTGGGAACGTTGAATCATTGATAGCTTTCCTTTAGATACCCACATGTATTACATAATATTGTATTGGAAATACAAAGATTGAAAGTATAAAAACCAAAACATAACATATAGGAGATATGAAAACCAACAGAATACATGATGCTTAGAAAAAGTAGAAGGGCTGGGTGGCTGGGAGGCTCAGTCTGTTAAGTGGCTGCCTTCTGCTTAGGTCATGATCCCAGAATATCAGGACTGAGCCCCACATCAGGCTCCCTCCTTGACCAGGAATCTGCTTCTCCCTCTGACTCCCTTCTTTTGTGCTATATCTCTCTTACTCTCTCTCAAATAAATGAATAAAATCTTAAAAAAAAAAAGTAGAAGGGCTTAGTTAGGTATATTTGTATTAAGAGCAATTTTAAAAATTAAATGTTTATACAGTGACCACAAATATTTAAAAACATGGTTTTATAAAAGTATATCAATTATAGTTGATATAATTATAATGCAAATATAATAAAATAATTTACCTGATGATGAATGCCATACTAGGTATGCAAGACTTTTATAGAGAAGTTTATAAAACTTCATTGAACAATATCAAAAATATAGAGACAAACAATCATAAAGGAAACTCATTATAATAAAAATATTAGTCTTGCTGAAGTTGATTTATAGATTCAGATTTCATTTTTCTGTACCTTGAAACATTTAGTTTTTTTTAGCCTAGGAATTATTTCATTACTTATCATTATTCCCAACTTATGTTGTTAGAGACTTTAAAAATAGCAAATGGAAGAATGATGGAAACACCAAGCAGAAAGTATAGGAGTGAAACTGATCATTGCTATTACATTATCTTTCATTTTTCTTATTATGTTGCTCACTGTTACATCATCTTGACAGAAACATGGAGAGTTTGTGTTTGTAGCTTTTTAGTTATTGGTTTTATGTTAGCTTTCACAGGACACTCTTCAGAATTTTTATTTTTTTCTTCATTGTCATCCCATATTGACAGCAAGAAGAAAATTTACAAAAGTTTTAAAATTATGAAATGAATCAAAGGATGAATGAAAAGAGATCATAGTAGCAATCTAGATGCTAGTGATGATGGTGAATTTGACTTTGTGCAGTTTGTAAGTAGACAACTGTTGAGGGCAGGGGTGTATAAAAAAGTTATTGAAAAGGAATAGCATAAAAATTCAAAAAATACTGGATTAATCATTCATAGCAATTAGTTGCATTTGTATGAAGTTGGCCTTCAAAGCCAGGAAAACATGGATCAAAAATTAGGTTTTGCTTTAAATTTCTATTAAAAATCCTAATAAAGTTGTTCGTTACTGTTAGAAAAATACTTGTAAAATCATACAAAAATATTTTTAAGGATAATTTAAGATGTTCATTGGATCTAATTAGTAAATGTTATTGACTATTTTTCCTGTGAAACTGAGGATGAATAATCAAAGGTCTGTAATTTAACACCAAAATGTGATGACATTTCACACTTATTGAGACAATACCAAATTTAATAACATAAATACACACTTTGTGGAATATATACTGTGGATATAATATATACCAGATGATAATCTTGCAAAACAATTTGTGATTATATTTAAAATTTCAAATGTACCTACCATGAGTTAGCAATTCCTTCCCTAAGTCCCTAAAGAAATTCCTGTACATATTTAGCAGCTGACAATCAAGATGATGGGTTAGATAAATTTGTGGGGTACTGTGTGTGTGTTTTCATATTTGACTGTCATGGACAACGTATAGTTTTATGCTGTTGGGTGTTATGCTAAAACAAAAATATGGCCTAATGTGGACCAATGTGGACATGTAGTTTTGTACCTGAAATGGTACTGAGCTGTTAATCAACAATTATGCATTCTGGTTATCTCTGCTGAAATCAAAAGAGAACAAGAAATGTACCATGCACTCTATATCATCTCAATACTTGTTAAAGTGTGATATTTCAGATGTTCTGAATAAATTGAACAACATTCAGGTAATTTAATTGCTAATATAAAACACTGAATGAAAAAAAATAAAAAAAAATAAAACATTGAATGGTTTTCAATAGAAATATCTATGATAGAATTAAATGATGGTAATTGAAATTAAAACCAGATATTATTCAGTTTCAGTATTTGTATTTTAGAGTAACAAAGGCCACTATTTCTTTAATGCTAACAATTGTTTTGTATATTCATTGGAGTGCTTTGTATCCACTTCATTGTTTTATATATATATATATAAATTTATATATATATATAAATTTATCTTCTCAAGTAGATCACATATTACTGTGGGAAAGGGACTTCTTTTTTTCTTTACTTTTTTCAAAGAAAGAGTATATAGAGCTTATCTCAAGAGCTTTACATTTGCATAGGTGGGTTGATTTAATTTAGGGCCAATTTGGAATTTTGTTATTCTGAATAATCTATCTAGCTACTGCTATTTCAGTAATGTGCACTTATTAAAATTTAGGCATAGAATCAAAATTTAAACTAATGGACATCTATTCTCATGTGCTTTTATGTTATTAATTCATTGCCATACTTTGTTACATTTTGTATTGCTGAAATTAAGAAATAACATCAAAATTATGAGGAAACATTTATAGTTTATTTTTTTAATGTTTATACTTTAAATAACAATGAAAACAATAGATATTGCATAAGTTTCTATTATAAATTGTTTTTTAACAGAGGTATTTTTTGACCAAAGGAACAGGTACCAATGTATTACATTGTATTAGTTTGGTAAAAGGATCATATTCCTTTAGTTTTTAAAAAAATATCGTGTTATTGGATTCAGTATATTCTGGTAGTTGGTAATACAATCTGTGGAACTGGAAATAGAACTTGAAAAAAGTGGATTTGTGGTCAAAATTTGCTCTAAGTAGTTGTTGAAGTTGTAAAAACAGCTTCCTAGCCCTCAACTTTTGTTTAAAAATGATGCTTTCGAGTGAGGTTTGGCTTCAAGATCCTTAAAGATTCAAATATCTCTAATGCTCTTTGATGTTAAGAATGTAAACTATAGTAATGATATCCTTCTTTCTTACAATAATCATCCCTTGGCAAGATATGATTTTTTTTCCCACACAAACTAGCATTTTCTTTGTTTCTTGCTTGCAACCTAAAGTATAAAAAATAAGAGCAATATTACAAACACAAAACTGTAAACCACTGTTCATGCTGTGATAAATTTTCCATTTTTTTCCTTAAAGTATAATAGCCAAGAATGTGTTTGTTTCGCTGCAAGTGAATTGGTCTTACCTTTTTTTTCGTGAGCTATTTATAAAATTGGAAGGACTTAAACTTGTGATTTTATCTGGTCACCAAAGTTCCATTTGTTCAGATTTTTAAAATACTTTTATTGAGGAATAATTGATATAAAAAAACCCTGCACTTGTTTAAAAAAAAACAATTTGATGAATTTGGACATTTACATACATCCACGAAATCATCACCATAATCAAGGTAAGAAACATATTTATCACCTCCATCTATCTATTTCTAAAGATTTCCTTGTGTTGCTTTTGTGTGTGTGTTTGAGATAAGAACACTTAACAGGAGATCTAACCTCTTAAAATTTTTTTTTTAAGATTTTATTTATTTATTTGACAGAGACAAAGAGAGAGAGAGAGAGAGGGAGTGAGCACAAGCAGGGCGAGCAAGAGAGGGAGATGTAGGCTCCCCGCTGAGCAGGGAACCCAAAACGGGGCTGGATCCCAAGACCTTGGGATGGGGGGGCGGAGCCAAAGGCAGACACTTAACAGACTGAGCCACCCAGGCGTCCCATAACCTCTTAAATTTTTAAGTGCACAACACTGTGCTTTTAGCTATAAGCACTGTTGTACAGCAGATCTCTAGAACTTATTCATATTGCGTAACTGAAACTCTATACCCATGAGCACAACTCCCCATCTCCTCTTGCCCTAATCTCTGGTAACTACCATTCTATTCTCTAATTCTATGAATGTGACTATAGTAGATAGCTCATAAAAGTGAAATCATGCAGTATTTGTCCTTCTGAGATAGGCTTGTTTCACTTAACCATAATGTCCTTCAAATTCATCCATGGTTCTTTTTTTTTTTTTAAAAGATTTTATTTATTTATTTGACAGAGAGAGAGAGATCATGAGTAGGCAGAGAGGCAGGCAGAGAGAGAGGGGGAAGCAGGCTTCCCGCTGAGCAGAGAGCCCCATGTGGGGTTCAATCCCAGGACCCTGAGATCATGACCTGAGCTGAAGACAGAGGCTTAACCCACTAAGCCACCCAGGCGCCCCTTCATCCATGTTTCTTAAATGAAATAATTTTACTTTTTTTAAGAATAACTAATACAAGAAAAAGAATAACTAATACATATATTTGTAGATATAGATAGATGAAAGATAGATAGATAGATAGATAGATAGATAGATAGATAGATGATAGATAGATAAATATTTTCTTTATCCATTCATCTGTTGATGGATGTTTAGGTTGTTTCCACATCTTGGTTCTTGTGAACAATGCTGCGATGAATAAGGGAATGCAGACACCATTTTGAGATCCTGATTTCAATTCTTTTGGGTAAATACCTAGAAATGGGATTGCTGGGTCATATGGCAGTTCTATCTTTAATTTTTTGAGGAAACTCCACTTTATTTTCCACAATAACTGCACCCTTTTACATTCTCACTAACAATGTACAAGTATTCAATTTTCTCTACATCATCACTAGCATTTATTATATTTTGTTTTTTGATAATAGCCATTCTAACAAGTGTGTGTTATCTCACTGTGGCTTTGATTTGCATCTCCCTGAGTGATGTTGAGCATCTTGTCATATACTTGGTAGGCATTTGTTTGCCTTTTTTTGAAAAATATCTATCCAGATCTTTTGCCCATGTTTTATTAAGTTTTTTGGATATTTTTTTTGTTCTTGCATTGTAGTTTTTTTATATAAGCATTAAGCTCATATCAGAAAATGATTTGCAAACATTTTCTCCTGTTATGTAGGTTACCTTTTCACTTTGTTGCTTATTCCATTTATTGTGCCCAAGTTTTCAGTTTTAATGTAGTCTTATTTGTCTATTTTTACTATTATTGCCTGTGCTTTTGATGTCATATATAAGAAATCATTGCCATGGTCAGTGTCAAGAAATTTTCTGATAATTTCTTCTACAAGTTTTAGAGTTTCAAGTCTTACATTTAAATCTGTAATCAAATTTTAGTAGTTTTTTTGTATAATGTAAGTAAAGGATCCAACTTTATTCTTTTGCATGTAAATAACCTTGAATCCATCACCATTTGTTGAAGAAATTGTCCTTTGCTCACTGTATGTATTATTGACACTCTTGTCAAAGATGAGTTGATCATGTACGTGTGGGTTTATTTCTGGGCTCTTTGTTCTATTCTTGTGGTCTGTATGTCTGTATTTATGTCAGTTCCATATTTTTTTAAATTACTGTAACTTTGTGATATAGTTTTAAATTCAGGAAATCTAATGCTTTTAGTTTTATTCTTAAGATTACTTTGGCTATCCTGGGTCTTTTGGGGTTCCATATTAATTTTGGGATTTTTTTTCCTGTATTTATAAAAAAAGCCATTCGGATTTTGATGGAGATAGCACTGAATCTGTAGTTTCCTTTGAATAGCAGGGACATTTTAATGTTTTAACAATATTAAATCTTCCAAATCCATGAACATGGGGTATATTTGAATATATTTGTATATTTATTTTTTTCGTAAGTATTTTGAAGTGTTTGGTGTACAAATCTCTTACCTCTTTAGTTAAGTTTAATCCTAAGTTATTTTATTCTTTGACAGCCTACCAAGACTGAATCATAAAGAAATAACTCTAAACCAACAAATAATGAGTGAGGAGATTGAGTCAATAATCAAAAACCTCTATATAAATTACTGGTTAATATTAGAGAAAGTGGGGGGAATCGATGTTTTGGACGGAGAGCTTTATGTAACTATAACTGGCATTGATCTTTAAAGAAGCACGATTTATTAGAGGTATTGTTTCTAACAAATTGAAATAAGACAGGAAACCCAACTACTAAAATCAGGGTCCTTTTGACTATTTTGATATTAAAAAATGGAGTCAGCATTTGTTGATTACCAAAAATATGTGTCTCATATTTTTTTAAAGATTTTATTTATTTATTTGACAGAGAGAGAGATCACAAGTAGGCAGAGAGAGGAGGGGAAGCAGGCTCCCTGCTGAGCAGAGAGCCTGATGCGGGGCTCGATCCCAGGACCCTGAGATCATGACCTGAGCCAAAGGCAGAGGCTTTAACCCACTGAGCCACCCAGGCGCCCCTGTGTCTCATATTTTAAATTTGCTTTTTGTTCAACAATATCAAAAGGAAACATTTTTCCCCCTCAGTCAAAGTGAGAAGATTCAAGCTTAAGATGCTGATCATTGCCAAAATTTGGACTTATAAAGTGACGGATTTGGAATTCATTCCAGAGCCTCCTGATTATCAACCTAGTGATCTTGTCCCTAACATGCATATAGCCGTCCCACGTGGATTCCAACCACTCTCATCACTGTCCTGCTGCAACTATTCCCAATAGATCAATGAAGTACATTTTGTAAAACTATAAAACTGCAAACCCTGAAAGTCCTCTCACCTGTCAGCTTTTCAAAAACTTTCTCAGCTCTAAGCTATGTAGATACAGTTTTGGGAAAACAAGTTGTGATTCAACAGGGGAATCTGGAAACTAAAGATCATTTTTAATGCTCTACACCTTTCTGTCATGGCAGGCAAAACACCCAGAAACACACACACATTTGTGAATATAATTTTAAACTGTATTAATTGTTAGAGCCATTTGTGAAGATAATCCATGTGATATGTTTTAAATTTGGAATATAGGGGTGCCTGGGTGGCTTAGTGGGTTAAAGCCTCTGCCTTGAGCTCAGGTCATGATCTCAGGGTCTTGCATAGGCCCCGCATCAAGCTCTCTGCTCAGCAGGGAGCCTGCTTGCCCTTCTCTCTCTGTCTGCTTCTCTGCCTACTTGTGATCTCTCTCTCTCTCTCTCTGTGTCAAATAAATAAATAAATAAAATCTTAAAAAAAAAAGAATATAAAAGACTTAGAACTAAAATACACACAAAAATAATTCTAGAATGATAAAGCATATAAATTGTCCTTTCAATAAATAAATAAAATCTTTAAATTTATAATATAGATAATATTAACCATAGGCTATTTATTTTATGGCATTGTAGTGATTATAAGCATTAGTATCATTACTAATATTATTTTAGTACGTATAATGTGTTAAGTATTGTAATAAATATTGCACATACATTATGCTCCCTCAATTCTTGTACAAATACTTGAAGAGTCACATGTTTAATAGCCATTAAAACAATTATAATAAAGGGTTAGTATACTAAATATATAAAAAATTTATAGGACTCAACATCCCCAAATCAAATAACCAAATTGAAAAATGGGCAGAAGACATGAACAGATATTTCTCCAAAGAAGATATATAGATTGCTCCCATACACAAGACAAGATCCCCAACATCACTCCTCATCAAGGAAATTCAAATCCAAACCACACTGAGATATCACCTCCCACCTCTCCAAAAGACTAAAATAGAAACACAGGAAAAAACAAATGTTAGTGAGTCTGGGAATAAAAAGGAACTCAGGTGCAGTCTTAGTGGAAACACAAGCTGATACAGCCACTGTGGAAAACAGTATGGAGGTTCCTCAAAATATTAAAAATAGAATTACCATATGAGCCAGTAATTCTATTAGTGAGAATTTACCCATATGAAAACACTAATTTAACAAGATATTTACCCTTATATTTATTGCAGCATTATTTGTAATAGCCAAATAATAGGAGCAATCCAAGTGTTCATTGAAAGATGAATGGATGCTGTATTTTGTCAAATGCTTTTTCTGCATCAATTGAGAGGACAATGTGGTTCTTCTCTTTTATTGAATTGTTCTATCACATTGATTGATTTGTGAATGCTGAACCACCTTGCATCCCAAGGGATAAATCCCACCTGGTCATGGTGTGGAGATGCCTGAAAAAATTAAAAATAGAGCTACCCTATGACCCTGCAATTGCATTATTGGGTATTTACCCCAAAGAAGTAGATGTAGTACAAAGAAGGGCCACAGGTACACTAATGTTCATAGCAGCAACATTTGGCCATAATCGCCAAACTGTGGAAAGAACCAAGATGCCCTTCAACAGATGACTGGATAAAGAAGATATGGCCCATATATACAATGGAATATTATGTCTCCATCAGAAAGGATGAATACCCATCTTCTGTATCAACATGGATGGGGCTGGAAATGATTATGCTGAATGAAATAAGTCAAGCAGAGAGGGTCAGTTATCATATGGCTTCACTTACATGTGGAGCATAAGGAAAAAGATGGAGGACATTGGGAAAAGGAAAGGAAGGGTGAATTGGGGGAAATCGGAGGGGGATATAAACCATGAGAGACTGTGGACTCTAAGAAACAAACTGAGGGTTTTGGAGGGGAAGAGGGTGTGGGGTTGGGTGAGCCTGGTGGTGGGTACTGAGGAGGGCATGTATTTCATGGAGCACTGGGTGTGGTACATGAGCAATGAATCTTGGAACACTGAAAAAATAAAATTAATTGAAAAAAAACAACCCTTAATACAAAAAAAAGACAGAAAAGAAAGAAAGAAGGATGAATGGATAAAGAGTGGTATAAATGTGTAATAGAATATTACTCAGCCATAAAAAAGAATGAAATCTTGTTATTTGCAACAAAATGGATTGATCCAGAGGGTATAGTGCTAAGTAAAATAAGTAAGAAAAGAAAAATACCATATGATTTCACTTGTGCATGGAATTTAAGAAACAGAACAAATGAAAAAAAGAAAAGAAACAAAAAGACAAACCAAAAACAGACTCTTAACTACAGAGAACAAATGGTTACCAGAGGGGAGGAAGAAGGGGAGGGCATTGAATAAAACAGGTGAAGGGGATTAAGAATACACTTTTTATGGTGAGTACTGAGTAAAGTATGGAAGTGTTGAAGCACTATATCATACACCTGAAACTAATATAACACTGTATATTAACAATATTGGAATTTAAACTAAAAAAAAAGAATTCAAAGAATGGATCAAAGGATGGGGACAGAGGCACATGGGTTGCTTTCTGTTGCTGCAGATCCAAAGCATTCATAACTAGTTATGCAAAGAGTACAAGAGCAACTACAGAAACTAGGCAGTCCCTAGGGACCTGGCTTACTGAGTCTCCCACATGCCTAATATGGCGTTCAGCAGTGAATACCAATGTCATTGTACACCCTTAGAGTGGGCCGATCAGAAGGAAAAAATATTGATATATGAAGATAATTCTTGGAATATCCGCTTCACCACACTGACTAAATTATGTATGTATGAATTGCCCCTTAG
The DNA here is from genome assembly GCA_028533885.1 of Nasua narica. Classification (NCBI taxonomy): domain Eukaryota; kingdom Metazoa; phylum Chordata; class Mammalia; order Carnivora; family Procyonidae; genus Nasua; species Nasua narica. Next base: position 21,908,528 of record CM052814.1, on the reverse strand, counting down.
GGACAGCCTATAGCAAATATTCTCCCCCTAGTTTCCTCAGTCTATTAATTTCCTGAATAAATAATTTGCATTGGCTAACTCTGGAATTAACTATATCTCAAAAGAAAATTTACAATAGTTGTCCACCAAGCAGGTTTTTTTTTCTTCCCCCAGCAGGTGCTATGTTTGAGTATAAATGAGTGATTGGAAAACTCTTAAGAAGTATCTAGGGAAAAATAACTTTAAGGAAGATTCTAAACAACTCTAAGAAGAAAATACTTTGAAGAAAACTACCATAACAAATAGGATTTTGCATAGTGCCTACATTTTGCTCTCAAGAAAAGATGGAATGTATAAAATAAAAGATAAGATTGTAAAGTAAAACTTTCAGGTGAAACACCCACTAAGATGGCTATAATCAAAAGAATGGAAAATAATAGGTCTCGGCAAGTATGCAGGACAATGGGAATCCCTGTGCACTGCTAGTGGGAAAAATGATTCTGTTGCTATCAAAAATAGTTTGGTGATTCCTCAAAAGTTAAAGATAGAATTACCATATGAGTCTAGCAAATCTACTCCTAGCAATACAACCCAAAGCACTGAAAACAAGGGCTCAAAGAAATGCTTGTTCATTGATGCTCACAGCAGCACTATCCACAAGCCAAAATGTCAATGTGGAAACAACCCGTGTATCAATGAATGGATGGACATAGAATGGAATGTTATTCAGTCATAAAAGGAATAAATGCTGCTTCATGCTAAAACATGGATGAACTTAAAAAACATTATGTTAAGTCAAGGAGGCAAGACACAAAAAGTCACATAATTTAAGATTCTATTTATATGAAACATCCAGAAAATGTAAATATACAGAAACAGAAAGCAGATGGGTGGTGTCAGAGACTAGGGGGTAGGGTAAATAGGGAACAACTGTTTAATGGGTATGAGGCTTTATTTTGGCATGATGGCAATGTTTTGGAACTATTTAGAAGCAATAGCTGAACAACATTGCAGATAAACTGTGTATATGCGTGTGTAGATGTGTGTGTGTGTGTGTGTGTGTGTGTGTTACCTTTCCTGTGTTTTTCTAATTGAGATATAATTGACATATAGTATTGTGTAAATTTAAGGTGTGCAACTTGTTGATTTAATACATTTATGTCTTACAATGTGATAACCACAATAGCATGATTAGCTAACACCTCATGCAATTATCATGTCTTTTTTGTGGCAAGAAATTCAGATCTATTTTCTTAGCAACTTTGAAGATAATAGGTTAGTTTGAACTTGACCCTATTCAATCCATTAATGTAAACTCCTTGTTTTTGGTGCAGAGGGGTATGATGATTTAATAAAAAATTCTAATGTTACAGATAAAACTTAGTGTCTCTAAACTAAATTTAGACTTCTCGAAAGCTCATTTCCAAGTCTTCCTTCAATAACGCATAAGAAGTGATTAAAGTGTTCAATTGCACAATCAGCTGACAAACAACAATCTACACGATGCATTTGAGAAAGGCATTAATTTCAGCATAGTACAAAGATGCTAAAATTAGCTTACTTGCGAGTAATTGTTTAATATCTTGTAAATACAAATGCAATTACTAATTTTCCTTGACCTTTCTGATTATGGATTTTGGATAAGGACATTCAAACTTCTATTAGAGAAAAACACTCTTCATATTGGATTATGAGTGACATTTTAAAATTATAATGATAGAATTTTTGTACTAATGATAAATTCTTATTTTCAAGGTAAAATAAACCCATATGATAGACAAAAATGGAAAGAATAAGGCATCGTTTTAAATCTCACTATTGGGGTCCTAGGTTGGTGCAGCTGGCTAAGCGTCTTACTCTTGGTTTCCACTCAGGTCATGATCTCAGGGTTTTGAGACTGAGCCCCCAAATGGGCTCTGCACTTGGGATGGAGTTGGCTTGGATTTCCCTCTCCCTCTCCCTCTGCCCTTCTCCCCATCCCTCACTCTCTGTCTCTCTCTCTCTCTTAAATGAATAAATAAACATTAAAAAAATAAATAAATCTCATTTTCAAGAATGTTAGTGAGCATTTGGTAAACATGATTCCAGATACTATAGTATGAGAGTCACAGTAAGTATCATAGAGTGATAAGAATAACACAACTAATATTAGTCTCAGAATTGTCTGAAACCAGTTTTTTGTAAGACCTAAGGACATATACATACTCATTGTCATTTCTGATATTACAAAATTGGTCTTTTTAATTCATTATATTCATTATTTTTAATTAACATGTATTCATAAATAAACATGTACTTGATTTCTAAAGCCTAACAACTTTAGTGATATCCTGCCAAACAATGTAGTCTCCTCTCATTTAAACTCAGAGTTTAGAATTGATTTTTCTATTATTACATCCCAGGTATGAATTATAAGTTTAGGGGTACATGTTGTTCTGAAATTAATGCTTTTGTTGCTATCCGGGTCAAGATCCCAGGATGCTTGGAGTAACACACAACCTCATGATCTCAGTTGTTTCATTTCTGCTTATACTACTTAAATATATTTTAAGATATATATTTATATATACTTATACTACTTATACATCAAGGGTGACCTTGGAATTCTGCCTAACATCATCATTATCCTTTCTCTGTTACCCAGGATAACAGAGAAGTCACTATCTGAAATGTTGCTGTTAGCCATGGGAGAAGGAAAACAAGTATCCTGGAGAGCCTCATGCTAGCAACTAAGTGCTCATTCTACACATCAACTCACAACTTTTCACTCACAACTTTTCACTCACAACTCACAACTTTTCACTCACAACTCATTGGCCACAAGTAATCTCTTGGCCCCATCTGGGTACAAGTAGAGAGGAATTACAATCTTACTCTAAACCTAAAGGGAGAATTGGAATACTCACGAACCAGCAATATTGATAACTATATGTGCCTCTTTCTTCCCTGGCCTCAGCTCTGCTGTACCTACCTTGTTTGATTCCTTAACACTTAATGCTTTTGCTGGTCATCTGAGGCTGCCCACAGATACACCTGTCTAGACACAGTTCTCATCCATTATGGCTCTACTCCTTACATGTCACGTGGAACTCAGGTTTCTGTCAAGATTCACAGTTTCTATGGCTGTACTGTACAAAGTCAAGCAACTATTCCTTCCACTCTGGAATTCCTTTTTTTTTAAATAAGATTTTATTTATTTATTTGAGAGACAGAGAAAGTGAGAGAGAGCATGAGAGGAGAGAAGGTTAGAGGCAGAAGCAGACTCCCCGTGGAGCCGGGAGCCCGATGTGGGACTCGATCCCAGAACTCAAGGATCATGACCTGAGCCAAAGGCAGTCGCTCAACCAACTGAGCCACCCAGGCGCCCCTGGAATTCTTTAGAACTTTCTGTATAATGTTTATTTTCCACCTTCCCCTTAGAGTTTCAACCCAAGACAAATGCATAGTGTTGGATATTTTTCAGAGATCGTTTGATCTCTTGCCTTATTACACTGGTTAAAACTTCAGTAAAAAATAAAACTTCAGTAAAAAAAAAAATTCAGTAAAAAACTTCAGAAGGAGAGTGATGGTATTGAAGAAACTTGACTTCTAATTGGTACCAGGGAAAACATTCAGTCTTCCACCATTAAGTGTATTGTTTGCTAGGGTTCTTTTAGTTTGTCTTTATTGGCCTGAGTGACATTAGCTTTTGAATTGGCTCTAGAAAAGTATGGCTTTTATAGATTATGTTTTTCTTCTTGGTGATTGGTAGAAGGAATGCTCTTTCCAGTTTTCTATATACTAAACAGAAACTAGAAATCTAGGGGTATATTCTCAAGTCCAGCATGTTGTTGTCATTCCTCTCAAATATATTGAGTATTTATATGGAATGCATTTTAAAAACATATAAATTTTTTAAACTGTGAAAGTTGTAGATGTTGCTGTTAAATCTTCAGACTTTGAACTAGAACTTATCTGAATTTACAGGGCAAAATAAATTTTAAAGATTCTATTTCTGAAGAAGTAGAATCAATTCCAAACTATTTTTCTTTAATAAGAAGCTATCAGTTGGTCACAGAACATAAAACAAGAATAAAAAAATAATTTATCTCTAGTAGCATAATTACCACAATCTTTTTGATAGTCCAAAACAAAAACAAAAATATAAAATCACCCAAGACAAAACACATCTTCAGAGTCCTGAATCTGGAGCAGTTGAAACATTAATTAGTTTCTTAAAATTCTTTCTACTTCTTTGTTACATGAAAATTACTTCTATTTGGTAATGTAAGTTAACACTTTACGCTACCTTGCTATTTTTTTAGTTTAAGTTTGACGTCTTCTCTTGATTTGGGAATTAATTATTTTTTTAAATTTCCTCTAATATCTAATTTACATTTTAATAAACAACATTCCTGTATGTTCTTTATTTTGGCATATACAAACTTGAAAATAAACTTTGTTTACCATTTCTCTGGACAAATTAATGGCTAACCAAGCAAAAGAACCTACTATATATCATACCTATTTTTATAAACCCAAACAGTCTATCTTCAGGAATTATAGTCTTAATCATCATGCTCTCAAATCTTTCTTAAGGTTCATCATACCATATAGGTTAATAACATTCACTTTTTTTTTTAATTTATCTTTGATTTGTTGTTTTTAGCCATGGTGTCTTTCTTTAAATAAAAACCTAAAAATTGTAAATAGAAGTATGTAGTTAAAAACTTGTGTGGCTCTTGCATCTGAAGTAGGGTAAGTGTCCTGGTACTTGGGACATGAGTTTCTCTTGCCCCTAACCTCCCTGGGTCTTGTACAGCTCATAAAAAGGATAAGTGAAATGTTTCTTTGGGTCATATTTTGAAAATACTAATCCAGGTGAAAGCTAATTTATTAAATATATATTTATTTATTTGAGAGAGAGAGAGAGAACACAGGAGGGAG
>CM052814.1:21882696-21903123 GCA_028533885.1 Nasua narica | reverse complement strand
TTATTCTAATATGCCCTGTCTAAAATAAGACTATATAAACAAAAAGGGAATAGTAAGCTGAGTATCTTTAAAAAGATCAAACTCAAAGAGTAAAGACTTTGTGTCCGCAGTCTTCTCCATTATGACAGCCCTACTCAGCAGATGTAGACACCTCTGGTTCAAGTGCTAATGGCTACCATTACTAAACTATAACTTCTTTGTGCTATTCGTGAAGATTTTTGTCATGGGATTATCAGTCCTGATTAAGGGAAATAAATGCGACTCTCTCCTTGAGCATTACAGTTCTCTTTATACATTAATGATTTGTCATTCGGTCAACATGTCAGTCTCTGAGAATTTGGCTAATGTGAGCCATTTCCACCAGGGTCATACTCCTTTGAGTACCTGCAAATACTACAAGCAGGTCCTAGAATTTAACCATATCTCAGTCAGCAACCCTGAGGCCTTGCCTGGACAGGGAGCCAGATTATTTATATGACAGGTATCAACTCGACCTCACCGATCTGTACGTTGAACATAAGGTTCTTTTGTTTAGTCTTTCTTTTGGTAACATTTTCTCTACTTTTAGCATAGTAGAAAGAATTGAGACTCTTACTAGCTCTGCTCTCACCAGAATATAAATTTCATCAGGAGAGTGAGCATTGGACTTTGTGAATATATGCTTTTTTTCAGAGTACTAAGCCACACTTTAAAAGAGATTTATGGTATCTTTGTGCTCTGAACAACTACTGGCACTTCTAAATGTTCCTAACCTTTCAAGAAAGCAAATTTAGCATCAGGAACACTGGCTGCCTAATTCAAAAATTTCAACCTTGCTAAGACTTTTTATTAAAATGTATATTTTAAATACTAAAAGTGATGTTATTATTTCCTGCAGTGCTACACCTAAATAAACCATAATTGTAACACTTAATGATTCAGAAAAAAGCCATAAACGAAGATACATAAATACCAGCACACATTATGAGATGAGAAATTTTCACAGCAAAATTCCAGCCACAGAACTGTTATGTAAAAAAATATATATAATTACGTGACTACTGTTTCTCTGTCTCTTTCAGGTGAGTTTTCTAAAGAGTAGTTGATGGGGCGTCTGTGTGGTTCAGTTGATTAAGTGTCTGCCTTCAGCTCAGGTCATCATCCCAGGGTTCTAGGATAGAGCCCCACATGGTGCTCCCTGCTTAGTGGGGAGCCTGCTTCTCCCTCTCCATCTGCCCTTCCCCCTGCTCATGCTCTTTTTCTCCGTCAAATAAATAAATAAAATCTTTTTTTTTAAAGATTTTATTTATTTATTTGCGAGACAGAGAAAGTGAAAGAGAGCATGAGAGGAGAGGTTAGAGGAAGAAGCAGACTCCCCATGGAGCTGGGAGCCCGATGTGGGACTCGATCCCAGAACTCAAGGATCATGACCTGAGCCGAAGGCAGTTGCTCAACCAACTGAGAGCCACCCAGGCACCCAATAAATAAAATCTTTAAAAAAAAAATGAAATTTTTTTTCAAAAATTTCAAAAAATTGAAATTGGAAACTTAAATATCCTTCAGCTAAATACTGCAACCAAATCCTAAATTCACCATCTCATAAATTAAAATTTAAGACATTGTTTCAAGGCTTTGGATGTGTCAAACTACACAAATGGCAGCTGAAGATCATAAAACCAGAGCAAAAACAGAAATATCCTCATTTTTTTTTCAATAATCTATTATCATCACTCATTTAAGCTGAATTTGAACCTAAGAAATTTTTCCCTGTGATGTCTCGGAAAGAAAAATACCCACTGGTAAATCTGTACTGATAGACTTTGTTTTTGTGTCTTAATTCTCTAATTCCTTTCTGTTGTCCTCAAAATCTTTCTCAAAAGTTGGAGTTGTTTTAACTATTTCGCCAGAAGAGCATGTTTCATTAGTGATAGCTATGGTCTTAACTGATGGTTGAGTAGCACTGGATTTTATCTAAAAAATCATGATAACAAGCAGTAATAAAATCGCTTGTCCTGGACATAACTTTTTATCATTTTTATTTCCCCTTTTTCTGATTCTCTGTTATGCAGTGAAAAAGGGTTTTATTTGGTCTGCAATTATAATGCTTTGGTCAAATGCTACAAATTTGTTTTCTAAAAATTTCTGTTGTTTTCTATAATTTTGACCATAATCTTTTATTAAGTCCATTTCATTTTTAAGATATGTCATGACCAAAGAAGTTGAAAAATACATCACAAAATTAGGATACATATGCACAGATCCATTCTAAGCGTAATACATCCTGTCAAAGAGGTAATCCTCTGAGGAATATATAAAATCATAAGGTGTTTAAATCTTAAAAAAAAATAAACATAATTATATTTCCTTTCTCATTGTTTAAATTCACGTGTTTCTGTTTTAAGTCATTTGATTCTTTATACTTTGACCCTTGGATTTAGATTTTCTTCTTTTTCTGTTATTGACTCTTCAATTGATTTTACTTCTATTACTTATACCTTAGTTAGGAAGATAGGCTATTTTTTCCTGGTTGAAGGATAAGGTTAACCTTGCATATGAAATATGGTATTTTTCAATAGTAGTCTTTAACAGTAGATGCATTAGAGAAAGAACTAGCTCTTCACACAACTGCTTGATGAGAATTGTAGTCTGTAACGTATGCACCGTATTGCTCTACACTCAAAAAAGAACATGAATGATTGCATTTGCAAGTCAATGAAAAGAGTGACGTGAAATTCTTTGTTATTAATGTTCTGCTAGATGGTCATTTACCTTAAAGAAGAAAATTTTTAGAAAATTGAAACAGTAAAAATGCAATTCAGAAGAACGTCTATTTCATCCCAAAGTTGCTCAAGAATATATTTATTAAAAGAGCCTAGGGATGCATTAAAAAAAAATCCACTCCTCCTGATACACAGAAAATCAAATACTCTAAACTATGTGTAAAGTACTTTTCCTTGTACATAAAATAATCTTTTGGTTTCATCATGCTGTGTTTAGTAGCTTTACTGTTTAGACTTAGTTACTCACATTTAACAAGCAGAAATTAAATAAACATGACCTGGCCACAGAAATTCTCCCAGTTCTTTCATAAGCATTGATGCAAAAACAGGTTACACGATCTCTTGTTCAAAAGAATTGTAGGGGTGGATAATTTCCTGTACTTGGGTGGCAGACAGAGAGAGGAGATAGATGTTTCCTCCTGAAACATTTCAGGAACTTTATATTAAATGTCTATAAAAGTATGTTTGTAAAGACACATTGGGTCCCAACATAAATTTTAGCAGATTAAAATTCTGTAAGGTTATGATAGTTCAAGTTTTGAGCATTTATTACTTCTTCATGAAACTTCTTGGAGTCTTGGAAAAAGATTTATGTTTAGTGTAAATATTTTTGGTATATTGCAATAGAAAATATAAACTATCCTTTTAAAACATACATTTATTTATTTATTTATTTATTTATTTATTTATTTATTTATATACTCACAGTCAATATTCTTAAAATTTTTATTCTTTCAGGCATGAAATTGTTCAAAAGGTGGTTTGAACAGTGGTCATGTCCACAATGTTAAAAATGTGTATTAAGTCTTTCCTACTAGTGAGGCTGTTTAATTGGACTGATCTTTGGCCTATTTGGACATTCTGAGCATGTATACAAATAAAGAATATCTTAGTGACCTAGGATGAGGAAGGATTTCTTAAATAAAAATTCAGTGAAATAAGCCAATTACAGAAAGATTAATACTGCACGATTCTACTTATATGAGGTATACAAATTAGTTCATATAATCAAATTGTGGAATGGTGGTTGCTAGAATTTGAGGAGAGAGGAAAAAGAAATTACTAGCCAAAAGGCACAAAGTTTCAGGTAAGCAAGATGAATGAGTTTATAGATCTTCTGTATAATGTTATGCTGATAGTAGTACAGTATTATACACTTGATAATTTGTTAAAAGAGCAGATCTCATATTAACTGTTCTAACCACAGTAAAATGAAGTTAAAGTTTAAAATATGAAATTTCAAAAGCAAAACATAGTGCAAAATTTTAATAAGATTATAATAAAATAAAATATTTTTCCTTAATAAGATATATTATAAATTAATAGAAAGATAATAAATTTAATAAGATACTTGCAACGTTTAAAACTGACCATGGTTAATATCTAGAATGTACAAAGACTTCTGCAAGTTAACAAGAGGACAAAGACTCAAGAGGAAAATAGGTAATAATAAAGATAAGCAATTTATAAAAGGAAACCCTTAATAATAATCAAATACCTGTTCAAAATAATTAATATTCAGACACACAAATTAAAATAAAATTAGATAATTAATATCTATTACACTGATAAAAAGTAGAAGGTAAAAAATTTAATTGTTGGTGAATACTGGGAGTGAGATCCTAATGTGCTGCTGGCTTGCCAGAGTGTAGAGAACAGTAATTCTTGAAATCAATCTACCAACACTTAGGCAAATTAAGTATAGACATATTTATAATATAGCACTACTATTACAGGGTATATATCACAAAAAAATCCCCAGTGTTCCAAGGGGTTATGTAAAAGTACATTCATTGAACATTATTTGCAGTGCAGGGATTTGGAGATGATATGGCTTTCCATCATCAGAAAATGGATGGATAAAACATAGTGGGTGGGTACCATGAACTATTATTCAGCAATTAGAAGCAATGAAGATAAAACATAATGTACTAAATGTACATATAACAATGGAGTTGTGTTCTATGGGGAAAAATATGTGAGAAATAATAACAAATAGGAAATGATTAGGGAGTGGGAGATACAGGCTTCCAGTTATGGAATAAATAAGTCATGGGGATGAAAGGTACAGCCTAGGGAATGTAGTCAATGATATTGTAATAGTGTTGAATGGTGACAGATAGCAGATAGATTTGTGGTGAGCATAGCATAATGTATAGAGAAGTTGAATTACTATGTTGTACATCTGAAACTAATGTAACATTAGTTTACATTATCAACTATAATCGAATATTATCAACTATAATCAAATGAAACAAACACAGAATTAAATATGTTCCCATAAAATAAAAATATGCATTTTATTAGAACATACATAAATAAGAATATATATAATTAACACAAAATAATGGTGGTCTATCGTAATAGGAAAACTGGCAGGTACATACAGATTGACTTCCAAAGGCCGAAGGAGCCATAAGACCAAAGAGAAAAGAATGACTAGTCCAGCTTGACAGGAAAGGGTTTATTAAGGAGATTTATAGACACCTGTCTTGGCCTGCTACAAGTTGAGATCTCCACAACCCTACCTCCAGTAAGTAAGACCTGCTTTTATGGCCTCTGAGGTTGGAACTACAGGCTTGGAGATTACCCAAGGGGAGAATGTTTGAGAATAGATGTGTGTCATAGTCCTATCAACAAGAGTAGATCGAGGACCTTATGGCCTGAAGGTATACTGAAGGGTGTGGTTAAACAAAAAGAAAGAATATGGGAAGTAGAAAGCTGTGCTTTAGAAGATTTCAGGTCACAGAGAGGTCATCATGGCTGATTTGTCCAAGATGGTGTTAGTCTGGTTCACACAGAGCCCCATAAAGCCTGAGAAGTTTTCAAGTAGTCAAGCAATTGAGGTGTATATGCCTTCCTGAGCTAAGAAGTATTAGAGGTCTGGGACTTCAAAGAAGAGGAAGACAATTCACAGGAAGATGGGAAGAGAAATGTTTGGTAAACAAATGTTTGCTGTGCCCTGCAGATAAGATTTTCTGATGTAAAAAGTTATCTGTGGCAGGAGCTTTCTTCCTGGTACAGGCACCTGTAGAGAGCAAGATGGAATTACTCTTGTCAAGCAGCCAAGGGCATTGCAGCTAGGACCAGATATTGCCAAAACCAGCCTAGACTGACAGCGCGCAGAACCGGTAACCGGAAGACTCTTTAAAAAGGGAGGACTTTCTCGCAAACTATCAGTCTCCAGATGCTGACCCTTTACACATCTGACCACATCAACAAGGCAACTACCACTGAAGGCTCTGTCCCACTCATCTCCAAACATAACAAGAGATTCTCCTCTGCTTGAACATGATAAGCAGCACTCACCAAGAGCTGATTGGGACTGGACCAAGGCTTCGTAGCAACCCAGCACTCATCGACAGACTTCATGTTTGTTTCCTTAACTTCTGATCCCTTCCATATCTTGTTTGTGGTGTAACTTTGTATTGTGCTTTGCTTTGGCTGACTTGTGTAAGAAGCCAAGTTAGATGTACAGTGAGATGTCATTGAGTTTGGAATCCTGAACCTGTCTTACAATTATGTTAACTTTGCATTATGATCGAATAAAGCTGACATTTGTGGAAACACACAACTCGGGTGCGCCTTCATAGCATGGTTGCAACAGCCCCCTATTCATTCTTTAAGGCAGTTAAGGGGGAGGTGAAAGCTCTTGCTGAGTCTGTAGGGCTTTGATTGTCTTTAGGTCAAAATAATCCCCACATCCAAGTGGCACATTCTGGGTGGCCTGCTCTGAAAACCCTCATAATGATAAATTGACATAGCTGAAGTAAAAAATATATATGTTATGTATATAATTATTAAATAAATATCAAAATCTTTAATATAGAAATTTAGGAATATGTGTTCATTCCTATAGCTTGCCTTCTTTTTGACTGCATAACATTATAACTTTATACATATAACCCTGCAATGTTAAGTTTTTTCTTAGGTATTTTATATTTTTATTGTTATTATGAATAGGATTCATCTCCTTTATAGTTCTAACTTGTCAAATATGCCATATAAAGAAAATAATTTATTCTATCTCTAAGGATTTTTTAATCAAATATATATGAATTATTTGATTAATTCTAAGAGTTTTCATGTAATTCTCTTGGATTTTATAGGCAAGTAAGCATTTCTTGAGTAGGAAACATAATTTGTGTTCCTATTTTCAATATTTATAAGATTATTTTCTTCTGTAACTGAATTGTTTTTGAAATATCAAAGCTATTTTGAACAAGCCATCACCATTTTGTTACTCATTTTCATTTTCAATATTTATATGATGTTTTTCTTTACAACTGAATTGTTGGGACATAAAAGCTATTTTAAACAAAAGTGGTGATTTTTGCCATCAATATCTTGTTTTTCTACTCTCAGTTTTTGGTATGATTTTGGCTTTCATTATGAGATAGATATTCTTTGTCATATTGTAAAATTTTCTTTTTATTCATAGTTTATGATGTTTTTTCTTTGCTATCTGTATAATTTTCCCAACTGCAATCTGATGCAATTAACTGAAAAACCTCTAAGATAGAAATTATACATTTTTAATGGAAAAGATTCAAAAGCTATGCAGATTATTACATAAAGTGGACTATTACACAACATGATCCCAAACATGTGTAGGATTTATGGGTTCCTTTATGTTTACTAAGGGGATAGAGAGTACATTAGTTTCTTACTGCTATCTAGAAAATTACTAGAAACTCATCCTAAACAGCACACATTTATTATCTTACCTTTTCTGAAGGTCAGAAGTCCAAGCACGGTGTAGCTGGATCTGCTCAGGGTATTGGCTGGGATGCAGTTCTTATCTGGGACTCATGGTCTTCTAGGCTCACTGGTTATTAGAAAAATTTATTTGCATGTAGTTACAGAATTGAGGTTAGCTTTGTTCAGAGACCATTCTCAGCAACTAGAGGCTGCTTGCAGTTCCTTGGTCCGTGGCACCCATAGGCAGTTCATAGTTTAATGTCAACTAATTGTGGACCTTTATTACATGTGCAAAATCCCTTTATAGCAATATTTAGATAAATTTTTGATTGAATACCTAAAGGAAGGTATGTGAACACAAAAAGGGATTTTAGGGTACCGCCTTAGAATTCTGCCTATCACCAGTTCTGTAGGATAAAATATCTACACTGCGTGAGAATCCTGTCATGGGTGAGATGTTCCCTTCACTATTAGAGAATTTTATATATTCTTTCCTTTGTAAGAAATCACTCAATGGGGTACTTCTCAAGATTAGTGTAACTAAGCTCTTTCTCACATTTGGTCTATAAGATACACTCACTTATCTTTCCTCCTAATTATTGTTAGTGATATTAACATGTATCACTGGAGTGTTATTGTGGGTTTTTTTTTTTTTTTGCCAAATTTCTCTTTAAATTTGCTATTTTTTTCTTATAATACTCTTTTGAAATTGAGTCACACAATCCAGCACACATTCTAGGGGAAGTGAACTAAACTCTCTCTCTGGGGATGGATTAGAGAGAATGTATCTACATATAGTATTTGTAATTTTCTATAAAGATGACTTGTCCTCTGTTCCTACTTACTTATTTAAATCAACATGCACTCATAAATGTTTATTTTATTCTTTGTGTTCTAATCTATTATTTTAATATTTATTTTGCTCAATAATCAAATAATATTTAATATTGCTCAAGTCATTCCAGCTTTGACAGTTGGGAGTTTGTTCAGTTTGGCTTCTGGGCAGAACTGGCCTCCTGGGCATGAGAACTCCATAGTTGCACTGACTGCACACTCCTTAATAACCATCACCAGGCTCAGCCATCCTCCCACCCACCTATCCTCCCACCACCTCCCTTCTAAAACCCTCAGTTTGTTTCCCCAAGTCCATAGTCTCTCATGGTTCATCTCCCCCTCCAATTTTCTCCCCTTTTCATTAGCCATCAAGGAAATTCAAATCAAAACCACATTGAGATACCACCTTACACCAGTTAGAATGGCAAAAATTGACAAGGCAAGAAACAACAAATGCTGGAGAAGTTGTGGAGAAAGGGGAACACTTTTACACTGTTGCTGGGAATGCAAGTTGGTGCAGCCACTTTGGAAAACAGTGTGGAGGTTCCTCAAAAAATTAAAGATAGAGCTACACTATGACCCAAGAATTGTACTACTGGGTATTTACCCCAAAGATATAGATGTAGTGAAAAGAGGGGCCAAATGCACTCCAAAGTTCATAGCAGCAATTTCCAAAATAGCCAAAATGTGGAAAGAGGCGAGATGCCCTTCAACAGATGAATGGAAAAAGAAGGTGTGGTCCATATACGCAATGGAATATTACGCTATGATTCTTTTGATCAATTCATCACTATCTCAGATATTCAATCACTCTTAAACAATATGCAAACAATGTTAAAACAGGGCAGAGCTTTTGAAATTTCTCTTATTTTATCAGATTTCTCTTTGGGCCATACATCAGGATTCTGCCTATATTTGTAGCTGAATTGAGGTTGAGAAAATACTTTGCATATTCAGCCTCCATTGTGAGGAGTAAACTCTGAGAACAAAATAAGAAAAACTGTTGAGGAGGAATGGGAAAGAGGTGGAGGTATGCAATGAACAGCATATATTGGCCAAGTAACAACCCAGTGGTAGCTCAGAGTACCTGAGCACCCAGCGATTCAGGAGCTGGAACTAAAACTACATAATCTCTCTTTTAATCCATCTTTTATACCTTATCATGAATTCTTGATTTTTATTCTCAGAACAGAGAATCCTTCATACAACTGTTAATAGAACCGTAAGCTTTTTGCTTTCCAAATGCAGTTGAATTTTTTTCCCTTAAGCTTCCAAATAAGAATTCCACAGAAGACCTTTAATTGTCACTGATGGGATGATATTTGCACTATTTAGAGTATTCGTTTTTTTGTTAAAGTAGAACATTATGATTGACTAGGCCTGTTACATGCTTGACACCTTGGGTTAATAGGGAGGGGGCACGTTGGGGTAGAGAAATAAGGGAATAAAGTTCACAACTTCATCAGAAGTATTGACAAGATTAAGGGTGTTTTCTCAAAAGGAATTTTTCCTAATACACTTATTGATTCAATTTGGTGAGCTTCAGTTGTTAATTAGATTTTTTTAACATTGGATTTTTAGGTTCATTACATCTTTTCTATTTCAATCAGCATTCTCTTTATTTGTTTTATTTCTCTTCTGGTTCATTTCATCCGTCTCAATTGTCTTTCATATCAGCTTATTTCATAGTGTACATAAAAAAAGAGATTTTTAGGGGAACACAATGCAGAAATACAATAAAATTATATTCAGCTATCTCTAGTTTATAATCCGTATCCTTCTCATTACATCTTGAGTAAAAAGTTCCCTATTACTTTATGTTTCAAACTGCATTCACCGGTTCTATAATGGTGTTTTTGATTTGCATTTCCTCTTTTTAAATGAGAAGAGTTCTGACCCTAGCTGATTTGGGGATTATTCTCATCCCTGGGCGATAGCATTTAAAATATACTTTAGGTTAAACTCATTAGCAAGAAGGCAAGCAAAATAGTATCCACATGGGGAAAGTGGGTGAGGAATGGTGGTAGGCAGACCAGAGCAAGTGTTGGAGTTTCAGCAAGCCCAGGAAGCCTTGATAAAAAGGCTGATGAGTACATACAAGGTGAAGTGGGGCATTATGGAATGAGGTAGTGTGGCAGGGGTGTCAGAACCCAAGTGGATAATCTAGAGATGGAAATGGAGGGGTAGGCAGTTGGACATCATGTAGTGAAGGAGGTAATTACATGGGCATAGGGGATTGGTTATATAGAGTAAGATTAATTTTAGAAAAAATAACTTTATATTAACAACAATGTGAGTTAAGTTTCTCACTTTCAGAAAAGGTAACTTAAAATATGGAAATGAAGCTAGCTAGATGAACACTGTGATGAGGTTTTCAATAAATATAAAAGATATATTGATAGAGATACTATCACTCAACTGTGTCTCTTTAAAAATTCAACTAACCAGTTAAAATTTTCTCTTGATCACTCTGTCTAAAATAACAATACCTCGTTTTTATCTGTCTTACAACATTTTATTTTTCTTTATGACATAGTTCAGAAGAAGTTTTAAGAGAGAACATCAGTTGCAAAAATCTTGAGTAGGAAGCATGTTTGTTCTGTTTGGGCAAAAAGCCAAGAGGCCAAAGGTATAGAATAAAATACAAAGGGACAGGGAGGAAAAGAGAGAGAGGGACAGAAAAGATAAGGCCAGAAATCTGACAGAGGCTCATCATGGAGGGCTTCATAGACCACGGACAAGACTTTTGAATTTTATTTTATGGGAAATAAATCCTAGTTTTGACCATAATTCTGGTGCAGCTTATATTTTAAAGTATCACTCCTACTGCTACGTAGAAAGTAACTTGCCTTGCAAGAAAGGGAATAAGAAAACCAATTCAAGGTGAGAGATAATAATGGTTTGGTCTGCAGTTAATAGTGGTGAAATTATTCAGAGGGTAACCAGCATTTATTGGCTGAATTTTTGTGGGGTCCATGTGAAATAAACCAAGCAGGGATGATGCCAAGTTTGGGGAATATTGGTATCACCCACAGAAACTTTGATAGAAAAGCAGGATTAAAGGCAGAAATCTAGGTTTTTTGGTATATTTATTTTTAAATGCCTGTTAGAACTCCAAGTGAAGATGACAAGTAGGGATTCTGGAAATTATGGGAAAGGTAAGGGTATAAAAGTAGAGATGACCTATTTAAGAAGGTATTAAAACTTATGTCAGATTACCTGGGGGATAATAATACATGGAGAAGAAAAGTGGTTCTCAGACTGAGTCTTGAGTTATCCCAAGACTCAGATGTCTAGAAGATGGAAAGGAACAAAGGATTTTCAGAAGGATTGATATAAAGAAGGAGCACCAAAAAAAAAAAAATAGTGTTGGGTAAATGAAATATCTCATTTTGTGTATGCCCCCTCATATCTGTCTATATGGTTTTGTTTTTCTGGAGTTCAAAGCTAAAAAATATTTATTTTTTTCTTGAAGCTTACTAATGCTTACAAGGCTGTAACTTGCTGAGAGCAATTATCAAGAGAGGGGAGGTTGAGTCAATCACCAACGGTCAATGATTTAATCAATCATGTCTAAGTAATGAAGCCTCCATCAAAAACCCAAGAGGACCGGGTTTGGAGAGTTTATGGGTTGGTGACCACGTGGAGATTTGTGGAGGAGTGGAATACCAGATGAGAGCATGGAAGCTCAGTGCCCTTTCCCCATACCTTCCCCTGTGCCTCTTTTCCATCTGGCTATTCTTGAATTATATCATTTTATAACCTAGTAATCTAGTAAGTGAAGTATTTCTGTGACCCCCTTTACAAATTAATCATATCAGAGGAGGGGGGTATTGGAATCTCCAATTTTGTTTCCAGTCACTCAGAAGCAGAGGTCACAACCTGGACTTGTGACTGGCATCTAAAGGGTGTAGAGGGGGGAAACAGTCTTATGAGACTGAACCCTTAACCTGTGGGGTCTGATGCTATCTCTGGGTGGATAGTCAGAAGTGAGTCAAATTATAGGATGCCCAGCTGAGAATTGTTTGTTGGTGGTGTGGGTAGAAATTGGATACCGGTATCATTTTAAAATTTTATTTCAAATGATCATCCCTAATTTCACCGATAGCTCTTCATTTAACATGGTCTTAATTTTCTTCAACAGGTTTACCCCAATGAATCACCATATAGTATCTCTTTTCTTAATCTAAATTACAGTAGCTTAATTATTCATGACTGAGCTTGAAACTTTTAATGCCTTTTGTTTTCAGGAAATGTAAATGTTATCAATAGATGGATTATGACAGTAAGAATATAGAAAAAATATAACTCATTTAAACTAGCCTACCAAGGTTATTAATGTTTGCAAAACACATGGCTGATTTTTTTTCTTGTATGAACATTTTTTTTCTCTCAGGAAACTATTTTGAAGTGAATACATGATAAAATAGTTTGAGTAAAATTGCTATTCTTACTAATCTGGGAAAAACTATATTTGTTTATAATACATATTCTAATTCTAAAGGCTAATGTCTAGATATTTTACATTTGGAAGTGTTATTTGATAATATCGAATAAAGTAAGCACCTACTATCAGGACTTTTCAAAAATGTTTAAATGCACAATATTATCTAACAGTCATAGAAACTCAAAAGAGTTTCATTAAAGAGTTTCATTTCCTAAACAGATGGTATTGAGACCCTAATATGGGCTGGACTCTAGGTGCTTGGGATATACCAGTGAACAAAGCGAATATTCCTGTCCATCTACGGCTTATATTTTAGAAGGATGGTGAGTAAATCAAGGCTTTTGGTTATTCAAACTTTTCCTAGGGTCACAAAGTGGTAGAAGCAGAACTGTGGAAATTCTAATCCAGTGGAGCTCTAGTCAGATAGTGTTAAAAATAATTTTTTCCTTTTATTATTTTGTTTGTTTCTAGGACAAAAATAAGGAATCATAAATTTTAAGAATTTTTTTTCATAGTTATCATAATCAGGAGCCCTGAGTCTGTCACAATGTAACATCTTCTGATCTGTCAAAAATATAAAATGTTAAATTATGGATGCTATTAACTACTCCACATTAATTTTTCCTTTTGTAAAATGATAAAACAGTGTAAGCTTTGAGACGAATATATATGTTTGCTACCCAAAGGTAGCAATCACTGTGAATGTCTTTCAAAGATGAATAATATTCAAAGTAGTGTTACTGTAAATCCCATTCAGTTGCTAATTCTAGAAAGATTTCATTATACTATATTAATCTGAACATAAAAGCATCCTTCAAATGCTAATAATTACCATGCATAATTTTACTGAAATCACAAGACTTCAAATATTTTCTATTTGTAAATTTGTAAATTTGTTTTTTTATGAGTTTGATACTTCTCTAGCTAAAAGGAAAAATAGTTATATATATTTTAATAGTATCATGTTACATATAAAATGTATAACAAAAGATTTAATCAACTTAAAATTAAAAGAAGCTTACTAAAGAACTTTAAATGATGATTTCTGATCATTGTAAAGTTTTCTCTTTTTTTAATTACTTACTCTGTATACATAAAAATTCATTCTTCCTTAGGCATCATTGTAGAGTGGTCTCTTGTAGGGATGCTGTCTCCTATTTTTTGCATGGTGAATACTGCTAAAGGAAAAATATATATTCCATAGCATTATTAGGACACAGTAAGACAGACATTATCCAAGGGTAAAGCTATCATGATAGGTATAAAGACCACTACAATGGAATTCTGCAGCAGGAGAGAGAGATCAGTTTTAACTCTGAATAAATACAACATGGGCAAGTAGGAATGTATAGGCAAGGAGCAAGGCAGGGTTCAGTGGATGGAGAATTACTAAGTGAACTCACTAACATAAGGGGTAAGGGAGGAGTCTAGAGAAACTGGCATAAGGATGTTCTTGCTGAAGGCAGACTGAGACATCACTTGGGGGATGGTGAAAAAACTTGGAATCTAATCAGATATTGAAGGTGGTCCTTTTGGTTAAACTTATTTATTAAGATTCTGGCTAAAATTAGACAATGCAGAGAGGAACATCAAAGTAGACCTTGTTGAAAAGTTCGGGGGAGCCTGACCATCAGCCTAGGAGAGGAAGTACATCAATCCCTACTCATCTTCCAGGACTTGTGTCGTTTTCTCAGTGAGACCCCCTCAGATTCTCCAGATCACACAATCCAACATATCTCCTTCCCATCCCGCTTCCACCCAAAATATTATTCTCTCTGATAGTGTCTGGTCATTTTCCTTCATTTATCTTAACACCAATTGTATCTTTATATGTATAATGTGCAGCCTATTGTTTTAAGCTTATTAGGATCACATGTCTACCATATGTGTTTTATCTATCAGGGTATATTTAACACTGAACTCAGGTCTGGCATGTAGTAAATTATCAACTTCTGGGTCAAGCTAAAAATGATGGAGAATGAGTTAAAGAAATTATGCATTTATCTGAAATTTAACTAATTCTCTTATATCAATTTGATAGATTATATTACAAATGGTTTTAGCATTATTCATCTGTATATATGCAGTTTATGTACAATGTAGTTCACAACTTTTGAAGAGAAACACCTTTCTGATTAATTAATTAATTAGACTTCCTGATGAAATTTCCATAATTGCCATGACTATGAACTTATTTTATCTTTCCAACAATTTTATGAAATAAGTGCCTTTATTTTCTTCCTAGAAATGAGCAAATTGAGGCACAATTTGCTTGACCAATATTGCCTAACCAATATTCATTCCCTTCTTCTTTTAGCACTAAAATCCTCTTCTTAATAATTCATTCATCCTTCCACCAAGTGTCTGAGGGAAAAAGGACTCTTACTTTTCCTTCAGATATAAAGGCTGCTTGATTCTAAAGCAAGGATATTCCTCTTCCCTTTGCCAGTGATTGGTTTAGGGGTTAGCACATGATCCACGTCTGGCCAATGAGCTATATAGACAAGTCTGCTAGTATTTCTGGTCAGATTTTCCTGTTTTGTTTAAGGAGAGACCTAGGAGAAGCAATTCCTATTCTGCCTCAGGTAATTATTATGTCTTGATGTAATTTCCGTAATTGCCATGACTATGAAAGGAGCCATACTGAGGGCAAAGCTGTTACCCTGATAACAAAACGGGGAGAAATAATCTGGGTCCTTGATGTCATCATTGTACTATTGAATTAACCAGCTCTGAAGACAGCTGGCTTTGAATTTCTGTAGTGAAAGCCAGTTTGAAAGAATTTTTCTTGTGTTTTCAGCCAAAGGTTGTGGAATGCATTTTCAAAACAGTAATGTATAACATTCGGGATGTATGAGCGAATACTGTTTCGATAAAATGTTTAATCTGTGTAATCATCAATGTTACTTTGGTCAGCAAAGTGATTATCTGATTGTGCATTAGTGCAGAATGAAAGAGATGCAAGTTTAGTTGGATTGGGTAAAAAAAAACATGCAATTATCTACTGTTTTCCCATTAAAAATCTTCATAAATTACTTTATGCCAAACAACTTAATAGCTATGCCACAGCTGGAGCTGAAAACCATCATCTGACACTGTGGGAGTCAAAATGTGTTATGGGATCAAACTTATGAACTTCTTTCCTTTCACAGTGAATTAGCTAAAATATTGATGGTTTAATGAGTAATGTTGATAATGATTAGCAAGTGTATGCCATAGGATGTCTGCCTAATTTTCATGGCACATGACATTAAAATAATTTTCATGAGCTCTTCCCTAGCTTGATTGCTATATTTGTGAGACTCTTGTGGCATCATTAGCTATATTACATAAGCCATTAAAAATAATCATAGGTTATTAATATAAAGTTCTCTGTGTGTGTATGTATGTATGTGTATATATATATATATATATACGATACTTTTCTAGGGGCCTTACATATGTGAACTTATTTTATCTTTCCAACAATTTTATGAAATAAGTGCCTTTATTCTCTTCCTAGAAATGAGCAAATTGAGGCACAGGTTTTCTTAGTTCCCTTGTTCCTTCAGCTAGGCTGTGGAGCTGGACAGTTTGATTCTACTCTTAACTGCGAAGTTGATTCCTTCTTGTTAGATAAAAAACATACAAATGACAACTAGAGAATGAATACTAGATTTTTTTCCTTTTTTTTATCATGTTCTGTTAGTCACTATGTAGTACATCATTAGTTTTTGATGTAGAGTTCAATGATTCATTAGTTGTGTATAATATCCAGTGCTCATCACAACATGTGTCCTCCTTAATACCCATCACCCTGTTACTCCATGTCCCCAACCCCATCCCCTCTGAAACCCTCAGTTTATTTCCTGGGGTCTGTAGTCTCTCATGGTTCTTCTTCCTCTCTGATTTCTCCCCTTTCAGATTTCCATCCCTTCCCCTATGGTCCTCCATACTATTGCTTATGTTTCACATATGAGTTAAACCATATGAAAATTGTCTTTCTCTGCTTAACTTATTAGCATAATCCCCTCCAGTTCCATCCACATCCATGCAAATGGTGGGTATTCATCCTTTGATGACTGAGTAATATTCCATTGTGTATATATATCACATCTTCTTTATCTGTTCATCTGTTGAGGGGCATCTCAGCTCCTTCCAAAGTTTGGCTATTGTGGACCTCGCTGCTATAAACATTGGGGTGCTTGTTCCCCTTCAAGAATTAGTATTTTAAATCCTTTTGTTAAATCTACACGGAGTTTGTTTGGTATTTGAAACAATAACTAAAATACTCTTTCACACTACTAGTACACAAAGTTATTTTATTAAATTGAATACATATTGCTTTTAAAAAGGTTCCTATAGCTTAGCCTTAAGAGATTTTTGCTTGACCTCACAGCCTTGAGATCAAGACCTGAACCGAAATCCAGAGTGAAATGCTTAACCAACTGGCCTACCCAGGTGCCCCCAAACTTAAGAAATTTCTATACCTAAAAGTTAATTGTGTTACAAAATGGAAATCTGCTTTAATAAACAGTCATTGATCTTGATAACTATTATTTATAAATTTATGATTATTGTCTGGTCTATCTGCAAAAATGAAATTTGGTTAAATTGTCAATACAATTCATTAAGTTTCCTCTGCAGGTGCATCAGTACTTTATTTAAAATCAATTTACAGAATATACTTTGAAACAAATTACCTATTCAAATGATAAACCATAATGAGTAATACTCCCAAAGTTTCAAAGTAAAAGTTTTTTCTTTTCCTTCCAAAAGTAAGTTTTCATCCAAGGTTGAAAGATTAAGCATTATAACAAGGAAATTTAGGAGATGATAGTAAAGCCATTAATTATGTAAGTGTATTAAAAATAATAAGACATAAGGGAAATTTGATTAATGGCTAAATATTAGATTTAAATAATTATGATCTTCAGCGCATTATGATATATTCATATATATGTGATATATTCATGATCAATGTTCTCCCTTTACATATCTTCCCATTTATCTTAGACTTGTACACATCATACATTTATGCAGCCAAAAATATTACTAGAAATACGCCTTTGTCACATATTCTATTATTTTAAACACAAGTATGTACTCTAGGTGGTGCATTCTTATAAAAAGCCATTACATATGAAGAAATATTTTTAAAATTTTAGAGCCCCACAGCAATTAAGCTTATAATAAATAGTATTATTTATACATTGATAAATATTACACTCATAAGTAGTCATCCTGGACTGAAGAAACATTTAAGTGCTTATTATGTATGTAGAGGAAGACACCTTTATAAAAAAAAGTTGTGCACATTGCCCTTAGGAAATTAACACTTTGATGGCAAAAGTTTATATTCAGTTGGCACAATGTCAGGTAGTCATAGGAACAATGCAATTGAAATCTCACAACATAATTATGTGTCAATTATTATTTTCATTTTTTAAATAAATGTTCAAGAAGGTAAGAAACTTGTTCAAGGTTACACACTGTCATTGCAATTAGAGAGACTTTCCCCCAGGTCCTTCTACTACTTTGATTGTTTCCTAACCTCACTTACCATTTATAATTTCCACACTGCAGTTAGAGTAGAGTGATAGTCCTAAAATTAAAACAAAAACAAAAACAAAAAAACCCTGCTACTCTGTCCTATTTAAACTATAGCAAGTGCTGCCAATTGCTTTCAGAATTAGATCCAGTTTCCTCAATTCGTATAACAAGAGTATAGTTTATCCCTCTGCTACTTCGGGGAAAGATCTTTAGCTAGTGCCGATTAATTTGACCCAAATACTGGTTTGGGAAGTAAGGATGCTAGCAAGGATTTTCCTTCCATACCACCGACTTTGAAGGACTTAATTATTAGTTGAGAATTATTGACACTATTCTAAGTTTAATAGTAGATGTTTAGGAGTCCGTTCTATTTCTTGAGGGACTTATGAATGTCCTTGGTGATGGAAAAACGTTAATACATGGAGGAGTAGAAAGGGACTCAGGTCTTGGGCATGGTGAGTATGTTAGGTTTTCAGCCATTGATGGATGATCAGCTTTGGACCTGAAGGAAGCTAGCTGATAAGACAATCCAGGTATCTTCTCAGATTCAGGCAGTGTAAATGCTACCATGCACAAAGAGCTTGTGTGGGAACTGTCTGGGCTCTGGGGTATAGTGATGGACTCACAGAGGTAATAACTGGGGCATCTCATGATAGTCTTTCCACTTCTGTCCACAAAGACCCTGATAGTCCTATCCAACTCTTCTGAACCTACAGTCTCCATCTCTCTTTGCTTCCACTAAGAATTCCTCTTTCCTGCCTGGAGCAAGGGTAGTAGGTGAGAAAAAAAAGGGGGGGGGGTTCTTGCAATATTGTATGCTTCTTCTTTGTTTATCCAAATCTGTCATCTCGGGTAATAAGTGCATTCTTTCTTTAAAATATGAGTTTAAAGAATCCATTTCCACTTCTCTCTCCCTTTCTCCCTTACCTGCTTTCCCTCCCCTTCTTCATTTCTTTGTGATTTTTCTTTAGACATATATTCTACTAAGAGAAATACAGGGTACAGAGTGTCTAGAAGGAAAAAAAATGGTCAAAGTGGTAAGAGACATACTATCAATACTTAGGTCAAAATGGCCTTAGTCTGACATATTGATTGGTGACCTACTCCTTTCTCAATTCCCATTAAAATATTATTGAAAGTATAACAAAAGGGAAAATATGCCACTATCTGGGAAAATAAGTCTAACATCAATTTTTCAGAGTTTAGAATTTAAGTTCACTGTTACAGTATTATGATCATGGGGCTACAAATTATCGTTATTGGTAATGTACCTTTTAGCCTTACAAATTTCAGTCTGACTACCCACAGAGTTCACAGGAGATTATAGCTATTTCTGTTTCATAGAGTTGAGGTAGAAGGGCCTTCTCAAAGAACACTGTAGGTAATTTTTCTTTCTTCCAAAGTCTCACACACTGATGTTTGATTTCTTGAGATGAGAAGAGAGTATTGCTGTTCCCTCCCTATCTCACCAATAGGCACCTTTCTTTCCATACCTCGGGTTCTGATGTACTTTAGGGATGAACATTATGGGTAGAAGTTAAAGATTTTAAATAGTTGAAGGCAGTGGGTATATAGCAGAAATTGGAGTAGTCCATACAGGGCCGTAGATTTCTTATAATGGATCTAGCCAAAGAAAATGAAACAGCTTAAGTTGTCCTAGGATTGTAATTTTCAAAAATATTGTTACTGTGGGACCTTTAGAATCACCAGAAGAATACTTGCAATTTTGCAAAACAAGACATAAGTCCATGTTTTTATCCGGGCTCCTCTTATTTCTCTTAGGCATAAACAACATTTCTGTTAGCCAAGATTAGCCTCGGGCCATTAATTATATCCGTAAAAAACATGCTGCTGCTTATGTATAAATTATAGAACAAAAGGAAAAATGTACTTGAGCCTACAAATATTTCAAAGTAGCTGATTACTTGCCTATTTCTTTTCTAGATCAAAATTTGTACCCCATTCTTCGTTTCTATAACATCTGTTTTTTTCATCCTTGCTAATTGGAAAGAAGTATTTCTCCTTTTAAAGACCTACCTCTCTCCCCATGAGCTAAATTCCATCTGCTTTTTCTCACCTCTTCTATAATCTTATTTTTATCAAATTTATCCTTATTCATCTAGATTTTCAACCATTTTCCCAAATCGGCATAGG
>CM052814.1:21466711-21882196 GCA_028533885.1 Nasua narica | reverse complement strand
GGGGGGGGGGGCGAGCCTGGTGGTGAGTATTGAGAAGGACACGTATTGTATGGAGCACTGGGTGTGGTGCATGAACAATCAATCTTGTAACACTAAAAAATTAAAATAAACATATTTGGGGAGAAAAGAAAGTATGTCCTTTCTTGACTCATGGTCACACTTTTTTTTAAAAGAATGTTCTTTACTTATTCTAAATATTTAATGTTCTTTACTTATTCTAAATATTTTTATTGACTTTTGATTCCTTTTTACTTAAAATTTCAACTTTAGCCTCTGTTCCTTCCTATTGGACAACTGCATCTTCTGGTGCAGTGCCGTCTGTGTCCCCGAGACACAATGGTGAAGGTCAGAGTAAATGGATTTGACCATATAAAGCACCTATTCACCAAGGCTACTTTTAACTCAGGCAAAGTAGAAGTTGTTGCCATCAGTAATCCCTTTATTGATTTCAATTATACACTCTACAAGTTCTAGTATGATTCCCCCCATGGCAAATTCAATGACACAGTCAAAGCTGAAATGGGAAAATTGTCATCAATAGAAAGCCTATCTCCATCTTACAGGAGTAAGATCTTGCCAACAACAAATGGGGTGATCCTGGTGCTGAGTATGATGTGGAGTCCATT
Source organism: Nasua narica (assembly GCA_028533885.1). Lineage (NCBI taxonomy): Eukaryota > Metazoa > Chordata > Mammalia > Carnivora > Procyonidae > Nasua > Nasua narica. Next base: position 21,881,570 of record CM052814.1, on the reverse strand, counting down.
GGGGTCTTCAGCACCCTGGAGAAGGCTGGGATCACTTTAATGGTAGATGAAGAAGGTCATCATCTCTGTCCCTTCTGCTGATGCTCCCATGTTTGTGATGGGTATGAACCATGAGAAGTATGACAACTTCCTCAAGATTGTCAGCAATGCCTCCTACACAACTGCTTGGTTCCTCTGGCCAAGGCCATCTATGACAACCTTGGCATCATGGGGGGGACTCGTAACCACAGTCCACGCCATCTTGCTACACAGAAACTGGACAGTCCCTTTGGGAAGCCCTGGCATGATGGCTGAGAGGCTGCCCGGAACATCACCCCTGCTTCTATTAGAGCTGCCAAGATTGTAAGTAAGGTCATCCTTGAGCTGAATAGGAAGCTCACTGGCATGGCATTCCATGTCCCCACCCCTAACATGTCAGTCATGGATCTGACTTGCTGCCTGGTAAAAGCTGCCAAATACAATGACATAAAGAAGGTGGTTAAGCATGCATCAGAAGGCATGCTCAAGGGCATCCTGGGCTATACTAAGGAGCAAGTTGTTTCCTGTGACTTTAAGAGTGACACCCACTTCCAACTTTGATGCTGGGGGTGGTATTGCCCTCAATGACCACCATGTCAAGCTTATTTCCTGGTATGAAAATAAATTTGGCTATAGCAACCAGGTGGTAGACTTTTTGGTCCACAGGGCCATCAAGGAGTAAAGCCCCCTGGACCACCAGCCCCACCAAGAGAAAGAGGAAGAATAAAGCTCTTGGTTATTGGGGAGTACTTGTCTCCAAATCATCCCCCAACACACTGAGACTCTCCCAACCTTTCCACAGTTTCCATCCAAGACACTCTGAAGAAAGAGAGGGACGTAGGGAGATCTACCTTGTCATGTACTATCAATGAAGTATACTGCACCCAGCCTGAAGAAATTTTGATTCCATGTATATTATTGATCAAGTTAACATTTCAATAATTTTTCCTTCAAATATAATAAATAGAGGATATATGTTCATTGTAGAAAAATTTAAAAAGCAAAAATAAAAAAAATTCCACAATTGAAATATACCTATTCTTAAGCATCATCTATACAGTTTATATATGCACAAACATATGTAGCAAAGTAATATTTAAGTATATGTATGTGTGACTATCTACATATAAAGAAATATCTTAATATGCTTTCTCTTTCACAAAATTTTAAATATTCTATCAATGTGGCTTAGACATCTTTCCATGTCAATGTATATCCTCAAACAGGTACATGCTAGTAATATAAGAAGCCAGGGGAAGAAAAAAAAAAATGAAAGCTACCGCATGGTGAAGTAGATGCCAGAAAAAAAAAATCTAGAAAGATGAAAAAATAACCATAACTAAAACAGAAACTGACAAATTAGAAACAGAAAATGGTAAAATTCATCCACAGGAAGTATTATTTAAAACTTTTTTAGAAACCACCTTCTTTCAAAGATAATTTGAAATGAATTTAAAAGGAGATGTAAAGCAGGTATCTGGTAATTAGTAGTGGAAAATTAAATGAGACTTAACCAAAAATTAAGATTGAAACAAAAACAAAACCTAAAGGAAAGCCATATCTAATATATAAGAATATATTTGCTTTTCTATACTTGCCATTAAAGTAGGAAAATCAAGCAAATGCTTTGTTATGGAGAGGTATGATTGTGACTGTGCTCTAATCAGATGTGAATTTCATTCACTGTCATTGTCATAAACATACTCTAGAAAGCAACGTCATAGTGTTTTCATTTTTTAGTAAATGTAAATGCATTCTCTCATGTCACAATTAAACCCTTCATGGTGAATAATAAATTACATAATAATAGTAATAATCAGAGTACAGAAAGAAGACAACACAAAATTTCAGAGCATGGACTCTGGACAAATGGTTTGGATTCATATCCTAGCTATTCTACTTTGAGTAAATTCTCTAATCTGTCAAGCAGGAATGATAATAATAGAATTTATCACATATGGTTGTTGTGAAGATTGCATGTATTAATATATGTAAGACATTTGGAAAAGTGACTGAAACACAGAGAAATACTTTAAGAACTAGCTGTTGCGATCGCTAGGATTTAAATGATAGAAGAGCAGCAATTTTTTTTCTTTTATTCTCCACTGTATTTTCATCCCTTAGAATAGATACTAACACATGGTAGATGCTCAATAAACTTTGTTGAATAAACAACATTTATTAAACACTTCCAATTGCCAGGCATGGAGATAAGTATTTTATGTGCATTACTTCATTAAACTTGCTAATAAACTGTTGAGTTTAATATACTTACCATCTTTCTTTTCTTGATACGGACCTTAAAACATAGGTTAAATTAGCTGTCAGATGTCAGCTGATTAGTAAGCTTATTAATTCCCTATTGCTACTGTAAAAAATACCACAACCTTAGCAGTTTCAGTAATACGTATTTATCATCTGACATATCTCTATGTCAAAAATCTGAAATGAGTCTTACTGGAGTAAAATCAAGATATTGAAAGTCTGACTTTCCCTTTGGAAGCTGTAGGGCGGATATTTTCTTGCCTTTTCTGGCTTTTTGAGGCCTTCTGATTTCCTTACCTCATGGCTTTTTCTCTCCATTTTTCTCTCCGTTTTCAAAGATATCATGTACAAAAAAAACCAAAACACCCAAATAGGGGTAAACTCTGACATGACCTAAATGTTTTTATTAAAATAAGAGGACTTTAAAGCAACTATTTTAAATACAAACTCATTAGTGAACAGATAAGTATTTCAGTAAGTAGGAAACAACAAAAAAATTAAATATAATTAAATGTAGCTTTTAGAACTAAAATACAGTAGATATAAAATCTGACATAAAAAATATAAAATCTGAAACTTAAAAAATTGCCAAATTGCCATGCCATATCAAATTGGATCATTTAGAAAAATGGGGCAGTAAGCTTGAAGATGGATACTTAGAAATCACAGAATTGAAAGAGCAGAATGAAAAAGGTTTCAAAATGAAACATAGCTCTATAAGGAAAAATATCATATCCTGTAATGTGTCTTTTTGGAGTCCCAGAAAGAGACTAGAAAATGAGTCTGTATCTCATTTTATTTTTGAATAATATTTTCCTAATGACTAATGATATTTATCATCTTTTCATGTGCCTGTTGAAATCTTATGTGTCTTCTTTAGAAAAATGTCTACTAAAGTACTTTGCCATTTTTGGTGTTGTTTGTCTTTATATTGTTGTACGAGTTATCATATATTCTGCATACTAGACACAAACCAGATATAGACTTTGCAAATATTTCCTCCCATTCTGTAGGTTTTTTTTCACTTTCTTAATAACACGTTGGAATAAAATTTTTAAATTTTGCTGAAGTCTAAAGTCTATTTTTTCTTTTATTCATGTTTTTTTTGTGTTCCATCTAAAAATCCATTGCAAAATCCAAGGCTATAAAGATTTACCTCTGTTTTCTCCTAAGAGTTTTATTGTTTTAGTTCTTATATTTATATTGCTGTTACATTTTTAGTTAATTCTGCATTTGGTATAAGTTAGAGGTCCAATTTCATTCTTTTGCATGCAGATAACCAGTTATCTTTGCACCATTTGTTGAGGAAAATATTCTTGCCCCCAATGAATGGTGATGACACCCTTATTGAAAGCGAAGTGGGCCATAAATACAGGTTTATTTTTAGAGTCTTAATTCTATTCCATTGATCCATATGTCTATCCTTCTGCCAGGACCACAGAGTTTTGATAAATGTATATTTGTCATAAGTTTAGAAATAGAAGTGTGAGTGCTCCAATTTTATTCTGCTCAAGATTGTTTTGGAGGATTGGCTTTTCCATTTCTGCCCCCCAAAAGGCCATTGAAATAGGGATTCAATAAATTTGATAGAGATTGCATTGATACTATAGATTACCATAGGTCACATTGAGTAGTACTCCCAGCTGAATAATAGTAAGTCTTCCAGTCTATAAACATGGATGTCTTCCATTTGTGTGGATCTTTTTAAATTTCATTCAGCAATATTAGGGTTTTCTTTTTATGTCTTTAACCTTCTCCATTAAATTTGTTCTTAGATATTTTGTTCTTTTGAATATTATTGTAGATTGAATTGTTTTTGTTTTTATTTTTAAATTTCCTTTCCAATTGTTCATTTCTGGTGTATAGAAACACAACTGATTTGTTTGTAGGTCTTGTACCCTACAACTTTGATGAATTTATTAGCTATAATAGGGTTTATGTGTAGGTCACTTATGATTTTCTATACATAAGATTATACCATCTGCAATTAGGGATAGTTTTTTGTTTTGTTTTGTAAAGATTTTCTTTATTTGAGAGAGAAAGAGTGAGAGACAGCATGAGAGGGGAGAAGGTCAGAGAGAGAAGCAGACCTCCCCCACCATGGAGCTGGGAGCCCAATGTGGGACTCGATCCCGGGACTCTGGGATCATGACCTGAGCTGAAGGCAGTTGCTTAACTAACTGAGCCACCCAGGCGCCCCAATTAGGGATAGTTTTAACTCTTACTTTATAATTTAGATGGATTTTACTTCTTCTATTGGCAAATTGCTTTAGCTAGAACCACCAGGGCAATGTAAATAGCAGTGGCAAAAGCAGTCATCCTTACCTTGTCCCTGATCTTAGGAAAAAAGCTTTCTCTTTTACCATTGAGCATGACATTAGGCATTTTTTTTTTATATATATAAATGTCCTTTACACATTCAGGAAGTTCCCTTCTATTCCTAGTTTTCTGAGTGTTTTTATTATGAAATAATGTTGGATTTTTCCAATGCCTTCTCTGCATCAATTGAGAAGATCATGTGCCTAACTCCCCTTCATTCTACTAACGTGGTATACTACATTGATTAGCTTTATTATGCTAAACCACCCTTGATTCCCTGGATAAATCCCACTTATTCATGATATATAATTATTTTAATATGTAGTAGGATTCAGTTTGTTAATATTTTGTTGAAATTTTTCCACTCATAAGGGATATTGATTGGTCTGTAGTTTTTTTTTAATTATGGTGTCTTTGTCTGGCTTTTGTATCAGGGTAATGCTGGCCTTACAGAATGAGTTAGGAAATGTTATCTCTTCCATTTTTTGGAGGAAGTTGGGAAGAATGATGCCAATTATCTCTTGCCACTCTCAAGGTTCTATGTATCTTTCTACAGTTTTATTATGATGTGTCTTAGTATGGATATCTTTGTTTTATCCCACTCAAAGTTTATTGAGATTCTTGGATATCTAGATTGATATATTTCAAGAGATCCGGGAAATTTTTGGCCACTAATTCTTCAAATAGTGAAGAAATTTTTTTCTTTCTTTTTCTGGAACTCCCATAATGCATATGTGTGATTGATAATGTACCAAGGATCCTTAGACTCTATTTATTTTTCTTTCTTTTTTATTTCTTCTCCTCAGACTGATTATCTTATCTTCAAGTTTACCGAGTGAGTCTTCTGTTTTCTCAAATCTGTTGTTGAATTCTAGTGAAATTTTCATTTCGGTTACTGTGTTTTTTAGTTCCAGAATCTCTATGGTCCTTTTTATACTTTATCTTTTTATTGATATTCTTTACTTATACATTGTTTCCATCTCCTCTATTTCTTTGTCAATTGTTTCCTTTAACTATCTGAGCACAGTTAAGAAAGTGATTTAAAGTCTTCATCTAGGAAATCAATAACAGCACTTGCTCTTAGACAATTTATATTAATTTCTTGTTTCCTGTAAGTGGGCCATATTTATTTTTTTCTTTTCATTCTTTGTAAATTTTTGTTAAAAAATGGAGATTTTGAGTACTACATGTAAAAAAAAGATTGATGGGGAAAAGGAAGAAAGAAACTCATGTAGGAAGAAAGAAAGGAAGGAAGAATGGGACAGAAGGGAGAAGAAAAGGAATAAAAACAAAGAAAGAAAGGGAAAGAAAATAAAAGAAAAAAACAAGCAAAGCAAAGTAAAATATTATTTTTCAAGTCTTTGCAAATTGACTCTTGTTGGGATATTTCCTTCAAAGTATAGCCAGGCCCTTTACCACTCTATCTAGCTTATACTTCTTACTTGTTTTGATCCTAAGGACAAGCCGCAGTTGGAAGTTTACTGTCTTCTCAGGTTTTTTGTGAGCATGTTAACTGACCTGAACATTCATCTGCCCTAGTTTCCTCCACATAAATAGTAGCTTTAAAAATCCTTATTCCCTCACAATACTCACTCTTCAGCCTTTCTCCTAGAATTTTGGCTTATTTGTTGTTGTCTCTTTTCCTTTTTTTTTTCACTTACTCCCTCTCCACCCAAGTAGAAACATTTTTTTTTTCATTTGGCTTTTATTGTTTTTGAGGACCACAGAGCTTCTCTAATATGACAGTTTCCAAATTAGATAAAATAAACGGAAGCTCTCTAAAGCAGTCCTTCGGGGTGAAACCCCAGTCAGTTCAAAATAGATAAACTCAGTCCTCTGGTATCAAGATCGGCTTTGGTCCCTCAAGTACTAACTATCCATACCAGGAATATGGGCTGCCCCAATTTGGACACCACCATGCTGGGAAGTGGTGTAAGCAATGGTTGTTAATATGCCGCAAAGATCTCTTATCCCGTTTTCAGTGGCCTATATCTTGGCTAACCACTTGCTTCATTGCTATAAACCTTAGAATATTTCTAGTTTCCATAAGGTTGATTCTAGCAATTTTTGTCATTTGGGGGATATTTCTGGGGAGGTTCCTTACTCTTATATTTTCACTGATACCACTGGTTTATTTTTATGAGCAAAATTATTGAAATATAGACATAGCCATCTGTTTAGATATTGATGGCTGCTTTCAAGCTACATTTACAGAGTTGAGTATTTGTGAAAGAGATGGTATGGGCTGCCAACCTAAGGTTTTAATGTGAGCATATTGTCTGTAGACAGCCCTCCAGGAGTCTCACATTTCTTCACATCTTGTATCAGATTCCATTTTGGACCACCTTTTCAAGAATATTAAAAAAGCAGCCTAGGACATTAGAGATAGTGGCTCCTTGACAGCAGAGTTCATAATTGTTTCCTAAGCAGAATAATTAAGATAATGTCTACTTTTGGGAGCACAGTTGGGCAAGGTTGTTAGCAGACCTGACACACAATTGAGTGTGCAACATCTCTGTGGAACTGGAGAAGGGGAGACAAAAGGAAATAATATGAACATCAAGTTCATGCTGCACGCTGACCTATGAGTGTAAAGTCCCAGGAGTCTTGTGTTTTCCATGCTACTGTGGCAGAGTAACTTATTGGGTTTGAAGTAGGGAATAACCTCAAATCCTACACAATTCTTCACCTATGTGAGACTCGCATTTTGTGCAGAAAAGATTAGTTTAGATTTTATGCCTCATCCTATGATTTCCAAAAATTAAAAATGTATCTGATTTCCAGACAATGTTCTCTGGCTAAAAAATATTATATTTTTTAATTTTCTGAGTATCAGTACACATCATGTTATGTAAGTTTCAAGTGTGTAACATAGTGATTCAACTTTTCTATATGTTCTGCTACACTCACCACAAGTGTGGCTACCATGTATCACCATACAATGCTATTACAATATCACTGACCATATTCCCCATGCTGTGCCCTTTGTTGCTCTGACTTACTTGTTCTGTAACTAGAAGCCTATACCCCAACTCTCCTTCACCCATTTTGTTCATCCTCCTTCCCTTTGGCAACCATCAGTTGGTTCTCTATTTATAGGTCTGATTCTGGTTTTGTTTATTCATTTGGTTTTTCTTGATTTTGGGGGGTTTTTTTAGATTCCGCATATGAGTGAAATTATAATGGTATTTATTTTTCTCAGTCGGACTTATTTCACTTAGCATAATACCCTCATAAAAAAGGATGAGATCTTGCCATTTGTATCAACATGGGTGGATCTAGAAAACCTAAACTCTTTTACCAATTATTTTAATATAGTTTGTGGCTTATTTTGTTTTTCTTTTTATTTTATTTTATTTTAATTTTTTTATTAACATATAATGTATTATTTACCCCAGGGTACAGGTCTGTGAATCATCAGGCTTACACATTTCACAGCATTTGCCATAGCACATACCCTCCCCAATGTCCATATCCCTATCCACCGCCCCCCACCTCCCAGCAACCCTTAGTTTGTTTCATGAGTTTAGGAGTCTCTTATGGTTTATCTCCTTCCCCATATAGTTTGTGGCTTATTAATTGAACTTGGACAAGTTGTTGTTTGTCCAAGGGGAACAAAGATATATTTGATAATTGACTTCTACTGAGCAAAATAAGCAAGGAAGGAGAATTTTGATATTTTTCCGAAAGAAGTTTGGGAAAGAAAAATTAGTTGGAGATGCTGTTTAGATGAAACCTTCCGGGCAAAATTGTCTTTTTAAATTTAATTTCATCTTTTTCCTCACATGTTTGAGACCATATTTAGGTACCACATTGTAATTTGACATATGCTTACTCAAAAATTCCGATCAACCTTTTTCTCTCCTATTTTGAAACAAAGTCTTTTTCCTTTTTTTTCACGTAAGCTCCAGATAAAGTAATTAAAACTAACTTGCATAATGCATATTTACAGTAACTTTAGAAGTGAAATTCACACTCCATGAAGCTAGAGTCTCTTACTATGAGAAGTGCTCAGGAACTGAAGTTGGTGGCAGACATGGCCATCTTCTGTATGGCACATGCCTACTGGGTTGATGAGTAGGTAGAATTATCACATGATTTTTAATACTCTCTCATTCTCTTTTTTTCTCCTCTCTTCCTCTCCTTTTCTCCTATATAACTGTTCTTTAATTATGCTTTATACGCCATTGGTAAAACTCCATTGCAATAAGTTTTAAGAAATTTATTATTAATTTTATTGTCATTGAGCTGGAAAGACATTGGAATACCACATATCGGGGAATCCCTTAAATCAGTGTACATCACTGTCATCATTACTCTTTATTTCCACAAGATTAGTAATGATATGGTTGCTGAAATATTTAAAACTACTAAATTACCAGGAAGGTACCTGTTTGACTTCCTTGGTATGAGACTACATGCACGTATTTAGAGGTTGCTACCCCTAGAGTATTGTTAAATGCATCTCTCTCAAACTAAACTTTATAATAATATGATAAATTCACATAAGACAGAATCTCAGACATATTAATAGATACCAGAAATGATTGGTCAATGAACCAACGAGCCTAGACTTGTAATATGACTTCATCAATTTACTCAGTATTTAACATTGAGAAAATTATCTCACTTCAGTTTTCTCATCTATAGAATGGGGATAATTATAACATGTAGTTATAGCACCGTCAAGTATTAAATAAGAACATGTATACAACTTGTAGAATAAGATTTGGCATATATGTTGATCTCGATACTGTTAAGAACCGTTAATTACAAATAAACCCATAGGCTTGCCAACGGTCACAGATTTGGATCAGAATCACAGATACTTTTACTACACATGAGGGGGCCCCATAAATTTCTAAAATATTCTCTGAATCCTTACTAGTTGATTTATTTTCAGTGTCATTTTTGTTATTTGTTATTTGTTAAATATATCTTACAGTATTAGAATTATTTAAATTTCTTTAAAAATAACAATTGTTATGTAGAACATATATTCACTAATGTACTGTACATTTTTAAATTTACAAATTGTTCATTAAAATGTGTCATCTTTCATTCTGGGTCATTTTATTTATTTTTTAAAGATTTTATTTATTTATTTGAGATAGAAGAGAGAGATCACAAGTAGGCAGAGAGGCAGGCAGAGAGAGAGGGGGAAGCAGGCTCCCCGCTGAACAGAAAGCCAAATGCAGGGCTTGATCCCAGGACCCTGAGAGCATGACCCAAGCCGAAGGCAGAGGCTTTAACCCACTGAGCCACCCAGGCGCCCTCATTCTGGGTCATTTTAAAGTTTATCTTTCCTAAGTTATTAGTTCCATGAAAGTACCAATTGAATTTTAGCCTAATTATTAAGCCTCATTTTTTTTAAAGGCTGTAGAATTTATAAAATATTTATTATCAATTAGGTTTAAGAATAGTCAGAAGGTAATTTTATCTGGAAATATAAGAAAACAATAACATAAAATCCAATAAGAACAAGTTGTCTAAAATTAAAATCCACTGTGCAGTGAATTGTAATACAAGTACATAAAGGAAAGTATGGAAACCTTAGGGAACTGAACCAGGTAAGCAAGAATAAATAGGTGACCCAGGATGGGTGACATTACAGTACCACATTTTTTAATTTTAATTTTTATTTATTTTTTTATCTATTTTTTTAAAGATTTTTATTTATTTGACAGAGAGAGATCACAAGTAGGCAGAGAGACAGGCGGAGCGGGGGGAAGCAGGCTCCCTGATGAGCAGAGAGCCTGTGGGGCTCGATCCCAGGACCCCAAGATCATGACTTGACCCTAAGGCAGAGGCTTTAACCCACTGAGCCACCCAGGAGCCACTTAATTTTTATTTTTTAAATATTTTATTTATTTGTTTATTTATTTGAGAGAGAGAGAGAGAGAGCAAGCAGGAGTAGTAGGGAGAGAAAGAGGGTGAGGAGAAGGAGACACCTCACTGAGGAAGGAGCCTGATGCAGGACTTGATCCCAAGATCATGATCTGAGCTGAAGGCAGATGCTTAACTGACTGAGCCACCCTGGTACCCACAGTACCATATTTAAATTCAATGGCAGGAAGGCCATATTATAGTATGATTTTAGGCATGACCTGTTGCTTTTTTTAAATAATACTTGTCCATTAGTTGTCTTGTCAAAAGATTTAAAAAATTGTTTTCAGAATGTCTGCATAACATCAACACTTCTAGACAGTTCTTATGCTGGGTCTCTGGCTATTATTATTCACATATCTTTATTTTACCAATTTTATGTGTGTCATTTGTGAAATGCATTTTTTCCCACTGTATCAAAGACATTAATAATTTCTTTCACATCATGAGAATAACTACTTACCTATTTAGAAATTTTTCCACCTTTATTGAGATGCTGATATATAACATATATAAATTTTAAGGTGTACAAGATGATTTGTTCCATTTATATATCACAGAATGATTACCACAGTAAGGTTAGTTAAATCTCCATCTTCCCACATTATTACCATTCTTTTTGGTGGTAATTAACTTTCAAGATCTACTCTTTTAACAACTTTCAAGTATATATTATAGCGTTGTTAACTTAGAGCTGGATGTTTATACTCTTTGGCTAACGTCTCCCTGTTTCCCCCACCTCTGTCCCTTGACAGTCATCACTAAACTCTTTTTTTTTGAGTTCAGCTTTTAAATTTTTTTATTTTTTATTTTTTAAAATATTTATTTATTTATTTGAAAGCGAGAGAGAAAGAGTGTGGGAACAGTAGGGGAGGGGCAGAGGGAGTGGGAGAGAGAAACTTAAGCAGACTCCCTGTTGAGCAGGGAGCCTGTCAGGGACTCAGTCTCACAACCCTGAGATCACAACCTGAGCTGAAATCAAGATTCTCATGCTTAAATGACTGTGTCACCCACATGCCCTGAGTTCAGCATTTTTAGGTTCCACATATGACTGAGAACATACAGTGTTTGTCTTTCTCTGATTTATTTCACTTAATATAATGCCCTCAAAATCCATTTATATTTATATTGTGGCAAATCGCATTTCCAAAGTAGTTTAACATTCCCCAGATTTATGAACATACCATAATAGAAATGATGTGTCATAAGTATGTTAATGAATGAGTATTTTATCAGTTTTTGTTCTTTTGTTCTTGTTCTTTATTTAATATAATGAGATCGTGTGTTATATCTCTAAATTCTAAACAGTTATTCTGTGTTAAATGCTGATTCTTCCTCCTTGAACTTCATGATTAATGAAGCAACTTTATTAATATTTCAAAATAGCAGGCAAATCCTAAACTCTTGACATATGGATAAGATGAGAATTATATCGGATTCCAGGTGAGGGAAATTTGGATGCATCATTATGTATTTACTAATAAATTTTACAACTTTAAGTTCTTTGATAGAGATCTTTTTTCTTTTTTGTTCAGATTAAATTGTTTTTATCGGATCAACTTTTGCTTTGAGATCAAATCTTTTGATGACTTTCAGAGCCTTCAGGTTTCTTTTATTTAACAATAATAATAATAATAGCAATCATTTGCAATACATGAAAAGCCATCTACAGGTATGGGATGAAGATAAAAAGTGAAAAATAAATTTGAAGTGTATTTAAAAACAGAAAGTAAAGACAATGAAAAATGAGCAATTGTTAAGCTTACTTGATTCACAAGTTTTTATTTTTCATTAAAGTAAGTCTTGAAGTTTTGGAATAGCTTTTCTTGCAACACAATGGTTGCTTTTTTTCCTGTATGTATTTTGTTAATTAGGATTGAGAGGTAAATACAGGAGGTACAGTTTATTTATTTATTTTTTAAGATTTTATTTATTTCTGAGAGAGAGAAACAGAGATACTGAAACAGAGATACCAACAGAGACAGAGCAAGCACAAGTGTGGTGCCGGGTGTGAGGGAGTGGGGGTGGGGTGGGCAAGGAGAGGGAGAAGCAGGCTCCTAACTTTGCAGGGAGCCCAAATGTGGGGCTAGATCCCAGGACCCTGAGATTATGACCGGAACCAAAGGCAGACACTTACCTGACTGAGCTGACCAAATGCCCCCAGGAGGTACAGTTTAATTTGAATTTCAGATGAAGAGCAAATATTGCATGGGACATACTTATATTAAAACTTTTTCTTTATTTATCTGATATTCAAATTTTATTGGATGTCTTATGTTTCTATTTATTTGTCAACCTTAGGAATTATGATAAACTGAAAATTACCAAGATAAACAATGTTGATATAGTTAAAATGTCCTTTGACAAATTCATCAGCATTATATCCCCATTTCTCAAAAATTAGAATTATAATGAATTTTAGAAATATGTAACTCAACGCTGCTGAGTATAGTAATTCCATCTAAAACATTATTGTTGAGATAACTATTTCATAGGAATTCATTCTTCATAGTTTATGCCTGGGAGTTTAATTTAGGTAGGGTCCTAGTTTATTTCAAAAATATTTAAAGCTTTCACGCCGATATAACAATAAGATTGCAACAATGAGGTGAGAAAATTAAAGTGGCAAGAGAAAATCCTCTTATTAAATACCAGTTTCCTTTACAGGATAGCTAGTATGTCGGTGTTTTTATCACTCCTGGTTTATCACCTCTGGTTGTCTGAACTCTTCTTCATCCAGCATAAATTCATTCTACTTCTCATTCTAGTCACTCTCTTCTTGACACATTGTTTTATATCAGTGGCTTGTGTTCTCATCTGTTAAATGACCACACTCCATGTTCTGAAAATTGTACTTATATAAAGACTGCTTAAGACCGTGTCTTGCCTTTTTAAAAAGATATATTATGTGATTGACTTGATTCATATTGTTTTTAAACTTAGCTGAAAGCCCTGACTTCTCTCTCTACATAGTTCTTTTATTTCTGTTTTCTTCTCACTTTGGTGGTTGGTTTAGGTTTTTTTAAAAATGCAGGAATCTGCAGTTATCTCTGTGAGAATAACTAATATTTTGCCAGCTAACGTCATCCATTTTGTCAGGAGTCATATTTGTTTCCTTTATCTTTTATCTTTCTCAAATTTCTCAAGTCACTAAAAAACAAAACAAAACAAAAAAACGAACAAAAAAAAAATATGGGCGCCTGGGTGGCTCAGTTAGTTGAGTTACTGCCTTCAGTTCAGGTTAGGATCCTGGAGTCTCTGGATCTGCATCTGGCTCCCTGATCAGCAGGGGATCTGCTTCTTCCTCTGACCTTCCCCCTCTCATGCTTGCTCACTCTCATTCTCTCTCTCAAATAAATAAATAAAATCTTTAAAAAACAATGAAATGCTGTAGAAGATCACTATGGCAGGCAGAACAGTGACTCCCAAAATTATCCACACTCTAATCCCTAGAACCTGTGTATATGTTACTTTACATACTAGGCGGGACTTTGTAGATGTGATTAAGTGAAGGCCTTGAGATGGGGAGATGATCCTGGATGATCAAGTAGGGACCAATCTAATTATATGGGTTCTGAAAATTAAAATTTTCCTGTCTGGCCTCAGCAGGAGATGTGAATATTGAAGAATGGTCAGAGGTACAGTCAGTGTTGGTCACTTTGCAGATGGAGGGAGTAAGGAGGATGTAACCAAGGAATGTAAACAACCCCTAGACACCGGAAAAAACAATGAAATACATTTTCCCTTAGAACCTCCAGAAAAGAGATTCTGGTGTTAGCCCAGGGAGCCTCCTGTCAGACTTCTAACCTATAGAACTATAAGATAATAAGTTTATGTTTTCTTTAAGCCAATAATTTTGGTGTAATTTGGAAACTAATTCCACAGCTATAAGGCACTAATATAATTCCTTTCTTGATTGATGTATAATCATTAGTCATTCAGCTCTTTTTGTAATAATTGCTTAATTCTAAATTCATGTATCCATTGTACATCAGCTCTAAAGTAGAAAAACTAGTTTTGAAAATGAGGTTTTATTTTATTGAAATAAAAATAAAGTTAATAGTTATTAAAAGTAATAAATGCTTTGCTATTTTCCCAATGGCTCTTGCATGTTGAAAAATATAGGCTTGAAATTCAAGTGGCATGAGCAATTGGTAACAAAATAAATTAACTGAAGGAATTAGACATAAAAATTGGTACGACATAAATAATACAACATTATGACATAAAAGCCTGTTGTCTAGAAGTTTTTCTTTTATTTATTTTTTTTAAGTACTGAGTACAAAGGACCAAAGATAAGAAGAATATAAATTAGATCTTAATTAGCATGATTAAAGAGTCATTAGAGCTTAGGGATTTTTATGACATTGCCATTTGTATTTGTAAGAGATTATTGTTTAGATTGACACTCTTTAATGTCCCATTGTAGGAGAGACTACCTTGCCCACTTAGTTTTGGGAAAGTGCAAAAAAGCAGAGATTTTGCCTTAGATGATAAAAGAGATTTATGATGTTTATAGATGTCCATGTTCTGTCTGTAGAGTGAGGTTACAAGTAGTTATAAGAATATTTATAGAAAAATCTTAAAATGCTTATATATTGCATAACAAGATTAGTTCTCCATATCATTCATAAATTTAAAGGTTAAAACAAATCAGTAGTATACTTCCTGTGAATTTTTGGATAAGATCACTTAAAGAGAGGTCACATGTTTCCAATCTTAAAGACTACAGGGGACACAATTATTGAGACAAGTGAAAAGAAAATCATGAGAGTTCACAAAGACTCAGCAGTGGGAGAAAAAGTGCTATTGGAATAAATAGAGAAATACTGGGATAAATAGATAAATATTTACACGCAAAAGAGTGTGGCTTAGCAATTTAATTTATTTCTGAATTTATTATCCCATCCAGTGTCACTAGGGAATTCTTTAAGTGAAATTTCTTAGTTTCTATTCTCTGCATAGAATATTCTGTATAGAGTGCATTAGTTTCCTATTACTGTTTTGACATGTTACCACAAACTTGTAGCTTAAAATAACATAAATTTATTATTATTATCATTATTGTCATCATCAATATCATCATCACCACCACTATCATTATCATCTTACAGTTTTGGGGGTCAGAAGTCTAAAATGGCTCATATTTGGCTAAAATCACGGTACCTATAGGACTGCATTCCTTTCTGGTGGCGTTAAGGAAGAATCAATTTCCTTGCTAGCATCTAGAGATTGCCTGCCTTCCATATACTCCATCTTCAATACACATCATTTCAATCTCTGATTCCATTGTCATGTCTCTTTGATTTTGGCCCTCTACTCCTTCTAAAGACCCTTGTGATTACGCTGGGCCTACTGAAACAATCCAGGATAATGTTCCTATCCAGGGTTTTTCATCATATTTGCAAAGTTCCTTTTATCACTTGTAGCAACATATTCATAGGTTCAGAGATTAGGATGTAAGAATCTTTGGGAGACCACTGTTCGGCCTGCCAAAGCAGGTAACCCTCATTTTCTATGTAATGAACCTCAACTAAATCATTGTATATCAGCGTTAACCACTGAAGGAATAAAATACACTTTTTCATGGACATTAACAGTTTGGTAAAGGTTTATTTCTACATAGTGTGAGAGCCACCACCAACTGAAAGAAACGCTGTTTGTGTGTCAGCTAAATACATTTCAAAAAGACTAGAGAAGGAAATGCTAAGATGAGAATTGTAGGTAATACCAAATGAAAGACATAATTGAAGAACGAGTTATTCTTTTTTTTTTAAAGATTTTATTTATTTATTTGAGAGAGAGTGAGAGAGAACATGAGAGAGGAGAAGATCAGAGGGAGAAGCAGACTTCCCATGGAGCTGAGAGCCCGATGCAGAATTTGATCCTGGGACTCTAGGATCATGACCTGAGCCGAAGGCAGTTGCTCAAGCAACTGGCCACCCAGGCGTCCCAAAAATGAGTTATTCTTGAGTTGACTCTAGCTAACTGCCATTCACTCACAAAGCAACATCAGTCACCTGGGAAGGCTTCTTTGAGGACCAGTCTTAGGTTTTAGGGACAGCATATGTAAATCAGTATAGCTTCACACATGCTTCATGTTTGTCCAGCAGGAAGGCATTATGCTCTTGATGACTGGATGTCAGAGATGGCAAAAATAAATGTTTAGTCATTTCCTTATTTGGCCATGGAAAAGGGCAATCTTAGTTTGGAGGATGATTAGATTCTCTGGTATCCCAATTTGGAATTTGTTTTTCTCTGTTTATCCAAAAATTCAACTCTCTCACTCAACCTAATTTAGGACCTTCTTGACTTCCAACTTCAAAAGATTATCTTCCTAATTATAAACACTTATTAAATACAAGTCTCAAATGCTACAGTAAATCATGGAGTACATTTGGATGTTACATAAATTTTAGGTGGTAATAAATAATTGTAGCCTGGTCTAATTATCACATGTGACAGTAGATTTGTATAGCTATGAAAATTGTTAGCATTCATTAACATTTCTACAAGCAATTAGCTAATAGGTGCATTTACACATCCATATGTACAAAGGCAGAATATGTGATAAGAATACAAACAGTATCTTCATTTTGACTTAATTATATTCAATGTTACAATGTCAGTGCATTATTGCATAAAGTAAAAGTACAAATTAATATTCAAAATACAAGTGCTAAAAGAACTAAAGAAAAAAAAATTTTCTACCAAGTTCCCTTTCTCTGTAGAGACAATATAGACTTGCTTTGCTACTCTTTAGACAAATACCAAATTGACTGTGAAGATTTGCTAATATTTTCACCTAAGAAAAAGAACTACGCTTTTCTTTGAGTGTTTTTGATAATTTCTTGGCTGTCAATATCAGGCCTCTGATAGTACTCAGAACATAGTAAAAATAATAGAAAAACAATGTGTTGAGGTTGTCTTTCTTGCCCTGCTACCTTCAAGTAAAGAAAGTTAACCGCTGAGCACAGCAGTGCTCAAAGAATCCATGCAGTGAGCAGCTGCCTACTTTGGGAAAACATGTGTTTAAAAATACCTTCTGCTCCAGGTAATTTTGCTTTTACAGTCCAATAAGTTTCAGCTGTTCTCAAGGACAAAACTCAGGAAATCAAGATTTTTCAATAGAAACTGCTCTAAATGTTTAATGGACGAAGTTACTGTTTGGCTGTGTCCACATATAGCTAGTAGATCAATGACTTTGATTATAATTCAATTCTGTCCAATAATGATTTAGACTAATTTCCATGGTCAGGATTAAGGTTTTATTTGATTGACCAGTCACAGTGACATAGTTACCGGATTCAAATTTTTAATTTCCCTGAGTTCTGAATTCTGAATTAAAATCAAATTAAGATTTCAATTTTGAAAGTCATCATTTTAAATTCATGAGATTAAAGATGACTCCTCTAAGTAGAACACGGAGAACACTCTAGCTATTTTTGTTATCAGTTCTGCTTTTTCATAGCAATGGATTTTGATGGTATCGTCAACACTGTAGAAAGTAGTCACAAATAAAAAATAAAAGGGGCTGAGCTAAAACTAACTTTTTGAACATATACAATTACTCTTAACCTTTTTTTTTCATCTTTGAGAAAATAATACATTTTTAACTCAAGGATTTAGATCATGTTTCAAAATTAAGTTTATATTTAAACTTTATGCCAAATAAAAATTAGAGTGCACTTACACTATCGTGACTAAGGATTTTTTTTATTTGCTCAAAAAGAGAAAAATTTAGTTACTATTTTGCCCACAAAATATCAAATAATTTAATGTTTGCAAACATTCATATGTTTGGCCCATATGCTCACATTCAATTAATCTATTTGTCATTCAAGATTTGGATTTTGCTTGTTCCTTCCTGTAAGACCAGATTTTTCAGAGGTAATACAGTACTTAATTTAGGCAATATCAAGTTATAACCATAATGTCACAATTAATAAGGTTAAAAGAAAAAATAGTTCATTTAGTAGAAATAAACAGTATGAATAATTGAGCAAATATTTTACTTTTGTTGCCAATTTTTGGCACGTATAGTCAAATCCTGAGATTTGTATCATTATTTATGACTTTGAATTTTGAAAACACAATTTCAGAATGCAAAACAATCTAATTAAAACCCGCTTGATTCCTTCCTCCATTTTTATCAATCATAGCTCAATTGATTTCAAGAGATTGAGATATTCCACCAGAAATACACGTATTAGTATACGTCAATCTGTCCAGTACTTGATAAGGGAAGGATCTAACAAATTGTGAGTCAGTTTCACCACACTTTATTACACAAGTTGATCTAACAAATTTCAATTATATAAACAATTCAATTTAGTGAACACTTGAGCACCTACAGTTCCATGCTGTTAAGATAAACATATTTAATCCAAATCACCCTTCAAATTAATCTAATTAGACTCCAGTAGTTCATTTATTTACTCCGTAATGCATTTGCTGAATACTTACTACATAAATGGATCTTTGGAAAGGATGGCATAAAGTTGATCATGTCAAGGTTAGGATAAGCTTGACAAAGTTTATAATTCACAGGTTTTGAGACACAAACATATCACTATTATCCAAGATGGTGATTACTGGGGATAATAATTTTTACTGATATAATAATTGAAAGGGGCAGAGTGTTCTATAGTTAAAACAACCAGTTAGTCATCACAGAAGAGGTGATGACTCAAACTGACTTTAAAATGTAAGGAAGGTTTTCATAGACTACGTCGAAAATCTAGAGAAGCAAAAATATTAAAAGAACAAAGGCACTGTGGATGAACAGGGTAATGTTTTTTTTTGTTGTTTTTTTGGTTTTTTTGGGTTTTTTTCAGGGTAAATGTTTTTTAGTGAATGCAAAGTTATTTCAAATGAAAGGATGTGAGCTTTATTCATTTATGTATTAGTGACTCTATTGATTATAAAGCTGTAAAGTAGTCTGGGACAATTTTAAAGTCTTAAAAATGATTACAATTTTAAATTAGTAAGTTGCATTCAAGAAGGGAAAATTTTTGATTGGGAAACCAATTGTGATAAGTACACATTTAAAAGAAATAGGGGAATTAATTTTTCATTTTGATGTTATATATATTAATTACTATGTATATTGATATATGTATAAAAATAAAAGGGAGGTTAAGAGAAAGAAAGAGTAATGATAAAATCAAGGAAAGTACAGTGTTATAAAAGGCACTGGATAGGAAGGAAGAGGGCAACCCCATTCTCTGGGTAGAATTCTTGAAAAGGTGTTATTCCTTTGGGAAAGTTCGACTTCAATTCTAGTGAGCACATAAAGAGAAATATCAAAAAAATGTGAACATATACATATTTCAATCACTGTAAAGCAAAGCAAAACATACATTGGGATAGAAAGAGACTTGTGAAATACTGAGTGGAATAAAAATAATGATAAAAAATTGGGTCCTGTTGGGTGATACTTTGTGCTTACACTTATAGTAATTGCATAAAATATAGGTAGCAAGGAAGAATATAAGCTGTAGGAGGTAGACACATGACTGAACTAAGATTAGGTTGGCATTTTGGTTTGGTGGGACTTTTAACTGATCTTAATTTTATAAAAAGAATCTCTTCTCTTTGATAGGCAGTGTTCAATAGTTTCAATTCTTGTGATTTTTCCCAGTGTGACTATAGGTTGCACTTAGTCTGCCCTCTCACTTGTCACCATTAGACAGTTCTAAACACAATTCAACTCCCACGGCTATACAAACCCAAATGAAGATGTTAAAGCCCCTATGTGTTTGGCTCCCGTGCATGGATTATAAAAATAAGTAGTAGGGATAAATACTCTTGGTCAAGCCCTAATCCAAATTTAAATATCTTTTTTTGAGAATGTCATTCTTGTCTATTGTTTCATGTCTTATCAAACACAAAAGGCTAGTTACATTGAGTAGTAAGCAGTCTTCAAATCTTAGTAGCTTATAACAACAAAAGTTTATTCTTTCTCACTCTGTATGTCCGTTGCTAGATCCTGGGGTTGTACTTCCTACCTTACCATTCCAGCACACAGACTGACAAGGTAGCTGTCATTTTGGACCTTGAAGGCCATTGTGGCAAAAGAGGATCTCAAAAGGATCTCTTGAAGAAATAAAATACCACAGCCTGGAAAAAACACACCTCAGTTTGCTCATATTAAAACTATTTCTATGGTCATACCCAACAACAAGAGATTTAGAAAGTACAATCCTACTATGTTCTTGGAGGACAGACAGCTGGAAATACTTGGCAAATAGTGGTAATGATTGCCAAATATGTCAAAAGTAAACAAACTGTGAAGTCAGTGGTAATGATTACCAAATATGTCAAAAGTACACAAACTGTGAAGGCAGATATACCCGTGTCAAAATCATCTATTTAAATTTACAGCTTCAGTTGCAATATTGGCAAAATGAGTATAATATCAACCTTCAGTATTATTACTATAATTATACTTGATGTATTAAAATGATGGGGCTCGTGGATGGCTTAGTTAAGCATCTGCCTTCAGCTCAAGTCATGATTTCAGGGCCCTGGGATCGAGTCCCACGTTGGGATCTAGTCCCTGCTCAGTGGGGAGCTGCTTCTCCCTCTCCCACTGCCTGTCCCTCCACCTGTTTGTGCTCTTTCTCTCTAATAAATAAATAAAATCTTAAAAAAAAAAATCAAGCCGAGAACTGGGATAGAAACCCATACCTACATGATGCTGACAGCTTTGCTCTTGGAAAAAACAAACAAACAAAAAGGACAACTGAGTGACTCAGTTGGTTAAGTGAGCGACTTTCGATTTCTGCTCAGATCATGATTTCAGGGCCACGGGATCAAGCCCATGTCAAGCTCCCTTCCCTGCTTCTTTCTCTGCCTTTCTTCTGGCTTGTGCTCTCTCTCACTCACTCTTTCTGTCTCTCTCAAATAAATTAATTAATTAAATAAATAAAATATTTTAAAAAATAAAATGATACATAAGAAATCACATTTCAATAAACAGTTATTAAAATCTTTGTGTAGGGGTGCCTGGGTGGCTAAGTCGTTGAGCGTCTGCCTTGGCTCAGGTCATGATCCCAGGGTCCCAGGATCGAGCCTGGCATCAGGCTCCCCACTTAGCGGGAAGTCTGCTTCTCCCTCTCTCACTCCCCCTGGTTTTATTCTCTCTCTCGATGTCTCTGTCTCTCTATCAAATAAATAAATAAACACCTACTCCTTGTATAGAGTGATAAGATTTAAAAAAAATCTTTGTGTAAATATATAAAATACACAATATTGTGCATTTTTCTACTTCTAAATACCCTCTCGTAAGCAGTTGATACTATGGCACTTTGCTATTTAGCAACATACATCACCAAGAATATGTATAGGAGAACTTAACTTCTTTAAAAAATATGTGATAGGGGTGCCTGGGTGGCTCAGTGGGTTAAAGCCTCTACCTTCAGCTCAGGTCATGATCTCAGGGTCCTGGGATCA
Source organism: Nasua narica (assembly GCA_028533885.1). NCBI lineage: Eukaryota > Metazoa > Chordata > Mammalia > Carnivora > Procyonidae > Nasua > Nasua narica. The sequence goes on along the minus strand of CM052814.1, from coordinate 21,859,625 downwards.
AGCCCCATATCGGACTCTTTGCTCAGCGGGAAGCCTGCTTCCCGCTCTCTCTACCTGCCTCTCTGCCTGCTTGTGATCTCTCTCTCTCAAAAAATAAATAAAATCTTAAAAAAAAAGATATGATAAAACAATCTGAAATGTAATTAATGAAATTTAATTATATTTAATGGAAATATTTTTCTTCTTATGTTGGGCATTTAAAAATCTGGGTGAGCTCATATGTTTTAAACTGTTGTGAATTACTCTGTACCAATGGTGGACTTTTTTTTTTTTGTAGCAGGGATACCTTAGTACTGCTACAAGGTACCTTGACTTGAAATGCTGTAGTAACCTAATCTCCCTGAAAAACATGTCTTGGAGCATCCAGTCTTAAACACAATCTAACACATGTTCATTTAACTTTTAGCTCTTTTAAAGCCAGGCTTAAGCTCATACATTTATCTGTACATTTTCTACCAAATTACTCTGCATGTTCCTAAGTTTTAATGATATAAAACTGACTTAACTGTACCACCGAATTATAAAACCTAATGTTGAAAATTAATCCTTCATTTATAAAATCAGGAATAGTTCGACTTGACATTAATCTTTCATTGTCATTATGAATTTAATTTGTTCCTCAAATTAATTTCTTTCCCTATTATAATAATGAAGATATTAAGCTCTTCACATTAGAATCCCTTTAAAATTTAATCTTTCATCTTCTACAAGAGAAAAAGTCTCCTATTTGTGTAGCAATACTCTGCCCTATCAGATGATGTAAACCTACCTCACTTTTTTTTGATGACCCTGGAGTGGAGGAGAGTTGCAGGTAAAAGGAGGAAGTTTGAGAAGGATGTTGCCTCCTTTGATGGACAGCTTGGCCTGAGGAAAGCAGAGTTAGCAGTTCTACTCACTGATCTGGAAATGCAAGCCGTTTAACTAGCACTAAAGGCCAATGAACTAGAACTGCTGTAGTTACACTCTTTATATAATTAAATTATTCAAAAGGATATTGGAAATAACCATTTCAGCAAAACAGCATGTAGTATTATCGAAATAGCTGACAAATTCAATTGTGTGTGTGAGAGAGAGGTGCAAATAATGTTCCCTTCAATGTGATAGTGTGTTTATTTTCAAAATATAGCAGAAACAATGTTTGAACTAAAAGTTCAGGGGGAGATACACTGTGGATAGGCCTCCTACTTTTAGTAAGTGGCAGTGTTCTAACCTCACTTGTAGATGTTCATTAAAATTTTAAAAAGGGAATTAAGATCCTTTACTTCAGAATGAGGTTAATAAGATTCTTTATTGGTTGATTGATTGGTTGATTTTTTGCTTTCTTATTTTGAACATATTTTATTCTCTTATAGCTTAATCCATAAAATTATCATCTAATTGTGACCTTTGGCAGTTGCATACTTTCTAACAGTTGTTTTATCAACTAACTTCATCAGTAGGAGAATTATTTTGATAGAGCTCTAATACAAAATATGAAATAGATTGAATTCATGAGGAAGAAAAGAATGTTTTGAGGATGATGGTGGGTTAACCTCATGCTACTCTTTACAAGTGTAGCTGATTCAGATATTCCACTGCCTTTAGAAGCTCATGGGATTTATTATATGTTACCTCTGGTATTTAGAATGTCTGCTTTTAAGTTATTGGTGAAATCATACTTTCAATACTTGCTTGTTTAATCTAGAATCTATCTTTCAGATATTAAATCTGGATTAAGGATAAGAACTTTAGAGTCTGAGCACTTGGGTTTAAATCCAAGGTCTGCAAATCCCTATTTAAAATTGGGGTAAAGTGTATAATTTTTCTGCCTGAGTTTTCTCATCTTTAAATGAAGATGATAATATTATATTGTTATATAGATTAAATACTATTACTCATACATAGTTTTTAAAATATAATTATTATCCTTCATGCTGTTACTTGTCACAGTTACTTCAAGTTTATGTGCTTATGTCTTATTCTGTGCCATAACCTACAACCTATGGTTGACTTTAATGAAGATGATCTTATCTTCATCTTTATATGAAGATGATAATATTATATTGTTATATAGATTAATAGTATTACTCATACATAGTTTTTAAAATATAATTATTATCCTTCATGCTATTACTTGTCACAGTTATTTCAAGTTTATGTACTTATGCCTTATTCTGTGCTGTAACCTACCACCTATGGTTGACTTTGTTCAGATTTGTACTCCTTAAGGTCATTTCACAAAAGACTCAGTAATTGTATTTTTATTTCCTATAAATCTTTAAAGTCTGATGCTAGAGAATAACTTTTAATATTTTTAAGGTGAAATCACCTATGGTGATACACTGTTTAATAATCTTTGCTGGTAGCCTAATCAGTTAAAAAAGATGTATTTTCAAAAGGAAATGGGTAAATAACAAACAGTGTATTCATATAAGTAATATTATTTTGCAATTAAAATTAATGCCCTGGAGCTATCTGAATCAACGAGGTAGATCTCAGAAACAGAATAATGGGTGAGTAGTTCACAACAAAGGAAAAGTTTTCAGTAGGTGCCAACATTTCAATTCAAGCCTAGGGATAGACCTTCATGAAAACACTCAGAGAGCTTAGGGACAAAAACCACGTGGATACAATTAATTGCTTGCTAACATAGTCTGTGACAGGACATAATGAGTCTGTAGTTTGGAGACTAACGCATTTCCAGATCCTGTTGAGGCAGAGAATCACTTGTGAAAGAGAGCTACTACTTGCCAGTTTGCATTCTTTTTACATGAGATTCTTGACCTTGTAAAAGACCTCAGTAGAAAGAAGAGTTGGAGGTACTTCCAAATGCATGAGGACTGAGGAAGAAACTATGGATGAAACTGAGTCAAATTTAAATACCACCTAGGGGTACCTGCATGGCTCAGTTGGTTAACTGTCTGCCTTTAGCTCAGGTCATGATCTCAGGGTCTTGGGATCAAACCCCATATCTGGCACCCTGCTCAGTGGGGGAGCCTGCTTCTCCCTCTCCTTCCAGCTCATTATCACTGTTGCTATCCCTGTCTCTATCTCTTTCTTGAATAAATAAATAAAATCTTCAAAAGAAAATAAAGACCACCTAGATCCAGGGAGCCATGAGCACAGAACCTACTGAAGGACCCTAACAGGAGAATCTAGAGATCTCTGGCTGTAGTGGCTAGAAGTTCTTGGAAAATCTTCTCTCTATGCTCATAAAAGTGTCTACATTTTCTACCAAGTTATTTTGTAATGTTCCTAAATTTTGATGATATAAAACTGACTTAGCTGTACCACTGAATTATAAAAATTTAATGCTGAAAATTAATTCACTTAGAAAGTCAGGTGTAGTTCAACTTGACATTAATTTTTCATTATCTTTATGATTTTAATTTATTCCTCAAATTAATTGGTCTTTTCATATTATGATAATAAAGAGACTAGGCTCTTAACATTAGAATCCCTTTAAAATTTAAAACTGGACAAAACGAGAAATCATCAAAACATTCATTTGTAATCTCTGGAAAATGACCAAAGGAAATAAATAAAATTTTATCTTGGTTTTCCTACAGACTTTCTGTTAATAGCTTCTTAGTCCTCCTTACTAAACCTGCTTCTTCATCAAATCATCAAATAACAGTGTTTTGACAGTTTCATGTTTCCCTATCCCCTTTTTAGATTTGTCAAGTATTCTTCAGAACTCATCAAATTTTAGAGTTTTAAACTATGTATATCAATGAATCCTGCATAGATATTTACAATTCTATCTTTTTAACTCCAGGTCCTGATCTCTAATTGCCACTTCTCCACCTGAATATATAAAGGGGGATTTCAAATAACATTCAAATAAAGCAGTCATTATCATTAGCTACATACACAATTTCTTTCTTTCTTTTTTTTTTAAAGGTTTTATTTATTTATTTGAGATAGAGACAGTGAGAGAGAGCATGAGAGGGGAGAAGGTCAGAGGGAGAAGCAGACTCCCTGTGGAGCTGGGAGCCTGATGTGGGACTCCAGAATCATGACCTTGAAGGAGCAGAGCAGGGCTGGCTCCTTTTGCTTACACTCCCCTTCTTGTGTGTGGCCCCCCGCAGAAACTGCCTCTGGGAGGGTCAGAGTGTGACTCAGCCCTCCCTTGAGCTAATTAGCCCAGACCGCCTGTGGGTTGGGTTTGGGTTAGCCAATAGGAACGCAGAACCCCTAACCGGGAAAGAATATAAACCCCGCCTTTTCTCCCGCCAAACTTGCGCGCCAATTATGGCCAGGGTGATAGGCTAGTTTAAACAGTTACTAAGCAACTTTCTGTGTGTTACAATCTCATTGGCCACTGGCCCCTCTAAAACTGTTGTGCTTTTTGAAACCTGATCTCTTTCTCTACACCACGCCGCTGCGTCGGTGAGTGTGGGAGACTGAGCTCAAGCTAGCTTGAATAAAGGGCTCTTTTGCTTTTGCATCGGACTCGGCTCCCTGGTGTTATTTGGGGATCTCAAAATCTGGGCATAACAACCTGAGCCGAAGGCAGTCGCCTAACCAACTGAGCCACCCAGGCGCCCTACATACACAATTTCTTCTGTTTTCGAGGTCATATTCAACTTAGCTCTGTTATGTTTCATGCAGTGATACAAGTTTGATACAAGCTGTCTTTGTATCTTCCACGTCTCTCGTGCAGAACAGTCAATAACTCCATCCCAGCTATCAATACCCACTGTTTCCAAAGTTCAGGTACTTCTTTTACTTTGCCTGAATAATTGGGGGTATTTCTATTTTTCTCCTTTCTCCAGTATTGCTTGTATTAATTCACCAAAATTTTTCATAAGTTTTAGATGTTTGATGAAACCTGTCAACATTTTATTCTATACTCTGCACATTAACCCCAAGTATATGGATTACATATCATACTTATTTAATTTTTATCAGCTCATTTTGGCACTTTGAAGATACATGATCTGTCTTAGTCATTTCTGGTTTTATAAAATTTAACAACAGTATCTGTCTTATAAGAGATGAAGACATTGTGCAGCCATTTCTGGCTATATAAATACATATTTTTTAATCACTTATTTAAAATTCAACTTACTATGAAATACATTGGCTTTTATCCATAATTTTTTCAAGTTATTAAATGACTGCTTTTATTAAAATAGAGCAAATCAGGCATATTTAGAGTAGAAAGAAATAAATCTTATTAAAATATGCTAAATAAATTAGGCTACTTTTAGTTGTAAGGAAGAGAAAACATAGTTCAAACTGGATTAAACAATAGGAAATACATTATTCAGGGACAAAAGACGCTCAAAGGTGGGGATGAGGTTGGGTCTAGCTTTTCTGTTATGTTAGCTTAATCCACAATATGGGAATAAGGAGTTGGGGCGGTTTCAGATGTCACATCCCAGTTGTGGCCCTTTACAAAGCAAAAATTGAAACTAAGTTTCTATGACTCTTTTTCTATGACTCGCTTTTTCAGGAGCAAGAAAGATTTTTGATAACATATCTAGCTAATATTCTATTATTTCTCATTGGCCCTTATTGGGTTATCTGCCCATTCTTAAAGCTATAATTGTTAAAGGAAAACAGATTATTATATTTAGATTAGAATACTCATAATCAAATTCTTGGAATTTCTCTGAGTGGATAAAAAGGGGGAGGGTCACATTCCCCAGGATCATGTGAGAATGTCTGACTAAAATTAGATTTCTTTTAGTAAGGCATAAGTGGGAAATAAATGCAGGGAAAACAACCAATAGTGTTCACTATACCTAAGAATTAGTTATGCACTGAACCTAACACAGCCAAGACTATAAGTTTCTTATTGGTCCACCTTTCTCTTTATCTGGTAGAAAGTACATTGCTAATAGGCTACAGAAGAAGAGTAACATATACTATATTAGATTTTTTCCCCTCTTCATATTTTCCTCTAAATTCAATCCCATATTACCCTCTAATTTTCCCATCATGGAATACTAATCTTTAAGAATTGATTTTCCTCTGAAGTTACAGAATCATTTGATTTTGCTACATGGTACATGAAAAAAAATTTAAATAACATACTTTGGGTTTTCATGTACTTTGTAATATTTTATTTCATAATTCACTTTTCCTAGACCCTGACCTCTATTCTTTTTTTGCATTGGTCTTGCAAGTGTCTTTTCAATTAAATAGCTGTTTAGAGTTGTCCTACATTAGTATATATATGGGTAGAGTTTAGAAACAAAAGCCAAAACAAAATCTTAAAAACACTATGAATATTTTAATGAAAACAATTCTGGAATGATTGTAGTGGTGCTGGTTTTCAAGTTTGATCATGGGATAGAATTTTACTTTCTCTGAGAATTAGCATACATAAAGATGAAATGTTGTAGTTATAAGTTGAGACAAGCTGATAACTGATTTAACTTTTTATACACAACACTAACATTTGCAACCAAAAGATGCAGCTCTATGGATATAGTATCCATTTTATTTTTATATTATTTTATTCTAGAAAGTAGAGTCATTTTCTCTGTTGGCAAATTAGTGGAAAATTCCATTATAAATAAAATTATGTTTATTGCTACAAAGTATGTGATAGTCATAGTTGCTATTTTAAGATTATTTGAAGATTAATTATAACAATTTTAGTAGGGAAGAAATTTAGTGAATGATGTAGATCATTTTGCTTTCTTAGAAAATTTTATATTTAAATTAACTATATTTCTACATAATGCAAATTCAGCATTATATTATGTACTCTGTAAAATAAATGAAACCCAAATAACTAAATTTTGCAGAATCAGTACTTACAAAATGATATCTAGGGAATTTCATTTCTACACACCAAGCAAAATAGAATATTAATAAATCTGTGACTTACAAATAGTTGATTTTGTTGGGCTAGAGATGAGCAAGTTTTCATTAAATTGTTGAATAGGATACTTAGAATAAAAAATATATGAAAATATGTAAAAATCTTCATTGTCCCCTGCTCTGCTACATATCATTCTCATTTAGTTAATTCTTCTATTTCAACCAGTAAGTGCAACACTGGAGTGATGGTAGAACTTAAGATTTGTCTTACAAATGGCAGAATTTAAGATATACATAACGAGCTTTCCAGTAAGGTGGATTTTTAGTCTAACAACTCCAATTTCAAACAACTCCCATACCACTTTGGTGAAGCTATTATCTCTGAAAAAGTAGCAATATTGGAATAAAAAATAAAAACAAAACTCCTGTATAATGCTAATAGTTCAGAAGTAGTTTTCTCTAATAATAGATTAAGTAGTCCTGAGGAGAATGAATGGAGGGGCAGAATTACTCATCAGAAGTATCATCAGGGCACGAAAAATATTATGTGGAAGTCACAGACATTTGATCAGAGAGAGATATATATATATGTATATTATGTTTAAATATACATATATTATACTATATAATATGATATATATATTTTGTATTATTTATACTACTATAAATTTAATTTTATAGTAGCATGCTACCATGGGCAACTGTTATCCAGGACCAGATTCAAACTTACAAGGTGGCTCCAAGATGGAATGCATCTTGGCTTTGGAAAATTCACTAAATGCAAAAGGCATTCAAATTCAAGATTGCCAAGAAAATAGTATTTGTGTCAGTTAAGGTACAATCAGAAGTTTGCTCATGGAACACTTAATATAAAGAATTATTAACTAGTAAAAGACTAAATGAGACAAAGGAGTAAGCTAAGGAATACAGTACAAGAAGAAAGTACTATCTCTGGGACTGAGAGAGAGTGAATAAAGAGGAAATGAGTGCTCAGAAGATCCCTTTTCCTGTCCCTTAATGCTAAGATTCTGACCCAGTTGCAGAGGGCAAACAGACACCACAGGATCATACAGACTGACATTGACAAAGAAACTCATAAGTTCTGGGCCAAAGGTACCCTGAAGGAGCAGCCTGTTGAGTGGCAGTGAAACTAGGTGGAGAGTGTAGCAGTCTGGCACTGAGTCATCGAAATAGCTCACAGATGGTGGAGAAATTCACGGATAGTGCAGTAGTGTTGAAGCTGATTCACAAGGAGAGTGTCCTAGGTAGCTGAGAAATTCCCTGGTGAATGGACTGGAGTTGATCCATGGGAATGATTCACTAAATGCTGCATAATTTTCTGGAGCATGCAAATGGGCCAGAGCTAGTTCTAAGGAATGCCCCCCTAGGAGCCTAAAAAATTCACTAGTGCATGTGGGTAGGGTAGAAGTGATTTGCTAGGACTCATGAGGTGAGTGCCGGCCTCCAGCATACTGGCTGGCAGCCATGTTGAAGAAGAAACAGTACCCAAGACCAGCGGGTGAAGTCCTGCCTCTTGCTCTAGGCTGTCATTATCACCCCAGCATTCTCTATTTGCATAGCTTCTATTACACTGTCTGGCAATGGAGAAATGTTTACAGGGCACAGCACTAGTATGACAAGGAAGGGCAAAGAAGACTGGATTAGCTGAGAGGCTAGAAATTGATAACCATTACAGTGCCTATTGGTGTGGTTAACATGTTTAGTAATTTATCTTCTACTTGGATTTAGATTATAAAAATCCTGTTATGTTTTAAAGACTACATTTTGGTGGTGCCTGGGTGGCTCAATCAGTTAAGTTTCTGTCTTCGGCTCAGGTCATGATCCCAGGGTCCTGGGATTGAACTCCATGTCAGGCTCCCCACTCAGCAGGGAGTCTGCTCTTCTTTCTTCCTCTGACACTCCCCTCTGCTCCCTTTCACTCGATTGCTCTCTCTGCCTGTCTCTGAAACAAATAAATAAAAAAATCTAAAAAAAAATGGGGGAAAGGCTACATTTCGAGTGTTGCTAACTGTTTGGTGCACAGTGTATGCAATGCTTCAAATTATTTTAAGCTCAACTTCTTCCTGTCCTTTCATCCTTTTTTCCACCTGAGCTACTCTTGTTGTGACTGATACTGAATATGCCTGTTTGTTACCCCAGAAACTCCTATATAGACCAAATTAACTTACACAGAAGTATGCTGGGGTCAGGGGGGTTACCTATCCTAGGGACAAATTTTGAATAATGAAGGACAACAGAGGATAGGGAACTAGAAGATTGATTACTTCTCTGTGTCTCCCTCCAATAGATTCAAAGATACTAGCTAGGTTTTTTTAAGGAGAGAATAGAGCTTGTTAATAAATTAACTTATTTTCTCTCCAATAGTCTTCTTAACATGTTATTTTAGCATCTCTCCCATTGCCTAGGCCTCATAACTACCAATACATTAATACCAAATCTTTCTTTGGGTATTTGTTTTCTTTAAAACTTGCTTGGTCTAATATTATTGGTTTCAGGGATAATTCAAGAGCACAGATACTCAAGACAGTATATCGGATTTTTTATTTTATTTTTTTTTTAGTATATTGGATTTTTAATCAAAAACCTGTTTGAAAGCAATAGGGACCTCAGTCCTCTTGGTAAGGTAATGATCATCATTGGCCAGAAGTGGTGTTGCACTTTTTAGAGATTTTTTTCTTGTGATTAACTGGCATAGAAATATGCAGATATTAATATATTAAGACATTAAGTAGTCATACCTTGGGGAAGAACAATGATAATTATGAAGATTGAGGATGTGATTTACCTATTTTGATGTTATTTTAGGCCTTACCTAATAAGGTGATAAATTTAGGGCATTGAATTTTGGTACCAGGGTAACTGAAAAGCCATGTCATTTTCCAGTTGATGTGGAGGCTTAAGGAGGTTGGATGATAAATTGAGTTTGGAGCCAAATTCACCTTATAGATAGCTCAATTCATCATAGATTCATCCTATAATTATGTTCCTGATATATAAGTACACACACAGGCACACACATATACATACATATGGATATTAGAGTCTATCAATATATCTATCAACTTGGCAACTGACATTGTCATTGCATATGTTCCCTGAGCCACAGATTACAAATATAATGGGAAGACCAAAGTGAAGACCTAGGCAATACCTACCAGTTTATCCTTAAGATAGAGAAATAATAAGAGATACTGTGTTTTTGAATGAATGCAGAAATTAGAGTCACCTCAAAGGCACCTAAAAGACTTAGGCGGTGGTCTTCATTCAGTTGATCCATCTGGCATCTTCATGGAAGCGAGAAATAATGAAGAAACTAGTGGACTACAAGAAGCTTAACGAGATCCTAGCTTTTACTGAAACCATTCTGTTTTTGTGGCATATTCACTTGTGCAGAGTAACACAGTCTCCAGGATTTAGTTTGTGCCAATTGCTTTCTTTGTAATTTCATTCAAGTCAGTTGACCTTTACAGAGTAAGGGGAAGAGAGTGTTTTTATCATATAGCTTAAGGGCTATAATTCTATTCTTATTTAAAATATTACCTTCAGAAAATTTGCCATGACCACATTCTGAAAAAAAAAATCTTGTCTTCTTCATTGATGGTAGGTATATTTGGGTCAATGAGCCTTGGGGGAATACAAAAGGAATGTGCAAATTACATGAACAGGTGGCCCAAACTCCAGGTCACTTGCATTTGCTTACGTTCTCTCTAAATACACCTCAACTGGCGAATGGTGATCTATGACCTATAACCTATAACCAGCTGAAGGAAGAGGAAAGGACTTTCATCCAAATCCCATTTCCTAATGAATTCCCGTTTTGTGTTAGCATTCCCTGGAAATGAGTTATTGCCATATTATGGCTATATCAGGGTAGTTTCAAATGATAGAGATGAAAGAAAATCTTTCTGGTAGATATGCATTCAGTAAGCCTGGCTGTCCACTTTCTGTGGAACAAACTTATCCTGAAACTTATATGCACTAACTTGTGTACAGAGGTACATATGGACAGTTGGTCAGTCACCTGGTAAAAACAAACCTGAAGTACTGGTATCAGACTAAGTCTTACAGAGGAAATATAAATAGATTTGTGTTAGTGAACGAAAAATAGATTCATCTTTTGTTTCATGGAAGTTCAAGAGACAGCAACTAGCACAGAGGAAAAGAAAACACATGCTACGGAAATTAGGTAGCTTTTCTCTTGCGCCATTTGCGTAATTTTACAGTAGGCCCACGGGCAAGGAGTGCAGAGTGATAAGGATCAGGACTATGCATTATTCTACAGAATAGAATTCTTCTTATCAAGCCATTTAGCTGTTGACACCTGCAAATGCCCAATCTGCCAGGAAAGAAAGATTCTGAGTCCTTGATGTTGCTTAGGGAACCCTGACTCCCAACTGAAGGTTGGTCAATTACATTAGACTCCTTGCACTTTGAAGGGTATTCATTTCTACCAGAATTAATACATAATCCAGGAAAGAGGGATGCCGTCCCTGACTGTGACACCTATACAGCATCATCATCTTAGGGCTTACAGAATATCTGATCTATGAATGGTATCAAAAACAATTTTGCTTCAGACCAAGAGGTACTTTTTTATACAAAAACGGTTGGAGCAATGGGATTAGGATCAAGGACATCACTGATATTAGTGTATGTTCTATCAGTGAGAAATAACTAGACTGATTAGAGTTGTGGGCACATGTACGTTTTTGGGGGAAAGTCTTATGGAGTTCCAGTGCTGCCTTCCACGAAACACAATGTACACTGAATCATTTGCCAATGTATGGTAGCATGGTCCAGTAGCCAGTTGAAATGGACCATAGAGCCAAAGGATTGAAGCAGGACAAGATGTCTGACCATCACACCCACTGAGTCACTTGAAATTTTATTTCTCTTCATTGAAGCTTTAAGCTTTGCCAGAAAAGATGTCCAGATTTTCAAGGGGAAAATGCTTATTCCGGGGGGCATGTGAATGGTGATGCAGAACTAGAAACTGCTATTAACATCTACCCATTTGTGGCTCCCCATGCCAGCTGAAGTGCTGGCCAAGGGTGAAGAAAATATAGAATGCACAGTGATGTGATGAAGGGAGTTTCAGCAGGGAAGCTATAGCTTTTATTTTATTTTTAAAGTAATGCTCTTCCTTAAGTGTTGTAGGATATGGAGATGAAATCTCCACATAGATTCTGCCTAATTTACCTTGTACTTTCAAGTTGGTAAAGAAGTTTTGTTTTTGTTTTTGTTTTTTTTCTCCGAAGTTGTGTCCCATTTTGCGGTATGGAACCCAGAAAGAGTAGGAAGGCATAATTGGATCTGAATACCACAAAAAATAGACTATATCCGGCACATCTTCTACACTCCATTCTATTTTCTAAATGTTACCTGTTTCCCAGGCTCTTGGCCCATGCTCAACCCCAGTAGCTTCCATAGGGACCAACTCCATAGACCTTCAAGCTTCTGTCTCCTAAGGCCAATATCTAGAGTCTTGGCTCCTTCAATGAATTCTGGACACATTTATAGCACCATTTTTCAGAGAATGGGACCAAGATATAGGCGATGCCTAAGGGACCAGGCAACGAACCTCAAAAGTTTGAATTCCTTGTAGGGCAATTTTTGGCCAATGGGGGACAGGTAGTACCAGAGGGTCTCCAGTGAATTTTCTTCTCCATTCTCTCTTCTAATGGACTCATCCAAAGTGTAGAGTTTCTATGGTTACCGTAGAGACTGCCCAGAGCCATCTCATGTCGCTCAGTGACCAGGCATTGCTCTTTATGCAGTGTGGAGCCAACTTAATAATGTGTACTTTATATTTGCTTCTCATTCTTGCCTGCCTCCTAACACTTTTCCCTCACTCTCTCTGTTCTGGGATTGCACCCAGTTAAATATTATTACTCCAGGTTCTTCTCAGGTTTTCTGTAGGACTTGGGTAAAGACACAAGAAAAAATGAATGCGAATTTTCTCAATACATAAGAGAATTTAGATTTTTATCATCCCAATCTCTTTGTCAGGTCAAGTAATAGTGGAGTCTTGCACTGTCCTGAAATACGTAGTAAGTATAAATTATCTTTTTGAATTGTAAAATGTTAGCCATATGCTTTCTTTTAAAAAGCTACATTTAAAAAATAGTAGTTAAGTTCAATTACCAGTGACGTCAACATTAGCAAATGATCACAAAAATGTTTGATAAAGTCAAGTTGTTTTGACAAAGTAATTTATACTTGTAATTGAATAAACACTGTTTCTTTATAACAAATGTAACAAATAGATTTTCTTATAATGCATTCATATTTTCAGGCAAGATAAGAAATTGAGTCCTTGGATTATTACATTTATTTTAAAATATTACAAAGAAGCTCTTCTCACTTCTTAAATTGTCAATAAATAACCCATCTTCATGATAACTCATAGAATAAGTATAGGTTTAACTTCGATGTAACTAGACTGTAAATATTTAGTGATATCGTATCTGTCTAAAAATAAGCATAAAGGCTCTGATTTTACCTGGAATCCAGTCTATGCTGACTAAAACATTATCACTCACTACTGGGGAAAGTGTATTTCTTTAAAATGCAATAAGTTGACCTGGTTGAATACATCCTATCATCCTCATATCCTGGCCTCATTTATTTAGAAACTCCATTTTATTGGTTTATACCACACAAACACATAACACGGATGTGTGCAAATGGATTCCAGCGAACCTTTAGTGTTTGTGCTCTTCAGATAAGTAGCCATTCCAATAATGGCACACAGCTCTGATAAAGCCATTGTCAATCATTGAGAAAAGTGGTCTTTCATGTAAATATATTTTCCACATTCTACCACCCTAATCTTGCGTTAAAGAGTATAATTCTGTGTTCTTGACCTTCATACGTGCTGTGCACTTTTAGAGAGAAAAGTACTCTAAAATATATTTATCATTATCACCATTATTATTATTCACAAACGGTGTGACTGACAGGGCCATTTCCCAAGTTATTTTTTCTTTCAATCACAAGTTCTCATTCTTGACCCAGAGGCAAAAATGTTATGCAAAGTGAGATAGTTAAAAAGGGAAGAGTACATCTTTCTGAATATAATAACTCTCCCACTGTAACATCTCAGGAAGCTACAAAGCTTTCTTTGTTATTGGAGGTTCCTCTGAGGGGATTATAACTTATTGCATTTACTTAAGGAGGCAATAACGGTACAGAGGCTTTGCTGAATTTGTTATGAGACATTTTGGACACCTGTGACATGGGTATATTATTTATATTCAGGAGAGTGGTGTCTCACTACAGCAAAATAATTGGCGTAAAAACTAAACTTTCAAACAATATTGTTGAATTCAGTAATTGTGCAACCTGAATTTTATTTAATAATAAAATCCCCAAATAAGAGAACCTTAGTGTCTGAGGGTAATTTTTCATAGTCTTTTGCTCCCTTACTTGTTATGTCATTTTGTATTTACTTTCACTTTTTCAATCACAGTCAGGTTGTCGCTTCACAATGAAAACCAGTCCTTCTAGAAGGTGTCTAGCGAGGCATTTGCCTACGTATAGAAAAGAGAAATACTTAGGATTCACTAATATAAACATGATGGCATGTCATTAATTCAGCCCAACTAGAGGAAGCATTTTAATAATCTCAAATGTAGATTATTTTTAAAGAGTTTCAGTAATTCTCAGGGCATCCAGCAATTAAAGCTAATGTTCAAATACTGCCAAGTAGAAATCCTGCAAAACCCTATTTAATGCACAAATAAGCCTTATTTTTAATTACAATTGGTATGCAAAAGGTTACTTCTAATTTAATTGAAAAGAGATCATTTCCTTAAGTAGAACATTTCCTTCCTCATATCTTATTTACATTATTAATTTTCTTGCCAATTTTATTTACATTTTTTTCTTGCTAAGTAAAAAAAATACACAGTACAAAGATAAACTTCAGTCCAGTGCTTGTCTGAATCAGCATAAAATCAGTTTAAAGTTATCCATAATAAACAATTTAAAACATTAACTTTTATTTATGGATTATCAGCCCATCTTTAGGTGCTATTATTGATTAAATTTGTGTGTATGTGTGTTTAAATATAAGTTGTATACATTTGAATGGTGTATTTTATGGACTAAGTAAAAAAATGCAACAAAAACTTTATGAAAATTTTATCGTATCAAACCATGAATTTCAGGGATGAGATACAACTTTTTCCTTTTAATGTCACTGTATACACCCTCAGAAAGATGGGCTCTTCACTGTTTCAAAAGTTACCAAGAGGGTGCCTGGGTGATTCAGTCAGCTGGGTGTCTGTCTTCCATTCAGGTCATGATCTCATGGTCCTGGGATCAAACCCCACATTGGGCTCTCTGCTCAGCCAGGAGCTTGCTTCTCCCTCTCATTTTCCCTCTGTGCTCTCTCTCTCTCTATCTCACAAATAAATAAAATATTAAAAGAAAAGTTCCTAAGAAATTCGGGTGAAATCATTTGCTTTTTCCTTATAATATATAATATTTATTCATGGGCATTATTTTAACAGGTTTATATTGTATTTCTAGTGAAAAATTAGTTTTAAAAATGAATGTGTTCTTTTTATTAAGCCTAATGTTGCATGTTGTGTTTATTAGGTTTTTTGTTTGTTTGTTTTTAAAGATTTATTTATTTATTTGACAGAGAATGAGATCACAAGTAAGCAGAGAGGCAGGCAGAGAGAGAGGGAGAAGCAGGCTCCCTACTGAGCAGAGAACCCTATGTGGGGCTCAATCCCAGGCCTCTGAGATCATGACCTGAGCCGAAAGCAGAGGCTTTAACCCACTGAGCCACCCAGGCGCCCCTATTCGTTTTTATTAATATTATTATTTACAAACAAATAAAATGACCTTATATATTTTAGGATCTAAAGATGAAACATTCTCCAACCTTTTTGGTCACAAAATTCTTTTCTAAACACTTGCATGACCTCTGATTGTACCCTTTGGTATATAATCAGTTTTAATGTGATATTTTATTTTTTTATTTGAGTGAGAGAGAGTGAGAGAGAACATGAGGAGGAGAAGGTCAGAGGGAGAAGCAGACTCCCCATGGAGCCCGATGTGGGACTTGATCCCGGGACTCCGGGATCATGACCTGAGCCAAAGGCAGTTGCTTGATCAACTGAGCAACCCAGGCACCACTAATGTGATATTTTAATGTGAATAGTTTTGTTCCATCAAATGAAAGGTCTCAGAGAGATGAATTATCTGTAGTTAAACTGCCACCTACTCAAATTTTTGAGTTTTGATTACTACTACAAATGGCATTGTAAAAATCTCCCATGAACATGTGTTTTAACATACACAATTATTTTCTTAGACAATAAATCCAGAAACAAGATTATTGCATTATAGTGGGATTTATTTTTATATGATATTTTTTTCCAGAAACAGTACTAACTTAAATGGAAACATGTAGGGGACACCACTTTTTTGGACCATCTTTCTCAATTGGCTTTTTGACAAACTGAAGTTATACAAACGTACCTAATATAATTTTCATTTACTTGATTAAAAATGATTTTAGAATTTTTACATCCTTTCCATCCCTATTGATCATTTGTATTGAATTTTTTGTGACTCTTCTCTCATTTCCTTTGTTTTATTTTTTTAAGTTTAATTTGTGAAGCTATATAGATCTGTGCTCTTGGCGGTGTATCTTGCCACATCCTCAAATTAAATAAGTAACATCAATTTTATTTTAGTATGTATATGGTCATTTTATATGTAAATATTTATTACATTTGAAATTATTTAGAGCATTTTATAAGAAAATAATGGAATTTCATTGTTGTCTCTAAATGGCCATTTGTTCATAATCAGGCTTAAGATAGTGTATTTATTATCCACTACCATGAAAACTTAATTAAATTTGCTTCAGAACTCTTTTTGACAATGACTTATCTGTATGTGTTTGTCACTGATTCATATTATTCTAATTATAGTTGCTCTATCATATACTTTAAATTTTTGTGGTGATAAAGTCATCTCATTACTTTTTATGTCGCTAATTTTCCTGGTCTATTGTGAAATATTGGTTTGTAGTGGTGTTTAAGGGTATTTTCAGTGTTAATTGATGTTTCACTGAGATTATTGCTGTGAATAAATTTATTATATAACCCAAAGAGAATTGGCCTCATTCTATCCACAAGCAATTTTAATTCAAACCACCTAAAAGCAAGAAACAAGATAGAATAAACTTCTATCTCTAGCAATGTGCAATTGATCTAAAATTTTTATTTTGTTTTCAAGGATTTTCAGAAGCATGCCTGGCCTTACAAAATGAGTGACAAAGATTATTTTCTGCTTGCTTTTCAGACAAATTAATTATTTTGACCTTATTAAGTTGATTCTGATTTTACATTTTAGATAGATGTGTATATAATCTTTATTTCAATATATTTGTAGTTACTAAATGCATAGATTTATGAGATAAAATGAAATGAGATTTGACAAATACAGAGACCCATGTAATTGTCGTTCTTATAAAGTAAATATTTCCATATCCTCAGATAGTTCCCTAATGCTTTCTGCAGTCAACACCCTTCCCAACCACGAGGCCTGTTCTCAAATTTCATGGCATGAAAGGATCCGATTTTCTTTGGTGCCTATTTTAACTCAATATAACTAAGATTATTCCATGACACTGTATGCCTCTGTTTTTAAAATTTTTATTTCAGAATATTTTTTTAAAAAATTATTTTACTTGGAGAGACAGATTAAGGGGGGGACAGGGGAGAGGGAGAGAAATCTCAAGCATATTCTGGCTGAGCTTGGAGCCTGACCTGGGGATCCATCCCACAACCCTGAGATCACTGCCTGCACTGAAGTCAAGAAATCAAGAGTCCTGCACTTAACCGACTGAGCCACCCAGGTGCACCAGAATAGTACTCCATTTTATATATTTTCCAAAATATGTGTATCTATTCTTCTGTTTGCAGACATTTCGTTTGTTTACAATTTGAGTTATTATGAATGAAACTGCTACAGACTTTTATGTATAATGTTTTGGACATGTTAGTTTCATTTCTCTCAGGGAAAATTATCTAAGAGTGGAATTATTGGGTCACCCATTGAAGTTTGTTTGTTTTTTTACTTTGTTTTGGTTTTTTTAACTGCTAAACCATTTTCCCTCAGTGTCTGTGCCTTTTAAATTCCCACAGCTTCACGCAAGAATTCCATTTGCCCTATAGAGTTGCCAACACTTGATTTTGCCTTTTTAATATTTTGCATTGTGGTAGGTCTGTATGTATTGCACACAGTACTTTCAACTTCCATTTCTCTGCTGCCTGATTATTTTGAACATTTTTACTGTATATATAGTAGCCATTCATATATTTTATAAGTCCATTGAGCCCTATTACAATTACTTTTATTTGGGGTTAGTCTTCTTGATATTGTTCTTATTTATATAATCCACACACTACACACTTCCACAGACACACATGTGTATATAATTTACATATATATGTAAGGATTTTCTTCTAGTCTGTGTGTTCTTTTCAATTTTCTTAATGCTAACATTTTAAATGCAAAATATTTTTACAAATACGGATGAGAATTGTTACTCTCATTGTTAGCAACTTTTGAATCTAAGAAACTTACCTACCTCAAATTCATGAAAAGTTCTCATACATTTTGTTCCAGAATTTCATTATCTGTATCTTTTACATTTTAGTTCAGAACCATTTTAAATTAAGCTTAAACAAGCTTTGAGGCTGTAGCAAAGCCTCAAAAACAAAAGTATCCTGGGGCTAAGAATGCAAATAAACAAAGAAAAGCATGACTGGCCAAAAGGCCTTAGTCCTTGACTGCCTTTCCCTCAGAGACTGTGAGGGATTAGCCATGCCCTAAATCTGTGTGGGGAGGGCCGCTTTCCTCCCTAAGGGCTACCAGTCTAGGCTTTTGTAATCGCCTATTACTGGGCCAGTCAGATTTCAGTAGGTTTTCAACCAGGAGCTGAACTCACCAGTGGCTTTTCTAGTTCCTAAAATAAATGCCTTTGGCATTTAGGAGATCACTTCACTACCTTTAATGTCCCTGAGCCCTACACAATCCCTGTTAACTGTGTTCTCTCAAACTTATAATATGTACTTTCTGCTAGGACCCCCAGTGTCTCTCCCTGCATCCTTGCAACAGGGACAGTAGGGAATAGTATTGTATTTATTGGACCCTACCTTTCCATTTCCTATTCTAATAGTAAGGGCCCTGCTCCTGGAGTTTAGTAGCTTCAGCAGCTGTGTACTCCAATATCTACCTCCCCAGTTCAATGGAAATATTATGAGCTTGGGTTCTATCTCCTATGTTCTCTGAGCAGGGGTCTGAAAACTGAAGGCGGAGAGACAGAATGAAGATGAGGTTACTGTGTGTGTGTCTTTCCCAAGTATTTTAGGTCTCTGCAGTCCATTGTTCAATACCTGACAACTGTTGCACTTTGTCTAGTGTTATGGTTCTGGAGGCAGGATGGGAAATCTAGGATCAGCAATTCATCACTGACTAGTTATAAAGTTCTCCCTACACTGATTATATTTTTGCATTGAAAATTGCCTTATATTTTGTCAACATCATGTAATCTGAAGGACAAAGAAAACCATATTATATAGTAATAGACAAATCCTTGAATTTTATTTCCTAAGAAATACAACAGAATATTAATTAGTTATTCCAGCTCAGAGATAAATACTTAATATAAAATCAAGAGTATAGCCACTAAACTTGAAAATGGTAAAATAGGATAATGGTAAAATTATTCTAGAAAACTCAAATGGGTAAATGCCCTGGCCAAGAAATAAAATAATATGCTGGCTAACATAATTATACTTGATGTTTTATAATGAACAAAAAAAAGGAAATACTAAAAGAACTAGTTAACAAACTTAATTGGTTAAAGGAATTAACAGTCTCTCAAATTTTATCAATAATTATGTAACAAAAATCAAGATATTCATATTTACAAAGGTAAAAGACATTTTGAAGCATTTGTGATATCATATTTTCAGTAAATGGTTAAGTCAAAATGGCACACACAAATGAAGAGAAATCCATTTAGCTAATATAAAAATAACCTATTTTGTGAAAATTTAATAGTCTTTACCGAAAAATTTTTAGTAAATTGGCTTTTCATGACACTTATTTTGAAATTATGTCATTTCATTATATGTGGATTCATATTTTTCTTTTTTCAGAGTCGGTTTTGAAAATATATAATTTCCTAGTAAATACAGCATCTATTTTTGTTACTACTGGCACACAATATTAGTATGAATCTATCTTATGATTTTAGTCTTTAAATCTGTAGTCTTGCCAAAACCCAATTTTTAATATCGTGTGATTATTTTTATTTGTTCTATTTTTGCTTTACTCAGCCTCTCCACAGTTTAGTTAAGTTAATGTTATTTACATTTATTGATTAATTTCAGTTTTTTTCAGATTATTATTGTGGTAATCTATGTTTTATAATTATTTCTTTCTTTTATTTTGCTTTGTTTAATGCTTGTATATCTTGATTTATATTTAGTTAATCAACCAGATAAAAATTTTTAGGTTTAGTTAAATTATGTCCATAGTCTTTGTTTTGTTAAAAATTTAGATTTAAACAGTTAACTTGTATTCATTCTCTTTTAATATTGGAATGATTTAAAGCTCATTATGTCTGCATCTCAATCTTTTTCCATTATTTTGTTCATTTTGAAATTTATTTCTCAAATTTTCATTATTTTTAAGTAATTTGCAATTTCTCTTGATTTTTCCTTTGATGAAAGCTTACTTTAAAAGTTTATCTTTTTTCTTAAATTTAGGGTATTGCATAATCTTTCTTTGTCATTATTTGCTACTCTTGTATGTCAATGCCATTGTATTCTGAAAATTTAGCCTATAAAAGTATTTTTATTTATTAAGATTTTATTTACTTAATATGTGAAAAATTTGAAATGTTCTAGGGACATGAAAAGAGACTACCTTCTCTTGTGGAGATGCCTGATATCGAAAAATATGTTAATGAAGAGAGATCTATGTGAATATAAACATACGTTATTATAACTGTTAATAACCTCATTTTCTTTTAGCTTCCCAGAACAAAGATTAAAAGAATAATAAAGTATTCTAAGTATAGCTAGATATTTTTTTTTGCATCTAAGTGATTATTATAAATATACCTGTATCACAGATTTTAAAGATTTTATCTTCATAAAACATCACTCATTGTACTGGTGCTTTTTTCAATTGTGTTATAAATATATGGCTGATATATATATATATCGGCCCCTGATTACTTTTGGTTATCATTTAGTTGATTTTGGACTCTACTTTGAATTTAACAATTTCCTATAATTTTTATTTTAATTTGACCGCAAATAAGATATGTATGAATTTGTTTTTAACTGTGCATTTATAGAGTAGGTACATTGTTTCTTTGCTTTCCTTTTGTATGGTATCTTTTTACTTTTTTTTAAGATTTTATTTACTTATTTGAGAGACAGAGAGAAAGCGCACACTGAGGGGAGGGGCAGAAGGAGAAGGAGAGGGAGGAGCAAGCCTGCCATGGGGCTCTATCCAGTACCCTGAGATCATGACCTGAGCCAAGGACAGACACTTAAAGGACTAAGCCACCCAGGTGCCTCTGTATGGTATCTTTTTAAAAATTTGTTTTGTCTTTGGATATTTCCTCTGTATCTCCATTTTTTAAAATATTTTCTTTTCTCCATTATTATGATATAATGATAATGCCTAGGGTTTTGCTTCAAGTAGTGTTTACTTCTAATTTTTTTGGATAATTCATTAAGCCTTTATCATTTTGTCAGTTTTAAAACTAAATTAGCAATTGAATTAGATCTCAGATTATTTAAGATGTGCAACTAAATGGCTTTACTTCAAATCTTCCAAATCTTCTTTCCCCAAGCACTTATGAATCATAAACATAATCAGGAGTGCCGCATTGAGATTATCCCTATAGTGTTAGTTTCTTCACATACTATTTTTACTGTGTTTCTCTTGTTTTTTGTTTTACATGTACCTAATGCTTCAAAATGGATTCCACAGCATACATGTATTTATTTATTTCTTTAATTTAAATTCAGTTAGCTAACATATAATGTACTATTTGTTTCGGAGGTACAAGTCTGTGATTCGTAAGTCTTATGTAGTACCCAGTGCTCATTACATCACATGCCCTCCTTAATGTTGATCCATTTGCCAACCCCCCTTTCCTCCAGCAAACCTCAGTTTGTTTTCCTATGATTAAGTCTCTTATGGTTTGTCTCCCTCTCTGATTTTGTCTTGTTTTATTTTTTGTCTCTTTTGTTTCTTAAATTCGACATATGAGTGAGATCCTGTGAAAATTGTCTTTCTCTGATTGACTTATTTCTCTTAGCATATTACCGTCATTCCATCAATGATGTTACAAATGTCAAGATAGCATTTTTTTGATGGCTGAGTAGTATTCCATCATATATATATATATATACCACTCTTCATTATCTGTTCATCTGTCATTGGACATCTGGGCTTTTTCCATAGTTTGGCTATTGTGGACATTGTTGCTATAAACATTGGGGTACAGGTGTCCCTTAGGATCACTACCTTTGTATTTTTTGGGTAAATTCCTAGTAGTGCGATTGCTGGTTTGTAGGGTAGCTCTCCTTCAACTTTTTGAGGAACCTCCATATTGTTTTCTAGTGTGGCTGCACCAGCTTGCATTCTCACCACAGCATTTATTTAGAATAAGGCTTCTTCACTGTGGCACTATTAGCATTTGGGGCCACTTAGTTCTTTGTTATGTGGCGCTGTCCTGGGCATTGTAGGGTATTTTTCAACCTCCCTATACTTGTAACAATCAAAAATGTCAACAGACTTTGCCAATGGTCCTCTGAAGGTAATAGTACCACAGATTAAGACAATCTTTATTTTAGTTAATTTTAGTTGTCTAGCACTTTTGTGTTAATAATTTCTGTTTTCTAAAATCCATGGTTCAAGTCAGTTCAGTATTATTTTCCAGGAGTAGTTTATTAGATATATGCCCGGCTCTTTGTTTATCTAACTATGTATTTCTGTTTCATTCATTCACATAAGTTAATTTGTGTGGGTGTACAATTTCAGGGGTAAACTTGTGTAATTGTTTACAGTTGTACAATTACAATAGAGCCTTTTTCTCATAATAAAATTTCCCACTTTCCTGTTGTACCCACCCTGGTTTCGCACACTCTTTGATCTCTTTGATCTGCTTTCAATCACTATAATAATTGCTTTTTGGAACTGCATATTTTTGGAATCATATAGTATATCATTTTTGTGCTTGACTCTTCACTTGGAATACTATTCTGAAATTCATTCATGTTGTTACATGTATTGTTATTTTATTTCCCTTTATTTCTGAGTATTAGCCATTGTACGGTTATGCTGGAATTTGTTTATCCATTTTCCACTTATGGGTACATATTCTTGCTTCCAGGTTTTGGCTATTACATGTCCACATCTTTGTGTGGGCAAATGATTTCATTTTTCTTGAGTAAATACTTAGGAGGGGGATTGTTAGAAATATGGCAAGCATATGCTCACCTTTATAAGATATTCCCATACTGTTCTCCAAAGTGGCTATGTCACTCTGTGTTCACATCATTAATCTACAAAACTTCCAGTCAGTTCATATGCTCACCCACAGTTGGTATGTCAGTCTTTAACTCTTCTGGTGGGTGTATACTGGTATCTCATTGCTGTTTTAATTTGCATTTTTCTCATGAATATTGATATTGAGCATATTTCCCATTTTTATTAACCACATAACCATATATATATATATATATAAATTTGGAAGTTTATGTTCCAGTAGTATGTTTTTAAAAATTGGATTGTTTATTCTTCTTGTCATTGAGTTGTAAGACTTCTGCATATATTCTGAATTTAAGCTCTTTGTCAGATAAATGTTTTCAAAGATTTTTCCAAGTATACTTGCTTTCTTAATAATATCTTCCATTGATAAAATACTTTATCTTTTTTATTTATATTTTATTTTTTTATTTATATTTTATTTTTTTATTTGAGAGAAAGAAAGAGAGCACAGGGGTAGGTCAGAGAGAGAGGGAAAAGCAGACTTCCTACTGAGCAAGGAGTCCTATGCTGGGCTTGATCCCAGGACCCTGGGATCATGACCTGATCTGAAGGCAGATGCTTAACTGGCTGAGCCATACAGGTGCCCCTTTTAATTTAAAATACTTTAATTTGTTGAATTCCCTTTTACTATTTTTTCTATTGTAATGTGCTTATTTTGCTCTCCTTGAAAAATCTACAACTCAATATCACAAATATTTTCTCTTGTATTCTTCAAAATATGATCTCCTTTATTGCCTGTTAGCCTGTATTACTGATCAAAGCTAGGACCTGTTGTTGCTGTGGGGACTTCATTCTATTTCTCTGTAAAACCAATTCTTTATATTAAAATATATTTATAGTGAATCTACTTCATTTGCTCAATGCCATAGTGTTTATTCCTTAGAAGAATATTAGTCAAGGATAGAGCCATGGGACTACAGTCCCCACTGTGGAATTCATGATTTAGGCTGTCTTGACCCCGGTGAGGACACAATATAAAAGCAAGATCTGAGAAAATGACTGGATCAGTTGTAGGTAAGCAAGTAGAAGGCAGAGACTCAAGGCTCAAAAGGTCAGAGCCATGCTTGAATAGAAACTTCCTGTCTGGATTCAAATGTCAGATGTTAGTTCTCAATTATGGGTGAATAAAGCTTGGAGAAAAAGAGGTCTTTCTCCCAGTTAGTTCTCTGAGGGGAGAGCTTGTGTGCTTTTCCAGCCCCTGTTATGTTGGATTGCAGAAATAATAGGAAGGAGTTACTTATGGATTTGACACATACTGTTCAAATTTACCGGATGCTTAATTAATTAATTATTTTTTAATGTATTAATTTGGATTGCCTGGTTTAGCTAGAGTACTGATGCACCACTTATTTTGAGTCCTGACCAATTTATTTAGGATGTTAATGCAACAGTGTCTTCCCTCCAATTTGTTTACTGTCTAAACCAAGTGAAGTCTAGGCCGATTGCACCATGTACTGGTCATGAGGGCCCTACAATTTCTAGTGATATTAACACTAACAAGATGCATGCATATGTATTTTACATGTACCTACAACTCTTGAGCCATTATATTTTATGTTCTTCTGGGACTAATAACATTAACTTATACTTTATTAAAATGGGAAATTCAGAAAAAAAGGCTAAGATATTTTGTGGTTGTTGCTTTAGAGTTAGTGCTTTAGTTAGTTAAGTGGAAATCCTTTTGGGGAGGGCTGTTGGTTGTATTTTTGTGGTGTCTGTATTTTCAGATTATACTGATATAGCCAAACTACTACTGACAATTGGATTGTCAACTTTGAGAGAGAATTCTTAGAGTTTCAGTGTATAAGCTTAGTAACTGAAATCATGAAGAGGTGAATGGAATTGTCAACTGACAAGAATATAATAAAGAGTAAAATATTTGTGGAAATTTATATATTTTGGGAAGTGCAAATAAGTGCTGTCAGCAAAGGGAATATAAAAACACTGTTGAAATATAAGCATGAGAAATTAGGAGAGAAAGAGTTGTCATCAATTGAACAAACTGTAAATAACAGAAAGTTGTATATGAAACTTGGCACCATATTGGTTACTGAAACTAGATTATTAAGTATTGTGGAATGTCCTGCAAAGATTTAAAACTATGATATAGTGAATAATATTATTGCAGGGAGGTTTCCTCTCTCATAAAAATTTAAATAATTATTTGTTTTCTTTATGTTAGAAAATTTCAGACAGTATTCACATTTTACAATGTAAAACATTTTGGTGCTCATAGTTGACAAAGAATCAGCATCTGGGAAGCTATAAACAACAGAGAACATATATATTTGTGGTTATGTTTGTTTTTGCAGAAGACCTTATGCCACATTTTCAGCCTCTTTCTGTTCTCAATATAATGTAGTTCCTGACCACGTTGAAACTGATCACCTTGTCTGACTCATGGTTAGCGTAGCTTCAAATCCTTTCCACAAATAAGTTTTCAGCTCTGCTCTTTCTGCTGACATTTTCAGACATTGCTATCCTACAGCAGATGGCTGAGGGTTCTAATCAAGATTTTGTACAAATCAACAAAAATTTCTGGCCAGAATCTGTAATTATTGAGGGGAAAAAAAATCCGGAACCATATGTTCCAGTATCTTGCATCCTACTCCAATAGGAAGTTTGCACATCATTTAATCATCCTTTTCCATATTACAGTGTAATCCTTCACTGTGTCGGCAGCTCAGTACTTAATGCAGCTAAAATCAGGCTCCTTTGCATTAAGAACTGCATAGGTTTTTAAATACAATATCATATCTCTTCCTGCCAACTATGATTCAATATGCCGGTAATGACATAACACACACACAGACACATACAGACACACACACACACACGTGCGCGCATATATATATATATATATATATATATGGTTTTCAAGTTTAATCTCTTGCTTGGATTTTAAGATAAATGAAATTCAGCATGTATTATTCTCAAAGCATAAAATACATTATGATATTTTTAATGTGCAAATGCATGATTCAGGTCAAATTGTAATGTGAGCTGAACTAAAGACAATTACAGTTTTTTTCTTGTAATCAAGATTAGGGCCTGAACATGTATATTATAAGAATCCAACAGCAGTTTTAAATGAATTTGACTTTGTGAGCAATAAACTTAAATGCAGCTAACACATAAATCTATGATTATAACTTAATTTGCATGTAATGTTATGTAATTGCTGTAGTGCTATGTGACAGGGTTATTATACAGCAAATTGTATATGATAGTTTATGTCTACTCAAATAGCTCCGACACTTTTTTTTTACATGACCTTTAATAGAGGTCAATTTCAAAGCATTTATACATTGAGTCTTGCATTTGAAACTGTTTTCCTCCTACCTATCTTAACAACAAAGCATAAATTAACTACATAGTATCAAAGGTATGCATGAATTTCAATCTATACATAATCTAAATTTATAACCCAATGCCTTCCTAGAAGTTGTATCATGATTTAGTTCTTGTAAAGTAGATGATACTTTCCCATAAAGGCAATTATAAAATTGCAGGAGTTTGCATTCCTCATGATTTTATCTATATAAAATTATAAATAAGATCAATAGCATGCTGTTAAAGATACAGCAACTATAGTTTTATAGGTATCTAGAATGTGAAATTTGGTATAAGTTCCACGAAATGGACATACATGTATTAGAAACTTCACTTATACAGGGTTTCCAATATACTTTAATAATGTGCATAAAGGAAAAACACTATACTTCTATCATAAATCTGATCCATCAGATGATGCATGTTATGATAAATAAAAGATACGATTAATAATGCTTTTGTTCTTCTACAGAAATTCTTTATAAAATTATTTGTTTGCCCATGTAAAAATAAATGCTGTTTGGGATGCCTGGGTGGCTCAGTCAGTTAAACATCTGCCTTTGGCTCAGGTCATGACTCCAGGGTCCTGGGGTCTAATCCCACATCAAGCTCCTTGCTCATTGGGGAGCCTGCTCTTCTCTCTGCCTGCTGCTCCCCCTGCTTGTGCTCTCTTTCTCTCGTTCTCTCTCTCTGGCAAATAAATAGATACAATCTTAAAAAAAAATCTGTTCAAGGAAGTCTGATTTCTCTTTTCCTCTAAGTAAGTATTCTCTACTTGGAAGAAGCTTTTGAAATCTTTTGGCTAACCTTAAATTTACTCAATAAATATTTTATGATTGGTCATAATGACTTCACTCCCTTTTCCCCAAAATGTTTACGGGTAAAGAAAAATCTAACATATCTTTGTCCCAAACCCACCTTCTTTATTTGGTTACAACTTTCAAGGCTACTATCAGAATAAATGTAGGTCTTATGAGTACAACTACTGTTACAAATAAATCTGATATATTTTATATACATATTTTATATATGTCATTACAAAAATCTATCTCTCTATTCTTAAAAACAATAAAAACATCACTAAGTTATTCAGGAACTTTCAAAATAAAATCTCTCTCTTCACAAACATAAACACATATACACAAAATTAAAAAGATTATATTGCATTTTTCACCAGACATAGTTGAGAAAAAATAAACTCCAGGTAAACTGAGATATGAGTTAATTAGACATCAGTAAGATGGAGAGAAAGAAATGAAGAGCAATATCACAAATTGCGAGCATTATACTCCTGTGAGTTGACATCCACTATTTTCTCTTTTTCACAGTCACATGACACTGTGACATTGACTAAGAGCTTCTTTTTTTTTCTTTTAAGATTTTTTTTTTTATTTGACAGCAAGAGGTCACAAGCAGGCAGAAAGGCAGGCAGAGAGAGAGGGGGTTGGAAGCAGGCTCCCTGCTGAGCAGGGAGCCCAATGCGGGTCTCAATCCCAGGACCCTGAGATCATAACCTGAGCTGAAGGCAGAGGCTTTAACCCACTGAGCCACCTAGGTGCCCCTTGACTAAGAGCTTCTAAAATACCTCTGTAATGCCTCATCTTTGTTATCTTTGTTTAAGCATAGACAAGAATCAGTAGATATTAAGGAAAAATCTTTCACTTAAAAGACCAAAAGCAAATCAGCAGACAGAAAAAATAACTTGAGAGAAGCAGTGAGGAACTAACAGGGAGATGAAAACTAAGTGTAAAGCAACAGGATTATTAATCTTATCAGCCTCTGGGTCAAGTACAACAATTATAGGGGACATGAAAATAATACTGCGAAAAAGAACAATCAGAGAATGAGAAATACCTTTCAAATTAAAGGTATTATAAAATTTAAAATTTAACCAGAAGATTTGAAAAATAAACTTGTGTCTCATCTCTCAGAAAATAAGAAGAAAAATGAAAAAAATGGAGAAATTATATTTGAAAAATTAGGGAATCAATTCAGCAAGTTCGATATCTGCATATAATTGCCAGATAAACAAAAATAGAGAATCCAGAGGGGATGAAGTTATAAAATTTTTTTAAAGGTTTTATTTATTTATTTTGAGAGAGAGCAAGAGAGAGAGAGGGAGAGTGCATGATCGATGGGGAGGGGTTAAGGGAGAGAGAGAAGCAGGCTCCCTGATGAGCAAGGAGCCCAATGTAAGGCTCCATCCCAGGACCCCAGGAGCATGACATGAGCTGAAGGCAGATGCTTAACAGACTGAGTCACCCAATCACACCTAAAAATACTTTTTAAATGGATAGAATTTAAAGATTTAATTGCTAGATTAAAGTATTCCACCAAAAAAAAAAACCCAGCAAAATAGAAGAAAATAGATTTTCAAAAAGGTATGGTGTTGTAATATTTTTACATTACAATATATTGTAATATTTTCAACAAGGGAGAAAAGATGGGTCACATAAATAAAATGTCCATGTATCTCTCAAACACTTTTTTGTGTTTGAAAGAAATTAACATTACTAATGATTACTCTGTGACCATTGATGTAAATCAGAACTATCCAGGCAAACAAAGGTGATTGATCACCCTATATATTAAATATCTATAATTAGAAAAGCTTCTTTTTAACAAAAATGCTAGAAGCCAGAAAAAAGTGAGATAATATCATTAAAATATTGAGAAAAATTATCTTAAACTTATAAGTTTATTTCTATACGTATAAGGGTAAAATTTGCAGAAAAGATCCTGACAACATAAAGGTTATAGGTCAATTTATTAAGAGTCACTTTTGTCAAAGTAAAAGCTACATTGCAGTAAGTAGCAAATGAAGTGAGTAATTCTTCCCTTACTGCGTTTCAAGATTTTCTTTTTCTCTTTGGCCTTTAGTTGTTAGACTATATGTGTGACTGTGTTTCTCTTTGTGTTTATCCAACTTGCAGTTTATTGAGGTTCTTGAATGTATAGGTTAATGCTTTTCTTGAAATTTAGGATGCTTTTTGCCATTATTTCTTTTTTTTTTCTGTCTTTCTTCTCTCCTTCTAGCATTAATGTTATGTATTGGTTGATGTGCCTCATGGTATTTCACATTTCTCTGAGGCTCTGTTTATTTTTCTCTCTGTTTTTCAGGTTATGTAATCTCCATTGATCTATTTCAAGTTCATTTATTTCTTCGGCTAGTTCAGATCTACTGGTGAGCCCTTTTAATAAATTTTTCATTTTAGTTATTGGACTTTTCAACTCTACAATTTCCATTTGGTTCTTTCTAAAGGTAATTTATACCTCTTTACTGATATTCTCTATTTGATTCTCTATTCTCGTACTTCCCTTTCGTTATTAAAAAACGATTTGCTTTATTTCTTTGAACACTTTTATAACAGTTACTTTGTATTCTTTGGTAATTCCAACATCTGGACCCCTGAAAACCTTGCAAAGTATTCTCTCTTTCTCTCCTCATATGTGTGGGTCACACTTCCCTGTTTTATTTTGTTTTTGTTTTTGTTTTTTAATTCATGTCTCCATTTTTTTTGTTGTTGAAAACTCAACATTTTATATCATGTGTTGGAACAACTCTAGAATCTGACTCACCCTACTTCTGAGACTTATTTCTGCTGTTGGTTTCTTTGCAGAGTGGCTTGTCTGGATTAATTCTGTAGAGTTTACTTCTGCTCTGTGCTTCCTTGGATGTCTGTATTCTGATTTTTTTTTCCTTGCTTTTATTTTTAAATCTGGCTCGCTTGGTGTCACTTCTGGGCTAGAATAGCTTAGTGATCAGCCTTTTATTGGTCAGTAGTTGAGCTTAAGCCCCTTGGAGCCATTAGTCTTCAAAACTTTCCATTGAATTTGTGTGTGGCCTGCGAACTGATTTCAAAGTTGAGGAAATTTACTAGTTGTAATACTTTTAGCTCTACAGACTAATAATAATAGCACAGAAGTACTCTTTCCAATCACTCTTGAAAGACTTGGACATGTCAATAGTTTTCCAGATACTCGGATAACTATGATTTTAGTAGGGCCTTCTTTGACTATCTCTTTCTCCAATCTCCCTTTTAAACTTCTGGCTATCTACTTTCCGTGGTAACACAGAGCTGTTAGCCTCCTCTCGTTGTTAGCCATGTGAATGGGAAATAGTACAATAGGAGAGAATGAGCAACACGAATTTGCTGCTACTGCCTATCCAAAATAAATTATTCATTACAGGGAGTTAAGGGATATGGGGACCAGCACTGATCAGTCACTGTAGAGTCTGTCTTGAATAGCTCTTTCACAACACAAACCTGGGAAGAATGGACTTCATCAGTTCTTGGTTTTGCCCATACCACCCAGAATCAGTTCTTTATAATAGGAAACTGGGGGAGTTAGGTGTTGCCCTGGTTTAAGTGCTATATATAGCCTCCCACTTGGTTCTTACCAAGTTTCTATAGATTGTATTAAGTAAATGTTTTGTACTTTGTTATATGCTCTTTGGCGAATTTCTAGGTTGTCTAACAAAATTTTAACCAGGCTGAAATTTATGTGGGAGGAAAGATTCGTTCACCAAAATCTTTAAATGGTAATTCCAGATATTCTATCTTCCATGTTAGGGAATTTGAGGAAAGAAGAAGAAATATGGATTTGTCAAGGGCGAATTTAAGAGATAGAAATTCCAGAGACAAAT
The DNA here is from genome assembly GCA_028533885.1 of Nasua narica. Lineage (NCBI taxonomy): Eukaryota > Metazoa > Chordata > Mammalia > Carnivora > Procyonidae > Nasua > Nasua narica. The sequence continues at coordinate 21,828,253 of CM052814.1, read as the reverse complement.
AAAAGGTAACAATTGAATTATAAAGAAGACCTCGAATTTGGAGACTAAAATTTTAGTCAAACAATTTCAGAGGTAATAGATTTTATTTTCTAGGATTAATCAGTTTTCTGTGTGAAAAGATGTATCTGTAGGATAGACAAATTAATCTTTGATTTGAAAAGGCATAGATCTGTCAAAAAATTTCAGGAAAAAGAAATAGATAATAAACATAAGCATAAATTAATGAACCAAGATGCTATCCTTAAGGAAAAAAAACATAAGAAAGATGTTGAAAGATTGAGAAAGAATAAAATTGTGAAGACATTGGTGATCTCAGAAATCTCAGTATACTTATTTTGGAGGAATCCTAGTTTGTCTTCAGAGGTATTCCAGAAGTAGAGTGACTTTCAGTTATAAGAAATCTCATGATATGTCTTTTGGAGTAAAACTTGCTGCTGGATTTCCAAGATGAACACCATTTCACATGAAGTCACCAAGCAATTATGCAAGTTTTGTTGGTAAATTATCAAACGGCCTCAAAGGATCATCACTAAACCCCATCATTTCTATAGATCATATTGCTTCTTGACTCTCTCAAATCTTACTTTTGCAACACCACATCACTGTGTACTACAATTAAGCAATTTGCGGGGCAAGAGTATATCATTCTGTCATTTGTCAACTGTGCATGTCCATCACCCCCTTTGAAGGGCTCCTTTGCATTGCATTGCAGAGGAGAAGCCAGAAATTACATATACCAGGTCCCCTTTAGTCTATGATTCCAGATTAGAGATTGCCACTGAGAGTAACTCTCAAAATATTTGGAAGGTAGAAAGAAGAAAAGCTATTTTTCTTGAGAGTTCACAGTGTTAGCACAGTGGCTTCCTGGTCTTTGTAAGAGTACTTTTTTTGACACCTATTAAGGTGGTAGTGGGATTTTCCCAACAAATTATGAAAAACAGCTTGAGCATTTTACAATGAAGTCATCAAATGAATATTTCCCTTCTTGACCTTCACTCTATCAGTTCTTTCATATTTGTGTAAGTCCAACATCAGGTCTATGTTAAATTCCTTTATTTCTGTAATACTTAGATTGAATCTTTTTAGCCATTCCCAGACTGATGTAAGGGATACTCACTGACAAGGTCATTGTGTTAAAACATATGTCCCATTTTAGCTTAATTATTTCAATTGGTAGACTTGCTTCTTTCACAGAGACTGAAACATTACTGCCAGAAATGATTAGGGCTACATATTCAATGTCTACATCAAGCTTTTCATTAAAACAAACAACAACAACTAAAACCTAAGAAAAGAATTTGTTTATTCCAGGTTGATCATGTGGAGTTCCTGGAAGTTCCCAGTAAATCTATATTATGAGAGTGGACATAGAATTATTTTCCTAAAGGAGATCTTTCTCAATAGAAGGTAGATAAACACAGCAACACATGACCATTAAAACAACATATTTTCTTAAGTGACACAATTCAGAGGCAAATATTGTGGTGAAGGGCATGCATTCTGTAACTAGATAGGCTTTTTGATTTTTGTCTTTATACAATATTAACAGTTTTCTTAACTTTTGTATATTAATTTCTTCACTGTAGGCCAGGGCAAATAATAGTGCTTCACAGGGTATTGGAAAGGATGAAAAGTATTTATATATACATATAATATATTGAAGATAGTTCTTGGGGTACAAAAAGAGCACAATAAATATTAGGCAAAAACTAAAATGCTAGTTAAGCTTTTTTTTCAATCCGAACTGCAAAGTTTTGTCTAACTCACTCATGCATGACCGATGAAGTTATGAAACTGTGACAACATATGTCTTTTTTTTTTTTGGAATGCCCAATACTTAGGTTAGATCTTGTTCTAGACATTTAGAACAGATAATACAATTTTAATCCATCTGAAGAAAATGAGTTTCCTATCATGCTTTTACTTGGTTAAATTGCATCCCCTCCCTATCTCCACCTCCATTGATCTTATGTGTTGTTGGAAATTAAATAGATTCTCAGAAAGCTAGAATGGCTTTTGCAAATAGATAGCTGGGGACCTGCTAAAAATCCTCCACAAAATGGCTCTCAGTCACATTAACCTCTGACATTTTGAATATGTCATTATCTATTCCAAGATTTAGCTATTTTCTCTTTCCCTACTTGCATTGTCTGATGTGGGATAGTTCAAACAGAAGAGAAAACACCAACGCAAAAAATTTAACTAAGGTGACATTCACATTCTTTCTAGGCTTGGCTAAATTTAAGTTTGCATGGACAATGCTAAATGCATCACAATTTTCCCTTTGGTAGCTGGCACATGTTTTTTTGACTTTGATTTTAAAATATGTCATGATTTCAAAAATGTTAAAATAGGAAATACATATTTTGGAATAAAAAAGGATAATACTTTCACAATAATCTTACTCAGCTTCATATTTGCTGTTTAAACTAAATAAAAATTGCTTGGCAGAAGACAAAGCAGTTAGCTGTGAGGTTGAACTTAAGATAAATAACTAGAAAAAAATAATTGATGATCTGAGGAAATATAAAAGCTGAAAGTAAGAGCCACACCAAAGAGATATAAATTAGCCTGAGGAAACCAAATTTCACTACAATATGACAGATATAATGGAATACATATATTTATATTCTACTTACCTCCCAAAGGCCAAAATTCCAAATATCATCACATTAGTGATCAGGGTTTCGACAGATGCATTTTGAGGGTGCACATACATTCATTCCATAGAGCATGTGTGTGTATGTGTTTTGTGTTTGTGTGTGTGTGAATTATCATAAAAAATATATAAAAGCTTCTATGATATATTATGATAAAAATACAGAATCAGAGTTCATATATTTGTAATCTGGACCTAAATGATACACCTCAAGTTCTATGAACTTGATGTCTATGTCCTCTCAAAATTCATATGCTGAAACACTAATTCTCAATTAGGGTTATATTAGATCATTAGATCTTCATTATGGGATTAAAACATTTATAAAAAGAGGAGGAGGAGAAAAGAGATTTTTGACAACACAGCAAGAGGATGGTTATTTGCAAATAAAGCAGAAAGACCTCACCAGAACCTCACCACGCTGGTACCTTGATCTCAGACTTCCCAGACTCCGGACTGAGAAAAAATAAATTTCTGTTGTTTAAGCCACCTAGTTGTGATATTCTGTTATAATGGCTCAAACTGACGAAGATATCAAGTAATAATGAGAACATTAGAATCCTAAAACAGATCTAAAATATCAGTCATATAACCTGAGAGTGAATTTCTTTATAAGGCTCATCCTAGGGGCACCTGGGTGGCTCAGTTGGTTAAGTGTCTGCCTTTAGCTCAGGTCGTGATCCCAGGGTCCTGGGATTGAGCCTGGCATCAGGATCCCTGCTCAACAGAGAGTCTGCTTCTCCCTCTCCTTCTGCCTGCCGCTCTGCCTTTTTGTGCTCACTCTCTGTCAAAAAAAAAAAAAAAAAATTATAAGGCTCATCCTGAGCACATTTCATAACATATTTTTAAAGTAACTTTTTGGAATCATTTTCTAAATTAGGTTTCAAAGATTATATTTTTACACTATATATATGTATATTGTATGTATATATGTATATATATGTGTATACACATATATGTGTATATATGTACATATATATTTAAAGATTTTATTTTTATTTATTTGAGAGAGGACAGAGTGAGAGAGAGGGAGAATGCTAGTGGGGGTGAGGGGTAGAGGGAGAAGGATCGGCACACATGCTGCTGAGAAGGGAGCCCGATGTGGGCCTCAATCTCATGATTCTGAGACTATGACCTGAGCCAAAGACAGACACTTAACCAACTGAGCTAATCACGTGCTCTAACATTTTATATTTTCTTAAAATACAACCGATTGGTAGATTTTCTTCTCTTTCCGTGAATCTTGAAAGAGCTTTATATGATAACTTTTTTATTACTAATTCTTGCTGATTCATTATCCAACGTATTTTATTATTTTAATGAATTTATGTTACCTTATCCAATTTTTGAGTCACTGTTTAAGATATACTTTTTTATTTAGTACAACCATTTTCATTAAATAGGACATTTTGCAAGACACTCTACAGAGCTTTTCAACTTTCAGTTAGAGAAATCAAAGAAGCATAAAGAAAGAGGCTTATCATGAAAAAACACCAGAATAAACATTAGCCTGTTAGGGACTTGACAAAATGAATGATAATCAGTAGCACACTGTTCATTGATTATTTTAATATTCTTGGCTGTATCAGTGCTTATAGAAACTAAATTATTTTGTTCTCAAAAAATAACTTTGGTCTAATGTTGAAGAAAATGTGTCGTTCATGGAGAATTGTGATTCTTCTCTTCAGCCCTCAGTAGAATGCTTCTGGAATGCAAAATGAGAGTTCACAAAACTGATATTTTTGTTCTATTAATGTTTAATTATTGGGTATAATTTTGCAAAAGGAGTAAAACACTATTCTAAGAATGATGATGGTGTTTAGGGGAAAAAACGATAATTTATCTTTTCAATGAACTTTTTCTAAAAGCAATTCTATTTGTAGAAGCTGCACTTTGTGCCAGTTTATCACATGGTTTAGTTAGAAATTTTATCATGGTCAGTATTCCTTAGTCTTCACAGGAACATTATCATTAGTTATTAAAGCCATATCTTATGCATTTAGGTTACCACAGAAATGGATTTTTTCAAGGTGAGTTTATGTTTTCATCACTACTAATATCTTTAAATATTTTCTTGGAAAATATAGTCATTATGGTATTGATAGTACTACTGTTAGGTTTTTTCATTCATAATGAATGCACTAAATAAAGCATTCCAGAAAAATAACATGTTTCCTGAATTTGAAAAGAAAAGCAATTTCAAAACTATCATGAATTTAAAAAAAAAAAACTCTTAATAGAATTAAAATCTAAAAATGAAACTCCATGAGCCTGTTAAAACGCTATGCATACCTTCTTAATAAGAGTAAATATTAAAATAGCACAGTCTCTTAATCATTTCAAGGGAGTATTCGCTTTAAATAACATATGACAAAGTACTATGTATTTCAATATCACAATCCTTCAGATATACACACATGTATGTACATACATAATTTTGTTTTATTTTCATGATACATTATTTTATTTTTTAAAGATTTTATTTATTTATTTGTCAGAAAGAGAGAGAGAGGGAGCATGCCTGAAAGCAGCAGGGGTTGCAATCAGAGGGAGAAGCAGGCTTCCCACTGAGCAGGGAACCTGATAAGGGACTCCATCCGAGGGCGCTGGGATCATGACCTGAGCTGAAGGCAGACGCTTAGTTGACTGAGCCATGCACGTGTCCCTATAATACATAATTTTAGTTAAGAAAATATTAAGGAGGGGATATGACTATTAATTTCAACTACCACGCCCTTCACCATCTCCCACTCACTTCTGCCTTCCTGCATCCTGTTGCCATTTCTTTGGTGTTCATCAGTGTCTACCATGAAAGAATAATAAACAGATGTACATACACTGAATTAGCTCTTTGAGCATGCAAAAGTACAGTGAATGATTAACTGGGAAAAAAATGAACTGGTTTTTTTTTCATTTTTCACAAATATATATTTGTATACCTGTGTTTAACTTATAAATGCCCATCCACCATGTATCAAAATGAGTGATTCAAATGATTGAATATAAGCTCTTTTTATAGCATATGGGCAAATAATAAAATATATTACCTAAAAGTCAGTATTTAATAAAGGCGTCTCTATATGATCATGTTTGAAAATAAGCAGTCTTTCAATCACTTTCAGACCTCCGTGATATCTGCTCTGCCTCCTTGTGGTAATGAGCCAATATAATACATACTCTAAATACCTTCTGGACACTCAGTGGATTTTAGCACTAATGTTTAGCTTCAACGGCTGAAATAAACACAAATATAGTGTTGTTAATCAGTACTATAGAAGCACTCTTACTAAAATCCCTTTAAATAACTGAATAGTTCAACAAAGACATCTATTTCAATTGTAAAATATACCTTTTGATGCTCGTTGGATGCTAATTATTTATGGCCAATTGGCCACTCCCATTTGATGTGCTGGCCCACTGCCCTAAAACTGATGATGTGGTCACTTCAATTCGTTCTTACGTTTATTAATGTTAAGTATATTTTATTGCTGTGACATAATTAAGATTTCTTTAAAGATTTATTTGTTTTAGAGAGTGCATGTGAGTGGGAAGAGGGGCAGAGAGAAAGGGAGAGAGAATCTCAAGCAGACTCCACATTGAGCCTGGAGTCCCTGGTGGGGTTGATCTCATGACCCTGAGACCATGACCTGAGTCAAAACCAAGAGTTAGACTCTTAACCTACTGAGCCATCCAGGTTCATAATTAACTTTTTTTTTCTTTGACAAACCAGATAGGAGTCTAAAAAGAAGAAAATGTGTTTTAAGGATATTTACTTGAAAACTAGAAAGGTAAAAAAATTAGTTGCAAAAAGTATCATTTTTCTTATGTTAGATCAGTATAAGCCTACTCTAATGTAGTGATAGGGAAGATACATTTCTAAATGATCACCCCTTTAGATTATTAGATTAGATTATTTAGATTAATAAATAATAATAATTTAATATATAGTATTTATAATAACTTAATATATATTAATATATAATTATATTACATACAGATTAACTTCATGAGAATTTTGAAGTTCTCACCTGATTTTTTTAAAAATCCAAATTGGTAATCCTTCATATATGGGTAAAAGAATTCACAATCCTATGGCTGTCCATATTCAAAGGCGTTAGCTATATGTCAAATGTTCAGCAAAAAAATGTTACTTATTTGTTTTAAAATAAAATCAAATATTTAAAACACACACATGTAATTTTTAATGACTTACTGTTTAATCACCCTTTTAGATTAGAATTAGGAGGATTTTGCCTATTTTTATTTTTATGATTGCTTCAAAAGTCTTTATGAGAACTGTACATAACACTCGATTGGGAGGAAAGATAACTCTGTCCATTAACTGTCTTTTTATTAACCATATATCCTTACCAAAATTCACATTCCTTTTCTTTAAAATAGATTGAATCAAGTGATCCTCCAGGAATATTTATATACAGAATCATGGTACTTGGAAATTGTCCAGTTAGTTCATTTGTACCATTGGAATTACATTCCAAAATTACAAAATTTTGGAAATTACAAAATTTGGAGCATTTTGGAAGTTGACAAATTTTAGGGAACTAAGAAGAGTATGTTTTGAAAAATTTGGAACATATATAAGTCTTTCTAAACAGTAAAGACTTTTTGAAAAGTAAAATGATTGTTATACCCAGGTTCAAGAGTTTTGTTAGTTTAGTTGATTTTTATTTAATTTTTTTGCCTGAGAAATACTGGAGTAGCAAACTAGTGTTATCTAGCAGTTGTGATTTCCTGAAGAACTAATAAAGGAATTCAACCCATGAGCAAACAAAACCTAACTGACACGGTTAATTGCATTTAAAACGAGAAATTACATCATGTTTGAAAACTAGTCCAAGTTACTATTTCCTGAAGGGTTTCTATTGAATTTTAACTCTTTTAGTAAAATGTGCATTAATTCAAATAATTTAGAACTAGTATATTCTTTCACAATTTGGGAAATTATATGGGGTTATCAATGAGCCTCGGCTTTACTAAGTACTCTATTCATTATACCTATTTTTTAAAGTTTATTTATTTATTTATTTGACACAGAGAGAGAGGAGAGAGATCACAAGTAGGCAGAGAGGTGGGCAGAGAGAGAGAGGGAAGCAGGCTTCCCACCAGAGAGCCCGATGCAGGGCTGGATCCCAGGACCCTGAGATCTTGACCTGAGCCGCAGGCAGAGGCTTTAACCCACTGAGCCACCCAGGCACCCCTATTTTTATATTTTAAATATTTTTTTCTTTTTTTTAAAGATTTTATTTATTTGCTTGAGAGAGAGAGAGAGCGAGACAGCTAGAACACGCAAGCAGGGGGAGAGGCAAAGGGAGAGGGAGAAGAAAACTCGCTGAGCAGAGAGCCAGATGCGGGGCTTGATTCCAGCACCCTGAGATCTTGACCTGAACCGCAGGCAGAGGCTTTAACCCATTGAGCCACCCAGGAACTCCTATACCTATCTTGTTAAAGTGTGTTTTCTACTGAGGATTCTCATAACTACCCTAATTTCATTGGCACTTTAAGGATCTGCGTGCTATTACAAATATAATATCTCTTATTCATTCCTTCATCATTCAATGAAAATGTACTGAACACTTATTTTGTATCAGGCACATTTCTAGCCACCATGGGCACAGCAATGAACAAACACACAAATTTCTACCCCATGTGGAGCTAACCTTCTGATTAAAGAGACAGACAATACACAACCGAGGTGAGGTAGGCAAAAACTTGTTATGGTAATAATGACAAGTGGGGAGGAGAAACAGAGGCAGGTGACTGGAAATGTTTGGGGTGGTGCAATTGTAGGTAGGCAACCCGGAAAAGGCTTCAATGAGAAACTGACATTTTAATAAAGCAAATGAAGATCTACACATACAGACTTCAGGGAGAAAAACTGTAAGTGGAGACATTAACAAAGGCAAAAGTCTGGAAGAAATCTGCCTGCTTTTCTGAAGGACATACACACAGCAGTTAGATTGAATTAGGGGGAAGAGCTGTAGGAGATGAGGCCAAACAAAAGTGGACAGATTACTTGCTACAGGGCTATTCTGAAAGTGATCCATGAATTAATGCCAAGATAAATACAGATATTAAAAGTCTTTAAACATTTTTATGGCTGTTTGACATTCACATGACATCCAAGCATGTTATCAGTTTGATTTTTTAAAAATCTCTATGAATTCGTTTTTTAAAATTTATTAATTTTACAACAGCATTGGTCCATGAAAACTTGGGTGGGTGAAGGGGGAAATATTCCTTACCCCACAGATCATTTGCAAAGCGCTGAGTCAGGAGACTGGTTCTATCTCCTAGTAAGATGGGGAACAATTAATGTTTTAGGAGGGGAAAAACAGGATATGGCCTACTAATAAGTAGGAAGGAAGGATATGGCCTACTAGTAAGTAGGAAGATCAGTCTGGCTTTGTGTTGGGAAATGATCACAGGAGGACAGCAGCCTAATGGTGGACATGGGTTAGGTGGCTGTTGAAGAAACAGGTGAGGGAGGATGAGGGTCACTCAGGCCAAAGTAGAGGTAGTGAGACGTCCACAGGTTCTGGATGTATTTTTTAAATAAAGGGGAAAAATTAGGAAGATCACATATGAAATGCAAGATGAAGAGAAAGGGAAGAATCATCAAATTATTAAAGTTCTACCTGAGCAAGCTAAGACAGTGCCTTTTACTAAATAGTTTGAAGCAGTCTTGTTTGGGGGAAGGCAAAAGAGAATGCCACTGAGCAGCTCAGCCTGGGGCATAGTCATTTTGAGAGACTCCTTCCCCAGCTATATGAAGAATGTCAACTAGGAACTGACTTTTAGCAAGAGAGAAAGTGAAAAAAGTACTGAAGTTAATGTTTAGCAATGAAAGCATTCAGAAGGTAAAAGCGAGTTAAAAGGTAATGATTTCAAACAAAAAGTCACCCTGAATTGTTTATGTACCAAAGTCTGGACCACAGTCTTTAATGCCGCACCCCTGCATTTTCAGATTTGACTTGTATAGTACTTCTTCCAACGTAGGCATTATTTTTCAAATTTTTGTTTCACTTTGGTTTTGTGGGGTTTTTTTGTTTTTGTTTTATTTTGTTTTTTTCATACAAGAGACTGGTACTCAGAAGATGAACCTTTTGGCCTAAGAGAACATACAACATCAATAATACTAAAAACAAAATGCAATAACTAGAATATATTAAGCCCTTATTAAACAACCGTTAAAGACTGCCCTTATCATTTCATTCCAGAGGATAAAAATGAGAACCATTATATTGAGTATCTTGCTTGAGCTTTCACAGCCCTTAACCGATGGACAGAATTTTAACACAGTTGATAGATTCACAGAGACCAAGGTATTAAACAACTATGATCGACTACTTCCTTTAGAAGAGCAAGTATTTGCAATTAAGTACTTCCCATTCTAGAGCTCAGTTATTTTCCCACTATCCCAGGCTATTTCTTTTCAATTTATTTCTCAAAACTTGATCATGTATCAGACACTTGAAGAGTTTATTACATATGGATGGCTGGGTCTCATCCCCAGAAATTCTGATTCAGTTCATCTGGGGTGTGGCCTAATAGTTTATATTTTTAACAAGCTCCCTGGAGATGCTGATGGTGACACCTCTGGTTTGAGAAATGCATTTTGAGAACCTTGCTGCAGTGGAATATTTCCATGCAATATTGTGAAATCTCCAATACTGTGTGCGTGTGTGTGTGCGTGTGTGTGTGTGTGTGTGTGTGTGTGTGTATCTATTATCTTTCTGAAGGAAGTATGGGTTAATATAATCATTCCAGTCCTCATACATCCAAAGAGGGACCATAAATCTCGAATGTGTTATCAAGATTATTTTCGGGCTTGGGCCCCCTTACAGCAGGACATCTTTTCTGAAAGAGACAGGCAAAGCCACAATGACAATTTTATAAAGAATGAAATCATGCTGACAGCAGGCAGTGTCTTTCCAAGCAGAAAAGGGGTGCCACACTCAATTAGCTCTCTGGAACTATGGTGAAAGGAGCCAGGTGAATAGCTGTATTATGAACTCAGTTTTGTTTTGTTTTTTCCTTGTAGTTCAAAAGATGTGTGATTGGAGATCCTACACTAACGATGTCAATAAGAAACCAGAATGCAGAAAGTGTGAAGGACTACAATAATCATGAAAAAGATGGGGAAAATTAGCTCTTCCGCCCACGTATTTCTCAACGTAATTTACCTTTATATGACATTATTGGATAATCTGATGTATTAATTTTATAGTTATATTTTTCTCTGTAAACTGTACTTATTATTCACCTTTTATCATTGCCTAGTTTTCAGTTCTACTGACAAAAATGTATAGTTGAATTCATAATTCACTTCACTACGGTTGTATTTAGTAACTTCATGGAAATCTCTTAATACACATTCAGGGTTCCATTACTTGACATTTGGCCCAATTTCCCACATAATAATTTCAGTGGAATACTTATTAGTGTTCAAACAAAAACATTCCTAAAGATGCTCTTTTAAAGGAATACCTCTGAATTTATTTCTATAATTATAACCTCTACGATTTTCATTCTTTTTTTTTTCCTTTTGGTTTTTTTTTTTTTTGGCTTCTAAATATGCAGAATAAATTGTCCAAATAAGTTAGTTTATAATACTGCTCTAATGTCAAAGAGAAAGCTAAAAGATGTTAATGACATATCTGAAGTTGCAGTCAGTATGTGTTTTTAAAATGCTCAGTTTAAAAGGCTAGCACAAAACGTTCAAATTAATTAACAGCCCACCAGATGATAATATGCTGTGATGGCATTAAATGATCCAGACTGCCATCCATGTTTAAGGAGTAAATTTTCATTTCCTCCCCTTGTTTCTCTCATTTCATTTCATTTTGACACTTTTTCTTACTGAAGTATTAGGTGATAATAACGCATAACTTCTCGAAGTTTAATTAGGAGCAGAGACCTTTTTCTTTCATTAAAAGTAATCTGAATAGTTATTATTCTTTTTCCTTTTAAAAATGAAAAATTAGGCTAATTTTGACAATTTAATTTTTCATGTGAAAAATTATTCTTTACAGGTCACATCCTTTATCTCTCTTGCACTGAAGAGAAGCATTTATGACATGGAGCTGTACTTTAATGGATATATAAATACATATGTTTTATGTTAAAAATTCTAAGAGGGGTAGTTAAAAATATGAAATCCTTTCCTTATTTAGCAGTTGAACATTATATACATTTGATACATTTCATTCAAACCCTACATATTTTATTTTTAGTTTGGAGTATTTAATTCTTAGTAGTTAATGCTTATGTTACAAAATTCACAAGCACTAAGATATATTTCTCTTGAATTTTGATCTCCAGTTTCGTTCCCAGAGACAGCTGCTAAAATGACTTTTTTCTATCCCTTGACCTCTATTCTATGAATCACACAATAAATTTATACATACTGTATTTTTGTTGTTGCCTGTTTTGTTTGGGACAAATTACATTAAACTACAAATATTGTCTACACTTGCTATTTACACTTAATACCCTCCTTTATAGATCTTTCTACACTAGAATATATGTAGTTTTCTCCTTTAATGGTTGTGGAGAAATTTCATGTGTCTGGTCGTGTGCTTCTTGGTGCTCTGGACATCATATTGCTTCCAATATTTTTTAGAAGAAAAAAAATTCCTATGAATAATATTATATGTACATTATTTTTCAAACATTCATTTATATCTATAGGAAATGAACTAATTATGGACTATCTAAATGAAAAGTTATATCTTTTTTTTTATACTTCAGTTTTGATAGAAATTCTTTTTTTTCTTAAGATTTTATTTATTTATTTGACAGAGAGAGATCACAAGTAGGCAGAGAGGCAGGCAGACAGAGAGGAGGAAGCAGGCTCCCTGCTGAGCAGAGAGTCAGATGCGGGGCTGGATCCCAGGACCCTGAGATCATGACCTGAGCCTAAGGCCACTGAGCCACCCAGGCGCCCCTTGATAGAAATTGTTAATTACTGCCCCATAAGTGTTCAATTTCATTCCCACCAACATATGAAAGTAACTCAGTAAAAGTGCGAGTTATTAATATTTGTTGACATAATAAGGTAAAAATTGTACCTTTAATTTAGTATTTCTTTCATTTCTTTCTCATTTTAATGAAAATTTAACATGTTTTTCTAGTTAAGAATGATTTATGTTTGATTTTCCATAAAAGTTTTAAGAATCCTTTCCATTTACTTCCCCAATTGTATTATTGAAATTGATCACAGCGATTTTCAGAAACACATCTATCATCTAGCTAGGTAACTAGCTATGAAATATATATATTAGTTAAAAATGCTGTGTTAACATGCATATGTGTATACATGTGTTTATAAATATAAATATATATGTAAAATTTTTAGTTATATATCACCACATAACAAAATTACATAAACTTTGGCACCTTAAAACAACAAACGTTTATTATCCTGCTCTTCATTTTCTGAGTGCCTAGAATCCAGGAGTGGCTGAGCTGGGGTCTCAGGACCTCCGCAGACATCTGAAGGTTCAACTGGGTCTGAACAATTTCCTTCTGAGTTCACTCACCTGGTTGTTGGCACGCCATCATTCCTCACTGGCTATTGGCCCAAGACGTCAGTTCACTGGCAGCTGGGCCTCCCCACGGGCTGCTCAAAACATAGCAGCTGCTTTCCTCACAGTGAGTCACCTGAGGAAGAAAGAGAGAAAAAAGAGAAAAATAAGACAGGAGTCACAGTTTTAACAACTCCTTCTATGAAGTGACATAACATCAGTTCTGCCATATATTGTTGTTTATCTAAAGCAACTCTGGCACAACATAGGAGGATCCCACACTGGGTGTGAAAACCAAGAAAAGAGGACTATGGGGGTTATTGTGGAAGTTGGCTACCACAGTCCATCTTCTAGCCCAGAAGGTCCCATGTCCTTCCCACATGCAGAATACACTCACCTGCTAAGGTACACAAATATTTTATTCCATGACAACATCAGTTTTAAGTCCAGAATCTTGTATCTAACTCAAGTCCAGGTTGACTGAGTCTTTCATTCCCTCAGTTAGCCAATCAACTAGTTGGACTAATCCATGCAGCTAGTAGGGCATATCATTAGACCAAAAAAGAAGAGAGAGAAATATCACAGTGCTTTTATTTTAGGAGACCATGAAAATAAATAGTTTGTTTCTAAAATAGAAAACTTGGGTTTGGACTTGAGAACAAGAGGATTATTATTTAAGATCTCTAGGCCATAGATTCTTCTTCTGAGAATTCCATAACTTAAGGCCTAACCACCTATACCATTCTGATATAATAAAATTTTGATTAAAATAATGAATCTCAAACTTAAAAAAAATTGTCTCCATAATCTTAATCTATCTTATATCAGTAACATTCCTTACTCAGATAGCAATTGTTAATCTTACAGTAATCACAAGATTAGGAAGGAGAAGTTTAGACAATGAATAGTGATTATCCTTGGGTTAAGTAAATCAATGGACTTGTATCTATATAAAGATTAAAAGGTAGTAAAATATAAAATATAAAAAATATAAAATATAAAAATATTTATAAAATATAAAATCACTGAATTATTCTTTTTTAGTTACAAACACATCTCTCTCCTTTTCATTCACATTTTCAAAACCACATTTCAGGCATTAGTAAATGCACTGTATTTACTACAAGATAGTCTTTCTTTTTATCTTTCTATAGTCTCAATTTACTCTCCTTGATCAATACTCTCCTTGATCAATAGATTAAAGTGTTACTTTTCTCAAGTCACTGATTGTACATAATGGACTGAAAAATATCTCCCTCCTAACAGAAAAAGATATATCCATACCTTAATCCCTTAGAACCTGTGAATGCTACCTAATTTGGCAAAGCTTTGCAGATATGACTAAGTTAAGGATCTCAAAATGGAAAGATTATCCTGAATTACCCATGTGGCTTCTAAAATCTATTACATGTATCCTTATAAGAGAAAGGGAGATTTCACACAGAAAAACATATATACACAAACACACACAGCAAAAGGTGATTTGAAGATGAAGCAGAAAGGTATTCAAAGATCCTGACCTTGAAGGTTGGAGTGATGTGGCTTAGCCCAAGGAATGCTGGCAGCCACCGGAAGCTGGAAGAAATGGCATTGGTTCTCTTCTAGAGCCTCTGGAGGGAGGGTAGTCTTGCCAAAACTTTGCTTTTGGCTCAGTGATGCTGATTTTGGACTTTTAGCCTGCAGAACTATGACAAAACAATTTTTTGTTGTTTTTTTGTTGTAATTTGTTGTTTCTGTCATAATCTTATGTAGCCAAAGGAAACCAACACACTGATCAAAAGCTTTTAGTGATCCAATGATTGAGATAATATTCCTTGGACTGCCCTTAAGGCACTCACAACTTTGGCCTGTTGAAAACTGTTTATATTTTATTCCAATGGTTGGCAAGCTATTTCTGGAATAGCCCAGACTGAGAATATCTTGGGCTTTGTCAGCCATATGGTTTCTGTCAAAATGACTCAACTCTGTCATTGTAGTATGCAAGCAGCTATAGACAATATGTAGATGAATGAGCATTGTTGTAGGTCATTAAAGCTTTATTCATAAAAATAGATGGTCCATATTTGGCTCACAAGGCATATTTTCTGACCCTTGTTCTATATCATATACTTGCTTTTTTCCAATAGTTCTCCTCTTTTTGTTTCATACTATCCAGTGACTAAGTAGTATTCATTCTTGTATCATCCACAGAAATGATACTTTGTGCATTTACTATATTTACTATAGATATTTGTTGTATGAATAAATTGATGAAATCCTGATCCCCAGTCTTATTAGTGTACACATTTCCTTTGAACATGGTGAGTACATTTAGTTTTCATCTCTCTCTCTAACCATAGAATAGTTCCTTTTTCACTTTGCCTTTGAGTTTCTTAATTACTCACTGGGGATTCATTGTAATACTACCCTCTCTGTGAAATCCACTCCAAATACCGTAACTGTTACTCCCTTGTTAATCCATCTATCCTCAGCATCCCTCATTCAAAATGCCATCTACTACCTTCTTTTGCAAACATAAATATTTGACCTAGATGATTTTCATAATTTCCTATGAAGCCACTGTTTTGGCACCATACAACCATTAGAGACTTCTGAGAACTTGCTTAACCTTAAGGATATTCTTAAAATGCTTTTTACCTTTCGAATTCAACTTCTTTCCATATTGGGCAGCAAAGATTCTGTATGTACATAGAAAAACATTAGCTTTAAAAAAAAAAAAGAAAAAGAAAACATTAGCTTTTATTTTCAGCTCTGCTTCATAACTGTAGAAATCCTTAAGTATTCAGCTTGCTTTTCAGAGCAATTTCTGGAAATTTTACTACTTGATATGGATACCTATATTGATCATAGCCGATAGTGAATTGGGCAGTTTATAGGCTTATAGCAAATTTTTTTAAAAAAAAATGTCAACAGGTCACAACTCACATTATTGTTTGTATAATACGCTACCCCCAAAATATTGTGTGCCAAGCACTATTGCATGTGAAACATGTAAGATATGGTCTATTTAATTAAAAATCCTGGGGTAGATAAATACTTTAACATATTCTTAAGAAAGAAACAGAATCCATTCAATTTCCTATATTAAGTGAGAGAAGCAACACTTGAACTTGAGAACTAAAAAGAAATGAGTGTACAGAATATTGAATCTTTTCTCACGTGTTCTTCTTAAATTGAGTTTTATGCCACTGCGATATATAAATTACTTGCATTAAAATTATGATTTTAACCTTATTAAAACCATGAGCAGCATAACATTTCTGACCACAGGAAGCCACAGTATATTTTAGCCAACTTTATGAAAATTAAGTTTATGTAAGAAAATATCCTTGCCAACAATGCACTAATTTTTATGGTATTATTACTTTTTCTTATGTCTTCAGTAATTTGTTGCTTTGTTGGGCTTCAGGCCTCCCCAAAAATCATCTGAGGGTTTTAAAAGCATTTCATCTGTTCCAACAAAGCCCACAAGAGAAATTTTTGCAAAGTATTGTAATTGGATATGCAAACACAAAAAGGACATACTAAATTTTAATGGTACTCTGAGATTTTTCTTTTAAAATAGTGTTTATACATGATATTCACTAAATGATATAACTCGTTTTCCTCCAGAGTTTTGTTTTTTCATTAAAATAAAAATAAAAATGACATTATACTTGGGATAGTATAAATTAAACAAAAGCATCATTGGTTCACTCATTTATTCAGGAAGCACTTACTGTAGGTTTGGTATAATATAATAGATACACTCCTTTTTTTTTTTTTTGCTTTAGGTATAGCATTTTTATTTTTTATTACATTTCAATTTATTTTATTGCATTCTTTATATAAAAGCAAATGGAAATTTTATCTTTAATTTGTATCATTTATAAATCTAACTGAATGCCTCTGATTTTATAAAAGAATGAAAACTTTTTCCTTAGTTATTCTTCATTCTTAATGGCTTTTGCATGGGAACTAGGTGTTCTTTATGTTGAGATGAATTTAAACTCTAGAGTTCAATTAAATCGTGTTTTGCTTACATTTCTCAAAAGCTTACTCTTTAAAATCTTAAGACAGACTTATCTTCTATGTTTTGTTTTGCTATATTAGGTCTATCCTCTGTTAACCTACTGATACAGTGTAAATGGCAAATTTAATGATGTAATAACACTGGTGCATCTCTGAATCAAATATTATTAGTGTAATTTTAAAATTATTTTATGGAACATACAAAATTAAAAGTGTTATTGCTGGCAAATACAAATTTAGATGAAGTCTGACTTTGTTATAAAGTTGCTTTATAAAATACAGACTTTCTTGACTTTGAGTAACTTTTTTTTTCTTACTTCAAGTGTATTATGTCGATTTCTACTTCATTAGAAAGAAAATATGGGGGCGCCTATATGGTGCAGTAGTTTAAGCATCCAACTCTTGGTTTCAGCTCGGGTCCTGATCTCAGAGTCGTGAGATTGAGCCCTATATTGGGCTTCACATTCAGCATGGAGTCTGCTTGAGATTTTCTCTTCCTCTCGCTGCCTCTCCTGTTCTCTTTCTCTCTCTCTCAATCTCTCTCAAAATAAATAAATAAATCTTAAAAAAAAGAAAGAAAGCACAAATCAGGGAATAGAGTACATTCTGGGATTTTTCTACACAGAATCTCTTCATCTTCCTTCTTTTCTAATATCACCTAGGGTCTCCTCTGCGAAACTTTCTCCCTTTGCTTTATAGTATTGCATTTTCTTTTCTTTCTTTCTTTTTTTTTTTTTCCTGGAAGAAGTCAGTAGGAGCAAATCTTTCTCCTCTGACATGCATGATTGCTCTCAATAACTAAACCCTAAACTGATATTGTATATTCCCTCATAGGACCTATGAATTGGTCAGGTGTGATCCAGATCAGTGGTAAAAGTCCCTGGACACATTCCTTCTTAGTTTCATATGGCACATGAACAGCTGAAGCCAGTTTGTAATCAGGACAAGCATGGGTATACGCCAGAGAGAAGAGCTAAGTGATATACGGTAAAAAACACAGAAAACTTTGATTGAAACATATCTGAACTTTGATTCATTTATTGTTTATGCCAGTTAAAATTGTGTTTTCTGTTACTTTCAAGCCAATGCATACTATTTTTTATAACATCGTTAAGAGGAAATTAAGTCAGTATGAGAAGCAATAGATCTTGAGGTGTAGGATTAGCTAAGCCGTGGATGCAGGCTAGAAGGCAATGGTGACGGATTCCTCTGATGGGGAATGTGGACATGCTGTACTTTCTACAATGGTGAAATGGTTGTTTACACTGTGGTCTCTTTTATATTGAGACTCAGACTATTTACCTACAGTAGCTGTAGCATCGGGGGATTTAGAATAATAACAGCAACAACAAAATGAGTCTGATTCAGTATATTGGATATTTCTACAAGCTATCAGTGATAATCTAAGAGAAGGATGGAGTGAGGTAAAGTAAGTGGTTTGAAAAGAAAGCAAGGAAAGAAATCACAGATTTTCTAAGAGACCTTTTCTGTTTGTAGACTGATGTTCAAAACGAACCAGTCTTAGAATCTGGAGTTTAAGAAAATTGGAAAAATTAAGTGAGATGCCCCATGCTAAAGTTTGCATTACAGAAAAATTGAGAACAGGACTGAGTAGCATAAAATTATTCTCGGACCTTTTAGCTGCTCTGGTCCACTACTAGCTATGTAGTCCGAGACAAATCTTTTAAGATCTTGACATGGAGTTTTTTGACATGTACCGCAAATGAAGTCAGTCTCCTTCAGCCAGAGAGCAGAGCTGCTCACCCTTATCCTCTGCCCTGCTTGGCAATGTAAAAGATCTACACCGTGGATCTGGGGAGCAGCTCCTGGTTAAAATGTCATAGTCCTATTGTTGTTATTGAGATTTAGTAGATATTCTTGAATATGTTCCTAAATAGTTACATGCCTTCTCATCACTTTCCTGGGTCTTTAAATGATTATTTCTGACCACTTTGCCCAAAATTTTCTTGCTTGTTTGGGAGAGGATTTGTCGAGATCTTTGCACAGCCATCTTGAAAGTCCCACCCCATATCTATTTCTCTTTGCATCTGCAGCAGGCAGTTCCTTTGGTCAGAGATTTATCCTTGGTCAAAGCTTTGGGGTTTGGAAAAAAAATGGGTTTTGTCAAGTTAATTTCCAAAGGTCGAGGGCATCAACCCTCACCTTCTTTAATTAAATCCTCACCTCAGCAGGGCTCTTACAAGTCCCTGATCTTATCCCTTAGCCACTAATGGCTTGTGCTGTTGGTGAGGCTTAAGACCATAATTGTCTTCATACCGAATATTGGAAAGCAAAAACAGAGCAAGTGTCTTTCCCCAGCTTGACAGTTCGGTGCTGCCTCACAGCCAGCTCTGCCCTCTGACACCCACATACCCCAATTCATGATACTGACTTCTTCCAAGCGGCTTGCACTGATTTATTGATTTTTCAAAACGTTCTGTAGTTGTTATTAATTCTTCAGATTCTTGCTCCTTTTTTTGGCTTTTGAGGGTCGAGTGGGTGAACTCCAGGGTAGAAGCTGGAACAGTGCATGCTACTAAATGTATTCACCCTTCACTATTTGTTGAAAATATCCTGAGTCAGATGGCCAAATTTGGCTCCAAGAATTAATGATGTTACCTGTTGTGGGAAACAGAGGCAGAGGAAAAGTTATTAAATTTCCTTACTATCTAGAGCCCACTGACAAGTCCTTGAAACAGGCAGAGTGACATTCCTCTAGGGACTCAACTGCCTCCCCCTTAATACTTTGCTAAAGGCAAAAGGCAAACCTAGGCCTGACCGCCCTCCCCCCCCCCACACACACACCCCAACCAGGATTCTGTAAGTCTACTGTAACATATAAAAATTCTTTTGGAAACTTTCTTTATCTCTAAACCCTCCAAGATTCATGTGGGCAATCATCCCCAAGTGTAAGGCCCACCAAGACACATCTGAAGGGTCTCATGTCTGAGGTTTTGTTAGACAGTAATAAATAATCTTTTTCCAACAACAGCTAGCCCCTCAAGGTCCTGAAAACCTTGCTTCCAAAATTCCTTAGAGACTTAAGCTCTCCCTGACCCCCTCCCAACTTGCAGGTATATAATGGACGGCTGCTCACAACCCTTGGGCAGCGGCAGCGGCAGCCGCAGCACCTCTCTCTGCCCACTGGTCCTGTCCCCGTGCTTTAATAAGCCACCATTTTGCATCAGACGTGTCAAGAATTCTTTCTTGGTCATTGGCTCTGGACTCTACCCCACTAAACCTCACTTATATTCTAAAACTTCATCATTACCCATTTTCAAACTTTCCTAATTATCCAGAAGATACATGTAAACACACCTTAGTGGTAAGCTATCACAAATCTGAAGAACATCAATACAGCTTCCCAGTTCTTCCTTGTTTCCTGCTCCATGTGTAAAACAAATCTCTAATGGATGTCTGTGGCAATCGTTCTTCACAAAGGGGTTTATTTGGGTCTTGAAATATCTCCTTTTCTTACTCTAACGATTACATAGAGGAATCTAACATTTTCTGGCAGGCCACATCCAGTGGGGATTAGAAGCAAGGGCTATATAGGGAGAGTAGCAAATTCTCTGGATAACAGATGAGAAAAAATGACCTAACAGAAGATGCCTTAATTTAGTTCAGACATAAAGGGAGAAGGAACTCTTTTGAAAGTTGGAGGTGTCAATATTGGTCAATTTGGGAATGTATAGGAGTTACAAAAAGCCCATTGACAGATACTTGAAACTGGCAGAATGCAAGTTTCCTCCAGGAAGCTCCCAACTATCTTCTTGTTAAGACTTGCTAGAGGGGGCCCCTGGGTGGCGCGGTTGGTTGAGCGACTGCCTTCGGCTCAGGTCATGATCCCGGAGTCCCTGGATCGAGTCCCACATTGGACTCCCGGCCCCATGGGGAGTCCGCTTCTCACTCTGACCTGCTCTCTCTCACTCTCTCTCTTTCCTAATAAATAAATTTAAAAAAAAAAAAAAAAGACTTGCTAGAGGGAAGAACGACCTTAACATGACAATGGCAAGGCCTCCAGTATCCTGTGAATCTTCTTTAACATACGAAAATCCTTTGAAACCTCCTTCTTCCTTACCTCCCTCAACCCCATAGTACACAATCAGCCACCCCTCACAATCCCCGTGCAGCAGCTCTTTCTGCCCCAGGGTTCTCCTGTCCCTGTGCTTTAATAAACCACCATTTTGCACCAAACACAAACAAGCAATTTCAACAGTCATTTTTTTCTTTCTCTTTTCATTTTTTTATTTAAGTTCCAGTTTAATATTGGCAGTGTAATATTAGCCTCAGGTGTACAATACAGTGAACGCTTCCATACAACACCCAGTGCTCATATGGCAAGTGTGCTCCTAACCCCCAACACCTATTTCAGCCCTCTGTGATGTGGGAAACCAAGGCAGAAGAAAAGTTATTAAATTCCCTTACTATCTACAGCCCATGGGCTGCCAGGGTGGCTCAGTGGGTTAAAGCCTCTGCCTTTAGCTCAGGTCATGATCTCCGGGGCCTGAGAGCTAGCCCCGCATTGGTCCCTCTGCTCAGCGGAGAGCCTGCTTCCCCCTCTCCCTCTGCCTGCCTCTCTGCCTACTTGTGATCTCTTTCTATTAAATAAATAAATAAAATCTTAAAAAAAATTATAGAGCCCACTGACAAGTCCTTGAAACAGGCAGAGTGACATCCCTCTAGGGACTCAACTGCCTTCAACTTAATACTTTGCTAAGGGCAAAAGGCAATCCTAGCCTGACAGACTCCCACCTCAACCAGCATCCTATAAGTCTGCTTTAACATATAAAAATTCCTTTGGAAACTTCCTTTATCTCTTGTTATGCCCAGATTTTGAGATCCCCAAAGACCACCAGGGAGTCGAGTCCAATGCAAAAGCAAAAGAGGCCTTTATTCAAGCTAGCTTGAGCTCTCTCTCACACTCAGCGACACAGCGGCTTGGTGTAGAGAAAGAGAGTGAGTTTCAAAAAGCGCAACAGTTTTAGAGGGGCCAGTGGCCAATGAGTTTGTAACACACAGAAAGTTGCTTAGTAACTGTTTTGAACTAGCCTATCACCCTGGCCAGAATTGGCGCACAAGTTTGGCGGGCAAAAGGCGGGGTTTATATTCTTTCCCAGGCAGGGGTTCCGTGTTCCTATTGGCTAACCCAAACCCAACCCATAGGCCGTCTGGGCTAATTAGCTCAAGGGAGGGCTGAGCCACACTCAGACCCTCCCAGAGGCAGGTCCTGGGGGGGGCGGGGGGCACACACAAGAAGGTGGATGTAAGCAAAAGGAGCCAGCCCTGCTCTGCTCCTTCATCTCTAAAGCCTCCAAGATACATATGGGCAATCATCCTCAAGCATAAGGCCCACCAATATACATCTGAAGGGTCTCATGATTAAGGTTTTATTAGATAGTAATAAATGACCTTTCCCCAAAAACAGCTAACCCCTCAAGGTCCTGGAAACCTTGCTTCCAAAATTCCTTAGAGACTTAAGCTCTCCCTGACCCCCTCCCAACTTGGAAGTATATAATGGACCACTCTTCAAGCTCGGGGAGTTGGCGGGGTGGTGGTGAGGGGGAACAACAACAGCAGTAGCTCTCTGACCATGGATCCTGTCCCCATGCTTTAATAAACCACCATTTTGCACCAAAGATGTCTCAAGAATTCTTTCTCACTTATATTCTAAAACTTCATCATCTGTAACCTACCTATCTCCCTGGTAACCATCAGTTTGTTTTCTATAGTTAAGAGTCTGTTTCTTGATTTGCCTCCCTCTCTCCCCTTACCCCCCCCCCATGTTCATTTGTTTTGTTTCTTAAATTACACGTATGAGTGAGATGATCTGGTATATGTCTTTCCCTAACTCAACAAAGTCACTTTTTCACTGTCTTCTCATCATGCATTATTAAGGCAAGGAGGATGGGCTACTCTCCTGCAGCAACCCTTTTCTCCCCACTTGTCAGTTTGCTTTTTCTTTTTAGTCCTGGAGGAAGAGATAAATGTACATATGCACATTTTTTATGGAATTTATATATATATTTTAAAATTTCTCAATAAAGGCACGCTTAAAGGGAGTTTTAAAAATTGAGATGCCTATATTTCTGTTTGTATTATTTTATTATTTGTATTGTTATATTATATTATAATTAACTTTGATTTTAATCTCACAATTTTATAAAGTTCAGTAGCTACAAAGAAATTGGAACTGTCAGTTTTTGGCAGTCTCTTTTTAGGTATGCTTCTTTTAAATCAACTATTACGTCCTTATATACTAAAATATTTTTGACAGAAAAGGGACTACAAACTTAGTTTAAAAGATAAAATACAACATTTTTGTTACTAAAGGGAACTGATAATGGACATGTGGAAATTAGGGCTGTAACATGGAGTTTTGGAATTTTTCAAAACAGAGATATAGAGAAAAAGCTGCTATTGGTTACTTTAAGAGTAACAGGCATTCCTGAAACTTCCCCAAAATATATTGAGATACTGACAATATATGTGAAAAACATCATGTAATAATAAACAAAAGTGTATCGGATGAAGGAACAATAGTCTTATTTGTTATAATTTGCATGTTTCAACATCTCATTAAGATTATGAGCTTTTTTTTGAGAGCCATATTCTAAAGTCATTTCTATCGAGATTATTTCAAAGAAATGAGCATTTCTCTGGAATGCTAAAAATAATTATATTACATTACACTAAAAAGAATAAACATGTTTTCTTTTGTTAATAGTATTTTAGGTATCCATCTCATTCCTCTTGTGAAAGAAAATATTTCACATCTTACAGCTCAGCTTATTCCTGTTTCAAAAAACTTTTTATTAGAGGGGCTGAACATAGATTTTGTTTTCCTTGCAACTGTTTCAACTCCCCCAGGTGTTCTTGAATTTCAGAGTATTTACAGATGACAGATTATCTTGTTAGTCTTGGAATGGATGGAACATATTGTAAATAATGGGATTTGTCTACAGAGGGATTTTCGACAAGGTCCAAAATATTTGGGATATATTGGTATGTATTAAAAAGAACACACAGTTAAATTAATTTCACCTGTATCTTTATCCTACATGTGCACGTGTGTGTGTGTGTGCATGCATGAACTATGTTTTAGTCTGGTTGTGTTGTATTTCTCTTCAGTGATGCTTGGACACAGTCTGACCACCAGCATGGGAAGCTACAAAAAGTTGAAGAAAAAGATTATTTAAACTGTGGAGTGTAAGAAATGCTGGGGAAATTACCGTGTTGAAAATGTGTTTATGCAACAAAATCACAGTATATATGGTAGAAAAAAGATAGTAAATTGGATATTCATAAAAGTAGTTGTTAGGACCTGCTTAGCTTAAGTGATTCCATTTTGTCTAAGCAGCCATTTTGTTGTGAACACAAGCTGACCTTGCCTTAAAGGAACAAAGTCAGCCTGGAGGAACTTACTTAGAAAGATAAGTCCAGGACACCAGTGGGATGTGATCTGCTGGCTCCTGATGACAGTCCCCCAGACAAGGTGGAGTCAGGCCAGGTGGAGACGTCCAATCAGTAAAGGACACATATGCAACCTCCCTCAACCCCACTGCTCCTGAAGTCAGGTCAGGTGGAGATGTCCAATCAGTAAAGAACACATATGTGACCTCCCCTGACCCCACTGCTTCTGACCAATAAGGATAAACTCACAGTCGGTTTGCAGTTTTGCCCTATAAAAGATAGCCTGTAAGACTAGGCGGGGTGGCTCTCTGCATAGAGACGACCCTGACCGGCCAGTGTGATTCCCCATGCTTAGCGGGAAATAAAGCTTTGCTTGACCTTCGCTTTGTATCAGTCTCGCTCCTTTGATCATGGACCCTAACAGTAGTCACTAGGCAACAGCTCAAAGGTAGGCAAATGGAGTGGGAAAAATGAGAAAATGTTTTTTAAAAGATTTAAAGTTCCTAAAAAAATGGAGTAGAAATGGTATAGGAGTAGAAATAAAGATGGTAACAAGGTATGCTCATATTATATTACAATGTTCTTCTTTTTGTGTCTTTCACAAGTAGGGGATGGGTTTTCTAAACAATAGCTATCAATAAAAGGAAGGCTGTAAAAGTAGCTTTGAATAAGGAGAAACTGCACACATATTTCAGAAGACAAAAGGGTCAAGCAATGGTACCTGCTGTGTCTAGCTAGCATCCTAAATTAAATTTTACTGCCACCAGTATGGAAACCACTTTTACAATTTTGTCTCATGTTTAAGTGTCCATCAATATCAATATGAAAAGTTTTAGTCATTATAATGAAAAGTAAATAGTAGGAAAGATACTACTATTGTGAAATGTGGTCCTGCAAGTTAAATACTATATGAATGGTGCCTGCTGGGTTTAGATGGTGTACAAACCAGTGGAAATCATTTTGCAAAGCCAAGGGGGGAGATGCGTTAAATGAGTTGTAAGTATTATGTAGCAGATGGTATGAATGCAAAAATGCTTTCTGTTTGCTTTCATTTTGAGAGAATTTTAAAATATCGTGTGTGTGTGTGTGTGTGTGTGAGAGAGAGAGAGAGAGAGAGAGAGCCATTTAGAATCAGGCAAAAACAGTATTCAATGGGAGGTTCACTGGCATTGAGCCCATCACTTTAAACCATTCATATGATGAATTTATAGAAAGAGAAAATTTAATATTTTTATAACTAATGTGCACAATATTGCTACCATTCACTTACAAAAGAACTTGTGTTTTAAGATAATTGGTGGGTATTCTTAAGCCATCTAATAATAGAAAATAAAACCTTAGAAATCTGTTAATCTTTTTTGTTACACAGCAACTGTTATAGAAGGGATGTTATCCATTTTTTTTTAACTTTTCACTGATTTCCAACTATACTTGCCTACATCTATTATGACATCAAGCTGTTCAGATGAGGGTTACTACACTTTGCTATCATTCCTGCTTCGTGAAGCTAAGGTTCTGAACGGAAAGGGTATGTGTTCTAATGAAATTCTCCCCTGGGGCACATCAAGTCATTTTATACAATGACATACTAAGAAAGGCAATTTATGATGTGTGACTGACTCTAATGTGACTTTTTCATCATTTCATTTGTTTCCCATTAGTTAGGGAAAAAAACCACATATGAACTATATAGAAATCTTTTTATTGTACTCCATGGGGATTTCCTACTATATTAGAATTCTGGAGGAATTCAATATTTTATAAAGCTTATGAAAAAGTGGATTTTAAAAACATTTTCTATCTTCAAATCTCCATCAAGAATTTCTAAAATATTCTTTTTTTCTAAAACATTCTTTTCTTCCCCTTTTTAAAAAGATTTTATCTATCTATCTATCTATCTATCTATCTATCTATCTATTTGACAGAGAGACAGAGAGAGAGCACAAGTTGTCAGAAGGGCAGGCAGAAGGAGAGGGAGAAGCAGGTTCTCCACTGAGCAAGGAGCCTGATATGGGGCTGAAGCCCTACGCGGGGCTTGATTCCAGGACTCTAGGATCATGACCTGAGCTGAAGGTTGCCACTTAACTGACTGAGCCACCAAGGCGCCCCTCCTAAAACATTCTTTTATTTTTTTTTTTAATTTTTAAAGATTTTATTTATTTGACAGAGAGTGAGAGAGATCACAAGTAGGCAGAGAGGCAGGCAAAGAGAGAGGGGAAAGCAGGCTCCCTGCTGAGCAGAGAGCCAGATGAGGGGCTGGATCCCAGGACCCTGAGGTCATGACCTGAGGCCAAGGCAGAGGCTTAACCCCACAGAGCCACCCAGGCGCCCCTCCTAAAACATTCTTAAAGAGCATTTAAATTTTAAAATATTGCAAATGTTGTACAAAATGTATTTTAAAAGATAAATGTGTGTTTAAAAATTTAATCAGTACTTTTAAGCAATGTTCAATTATTATAATTCAAGTTTCTAAAATGTTTGTGATTCAAATATAAATCAAATAAAATCAGAGCTGCTGGGTCTGATTGTGTAGCTTAGATTAACAAAGCTCTATTTTTAGTTATCTGTTTCAACAAGATTTTTTTGGTTCTTCTGTTTGAGTTTCCAATAAATAATCACCTAAAAACACACAAATATATCTGTGAAGAAAATACGATTTTTCATCATATATAACATTTTAGACCATTTACATAATATCTTGAGTACAGTTAGTTTTTTCTGCTTAAGGTGTAGTCAGCATTTTCCCTTTCTACCCTCTGATTTTACACTAATTCCAATTCCTTTGATGTCATTTTCATAATGTCTTTACTATCAGTTCCACTAGTTCATCCACTTTTTCTTCCCTTCCATTTATCCTTTTCATGTGTTTACTTTCTTCACATTATTTCAAATAAGCTGTAAACAGCTCATTTATTCAAGGTAGTGACTTGTTCAGATTCTCAGAATTCAGTCTAGTACTGCAGGAAGGAATAGGTCTATATAAGGTAACATACGGGTATAAAAGTAAAGTATAAAATAATGAGCCATTAAAAATAGCAATGTGCTTTTGAGTTTATACTATATTTGGCATTAAGAGATAGTAGCAAAACAATATAAGAGAAAGCATAAATAGTTTTAAAATATTGTAAGTTCCTGCTATATTTTGAAGTGGTAAAGCATTTTATGGTATATTTTAAGAGTCACTTCTGCATTGTGTAATCTCTAGTACAACTACTAAGAGATGATATAATAAACAAGGTGGAAATGTGAAATAAACTTTAAAATTGTTTAATCCTAAGGAAGGCAGAAAAATGCAGTGAGAAGAACAAAAAATAATTAAGATGTATAGAATAAATACTATTATGGTAACCTTATATCAAAATATGTCAGAAAAATGTAAATGTCATCAAATATTTCAATTATAAATAAGAATGATCAAACCGATATTTAAAAAGAAGTAAATGAACAAACAAAAAAAGTAGATGACATAACATGAATAAAATGGAAACACCAAATAAATGAAAAGTGGTGCAAACTAGATGTCCTGCACTACCAAACTGAATACTAAGAGTCTGAATCTTGGTTATTCTGGATTCACCCCAAAATTTCTAATATATATTTTTCTGCAGA
Organism: Nasua narica; assembly: GCA_028533885.1. NCBI lineage: Eukaryota > Metazoa > Chordata > Mammalia > Carnivora > Procyonidae > Nasua > Nasua narica. The sequence goes on along the minus strand of CM052814.1, from coordinate 21,800,014 downwards.
CTGTGGTAACAATTTTTTGTAATTTTTTTCTCAGGAAAGGTTTATATTTTATCATTCTTCATTTGATATTGCATTTTTGTTCTAAATCATTTTTAAAGTTTTCATTTGAGGTAATTCTAGATTCAAATCCAATTGTAAGAAATAGTGGGATTCCATGTACACTCTACTAGTTTTCTCAAATGGAAACATCTTACAAAAGTATAATACAATATCACAACCAGGAATTGATATTGATACCTTGAAGACATAGAACATTTCTATCATGAAGAGGATCTCTTATATTTCCTTTTTATAGCTGGACACTTTCCTTCTCAATTGTTCTCCATCTCTACAGTTTTATCATTTCAAGAATACTATTAAAATGGAACAATGTTGAGTCTTTATATCCATAAACATGGAATATCTCTTCATTTATTTAGTTCTTTTGATTCCATTGATCAAAGTTTTGTAGTTTCCCTCATACAGATCTTATATGTATTTTGTTTGATTTATCCTGAAGTATTTCTTTTCTCTGCATGCTAATGTAAATGGTATTGTGTTTTTATTTTTATTTTTTCCCCCCAAATATGTTTATTTTATTTTTTCAGTGTTACAAGATTGATTGCTCATGAATTTCAAGGTTCACTTGTTCATTCCTGGTATATATGAAGGTGATTGACTTTTCTATATTAACCTAGAATTTTGTAACTTTGTTATAATCATTTACTAGTTTTCAGAAGGTTTTTTTTATCAATTCTTTTGGATTTCCTATGTAGACAATCATGTTATTTATGAAAAATGTTTATTTCTTCCTTATCAATATGTATACATTTAATACCTTTTCTTGTCTTATTGCATTAGCTATAACATCTGAGAGACTATTGAAAAAGAATCATGAGGGGTGCATCCTTGCTTTGTACCTGACCTTAGCGGGAAAGCTTTGAGTTTCTTGCAAATCTTCTTTTTGTTTGTTTATTTATTCATTCATTCATTCATTTATTTTTAGTTTCTTGCTATTAAGTATGATGTTAGTTTTAGGTTTTATAGATATTCTTTACCAAATTTTGGAAGTTCCCATTTATTCCTAGTTTTCTGAGAGTTTTTATTATGAATTGTGTTAGATTTTGGCAAATGTTTTCTGATGTGAAATGTTGGGGTCCAGGAGTGAATAGTCAAGAAAGAATTCTTGAGACATCTTTAGTGCAAAAAAGTGGTTTTATTAAAGCACAGGGACTGTACATGTGGGCAAAAAGAGCTGCGCTGGGATTACAAGGAATGACTGATTTTATACTTTTCTAGTTGGCAAGGGTTAGGGAATAGTATAAGTCACTAAGGAAACTGGAAACAAGTGTTCCTGGACATCGAGGGGCTAGCTGTTGTTAGGATAAAGCCATTTACTACTGTCTAGTGAAATAATAGTCATGAGACCCTTCAGATACATATCAGTGAGCCATATGTTTGAAGGATGATTACTAACATATAACTTGGGGGGTAGAGAAAGCCAAAAGGATTTTTATATGTTAAAAAAGATTTAGAGGATCCTGGAGGTTGACTAATGTCAAGCTAAGGTTGCCTTTTGCCTCTAGCAAAGTATTAACACTGAGGCAGTTGAGCTCCTTGAAGAAGGTCACTATGCCTATCTCAAGTAATTGTCAATAGGCTGAAAGTTGTAAGGAAATTTAATTTTTTTCTACATATCTTCTGCCTTTGTTCTTCACATCATTTTATCTGCATTTGTATGATCATGTGATTTTTCTTCTTTTTTATCCTGTTACGATGCATAGCATTAATTGATTTTCAAATGTTTAACCAGTCTTGCATACATACCTTTCATTCATGGTGTATAATTCTTTTTATACACTCTTGCATTCCATTGTGATATTTTGTTAAGGACTTTTACATCAGTGCTCATGAGAGACATTGGTGTGTAGTGTTCTTTTTTTGTAATGTCATTGCCTGGTTCTAGTGTTAGGGTAACGCTGCCCTTACAGAATGAGTTAAAAACTGTTATCTCTGCTTCTATCCTCTGAAAAAGATTGTAGAGAACTGGTATAATTTGTTCATTAAATGTTTTTTGTTGTTGTTGTTTTTCCTTAATTTTTTAAAAGATTTATTTATTTATTTTAGAGAAAGAATGGGGGGGGCAGAAGGAGAGGGAGAGAGAAGGAGTCAAATCCTCAGAGTGCAGAGCCTGACATGGGTCTTGATCTCATGATCCTGAAATCATGACCCAAGCTGAAGAGTCAGATGCTTAACCAACTGAGGTACCCAGGCACCCCAGTTCCTTAGATGTTTAATAAAATTCACCAGTGAACCCAATTGGTCCTAATGCTTTCTGTTTTGGAAGATCGTTAATTACTGATTCAATTTCTTTACTAAATTTAGGAGGATTCAAATAAACTATTTCATCTTGTGTGAGTTTTGGCAAATTGTGTCTTCCAAGGAATTAATCCATTTCTTCTGGTTTATCAAATTTGTGGGCATAGTGTTATTTATATTATCTCTTTATTATCTTTTTAATATCCATATGGTCTGTAGTGATGTCCCAAAACATCTTTTTTTACCATGGGGTATGATGTTATCATTGCTTTTTTTAAAGGTGCTCTTTATCAAATAAAGGTGCTCCCCTGTATCATGGCCTCTTCTATTTCTGAAGAGATTGTGTACAACTGGTATCAATTCTTTAGTCTTTTAGTGAAATTCTCAAGGGAAAGAATCAGGGCCTAGAAATTTTGTTGGGGAGCAGGTGCTTTTAAACTACAGATTTGATTTCATTAATAGGTATAGGACCATACAAATATTCTCTTGCATATTGGTGAGTGTGGTAATTTGTGGGGTTTTTTTTTTTTTTGGTAAAATTAATCCATTTATTCTAGGTTGTTAAATTTTAATGTGTGGAGATTTTATATGTATTTCCTTATTATCCTTTTGATTTTTGCAGAATCTGTAATGATAGCCCTTGTTTCCTTCCTAACATTGGTAATTAGTGTCTTCTCTTTTTGTTTGTTTGTTTGCCAGTTTTCATAGAGGTTTGTCGATTTTATTGATCTTTTCAAAGAACCATATCACTGTTTTTTTCCTATTGTTTTTCTGTTTCCCTTATTTATTCTTTTTCTTATCATATTGTTTGTCTCTTATTCTCCTTTGGGCATATTTTGCTATTCTATTTTGCTTTTCTTTTTCAAGGCTTTTAAGAAAGGGAACTAAGATTATTGATTTTTAGATATTTACTATTTTTTTAAGATTTTTTTTTTGACACAGAGAAAGAGATAGTGAGAGAGCAGCAGGCAGAGGGAGAGAGAGAAGCAGGCTCCCCAAAGAGCAAGAAACCTGATGCAGGGCTCTATCCCCGGGCCCCAGGATCATGACCTGAGCCGAAGGCAGCCACTTAACCAACTGAGCGACCCGGGGGCCCCTATTCTTTTTTAAATATAGGTATATAATGCTATAAATTTCCCTCTGACTGACTTTAAATCAATCCCACCTATTTTGATATGTCGTCATTTCATTCTCATTCAGCTCAATGTATTATTTGATTCCCTTGACTCTCCCGCCTTTGTCTTACAAGGACTCTTATGATTACTTGGGTCCCACCCAAATAATGCAAGATAACCTCTCCATCTCAATATCTTTAACATAATCATTCCTACAAAGTTTATTTAGTTATGTAAATTAGCATAGTCACAGGTTCCAGGGATTAAGATGTGGAAATCTTTGGAGTAACTGCATTATTCAATATACTACAGTGGATGTTAAGATCCCAAGAACAGGGATCGCCCAATAGAATCTAGCACATGAACCGCTGAATTGGATGGAACTGAAGCCACGGTGGAGACAGAGCCACTGCCCCAAACACCATCTAAATAAAGAAGAGGGAAAATGCTATAGGTTCTCTCACTTCATCCTCCACTCTTTTGCCAACACCTCCCGGTGGTGATCTAGCTGGAAGCTAGAGGACATTGGAGCCCAAGGAAGGCATACTGGATGTGTAAGTCCCCATCAGTATAGAATCAAACAATAGGGGAGAAAGTACAGTATCTTAGTGAAATTCCTTTGACTGCAGGGGAATGAAAAATCTCAAAATCACAATAAACTACTCCATAATGCCAGAAGAGCTAATGCTCTTCCAGAAAATGAAAATTCATGAAACAGTGAGAGGTGTTTTGTTTCTCATTCTGGATGGCTTTTACAACAAAAGAACTTTGATGCTCAAAGCACTTTGTAAAGGTAATTATTTTCAGTCCTTTAAAAAGCAATGGACCTTTTTATTTAATATGCCTTTATTAATAAAAATTTAGGGCTGGTTGGTCTTTTAAAGGGGATAGTTTTACAAATTTTTGCCATTTTATGACAACCAGACTGTATTGCAGCATCAGCTCCGGCATTAACGTCCAGAGGCTTAGATAGTCTAAGAGCATGAAAGCCTCTCATTTAGCTCCCGCTTTTGCTTTCTGGAAATACTAATCCAATTTAAATCAGAATGGACCTTTATTGAATGTGACGTATCATTGCACTCTGTGTTTTGAGGTAGTTCATTTCAAAATATATGCAAGGCCTGGACGACAGCTTGTTAGAGAATTAAACAGCGCTTAGGCAGAGCTCCGTCTGTAAGCGGTGGAGCGCAGCTGCGGCAGGAACCGGCACCTGCAGCCCAAGGAAAGTCAATTGAACTAAATACACTCAAACAGCTCTGCTCCAAGGGCGAAACAGAAAATGGATGACCACTGTTTCAGAATGGAAATGAGCCTGCAATCACAACAGCAAGTGGTTCACTTTAGACAGGCGAATCTGAAGCCTAGAATTAAAATAATGAGCCTCTCTAAAGAATAGCTCTAATTCTGTGTAGCAGCTATAGCTCTAATCTGTTAGTTTATTGACAGCTAAATACCACTGCAGAGCTGAAATATATGGAAAATGATGGTCACTGTAGCTATACAGGATAATGGAGCCTGAATATATAGCTGTATTGATTATGTTGATTGGCTTATATGTGGAACAGTAAATTAGAAAACCAATATATCTAATTTGAGAAAGTACATTTTGAAATGGATGGCTCTTCTTTGGGCATGTGTCTAGTTACTTATTTGGTTTAATTTTTTTTTTTAACTTCAAAATGTGTACAGTAAAATAGTGACTGTGTGTGTTAAATTAAATTTTATTAAATTAAATTTTAATTTAAAATTAGATTAAATTTTAAAATTTTATTAAATTAAATTTTATTGAATTTTAAATATTTTTATCTATTATTAAGTACCCCCTCTCTTAGACACTATAGATACCTTATCAGTAATTCTACAATCACTCTACAGTGTAGGTATTATATCATATTACAAATATGGGAACTGAGCCTCTGAAATTAGATAACAGTAAAGAATATACCAAATCTGAGAACCTATATCTGTTTTCATGGAAGGTGTTTTGTTTTGCTTTGTTTTTTTAATGAAACTCTCTTAAAGATTCATTGGAACATTTGTGAGTTTAAGCAACAGTATATTTTGGAATATCCAAAGTTAAACTTCTTTCTGCAAAATAAATTTCCATTTGAAATGTTTACTTTGATTTTATTTTAAAGAAGTAAGTACTGTCAGTTTATTATGCAAATTTTAATCACACAAAACCTTAAAGTACATATTTTAAGAGTAACAGTCAGGAGAAGGGGAAGTTTTCCATAATGAATTTGTGTAGTAATGTTCTTATCAGGACAGTATGAAATAAGCTGGATTAGGAAGTATTCTCTGAACAGGTGGCTCAAATATTTTGTTTAAGTTGAGTTCCACATTTGAGAAAAAATACTTTGATAAGTCTTCTAGTTTTCAAGTTTTTACTTATTTATTTGTTTGTTTGTTTTAGAGAGAACACGAACATGTGGGGGATGCAGAGGAAGAGGGAGAGGGATAAGCAGGCTCCCCACTGAGCATGGAGCCCGACACAGGTCTTGATCCCAGGACCCTGGGATCATGACCTGAGCCAAAGGTAGATGCTCAACTGACTGAGCCACAAGTTCTTAGATTCTGGGAGGACTTGCACCAAGTTGGAAAGGAAACTAACTTGTATGACAGAAGGAAACAAATCTGGAGAGGGAAAAAGGGAGATGAAAGGAGAAAGTGAAAGAATTCTTCTAAATATGTGAACTGCTAACACTTTATTTTTCTCAAAATTTCAGTAAAATCTGTAATCAGTAAGAAATATGTTTTACATATGCAGATTTCTTATGAAAACCAGTGAAAGAGTCACTGATGTAGGTTAAAGAGGTACAAAACACACAGAAGGGGAAAACTACCTCCGGATAACAGGATGGTTGGAAATGAATCACTGTAGATTTTATGAGAAATTGTCAACTTCATTGTCCACAAAGTCAATCAAAATCTGGGCCATACTAACTATCTATTTTCTTTTAGTTATTTTACCTTTTATATTAAATACTAAACATTTTAGAAACCTGTCTTTATGAGAATATGCCTTATTCTTTCATGCATCTACAGCTTTTGTACAAGAAGCCGCCTCTCCTGAAATCCATTCCCTCTCTTCCCCTCACTTCTTCCCCAGAATAAACTTCTAATTATCCTTCTGATTTCAACTTTCCCTGAGTGCCAAGTTATTGACTCGATTTCATTTTAGAGTCTTGTCATACCCCATAGTTAATATCTATCATGCAGTTTTTAACTTACATTTTTATCCTTTGTCTACTAATCTATTTCTCTGACTTGAAAGTAAAAACTCAAAGTCAGGCACTAGTATAACTACTTATACAACCATCAATGGACACAGTAGGCACTTTAAAAAGTTTGTTGAATGAAAGTAATTTAATTGACTTTTTTGGTTTCTTTGAGAACATCTTAATGTATTTATACATCAAAAAGCATATATGGTATGTTGGTGATTAAACATGTCAAAAATGAAAAATGCATTATTTTTTAGAGTGTAATTCTTCATTTTTTTAAAAATGTTACACTATGTCATTTTTTTTACACTATGTCATTTTCTTATAATTCAATATTATGGTCTACATTTTTATGCGATTGAGAAAATAATTTGTAGGACTTTTGAAATATTAAGCTGGGGACATTTGCAAGGACAATAAAACCAAATCAGTATGATTTCTTTTGGCAGTATTTCACAAATAAATATGTAGAGAAACTCCAGAGTGAAGAGATCTTTATTGGTTTCTAAATGCCTTGAGGGGCGCATACAAAATATGGTTTCAATGGCTTGTACTGACTTTGATATGACCTACAGTTTTTCTGTAACTGCTCTATGTAAATGTGTTTATCATGCCTAAGTTGTTTCTTCCTGTGTTATAGGAAGCAGTTTAGAAAGAGAATAGCTCAATCACACATGTACAGTGCAATAGCCCGTTTTTAAACAAGTCCCTAAGGACATATGATCATAGGCTTTATTTTATACATGTTTTTCTATTCCTTTATTTCCTCCAAGGTTCTAATCCCTCCTAGTTTTTCCTCTTTTTTTAGTTGATCAGACAGAACATATGGATTATTAGGGATAAGAAACTCTGGGCTGTATAGGAACAATGCTAAGATACATAGGCAAAGGCAAGTGGATGCTCATATCAGCTCATCTCCCAATATGTTTGCAAATGTAATAGGGACTGATTTTATTCTATCATGTGTTGGTGTCTAACTCTTTGAGAAAACTTTTACCTTTCAAGGAAGATGATAATTTACTGTGGAACATTGCACACACTGTCTTTGTCTCCTTTTATTATATGCCTTACAGTGTTTTGGAGCAGGGTTTTTTTTGTTTGTTTGTTTGTTTTGCCAAAATCTGGACTCCTAAACTTGCACCAGAATTGCCTAGAGAGATTGGTATAAATGCAAATTTGAGGTCTTATCCCATAACAGTTAAATGCCAATCTGTGTTGGAGTTTTAACAAGCTCCTCAGTGATGTTAATATGGTTGCAAGTTATTGGTTTACCAGCATCTTGGCAGAAGTTTAATAAATATCTGTTTATTGACCTTCTTTTTGCTCATGATCAAGCTATTATCACTTGTTTGCAAATTAATACCACTACATAACTATAAAATACTCCTAAAATAATGAAGTGTGTGATGTGATTGTAAATATTTTTAAGGTAAATAGAAAAAAAGGAAAGAGTGCAAAAAATTAAATTCGGACATTTTCATGTTAAATTTTCAATAATTTTAAATATCCAACAACAACAATGCCCCCAATATGCCTGTTACTTGGGCCTCAATCCCAACATACAACAGGATTGAAGGGTTTCCCATGGATATCAAATTCTCCTTATGACAGAATGGCCATTTTATTTATCAACAAATACGTGTTGTTTCAGACCCTTGTGCCAAAATTGAAGAATTTAAAGTGGATTTTCCACCTTTTCCTATGAGACCATTAGGGTCCATCTTTTCATTCCCACCAGAGTATACGATCCTCCTCCTCTCCTAGACCATTATGTCTGGGTACTTATGGGCACACTGACTTCTGGCCACAATATCATCCCCCACTCTGGGTGGTGAATGCATCCACTCTCCCCTCTGAAATTGAAGGTCCGTCAGAAGCAAAATCCTCTAACAACAAACACTTTTTAGAATCTCCCCTTTGACTTTTTTGCTTTCTCTAAAACTAGGCCTACTGCCTGACTCCCACCTCCTTTGGCAATCAAGAATCCTTGTGGCTCATTCAGTAAACAAATTTTATTTTAATTTTCCCATAATCTTTACACTTTCAGTTCTGGGTAAGAGTGGATGTCTTTCTTGCTCTGAATTATCACTTCCAGATACTTCCTGTGATGTACCCCTGTTAAAAAAATAAAAAGGTTCAGGGAATGAGGGGAGGGGGTAATCCGGTGATGGGTATTGGGGAGAACACATGATGTGATGAGCACTGGGGGTTGTGCACAACTGATGAATCATTGAACACTATATCAAAAACTAATGATATACTACTAGTTGGCTAATTGAACTTAATAAAAATAAATAAATAAACTAATTAATTAAAAAAGGGTTCTGGAAGTACATTCCATATTAGTCCACCTTAATGTAATCAAGTACCTTCATTCTAGCCAGGGCCTCTAATTCATAGCGCTGGCTTACTATCACTCTTTCCAGCATTCATGTCATCACTTCAGTGACTTAAAAATCTAAAAAAGAGGGTCTTTGCACAGATCTGGTTTACCAGTCTCTGAGGTTTGTCACTTTTGATGACCATGTAGATCTCTACTCTACATTGCCCACCCACTTCCAAAAAAGTCTATGTTAAATCATTGATATATCACATATATATATTTTTAAAATTATCACCATCTTTTTCCTGTTCTGAAATCATTGCCTTCATAAGAAAATATTTAAAACTGTTTTGTATGAAATGTCTATGAATTTAGTAAAATGTTAAAAGCAAGATTTCCAAGAAATTTAATTAATGGCATTTCATAGCTTAATATTTCCTTTTTTAATTTTTTACTGTTAGTTTCAAAGGTTTTTAAATGTGTAATTTTCTTTGCCTTGAAAGAAAATTATATGTGTATGTATTTTTAAATATACTTTTTTAATAGCATATAAAGGTCATGGATTTATTGGTTCATGCTTTTAATGCACTATGTTCCAGTTAATCCAAAATATAGGTATTAAATTATTAGTAAAATTCTTTGGTCCTAATTCTATTTCTTCTCATTGTATCAGCAGAGAGGTAAAATCAAGAACCAAATCGATAGTGCTGAGACTGCTATTTCTGGCCAAGATGAACTGACAGGGATGGGATTTACCTTCTTGCTTGAAACAAGCAAATAAATAAAAAAAACTGAAACATATAAAATGATGGTATTTTAGATGCTGAGCATCAGACAACATAGTAAGTCAAGAGAGACCTGAGAAAAGGAAAATGAGAGGTTAGGCTACATTTGCCCTGATTATTGTTTTAACAGTTTCCAGGACTTCGCTTAGGAAACGTGGTATCTAGGAGAAGCCCAGAGTTGGTTTCTCTAAGTTGGTCTCTAAGTTCAGGAGACAGAACTGAGACTCTAGGGAGACCAAGGTGGCCAGAGTTAGGAGAACAGAGGATCACCGAAGAGGCAGCTGTGCAGAGAGAAAACCCCAGAAATCTCAGGAGACTCCTCTTCAGATATGCAGCCTATGAATCGACCGGTCAGCAAGTGCATGTGATGAGGAGTTTGGGAAAGAATGACCTGGCAGGATTAGAGGGAACAGTTCCCAGCGCCTACACAGGGTCAGGAATAGTGCCTGTTCCCACCACAGACACTAAACAAACTCAATTCAGAGGGTGCTGAGTAGAATTTTCAAGATCTTGTTTCAGCAGTGGGTAGTAATTAGCCTTATGTTGAGTATTTCTATGGAATCATTTAACAAACCATAAAATCAAGATGCATATCGAAAAGTTTCCACATAGCTTAACTGTAAGGAAGAAGAATTTTTAAAAATCAAGAATATTTTTAGGAATCACCAACTAAGCTGCCCAAATGGCCTCAGAGTTCACATAGCTTTTCTTCCACTGTAGCCTACTGATTGAAGCAATCATAAACCCAAAGGGATCATGGCAAGGAATTGGGGGGGGGCATATTTTAAAACTATCGCAGTCATACCTCAAACTTTTTTTGTTGTTACTGCATGAATATTCGTACTGGAATTACTGAGACAATTATAGAAACTACGTGATGGATTCATGATTAAAAGAAAAAGGAACCATTCCAGTAGATAGAAGCAAACAAAAGTGTTGACGATTTAGATATTCATAGAAATGTATAATATAAACTTAAATAAATGTACAAAACAAGTGAAAATCAGGTAATGTCATCACATTGATATGTTTGAGATGTGAGTATGGTTATTCCCATTACTTTCCAATGTAATTCCTTAGTTTGGCATATGGCAAATGGTAAGAAATTTGATAAAGTACCCAAAACTAATTAGTGTTGTAGGCATAGCTTCTGTTTCTGTCAAAGTATCCCTACGGGATCCAATTAATATGGTCATGGCGATAGTATGCAGCAATGAGTCAAACTAAAATATTTTTTCTGTGATTTCCCACATAGATCACAAAATTTATGTCAGTGATGCAATTGACTATTGGTTAATCCTGTGTTCCAAGTAAATCAATATAAAATAGATCAGTCTATCATAACCTTCCAATAGCAAGAAATGTCTAAGAATTGGAAGGACAATTTATATGCTTTGATCATTCTAGAATTATTTTTGTGTATATTTTAGTTCTAAATCTTTTATATTCTTTACCCTACACAGACAGTTAAACTATATTGAGTTATTCTTTTAGAGATAGAATTGCTAAAGGGGTAGACACGTGCTTAATCTTAAAAACTTTTAAATGGTTTTACAAATTTAAGTTAATAAAGCAGTAGAAATGCCCTAAAATGGTAGTATGCTCCTCATATTAAAGTAACATAGTCTTAGCAATATGGAATAGAGTTGCAGACATCCATTAATAGCATTTTCATTATTTATTGAATTTTAAAATTTAAAATGATGCTTGTGTGAGGTCATTTACATTCATCTTTAAATTGATTTTGATCTTTTAATATGGTGACTTAAACTCCATCTGTAACTATTGTTTTTGTACACAAGTCTAATCAATATTTCTGTGAACCTGACTGATTCAAGCTTCTCTATACAATGAGTCTAAAATGTGTCAGGACTGGTAAGAGACAAAACAAATCGCACAGACACCTAAAGTGTTGTTGAAACTCATGGCATATTCATATAAGCAGGTTGTATTTTTACCTAAGTTTTTCTGGAAGAACTAATAATCAACTCATTACTAATCATCATACTCTACAAAGAGAAATGTATTCAAGTAATGCTTATGAGTTGAATATATTATATTTCATTAACTCTAAAACACTGCCAATTATAAGATGTGTCATTATTTCATGTACATTCTGAAAGGAAACCAGCTGCAAATTAAAGTATGTAACAATGTTTTGTTACTAACTATATGTTTTCTTTATTTGATGCACATTGAATGTAGTCTTTCCAATTATTTACGGTTTTCTACAAAAATAAAAATATATATACACGAGGTAAATTAAGTACTTCTGAAATGCAAGCATAAAGTTCATCTCTTCTGAATAACCTTTTTTAAAAAAGATTTTATTTATTCATTTGAGAGAGAGAGAGAACGGGATGAAGGGGCAGAAGGAGAAGGAGAAGCAGACTCCCTGCTGAGCAGGGCGCCCCAGGCAGGCTGGATCAGGACCTTGAGACTGACCTGAGCCAAAGGCAGATGCTTAACCAACTGAGCCATTCACGTGACCCCTGAATAACTCCCCACTGCCATAGCTAATTCTGACCGTTTGCTATGGATACCATCTTTTGTGCCACCAAGAGCATTGATAATGCTGCATTCCTTACAAAAAAAAAGTGATTCTCTTTTTAGATTCTTCTTTCAGGCCACAGGGGAGTAGCCAGAAGATCACTGGACTGGGTTTCAATTACGTGTTGTTAATTGAGCTCACAATGGTCTTACCCAGTAAAATTTTCAGAAATGTTACACAATAGGGAGCAGAGCAGCATCTCAGCAGCAGCACCGAAGAGCATCATGGAAGGCTTATATATATAAATATGGTTCCCAATGTCATTGCCCCCAAACAAGTTGTGTTTGATTTTGAGACAAAACCTAATGAAAGTGAGGATTGCATTAACAGCACAGCTAAAGAGTCTAGACACTTCCAACATAAACCTCTTGCTAGTGGAGTTGAACTTTAAAGGGTATGGACTATTCTAGTGCTGCCGAAGTCATAATTACATGTTATACTTCTAAAAAATATGAAAAACCAGTTTTTAAAATTTAGAAACATTCTTTTCTTTTTTAAAGATTTTATTTATTTGACAGAGAGAGAGAGATCACAAGTAGGCAGAGAGGCAGGCAGAGAGAGAGGGGAAGCAGGCTCCCCACTGAGCAGAGAGCCCTATGCAGGGCTAGATCCCAGGACCCTGAGATCACGACCTGAGCTGAAGGCAGAGGCTTTAACCCACTGAGCCACCCAGGTGCCCCTAGAAACATTCTTGAATCAATAATCAATATATAGAGACCTCAAGAGGATGCTCATTTGCCTCCAACTGAGTATATCGTTTCGATGAGTATTTCAAGGAACTTCATTAAGGCCAAACATTCCCTTACTTTTCCTTAATACTGGAGTCAAGTGTTAACCTTTTCCACTAGTATCTTTGGCATTATTTCAACAGTCTGATTAGATATGCAATTTATGCTTTTTATTCATGTTACTTAGTTTATTTTAATTTAGATTTACCTACTCTATTTTGAATTGTTCATTTATCCCGATTTCTTGAGGTATTAATCTTCATTGTTTCTGCACACAGTCATTAGTAATAGACTTCAAACAAATTTGATAATAATCCATCAAAAATTTCTAGGGCTTTTTAGTATGGTGATAGAGTGATGAAAGTGTCTAAATTAAGAACTATGTTACCAAAACTATAAAAGATACATTGATTTTGAAACCGGTTTCAAACTCTCATGAAATATAATTAGTTCTGTCCCTCATAGTTCTTTTATAAATTACTGAGATAAATAACATCATTTTTTTTTAGGCAGTAGTCTATCATTTAAAGGATTTCTCTCTGGTCCTCCTCCAGCCCTGCTACTCATTATAGATGAGGAATCTAGGGTTAAAGGGATAATATTCACCCTCGGTGGTTTTCTTCGTGCCTCCAATTCTGGTCCACAATTCTGAGGGTCCAAGAATTCTAAACCCTAACTTAGCCTTCCAGGTTGTTATGAAAGTATAATTTTCAAGGTAGGAGGATAGAACATATTTTATGTAATGTTTTAATGATTTGGTTTATATATTTTAAATATTGAGACATATGATATGTAGGCCTTCATTTTTATATTTTAGCCAATGTTAAGGGCTGGTCTTATATCAGGATCCAGTAAATGTAAATGCCCAACATACTCAGAATTTTCCTTTATGCTGGCTTAATGCAAATAAAATGGAGTATGTTTTTCATGTTTATGGATTGCTTGAATAATATTTTTCCAAATTTCTCTTCCTTCTAATCTTGTAGTCACTCATCCTTTCTTTTTTGGGAAATAATTCATAATAAAAAGGGATAAATTATGCATAAGAAGTATTTTAAAGTTTTTTTTTTTCTTCAACTCACTCCTTTCTCATGGTAGTAAAATGCAGCATGCCAATGTTTATAAATGCAATTAACACTATTTATTTATTCAGATTGTCACAATTTTCACCTCCTAAAACTAGTGAAAATTTTGTGCCACTTCCTTCCAGGTTTCTCCCCAAGAGTAAATGTGTTAATGATATCTGTAATACCTCATGCTGTAGTAAGAAAATAATGAAGTCTCAAGCTCCGACACCTTATTGTTTTTTACACTATGTTTTTCTAAACAAAACAACTGGAATTTTCTTTAGTAAATTGGAATTTGGGGTGGTGATAAAAGAAAATTGTTCACTGATTATTGCCTGTATTTTCTTGTATCTAACAAACTTTAATGTAATCTGGATATAACAATATGGCATTAATGGTGTTAGTAATTGCTAAATAAGTGTCTCCATTCAAATTGGGTTTCAAACATAATAGAATATAATAGAGTTTATTATTGAATATTATATTACATTGACTATTTTGGGGGAATTTCAGGGCTTTAAACTTTACCTCAAAACTTTGATGATCATTTTAGTGATCATCATAAATTTAATAGTTTATTAATTCTCCATATATAATTGAGATTTTTAGTTGATTTGATCAGCATTGAAGAGGATTGATCAAATTGGAAATGACCATTTTAATCTAGAAGTTCTTAAATTTGAATTATCACTACTTTCCAAAAACTGCCCAATACTTTTTCTTAAACCATAAGGAATAAAATCACACTCCATTTGTAGCAGGAAAATTAAAAAGAAAGAAAGTCATATTTCAAAGTGCGCTAAGCTTTGATGTACAGTGGCTTTATAATTTTTTTTTCCTCAAAGGGTCTATAAGGAAAGAATAATCCTCTATATTGTAGACCTGCTCCTCAATTTGGTAGATTCCTCCTGAAATTGTCTCACATTTTCTTGTGTTCTAAGATAAATACATTTGATACTTTTTAAAATACCATATTTTGAAAATATATTTAATGTAAACAATGAGAGATAGAGCATTATATTTGAAATGCCTGATTTAACAGTGCATATAGTCTGTAAAATTAGAACTGACAATTTCTCTTGAAAATTTGCAATGTGAAATTGGTGAATGATATAACAATTTTCTCCTAAGGTTTTAACTAAATTACTACAAAAATACAACTGTAAGAATATCTGAATATTTTATTAAAGTGATAGAATTTTATTTGCAAAGAGAAAACTCTAAGCACTGAACAGCATTTAATTGAAATTATTTTTGTTATCATGCTTAAAACTTGAAGTGATTGATGACTTTTTCCTAGACTGTGTATTTAATTGTTCAGTTGGGGGAAAAAATAGGTCAATAGCATAAATACTCATTTACTTTACAATTATTTCATATATTTAGAGTTGATAGCTTCAGGGTACTTTATATCTTTTGTACCTAAAAACAATGAGCTAAAACTTCTGACATACTCAAGATAATTTTTTCCCTCAAGCTTTACCTTTCTTCCTCTTAATTGATCTCTTACCACACCACTATGAAAAATTTAATTCTCCTTTATTTTAATTGCCAGTGGAGCCAGCACAGTGAATATTTGCTGAAAATTTTGTAATTAATTTTTTCTATCATAACTTTTCCAGTGGACAGAAAAAATTTGTATTGATTTTGGGAGTTCTTACGATTTTCACATGAAAAGAATTTTATTTTTCTTTTTTGTAACGTATTATTACAATGTACAAAGCATTCCTTCTCTTTTAACAATACTTTTGGTTAATTAGTCTCTTTTTTGCAGATGCAGAATGCAAGATTCAGATAGAATAAAAGTATTTCTTTTGTACAATATTATTTTTTTTTAAGATTTTATTTATTTATTAGAGAGAGAGACTGCGAATGAGAGGGAAGAAGGTCAGAGGGAGAAGCAGACTTCCCGCAGAGCCGGGAGTCTGATATTGACCTGAGCCAAAGGTAGCCGCTTAACCAATTGAGCCACCCAGGTGCCCTTGTACAATATTAATTTTGGGGTTTCTTGAGGAAGAAGAAGAAGGAGGAGGAGGAGGAGGAAGAGGAGGAGGAGGAGAGAGGGAAAAGGAGGAGGGGAGGGGAGGGGGAGGAGAAAAAGGAAGGGAAGAAGAAGAAAAATAATTAAGTATAAGAACTTTAAAAAGGTCTGAATAGGAGTAGTTATGAAAGATGTCCTTGCCTACATATGGATTATAGGAGAAAGGCATTGCCTTTCGAAATTAAGTGTGATATTAGTGGTAAATATTTGTAGTTTTTCTTTCAGATTGAAGAAGTTACCTTCTATCTGAAGTTTACTGAGAATTTCTTAAAAATCATGACTGAGTGTTGAGTTTTGTCAAATCCTTTTTTTTCACCTATTGCCACGATCTTCTTCTTCTTTGATCTGTGGATTATGTAGTAGGGTGTTGCTTGCTTTTAAATATTTTTAGGTCTATCAGATAGCCTTCTGCTATTTATGTTTAGTTCACTTTTTGTCCGAGAACATAGTTTGAGCAATTTAGATTTGCTAAATTTAAATTTAATAAGGTTTGTTTTGTGACTTAGAACGTGATCTATCTTAGAGGTAGAGGAGGGCATTGCTAAATCATGTGGCTCAGGTGTTTGTTGTTTAGAATTGTTTTATGCACTGGAGAATGTCTAGCATCTGGGTTTTCTGCCCACTAAATGCCAGTAGTTTACAACCATCATTTTGCCATGATTTTCAGATTTCCCTCAGAAATGAGAGAGACAGAGAGAGAAAGAACATGCATAAGAGCTAGAGGTGAGGAGGGGGATGGCAGGGGCAGAGGGAAAGAGAGAGAGAGAGAGAGAATCTTAAGCGGGCTCTTTGCCCAGCTTGAGCCTGACTCAGGGTACCATTCCATGAGGCAGAGATCATGATCCTAGCCAAAATCAAGAGTCAAATATTTACCTGACTGAGCCACCCAGGTGCCCCTTCCTCTGAAATGTTTAAATGCCTGTTGGGGGCAACAATGTCTCCTATTGAAAATAACTGATTCAAACAAACAAAAATATTATAATTATTTCTTAAGTTAGGTATTTGTATTCAAGATATTTTAGATTTGCTTATTCTCAATCCTATTTTAACCATCGTAAAATGTGATAATTATTCATTCATTTGTATCTTTGCCTCTTTGAATTAATCACTTTATGTAAAGAAGTACATTCGGGAAAAAGTACTTATCAGTAAATTGGTATTTCAATTTAGCTTTCTTTGTGTGTGTGTGTGTGTGTGTGTGTGTGTGTGTATGTATGGTAGTACAGGTTAGCCATTATTAATATTGGAGATTTAAGGGGTTCATCATATTCATCTATATTTTCAGACTAATAACAACTTCACTTTAGGAAAAAAAAAAGTTACCCCCTTCATATTTGTAACTTTTATTGTGGTGAAATTGGTGTACGTTTTTAAAAGAAAATAATTACTTTTTAGTTTTTGTCTAAGGGAATGTGGCTTGAGCAAATGTCTCTTGATTGGTGGTGGTGGGCAAATTGTGAACCATTTGATAATCACTTAATAATGATAGTTTTTGAGGTAGCAATTTAGACCAGCTGCACTGGACAGTCTGGTCTCCTCATTATTTCTTCTCTGTGAAATAAGCTATCATTATGGTTCATACGAACACATTTCTGTTTTTTTCATAACTAGAACAGTTCACCTGGGACAATCAACAAGGGAAAAATCTACTATATAAAAATTTTCCTTTGCAGAGAGGACAGCTTGATATAAATATTATTATTAATGGATTTAGAAAGCCATTTCTCTTATTTTGTCCAGTAAATGGTGTTTTTATTTTCTTTATTTATGCTGATGATAATGATTTAAAAAGTCACAACAGTTCATCCCTCAGTTGAGATAAGCATACTTTCATAGCTGATTGTATCAGCCTTGTCCTCGTAGATTTGGTAATAAATAAGTGATTATAACTAATTGATAATAAGTAATAGCTGCTTTTTTTTTTAACTTTCCCATGGTTAAAGAGTATTATGAAAACAGGGCACTTGGTGAATTTACAAATTATTTTTCATAAACTACTTACATACATTTCTTCAACTTCTCTAATAAATCAAATAATCCAAATCAACATGAAATACATAATTAAGGTCAAACTCTACTTTGCATTCCAATAAGTATCAGCACTTTCCACAAAGCCAATTAGTAGTAATCATGTTACTACTATGACTACCATATTCTTGAGGGCTTGTTTTGTGCCAGGTACAATCCTTCATTATCTAATTTAATCTATTTCAATCTTCATAAGAAAACATAGGTTGGTGCCATATCTAGCGAATGAAAGATCTAGAAATTTAAACCAGATCTGATTGTTCCATAAGCTTTCATTCTCTAATAATTCTATATTACCCTCAAAGCATAGAAATTCATATAGCTTTGGATGTTGAGACTATGAAGAGTGTCCAAGGACGTAAAAAGACAATGTTCAAAGGCACGAAGAGAGCCAAGAACATGCATGTCTTTGTTACTGATCTATAAGGAGATCTGTGTACGGTTAGAGGATGAACTTCAAAGCACACTTTTACTAAAAGTGAGGCTGTGTTGATATTCAGCAGCAAACTCAGGAAGGACTTGCAAATGACGTTAAGCTGTCTAGACTTATCCCTGAGCATCAGCAAATCACTGAATTTTGAGCAGACAAGTAATATCCTTATTATGCTTAAAGAAACTTTCTTTGAAAAAAAAAAAAAGAAACTTTCTTTGTATTTATGGTTAATGTATTGTAGGACCATAAGACTGAGACAGAATTTATCAATCAAGTCTGCATTAAGGTTGCTGATTGGCTGAGTCTCAGATTTGGGTCATGGAACCATAGCATCTTTTGGGGTTTTTGAGAAAGTAAAACTTAAGAATAACACCATGGTTTCTGGATAAGAGATTTGCTAATTTTCGTTTGTTTGTCTGGCAAGGGCTTAAGTATCCTGAGAAAAAATTGGAGGGCACAGCAGTTTGAAGATGTTGGATGCGTTTATCTTCATTACACTATTTTCATCTTCTGCAGAACTCTGTACTATTATGGCCAGTTTCAGCATGCAGCTTTCTTTTAAAACTATTTTTCCCTACCAGATCTTAATTATGTGCAAAACCAGTTTTCCTGTGGGCTTATTCCCCTATTCTTTTAAAAAAGAACATCTTCTCCACTCTCTTCTAATTCCTGCTTAGGAAAGTCACTGGGCAAAGCCTTCTTGATCTTAGACGATTCGTGGCGTGTGTCTGCTTTACAGCATTAAAGAATTCCAATCTTGTTCCCACATTTGCCTTTTGGCTCTTCTCACCATCTAACCACACCTGTCAAACCTGTGTGTTAGTGGAATGCTTACAAAGGTTTTCCAATTATTTTCCGAGAATTATTCTTTACTAAGAGAGCAAATTGTCAGTCTTGGCATTATTTTTAAACTTTGTGTATACGAAGCAAAATGTATGCAGTTTCAAGAATCAGTGCAGATTTGTCCCCCTTTTACACATGGTGTGACTCATTTCAGTGGGGATGAGAAGTTGAAGGTATAATTAGCACTGAAAGTCAAGTCATTTCCTTACTCAGAACTATTCTTTCCTATACTTTCCTGTACTTCTTTTCCATTGTGTTCTGTTTAGCTCACTTATTCTACCCACGAGTACCAGATATCTATCCAATAATTCCACTGAACACTATTCCCAAAGAAACCATGGCATTCACTTCTTGTTTTTGTTCAATCTAATTCATCTGAAATTGACCTCTCAGGCCCTGGGACTTCTCCAGTACTTACTTGTATAACATATCTTGCCATTTAATCATATTCTATTGTTCTTACGTTTCTGTAAGCAACTGATAATCCCATTACTTAATGAGATGGTGTTAGGCATCTGAAATGATGGAGTCTCTTCTACTTTTATGCTATTTTAGTAATGATCAAAGGAATCCATTTAATCTTAGAAGGATTTACAAAATCAATGAGATGTTAGTGGATTCTAGCCTAAAAAAAAAAAAAAGAGAGAGAGAGATCTCAGGCACTGCACACAGGACTTCACTTTCAGATGTCTTAATCATAGGTATTATTATTGCCTCTGGTTTGGTCTGTAGATGCCTTGAGAGATTTTTAAATCTGTATTCCTGAAATGATGCCCTTGTTTGACTTCTGGTATAACATATTCTGTCTTATCTCCTACTTTCTCTCTTATTATTAATTTTCAGCCTCATTCACAGGATGTTCTTTCTTTGCTTGGTTCTTTTATGTGTTGCTTTTATGTGTATGCCCTGTGTTCTTCCCGAAGACCTCTTTTCAACCTGTTCTAATGCACTCCTCATCTTGTACTTGTTTTCTCCCATGCTTCAAATTCCATCTCTTTTAGGTGGTTTAAAGATTATTTATTTTGCCCATTGCATCTTCAAAAGTTTTGCCCTCTGTATCTTGGTGCTTGATAACTCCACGAAAATATGCCATGGGTATCTCTGTACTATTCCTCTTTTTCTTTTCTTGACCACCGAAATTTCCTCCATCTCAGTCATTTAGGCAATAAACCCGGGAACCATTTTTAACCTTGAATATGTTTCTAATCCCTGATCCTACAAGTGCCAACTTTTGTATTTTCTCACCTTTTGTTTAGGTGTTAAGTTTTAAGTCCAGAGTAAATTGCTTTAGTTCAGACTCCCATTTTCTCTTCTTAACTGTTGTCATATTCTCCGACCGCATCCCTCTGCCTCCTAACTTGCTTTTCTCCATTTATCTTTTTCCATGGCAGCCAGAGTGATTTTTCTAAGATGAAAGATTACCATATTACTCCATTGCTTAAAAAGCTTCAGTGGATTATAGTTTTTTACAGGATGAGGCCCAAACTTCTTAGTATATTATGCCAGGGCTCCCATAATTGCGATGCTCCCAGTGCCCAGTTGGCCCCTTCTCACTTTAACCCCAATTTTTCCAAACCAACCTTATCAAAATATCTATAGTTCTACAGGGCACTTTATTTAATGACTCAGGTGCCTTTTGTGGTTACTCTTAATTTCCAAAATGACTCTATTTACTGATCAGCAGCTACTTATCTATCAACATTGAACTCACTTGTTACCTCTCTTGAACTGCTCAAATGAAATAATTAATTCTTCCTTTGTGATCTCACTACAACCTATGCATTCTGCCCCTAAAACATCCTAATAAATTTATTTATTTGTTTTCATATCTGTCTCCCTCATGTGAGTTCAGGTATTCAGTCAAGAAATAATTAATGAGAAGGTCCTTTGATAGGATTAGGGTATTTGAAGATGAGTAAGACATATTCTTGGGAATCACAATCTTATATACAATTTGCCCTTTCCTCCTTTATTCACAAAATCAACCTTTAGCAGACTTTAGAAACATTATATACATACATATGAACATATGGGTATAGCATATATGTGTAAGATTCATTAAAATTATGATAACATTAGTAAATGATTAAATGATTCATTGGTAAATGATTG
This sequence comes from Nasua narica, assembly GCA_028533885.1. Lineage (NCBI taxonomy): Eukaryota > Metazoa > Chordata > Mammalia > Carnivora > Procyonidae > Nasua > Nasua narica. Next base: position 21,778,463 of record CM052814.1, on the reverse strand, counting down.
CATTAGTAAGTAAAATAATATCCTCTCAAACTCTCTCTATATACTGTACTCTTATTTACTATGTAAGGTTAATTTTCACTATAAAAGTTTCCTAATTTACTTCAGTAAGACCTGGAATCGCAGTCTGGCCCTGCTGTTTTGTTGCCCAGGCAGTCTGTGTCTAGGTTTATGAGTAGCGATACCTATTTAACAGGCCTCTTGTACAGACTCAGGGAGATTCTTGTATTTAAATTCTAATATATATTAGGCGCATAATACATTTTTATTGTTGTTGTTCCAACCTCCAAATTCCCTGCAGTTTAAATTATAAAGTAGGTTTTCCAGCCATGTGGTCTTTAGCATATTTTTTAGCTTATTTTTTATTCCTTTGTGTATTTCTTAATCAATCTGTTAGTAGCAAATTACTCCCCGAATGAATAAACCTACTGTTTATTTCTCTTTATCATTGCTATTATCTAGCACAGTGCCTTATATTTCAGAGTTGCTTAAAATAATTTATTTGTGGAGTGAATACATTTGTTTTCCACGTGCTACCCCCTTCACCTTATAAAATACAAACACCCTTACCCTGCATCCAGACAGACGAGACTGACACAGTCAAGGTTCCTGAATATAAGATTGTTTCACTGGATTGTGAAAGTATATTATGAACATTTAAAATAAAGGAAATGCTTGCTATTATTGCCGGTAGAAAGGAAAACAAGAATGTGTTTACAATAGTTAAAAAACAAACAAACAAAAACATGAACCCTAAAAGATGCAGAAACAAATTCAGTCAGAAAGCATGGAATAGATATATGAAAATTATAAAATTTTATTTAAAAATCGTACAACAGAAATGAGTAAATGAAAAGATCTATGTAGTTGTTTATATTAAGATGGTGTGATGGAAGTTGAAATATATTATGATCAATTCTTGACAGGGCCATACATTCTTACATTGTTCATTTCTTAATTTTGTTTCCTGAAAAGAATAATTATGAAATATGCTATGATGTAAAGTAGTGCATCATGACAGTTACCAGATAGTAGCTATACAACCCAACAACTCCTTGGAGATGTGGGGGAAGAGAAGAGCTAGCCCTGGGAGTGAATAGGGCTACATGGCCCTCAATACTTCTTTCAAATAAAGGTAATACCATGATTTCATGAGGACCATTGCGACCTAAACTAAAATTCTTTGTCTAGAAGTATATACCATTGAAAACTAAGTTTAAATTTCTCAAAGACAAATAGAAAGAATGCAAGTACATTTTTTTTCAAATAAATGTCTTGTACAGCTTTTCTTTTTTTTAACAGAGCTAATAACCGTCTGGCTTCAAGAAGCAAGTCCCAAGTATAATAGTGCATAATTCAGAGTGATACTATTCATCTTTTAGCCATGACACATTTAGTTTCTAAACTTTTATATTTATAGACTAAAAATTACTTAATTTTTATTCAGTCTCTCACTTCAAATTTTTATCTAATGAATCTTGTTTAAGAAGAGACAAACTACAATTTATTTCCCACATATTACAAGTGTCAAAGGTCTAGGATATTGTTCCCAGGATAGTTCTGTTTTCAGCTTAGGATTAACAAAACTGGTAACAATATGTTCAAAAATAAAATTAAAACAGTATCTTCCCCTTAGGATGGTGTAATTTCCTTTTTTTAGCTCAGAAGCAGACTGTTGAGTCTGAGGAGACTGGTTTCATTTCATGACACAGCAGAGTGGTCCCCACGCACCCGTGCTTTAAGTAAGCACCACTGTCCCTAGGTTCTAATGCAGCACTTAAACAGCTTCTTGAAAGCCTATTGAACCTCAAGCATGTTCATAACAGTTCAAAAGAAGTCCCATGCATCCTCTTACACTATTTATGCAACACACATTTTTAAAAGGAAGACTTATTTTTAGTGCATGGAACTCCCTCTCTTCCAAAGGATCCATGCTGTAATGAGATAGAGCTGAATGAGAAAGAGCTCCCTCTTTCCCCAACCCCACATCTGGTCCCATGCAACACCACAAAGATTGTTTTGTAAATATTTCTAAGTGTCCTTCCATGAGCATTTAATATAAATTCCCCCCCAAATTCCCTCCCATTTCCTTCCCCCACTTACTGCTAAATAACCCCACTACTGTCTATTGCTGCTCCTATTTCTACTACTATTAACATCATGGTTACTCAATTGAGGTGCTTAATTTGTTTCTGATGACACTGAACAACACTGTTATTATCATTTGAAAAGACTAGTACGCTGAGACAAAGAGGTTAAATATGGAAAATAGAAAAATGACTTAAAATTGGTATATAGTCTCTTTTTAAATCAAGAGAAAATCAGAAAACATGATAGAGATTTACCTTTTACTTTGGTTCTTCATTCAAGTTGTTTATTATTCTTAAAAATACCAGTGGAATACCAGCTTGCTTCCTCGTTTAAAATGAGCTTCTCCGATGTGTAGTTTGGTGTGTTGCCATCCTCACAGAGGCAGCAGTGCACCTGTGCTATGTCAAAGGTTCTGTCCCATTTAAGTCAAGATGAGTGTTTTGCTTGCTTGTTTGTTTTTTTTTCCAGAAATGAAAGTTCTCTAAAATAGTCTGGGTTAGTAAAGAGAAACTCCTATTAAATATTGTTTCAAAATAATTATATATTTCAATACTTGTAAATGGTGTGTTCTGGTTTAAAAAACAAAAAAGAAAGAAATGCATCTTCCTAGGATTTAGAAATCACTAAAGACTGTTCTGCATTTCACTTTGCCACAAAAGATATTTTTTCTTCATTAGAAACAGTGTCACAAAAAGTAAGACCAACAAAAACTTACAGACTAAAGGACATTTATTTTATATTAAAAATGATTATGCAACTTCAGCAAAAATATATTTTTCTAGCTATTGATGAGTGTATATAGATTCAAAATATACGAGTTCAGAAATTAATTAATTTTTAGAAGCATTTAAAGAAATCTAATATTAAAGAGGCTAAGGTTTTGAACAGTTTGAAGTCATATAAAATTGAATTTAAATCGCAGTTAAAATTGTATAAACTTTAATAAACAACTGTACAGTGTTGTAAAATGGGCATGATACAATTCAGATCACAATGTCATTTTATTTTTTATTTATTTATATAAAAATTTTTATTTATTTATTTGACAGAGAGAGAGAGATATCACAAGTAGGCAGTGAAGCAAGCAGAAAGAGGGGTAAGCGGGCTCCCTGCTGAGCAGAGAGCCCGATGTGGGGCTCAAACCCAGGACCCTGAGATCAGGGCCTGAGCCAAAGGCAGAGGCCTAACCCACTGAGCCTTCTAGGCGCCCCCACAATGTCATTTTAATTATGTGAACTAATTATGTAAAGCAAGACACAGTTTACTGAACACAGTAAATAAGTTAATGTCAACTTAAAATTATCAACACTATTTCATTATATGATAATTTTTAAAAATTAAAATATTTTTATTTTATTTATTGGGGTGCCTGGGTGGCACAGTTGGTTGAGTGTCCATCTATTGGTTTTAGCTCAGGTCCTGATCTCAAGGTCAAGAGATCAAGCCCCACATCGGGCTCCGCACTCAGTGCAGAGTCGGCTTGAGATTTTTTCTCCCTCGGCCCCTCTTGCTCGTGCTCTCTCTCTCTCTCTCTAAAATAAACAAGTAAATCTTAAAAAAAAAAATTGTTCGAAGAGTTTAGGCAAATTACATTGGGAAGTTAAAATATCTATATCCATGAAAGTTTCTATAATATATTCAAAGAAGCCTAAAATAACTTAGGAGATCCAGAAACATTTTCTTTAAGATTCTCTCCAAAAGAGTAGTCTCGGTATGCTAGCTTCATCCATATGTTCAAGAGATACTCTACAGCTACTCTGTTCCAGGCACTGTGCTAGACTACAGATAAACACTGGTGAATAGAAGAAAATAAAAATAGCCTCTACTCTACGGTATCGGTGGTATTGTTTTGGATCAGTTGCCTGGTAAAATGAAAGACCTCTTGTCAGTTATGCTGGCACTAGTTATAACAACAACAACAAAACAGATAACAATGCTCTGAAGTAAAACAATAAAAACCATGATTATTTCTAGTAAGTTCCCGCAAATTTTAGTTAGGAAGAAAGGGAAGGATCCAGAATTTTACAATAAGTTTATTCGCAATCAAATACATGGTAATATATATATATACAGAGAAGCTATTCTATTAAGAAAGGTGAGAAATTATTGAGACAAAAGAATAGAGACTGAGATAGGCAAGAAAAGGGCCTTAGAAAGGAGACTTTTTTCATAAAGCATGGTGAAGGCTGGGGAATTACTATAATAAAATAATAGCTTATATTTTGTAATTGTTTACTCTGTGCCAGAAAATGACAAAGCAATATGTATGTTTTATATCCTTTAATCTATTCAAATAATATTATTGCCATCTTATATATGAGAACACTGGATTTAGATAGTTTGGTAATTTGTCCAAAGTCACAGAACATGTCCCCTGTGGCAGAGTGGGTTCAAGCACAGATCTTCATGCTTCCAAAATCCAACACTCATCTGCTATATTCTGTGGACAATGACTGACAAATTTGGGACCCCAAACAAACACTCTATATCTTTTTAACGAAACTAACATCACAGGTGCTTTCCTTTGTTTTATCTGGATGGCAACTAGTTCAGAATATTTACTTCATGAACACAGTAAAATTAAGGAAAATTAAGGAATCAGAGAAAAAACAATCACATGAAGATGCAAGCCATGATACATTTGATTTCTGAATAATTTTATTACTGTAATTAAAAACCTCTACTAGAAAATTATCAAAAAGCTTATTTGACAATTGACTATCATTTAACTATTCTTCATATTTTGTGAATATCTATCATTGATATTAATCAGTGTTTAAATTTAAAGTAAAATATGTAGGATTAAAGTAGCCTTAAAATTTATTTTCATAGAATATTATTGGATATACGGAAAAATAAGGAAAACCACATAAAATAGCATATTTAATTAATTTCTCTATATGATTAAAAATCTATTATCAAGTATAACCTAATTTTCAATTGCATTCCAACCTTAATTGGAATTGCATTGTTCAACAAATAATTATGCACCAAACACGCGAAAATATGGTAATAAGCTATGCCATGTGCAATAATTTTGCTTTCTTGAATTATTGGAAGGATTTATAAAGCTCTACAGAGTATACATAAATGTGAAGGATATTATTCAGTAGGAGGAGAAAAGCACAGGCAATTATCAGGCAAGAGTGAGACATTCAAAAACAGCTTTCAAATTGTCACCTCATTGGCACAGAACATTCTTTATCTACGGGCCATAAAGCACCACGCTAACTATCAGTTACCCTGGTCTCAGAAGCTATAGTCTCATCGGAGAATGGGTATTTTGTATGCTATCTGGTTTTACTGTCCAAGCTTGGCTACATGATCTGACTCAATAACTCAAAAACTAAAACTAAAAGTTAACTCAAACAACCAAAAGATAACAGAAACTTTAAGTTTGAAATTTATATTACATATAGGTGTGTGTGGACACAAGCTGGCCCATGATATGTTTCAAGCTTTACTACAGAATTATTTTAATCATTAAGCAGCACATGTAATCTTTCATTGGCGATGAATCAGCATCACGGTTCAGGCATGTCTAGAGAGAAATTCAGGTTTGCAACAGAGCAGCTGAGAATAACCCATTTAAAAATCTCAGTACAGTGGATTTTAATTGAATACAACACAAAAGCAGTTTTCTAAAAAAGCCATTTTGTAATATTTATACAGAAGTATTCATAGATCTGGAATTTAGGTTTAAATTTAAATTAAAATATTTTAAATAATGTCTATAAAGAAAGGAGAAATTTTAATAGCATTAAAGCAATTCTGAGAAGGGGCAAGGAAGAGACTGTTGGTGGGTCTGCCCATACCTGTGTCCTGCTCTCGCTCACACAGTTTTCAGTCCTGACCTCCCAACACCGTGCGCTTGGGAAAGCCCACCCAGAACTACCAGGCCAACTTCAGGAGGGGAAGCTTTGCCACTGCAGAGGGAAATACTCGGTCCTCTTTTTCTGCCAGCTGGACTTCACCTTTGTCTGCCCTCCGGATATCATGCCTTCCAGTGACCATGCCGAGGACTTTGGCAAGCCAGGCTGTCTGCTGAGGGTCTCCGTAGACTCCCAGATCGCCCACCCAGCTTGGATCAACACTCCAAGGAAGGAAGGAGGTTCGGGCTCTCTGAACATCCCCCTGCTGGCTGATGTATCAGAAACCTGTCTCGAGATTACGTGCGGAAAGAAGATCAAGGCGTTGCCTACAGGGACGTCTTTATCATCGATGGCAAGGGTGCCCTTCGCCAGATCACTGTGATTTGCCTGTAGGGCGATCCGTGGACGAAGCTCTGCAGCTGGTCCAGGCCTTCCAGTACAGGCACGAGGATGGGAAGTCTGTCCCGCTGGCTGGAAGCCAGGCGGCAGGCAACACGGTCAAGCCCAACATGGACAACGGCAAGGAATAGAATACTCCAAACACAAGGAGGCTGGCAGATAGGTGGAAAGCTTGGGCTGTTGGCAACACCTATGTCCCTACCTGGATACCTCATGCTGATCCAGGAAAAGCCAGACCCTCCCCTTTAAACTCCATAATCCGTTACCCTGGAGGGCTAGCCCAAAGCGTTCTCCTTCTCCCTGCTGGGAGCTGATGAATGGTGACTGCCTCCTGGGAGCCCACCTAGCTGGGCACAGGCCCAGAAGTGACCAATAAAGTATGAGGACAGAAAAAACAAAAACGGAAGCAAACCAAACAAAAACAAATTTCCGAGAAGGGAAGGGCTTATAATAGTATTCTATTACATTGAGAAGAAAATAATTACACATTTATGTTTGATAAAAGAACTATATCCGGAATATATAAGGAATACCTTCTTCATCTCTTACACATCACCAAAGAAGATTTTCAGTTGGCCAAAGGATGGTGGAAAATGCTCAGATTGCTCATTAGCCATGAGATAAGTGAAAATTATAACAATATCATACCCTTAGACACCATTGCAAAGGCTAACATTAAAACAACTGATGCTAGTAGGTTTGTGCAGTTGGTAAGAAAGTCAAAACATAGCACGACTTAGGTTGGTTGTTTCTTATAAAGATAAACATAATATACTTTATTACCCAACAATCTCATGTCTGGGTATTTACCCAAGAGAAATGAGAATATATCTGCACAAATACTTAGATTTATTATTATTATTTATTATTATTATTTATCTTCTAAACTTGTCTTTGGAAGCATTCAAAAGTTCCTTTCTTAAAATCCTGAGAGGAAAAGTTAGGGTACTTTTACCGTGTAACTTGAACACCTGAAGTTATATATTTGTCACACTTCACACCTGGTTTATAGTCTCCTGTGTTACACAGGCTACAAGCTCCACTTCTTCAACCTGCCTTTAATTCAACTGGTTTCTCTGAGAGTTGTCCTGCTTTAGTTAATGTTTTTCTTGACTAAGAATTCCAGGGGAAAGGAGGGACAAGAATCTCAAGTTGCCTCTGAAAAGCTTTAACTGACATCATGGCATTTATTATATAAACTGCAATCACTAGTCTTAGAATTTTTTCTCAGCAGAAAATTATTTGATTTTGGCATGGATACTGCTGATAAAGGGAAGATTAGTTTATGTGATTATAAATATTATATAAAAAGAGTCAATGTACATTAATGTCCTTGACTGAAAAAAGATTGCTATTTTGTGAATATTAAGAAATGAACAATATTAATAATTATACCTTCAGATTATACTTAAAATATGATAGTCTGTGGAAACACTATGTTGAATAAAGGGAGTAGTGAATAAGGAAAATAAAAATTTCATTTGATTACAAATATCTTTTTATCTCCCTCATCTTGTATTAAAAGTAAATTTTTGGTTATAATAAATTCTTTGAATTATTGCATATAAAATGAAAGATGTTTTACACTTGTGTGTGCATATATGTTTTTGTGTGTATCCCTTCTTTTGTATGCAAAGTAGATGCTTTTTTGTTACAAATGATTCAGTAGGACATGACCTTTGCAAAGTTAATTCTTAAAATGAAAAATAACTCTCTTACATTAGAATTTGGTAAGATAATTACAATAAATGTCCATATCCTTGGAATATCCTTTTAATGTTTTTATAAATTTCCACTTCAAGATTCATGACTTTGTGGGGTAAAACTAAAAACAAAACATGCTCATGGTCTACAGTGTGGTCCACATTTTGTAGTATCTATTCCTGCCAAAAGTGGGCATACTTTATGACCCAGCAACTCCAGGCAGCAAGGAAAATGAAGTCTTCAGCCACATCCAATAAACTGGATAAAACTTACAGACATGATGCTGAGTGAAAAAAAGAGAAGTCAAGGGGGAAAAAACAAAAAGTATGTATTACATGTTTCCATTTATATGAAGTTTAAAAAATCAAAATTAACAATGGAGTTTGAGGTCAAGGCAGCAGTTGAATTGGGGAAGGATAAACAGAACACTAATAGGAGAGGGTAAATGCGAATTCTGGGAGTGATGGTCCAGTTACACCTCTTGTAGTGGTGTAGTGGTATTTACCTGGTCGTATTCACTCTGTAATATTTCTTCAAATGGTAAAATTATAAATTATGTGCTATTTTTCTTATGCATATTATACCATTATAACAGTTTACAAAGTTTTAAGGAAAACCTCTGACCACTGATGGGGGGAAGCAAAGTGTTTTCATACTTTCATCCTATGTTCAGCCAAGCAGAACCACACACATATGACACGGATAAGGAAGAGTATATTACATTAAATTGTTATTCTGTTAACACATTCTGTGTTCATTATTAATTTAAAAATCTATCTCTTATAAAAAATTCTGATTTAGCCTAGCAGAGTAAGAACTTACCACGTATTTGTTTCCTAACACTGAAGTAAATCTACAGCAGCTTGAAAAAACAGATCAGAGAATGGGGGTTTGGGTTGTCACCGTTGAAATACAGATTTTAACAAATTTTGTGAAGAGAAGAAGAAAATCAGAGGAGAAACGGATGAAACAGGCAGAGAATGACAATGTAGAATCAGGGTATTGCTGGGGAGGTGGCTGATTTTAATAATAACAAATATTAATCTCCTCAGATCAATCAGATACTCAATGCCCCAAGCTGTGCAGGCTATTTCTATATAATAAAATATTTTCTTACCCAAAATGCTGTTATTACCTTCCCTGAGAAAGCTGCCAGAGTGTTTTGAGATAAGCATATTTATTGTTGTGTAACTTTGCTGACATTTGTCTACTGAGATAAGCACAAGAGTAAATTGTTTCTCTGTTGACATTTGTTCTCAATGAAAGTTTTTGTTTTCTTTTCTAGTAGGTAATGCCCTCAAAGCGTCCACTGGGTATTAAAAGTGTGTCTTTTGAAATTGGCAAAGTGGTTTTTTACACTTAAAAAGTAAAGCTTCTCTCTTGTTTGAGGGCTTTTTAACAATACCCTTTTGGTATTCTAACAGTATTTACATGTTTCTACTCAGTTGGATATTAGCTTGCTTATGGTTATTATAGCATTATTTAAATTAAATGAGTAATTTATTGAAATAGCTCGCCAGTCTCCTGGAAACATTAATTAATTTCACTGAATCGTGATCCCTTCTCTCAGCAGGTTATACGCTCAAGTTTTTCTTCAAAAACAGAAAAATATGTAATAAGTGCTTAACTGAGTAAGAATATTGCATTATTGGGGTTCCCAGCTGGCTCAGATGGTGGAGCATACAAGTCTAGATCATGAGGTGGTGAGTTAGAGCCCCATGTTTGGTGTAGTTTATTTTTATTGCTTAAAAATAAAACTTAAAAAAATCCTTAAAAAAACAATATTGTGTTATTACTTTTAACCAAATAACTTACCTCAATTTGAATAGATAGACGGATGTAGGGTGGAACAGCAAAAGTCTTGCTCAGTGGGACATGAGATTAGGATTTGTAAGATCTCTTGAGGGGCGCCAGGGTGACTCAGTCCGTTGAGTGCCCAACTCTTGGTTTGGGCTTGAGTACATGACTTGGGGTGATGGGATCAGGCCCCCATCGAGCTCCAAGCTTGGAGAGAGCTTGCTTGGGAATTCTCTTGTCTTCATCTGCCCATCCTCCCAAGTACATGTGCTTTCTTTCTCTCTCTAAAATAAATACGTGTTTTTTTAAAAAAGACTACCTTGAAACCTAAATTGGAATGATAGCAATAAAAGAACATTCAAGTGTCTAAGACTTTCAGCAAATTCAGTAGTGTTGAAAAAGAAAGGTAAACATGGCAGAAATTCTTCTTAAGAACAGATCGTGTGAATGACTGGATCTTGCTTTGTATAAAATCATATTAATATTACCAAATGTGGAAAGACATCACACAAAATAAAATATATCTTCTGACCCGCTCTAAAATGCATGATAGGTAGAAAAAACTGAAAGAAAATGCAGAAAACTTGTAATTGCTATAGCTAATTATCGCCAATAAATTGAGATTTTAGAGGACAGAAGTTAAAAGAGAAAATGACTAAAAAGAGATCTACCAAGACAGTAGCGGCAAGGGAAGAGATATATGCAGACAGTTCCATTTGAAAGTAACCTAGCCTTAATATCTAACCCAACTTTCTTGCAATTAGCATGCTTACTATTATCAATATTTTAGACATTGTTATAAAATTAGTAGCAAGTGGAAGCACAATGATTCTAGCTTTGTTATTTCTCAGGATTCTTTGGCTACTCTGGGTCTTTTGTGATTCTATATAAATTTCAGAGTTGGCTTTTCCATTTCCGTGAAAAATGTCATTAGAATTTTGATAGGAATTAAGTTGAATCTATCACTTTGAGTAGTATGGATGTTTCAACAATATTCTTCAAATTCATGAACATGGGACATCTTTCCATTCACTTCTATCTTCTTCAATTTCTTTCATCAATATTTTACAGTTTTCCATGTACATCTTTCACCTTCTTAGTTGTTTATTCCTATTTATTTTTTTGATACTTTCATAAGTGGAATTATTCTTATTTTTTTAAGTCTAGTCAAATGAAGCAGTGAGAGTTAAGGAGGAGTAAAGAGGTATGTCACTGGTTATAATCAACTAATTTTAAACACCTCTGTACTTGGTTCAGCTAGAATTGCTTTCTTGATATCCTTTTGTGATGTAAAAAAATGAAACTGATTTTTGTATGTTGATTTTGTATCCAGCAACTTTACTGAATTTGTTTATTAGTTACAACAGTTTTTTTAGAGTCTTTAGGGTTTTCTAAATATTGTATTATGTCACAAAACAGATATTTTTACTTCTTCCTTTCCAACTTGAATGCCCTCTATTTCTATTTTGTTCTTTCTCATCTGCTTGCTTGTGTTCATACTTCCAGTACTGCGTTAAATAGAAGTGGGGAGGGTGGACATTCTTGCCTTGCACAATATTTTAGAGGAAAATCTTTCCCTTTTTCTTCATTGATTATGATGTTAGGTTTTTTTTAGTAAATGGTCTCATTGTGTTGAGAATGTTTCCTCTTAAAGCTATTTTGTTGAGAGTTTTTATCAGATATGTACATTGAATATTTCAAATGCCTTTCTTGCATTTATTTAATATTTTAATCTTTTATTCGGTTATTGTGGTATATCCTAGGGATTGATTTGCATACGTTAAATCAATCTTTTATTTCAAGGATAAATCCCACTTGGTCTTGGTGCATAATTTTTTTGATGTACTATTAAATTCAGCTAGCTAGTATTTTTTTTGAAAACTTTTGCGTCTATGTTATTTATTTGGAATACATTTGATAGGTAGTATGTAAGTTACTTCTTTATCCTAAAGATACAACCTATAAGGTATTTTGTAATACAAAAAGGAAACTTTTACTTAATAGACAAATGAAATGACATAAATAATTAACAGGATTCAAAAGTCACAGAACTAGTGTCATAGTAGTAATGAAATGGCTAATTTATTTTCCACATGAAAGATTAAATGTCCTAATGTACATTTAGAAAAAAAAAGGAAATGATAATAACCACATAGATCATTCTATAGTAACTGAAATGTATTATGAGACTGACACATATTAGTTATTTATCTTAATATGAAAGTTTGAGTTAATATCCAAAATAAAAAGGCCACTTAAAATATAAAAGCAAGTAGTAAATTAGAGATGTTTATTCTTTCTTTTTATTTTTATTATTGTTAGTAGATATCATTTTCTACATGACTTCATCAGAATTCTTATTGAGAAATTTTTATAATTCATCAAAAACAAAAAATTAAATTATTATTTTAGAAAATAAAAGCTCAGTAAAATAACTATTGTCATCATTGAAATTAAACAAACAATATCAAGTTAAACTGATTGTGTAGTTTCAGCTTTTTTCTTTAATAGCAGCTCCTTTTAAAACCTATACTCGTGATTTTTTTATGCAAAAGTGTAATTATAATTTTTCAAATTAATTTCTGTGTATAAAAGTTCCTTTTCTGTCAAAAAATGAGAGAATATAAGAGCACCAGGATATTAACCACATATGTGAAGAAAGCAGAGGTCCTTTTTGAACTCATAGGCTGTTAATTGACTTATCACATCTCTAATAAAATGGAAAAAAATAGAATCTCAAAGACTATTTGAGGTATTTCTTAAAAGTGTAAAATTTTATAGTCAGATAAAAAAATAAGAACCTACGCATCCTTAAGACTTTGGTTATAAGGACAACTCACTGTGATGTATGAAACTTTCATTATTAATATAATAGAGTACATTTGTAGCAATTTTACATGAAATTCAGATGTGATCAACAAAAGATATAAGGTTTATAGAAGGTCCTTTCAGTATTTAGCTTATCAGTTAAAACTTAAAAAAATTTTTTCATATGTATAGATCATTTAAGTGATGGAATGTATGTCTTTTATTTATTCATTTGTCAAACAAAAATATAGGAAATGACTGCTTTATACTCTGCTGTTTAATAATTCCTGTGTGTGTGTCTGTTTTACCGTGGTGCCTGACTTAGGCACAGAGTATATACCCAGTGAAATATATATTATTTTTGTTTTCAAGGAGCTCATGACCTAGTAGTGCACATATAGAGTAAGCTAAGTTCCAACAGAAAATTTATAGACTAGAGAGTAAATTGAACTGACAAGGGAGAACTGAATTGAGAACAAGTTCAGTGATGGTAAGTCCAATATGTCTGAGTGTCAATTAGCAACTTCAAATGAAAGATGGTTCAGCTTAAGAGCTAATTGTGAATGAAGAGTCTTTTTTTTTTTCCTATCACTTCCTGGAATGTCAAAAAATACTGCAGTTTCTACGATAAAGCATGGAAAGGGATTCTAATACAAAACTGGAGAGAAGTTCCAAAATACCACAAAGTAAAAAAAGGCTATTAGCTAAAGGTGAATTAAGAAAAGAAGGAAATTGGGGTGCCTGGGTGACTCAGTGAGTTAAAGCCTCTGCCTTCGGCTCAGGTCATGATCTCTGGTCCTGAGAGCATCAGGCTCTCTGCTCAGCAGGGAGCCTGCTTCCCTCTCTCTCTCTGCCTGTCTCTCTGCTTACTTGTATCTCTCTCTCTCTGTCAAATAAATAAATAAAATCTTAAAAAAAAAAAAAAGAAAAAGAAAAGAAGGAAATCTTTCTCCTGCAGAGAAAGAGAGAACATGAAAGGGTTGGAGGAGAAGGGGAGGGGAAGAAGGGGAAGAAGGGGATAAGAAGGGTGAAGAGGCATGAAAGAGGAGAAAAACAGGAGTATGAAAAGAGGAGGGAGAGGGAGGAGAGAGGAGAGAGGATGGAAAGAGGAGAGAGATGCATTTGTATTTAGTGACAAACGTAATAAGCATTAACTGTAGAATATTGAGAGAATACCAAAATGCCTAAAAATAAAATAAAAATCATCTATAAGCCTAGCAGTCAATGAAAATGATCACTAATGCAACAAACGAGCTTTTAGACATGTGGTTTTTTTATTCATGGGAGAGGTAGCTCTACTGTCAATATTTGTCCTGTCTTCATCCTGGCCATACATTCAGCTTATCTTTTTCATATTTCTGAACAGTTATTTGAGGCTTTGTGCCTGAATTTTGGAAAAAAACTCCTTGTTCAGAACAGTTGCATGAGGCTATACTTTTCGGAGCCTGATCAGTTCGGCTCTGTAGGAGGTTAGGAATTGGAAGTGGAAGTAAAGCCTTCCTAAAGCTGCCTGACTGCAAATTCTTATTTTGCGTAATGAGAAATGAGCTTTTATTGTATAAGGTCTCTGGCTTTCCTTTAGACAACAGTTTGCATACTTTTAGTAAGACATCAATAATTATTTTGGAGCACCTGGCTGGCTCAATCCGTTAAGCATCAGACTATTGGTTTCAGCTCAGGTCAGGATCTCAGGGTTGTGAGACAGAGCCCTGCTTCGGGCTCCACACTCAGAGGGGAGTCTGATTGAGATTCTCTCCCTCTCCCTCTGCTCCTCCTCTGCTTGTGCACTCCCTCACTCAAATAAATACATCTTTTACATAATAATTATTTCATCATATCCTTATTTTATTATATAGGGAATAACTAATTTAATGTTTCATATAGCAAAATCAACAATAACTAAAGTCTTCACAAAGCATTGGTTTTGGAGAAAAGTTTAACAAATTCAATAGCAGTGGTTTTGAGGCACATTACTCATGTATTAAATGAAAGAATGTGAAGTATGCAAAGTAATTTTTTACTTAAATTATGACTTGTATTTAATTTTCAATGGTACTCTGTTTAGACATTACATGTTTAATAACAAGTATTTAATTTGTAAAGATTTACTATGCTAATAAATTGTTGCTATTAATTAGATAAAATGTTAATAATTAAGGTATCTTAATTTAAAACATTAAAATTTTTTTTTTCTTTAAATATGATTCCTTTCAACATCCCCAAAACTGGAAAACAATGCAATTCTTTTGCAAACATCTATAGTACCTGGAATCAAGTCGACTTTAAAGGCACCTTGAACTCTCAGCCATAAATGGATAAACACTGTTAATAGGACTAACAAGTGATAGATTGGAATCTCGTAAAAGTGAAGTGAGTGGCTGTATCTCACAATCCAGTCCGTATTAACACAGTTTTCTTTCCAAAGACCAGTAGCTTCAATGTCACTAGGTTAGAAACTAGATAAGACTTTAGGAAGAGGTGATTGGAGTTCTGAAAGCGATGTGTGAAGAGGAGAGGGATTTATCTTCGTTGAGTTTTTGTATGAGATGCTTAGTAAGATATACTGTGCATGTACAGAAATTTAGATTAGCAAAGGCAATTTTAGGGTGAAAAGAGAAGTACCATTTATTTATCATATTCTAAATGATGATTTCTAATGAAAATATCTCATTTATTTCTATAAATGAATGTTATATTCATGAATGAAATAAATGTTAGTTATTATCACCTCATTTTATAGAAGAGACTTGGAGAAATTCAAGCTAATAAGTGGTGGAATTGAAAGTAGGAGGTAATTTCTGTGATATTGTGCAATATTGTTTACTAGGATAACCATGGTTACAGAATATGGAAGACAAAGACCAAAAAAGGTGCCGAGCTGATTACAATGTTTGCATAAGATTGATTTCAGATTATATAATGATATATTATGGAAATTTTTAAATATTATGAAATTGAAAGCACTCTCTGAGAATGCTCTGAGCATTTTGTCTTCATAATATGTCCATTGATAAGGATAGGCTTAATATCTTCTTTTAAATAGATGCAAAAGGAAAAATAAAATAGATGCCAAAGGACATAAAACTATATAGTATTCTTGCCAAAAGTTAGGAATACCCAAGTACTAAATGATGAATAGATAACAGAGAGATGGCCAATAATTTGTAAACAAGGTACATTGGGCCTTAAATTTTAACGTCTATAAAAATAGCACCCAGTAACCCAAAACAAAAAAGGGCAAACCCCAAATCTTAATCTAAGTTTAAAAAAACTACAAATTTTCATCAAAAGTTTAGGCTAGAACAATACAGTGACTTTCCACTTAATAAAGTTTTTGAAGTCCTGCTGAAATCCTTTAATCACAGGGAATTAAGTTAGCTCCTTATTCATTAAAGAGGCAATTACTTCAGTACAGGTTGTGCTGGAATGACATGAATATGGCAAATAAAGCTATGAGAGAAAATATTCCATATTTTTCATGAGTTATTTTCATTTATATTCTAAACATGAAGGCATTCCAATCACTCTAATGGTTAAATTAGAGTTTAAGATTGCCCTTACAGGAGAGTGGATACTTGCACATTTGCTTTGAGGCATAAATTAAAATATGTATAAATATGATACTTAAGAATATTTTAGTAGTTAATGTACTCAGCTTTGGGAGCATCCCCAATGAAGGGGATTTAACAAGTATGCTGTGAAGGTCCCAAGTTGTGAATTTTGCCAATGTACATTTGATATTTGGATATATCTAGGGGCAGTATTTTGCTGTTCTAGCATTGAATGGTATTCAAAAGTTTAATTACTAGACAATCTTATTTCACACAGCAAGTTGCATGGGAAGCCTGTGTATTGTAGGTCATTTTCAGTTAGTATTTCCCAAATATCTCAATACACTTTCCTTTTCTTCTTTTCATTCTATGGCTGTTGGTCACTTACGAAAAACTTGTTCTCACCGTCTGATATCAATTATAATTTCCTTCTCTGGTAGTCATTATCAACTTACTCTGTTTCATTTTACTTCTTGCACTTGGAACTTGATATTTGTAATTTATTTGTATATTTTATTTCTCTTCCATTAAATTGGAAACTCTAGGAGCTCAAAGATTAAAGTGTATTACTATAGTATACCCACTGTCTGTAACAGTGCTTGCCATCAAGCAGTATGCAGTCAACAAATATTTGTCAGATAAAGTAATAGTAGTTTTTTATCAGATAAAGGAAAGAATGGATACATTCTTGGAGGCAACAGAAAAATATGCCTCTTGAGTTTCTGTGAAAGAGTGTTTTTGTCTCTCATAGATAGTTCAGAAATGGCCAGTTCAAAAATGTTTACTGACCAGGAAAATATATTAAATGCAACTAGAAAAATTCTATGCATTGACTGAATTGATTCCACTTTCTACTTTGTTGGTTTCTGGAAAAAAAAATCTAAAACCTTGCCTTGATATTTTTTTGTAGCAGGTTTCATTCATTTATTGAATAATATAAATGATCATTTTTATATGAATTTACATGCCTAATAAGAAAATGCTTGTCTAATTGGAAAGATTTATTTTTACCATGACTTGACAACAGATTTATAAAAAGTATTTCTTATGGGTCAAAGAAAATAATAGTTTTAAATTCTTTTAACTAACTGAAAAAGTCAACTCTGTATTTTAAACCTCTATAAAGCTGAATTGAACTTATGATTATAAAGCAAACACAGTTTAAATAATTAAAAAGTTTTTTCTCCAGATGAAGGCAACTTTCTTAAAAGTGTGGATGGGAACATTAATTTTTATCAATCATTTTATATGGTAGATCAAAAAACAATGAAAAATAATGTTATTTTGTTGGAAAAATAACAAACCATCTACCAATTCCAAGGTGCATATTATGTTTTAGTTTATACGGTTTATAAGATACTGTGTATAAAGTAAATTTAAGTCCTGTTTTTCATTTTTTTCTTTTGCTACTAGTATATCTAATTATGGGTATGTATAAATCGTGTACAAAATTGTTTCTTATCATTTAAAATGACAAAATATGCCACTTACGAAAGACGTACTTGTATAATTTGAAATCATTCCCTATCTATTTCTAAATTAATATGGCCCATTTCTTCTAATAAGACCATTTACTAAATATTATACCAATTTTAAAGAGCCATCCTATTAATTATATCATTATCCAGAAGTTTAGAATTTTTAATTTATTGAGTCATACTAGTCAAAGCTTAATGACAGTTTTGTAACATTCACTTAACCATATCTTAAATATTTAATGAAGTTAAATTGTCTGGTAGGTAGGCAACATGATGTTGCACAGTAATTTCTACTGTGGATCTAGGCTTCCTAGAAATTTGAATGTAATATTCATACAAAAATCACTTAAAAAACTAAATGGCTAAGCAGTTAGGTTTTAAACTGCCTGAAAAGCATAGTGTTACATATTGTGTTTCAAATGTATCTGATATTTATACATTTTTTTCTTTTAGATATGTCGACTGCTTAAATAATGTTTAAGAAGCAATCGTCCAGTGGAATAGGGTGAAATTTAGAGGGACAAAACCAGGGTTTGACTTGTTTCTTCATTGTGCCGTTTCTATGGCCTTGTTACACATAACTCAGGTTCAATTATTGAACCTAATCAAGCCAATAATATCTGAAGAGATGTTTGTTTGCTTTTGCTTAGCCATGGGAAGGGAAATATATTTCTCTCTAAAGACCATCTTTCCATTGAGACTGATAAGGCTTTCACAATAATTAAAAAAATGAATAAATAACTACTGATATTGAGAGCTGACCATGTTCTGACACTTTTATGATCAGAGAATATAAGTTGCCTCATTAATCCTCACAGCAGCCCTAGAATTTAAGTTTTAGTATGATTCCCACTACACAGATGAGAAAAGTGAATTTCAGAAGAATTAGTTATCTTGCAGCATAGCATTCAATTAATATAATGATGGAACTCAGACTTGAATATGAGGAGTCCTTGCAAAGGACTCCATAAACAGTCCTCTTACCTTTAATTAAGAATTGTCTTTTGTATCAGTGCTTTCACTAAGGCAGTGTTAAAAACAACAATTATTCATAGCCATTTATGGACACATAGAAGTATCTATTGAAATGCAGCTGAAAACAATCAGCAGAAAATGTGTTGGTTTAGATAATAAATTACCATCCCAATTTCCTCCCTTTTCATCTCAGAAAAATATCCAATGCAATGGACTGAATATTTGTGTCCCTCAAATGAATACGTTGAAATCCTACCACACAACCCAATGGTATTAGGAGGTGGGGATTTTGGTAGGTGATAAGGTCATAGGGATTGAGCCCTCATGAATGGGATTAGCACCCTTACAAAAAGGATCCCTCTCATCCTCTTCCTGTCATGTGAGGACACAATGAGAGGTTGGCAGTATGCAATTAGGACTCAGATCTCACCAGACATGGAATCTGCTGGCACCTTGATCTCAGATTTGCAGCCTCCAGAATTTGAGAAATACTATATCTAATATGTATCTATTATTATAAGCCACCCAGACTACGGTCTTCTGTTATAGCATCCTAAATTGTATAGGACACCCAGGAAAGTTAAAACAAACAAACAAACAAACAAACAAAAAAAAAAACCCTTAATTGCAATAAAACTCTGTATCTGTAACTTACACTTGTGTTAAAATGGGCAGATATTAAATCAGTATATGCTGAAATATCAAGTTAAGTATAGTTAAGGTTAAGTGAATGTTACAAAACTGTCTTTAATAGTTAAGGAAAGAGGTATTGCAGGAATGGTGCACAAAAGGGGTTGTTATTTATACATTTGCTGTTGCAGGAGGATCTAAATAAACACTATTTCATTTACAGGATATATCTTCTAACACATTTTAGCTGTACTCTTGAACTTATACAGAGCAATTCTATTTAGTAATTACTAAATATAATTTAGTATTATATGTATATGTATAATATATGTTATTTTGTATATATATTATACATATCCATAACATATCCTTTATATATACATATAAAAATAATATATATATACATATATATGTAGTTGTTGTTGAAACCACCACTAATGTTTAGTTCAGAAGGAATGGATTTTACTACCATAGCAATAAATTATGACATAAATTGAAGGAAAAATGTTTAATGTCAAAAATTAAGTCAAAAATTAAATAAAATAAAATTTGTTGAAACTAAAATTGGATTGAAAAATAGAAAAGGAGAGCTGTGCATCAAAGATGAGTACATTTATAGTTTTGAAACAAGATTTACTACTAGAATTAATAAGAAAAATTGAGATCACTCTGCCCACATTAAAGTTCATCAGTATATTTATTTATACAGAAGCAGAATTTTAAAAACATGTGAAGATAATATAGTGATATATATGCCCAGATGATATTTTCATCTATTAGTACATCTAACATTTTTCTACCCCATTTGACTGTCTTCTGTTTCTGGGGCTCCTAATGAATATATGTAGAGATCTGTCTTTATGCCTAGGTAATGAGGTATGTGTTTTAACATGAAAAATCAAACAGGCAAAAATAATAGCAGAATTTAAACTCATATCAGAATTACAGCTGACATTTCAGAAAAGTGGATAAAAGATCTTGATTTCTTGTGAAAAAGAAACAGAAAGACATTCTTTTTCAAATTTGACAGAAGACATCAACCTACACATCTGAATATTTAATTAAATTCTTAGTAAGGTTAAAAACAACAACATCAACAACAACAACAACAAAACTTAAATGTATAATGTTTAATTCATTGGCCAGGTCACAGACAAAACACAAAATAGTTTCAATCAATAAGAGCAAAAGCATGAAGAATCCAACAGAGGTAGATGTACACACAAGATATCAACTATTGAAAAGATAATAGACTTACTCAAGTGTCAGTTATAGAATGAAGAATTTTGTTTCCAGTTTTATTGAGTAATTATTTTATTTTTTAAATAATCCAGAGATTTTATTCTAGTAGCTTGTAATTACAGTGCTTGCTTGTCAAAATGATAACTGAGAACAAGTATACAAAACAGTTGATTCCTCATCAAGTATTGAAAACAGTAAGAGGTTCCGGGCACCACATAAACCAGTGCTGAGAATTTCCCCAAGATCAAGCTGAACACCTCCAGTTTCTTCAGTGTTTATCAAAATACAAAAGGAAAAAGTAGAGGTTGTTGCTTTAATGGCAAATCTGACCCTTTTAGGCTAAAGGAGTGAAAGCATACGGAGAGGGAAGGGTCTGGAGCTCTAGGCACTGAGGCTCTAGGATGATCACCACTGTCCACTCTGCATGGTCATGATAGGGGCCCTATGATTTGGTCTGTCTCAGGTCATCCTACATCCCTTAGCTTTTGGGCTTGTACTTATGCTTACCCAGCCACCAGGAGATGGGCTAGGGGCTGGGGCCACTGTTCATAGACCCATTCGAGGGGCTCCAGCCTTCTCTTAGGTCAACCTGGGCACTCTGACTTGCTCTAGGCTGCCTAGCTTCCCACCAGCAGGAGGGGGAGCAGGCAGGCCAGCCACCCTAGACAGACCATTTTTACAAAGCTAGCTGATGAGTCTATGACACATCGTGCCTGTATATATATTTGTTTTTGCCTGTAATGTCTGCATTTTGTAGAAAATTGCCAATTGTTTGCTACAACAGTGAATGCTGGAGTATAGGACAATTGGTTAAATAAGAAAAATGTAGCCAAATTAGTAGTTATTTCTTCTCTTGATTCTAACATTTTTATCCATGAAGATATTTTCAGCTGAGTAATAAAAGACATGAACAAAAATAGCTTAACCAATGTGCCAAGTAATTATGTGATAGATGTAGTTATTCCATGATTATACCCATAAAAGCTTATACCCATATTGCTTATACCCATATAAGCAAATCCTAAATTCTTTGTATTTATTTTTTCACTCTGTGTTTCTTATTAAGTCTTGTCTTAGCTCAGGCTACCATAATAAAATACCATAGACTGAGTGGCTTAAAAAAACCAACATTTATTTCTCACAGTTCTGGAGACTAGGAAGTCTGAGGTGCCAACTGATTCAGTTCCTGATAAGAGTTCTCTTCCTGGCTTCCAAATGTCTACCTTCTCACTATGTGCCCAGGTGACTTTTCCTCTGTGTAAGTCAGTGGAGGGAGAGAATGAGCTGTAGTTTTTTCCTTTCCTTACAAGGATACAAATCTCATTATGGGAGCCCCACCCTCATTACCTCATTTAAACTGAATTATCTCCCAAAGACCCCACATGGAAATACCATCACACTCAAGGTAAGGGTTCCAACATATGAATTTGGGGGATAACAAATATTCATTCAGTCCATAAGAAGTCTACTCCTTCTCCATGTCTCCAGATGCCTGCCATAATTTCATAATTTCTGGCTATCAAATGTACATATAATAATGTCAAGCAGAAGTAAAATAAGCTTTTCTACCTTAGCATCTTTTTTTATCAGAGAAAATCTTACTCATATGCCCTTCAACAAATTTCCGTCATTGGACAGTATTTTGCCACATCTTATTCTCTTAAATTTCAACCAGTATAGGTAGTGGAATTACCATGATTGATTTAAATCATTGAGATTCACTGCCTAAGCTTGTGAAAGGCTCATTTTTCTCTGAACCACAACTCACTAGAGTTTATATTGCTGTGGGATGTGGTATTTTAGACAAGGAAGGATCTTTTAGGCAAAGAAGAGGATCTAAAGTAGTCATTGACTCCTGAATAACCTTGGGGAATCACTTAATCCTTCTCTGCCTCAGTTTCTTTATAAATTAATGATGAGTTGTATTAATTATCTATTGATATATAAAAGGTATTCCAAAATTCAGTAGCTTAAAACAACAAACATTTAGAGTCTCCCAGTTTCTGAAGTTCAGTTTAGCTGATTGTGGTTCAGAGTCTCTTATGAGGTGGAAACCTGTCTATTAGCTAACTGCAGTCATCGGTGGACTCAACTGAGCTGGAAAGAGCTGCTCATAAGCTCCCTGATGTGGTTTTCTGCAGGGCTTACATCCTTTCTGGTGTCAACTGGAGATTTCAAGTTTTCACCATGAAGATCCCCCAATAATGATATATTTTATTCTGAATTTTTTACCAACTTCTCTCAAATAATGTCATAAAAATGCAAATTTTATCCAGAGTGGAAGATAACATTTTCCTGAAGGAGAAGTATTCATAAAATTATATCTTGGCAAAGAATTGGCAAATCTGACCCTTGAAAGGATATTTGGGCTTGATAACATTATCTATCATTTGGATTCATTTCTCCTCACTCCCCTATATCTTCTCCCTCAGGATTTCCAAAATACTTTTACTAATTTCATTTCAAGCAGTCTGAAAACACAAAATTTGCCTTCAGTGAATACAGTCAGAATTCATTAGAAAATACATATTTAATGAAAAGAGAAAGTGAAGAGAAAAGAAAAAGCATACTCATCATTAGGATCCATGGTAAGAATAATTTTTTTTCCTTTTCTTGTTCAGATAAGTATTTGGATTTATAGCACTAATAAATATTTGACAAAGGTTTAGAAATGGCTAAAAAACTGGAAGCCTTTACAGAGATAAGAAAGTATTCGAGTTATTGGCTCTTATATTTAGATATCATGACTTTATGTTCCCTTAATAACAGAAGTGTCAATCAGTTAGCTACAGTTGACGTCCAATGACTAGAAAGTAGTATGACTTTTAAAATTCCAGTGACTTAATCTGATTAACTCTTCATTTTGTCTCATATATAGTCAAAATGAAATTAGTAGGTTCAGAAAGATTCAAACAAATTAATAATGTATTTCCCCTATCAACAATTTATTTATTAATAGTCATAGAAAAATGTCTCATAGACAACTATATTTTCTGTCTGTACTGCTAATTTCTTTTTATTATTATTATTATTTATTCATTTGACAGAGAGAGAGAGAGATCACAAGTAGGCAGAGAGGCAGGCAGAGAGAGAGGGAAGCAAAGAGCCCGATGAGGTGCTTAATCCCAGGACCCTGAGATCATGACCTGAGCCAAAAGCAGAGGCTTTAACCCACTGAACCACCCAGGCGCCCGTGCACTGCTCATTTCTGAGTTTGGGAATTTTTTTATAAACCTTTTGATTATTCAAGTCAGATAAAAATAGAAGTTACCTTTACAAAACTAATGTCATTTTTGTAACATTGCTTTAGTGAGATTATTACCTATGTCATTGCTCTGTAATAATTGCATCTGATACAGCTATGGAAAACTAAGACTTAGATTTTGTCTTAATAATCATCAACTTTATCAATGACATTACTAAAGTAGCTATTTTGCCCCATTTTTTGCTAAGAGAGATGATGTTATAAATGAAAATATTTTTGAACACAGTGTTTTTATGATTGGTTTTTATTTTACTCATTCTATTACTATAATGCAATAATAGCTATTATGATATAATATAGCTTTATCGCACACATTATGACTATTAAAACTGTATGATACCTTTGGTGATAGGCCCCACCAGATTTAGGTAACATTTTTAGATGATGATCAATATGAATAGGATTTCTCAATTTACATATACATGGTTTAAATTATTAGAAAAAAGAGTGAACTTTTTGACATTCATAATTCAATACTTTTTTTAGTGTCACTGTGCATAATTTCTTTTTTTTTTTGTGCATCATTTCTGTTCTTGGGAAAGAGACACACTCTTGAGGTTTATTAGTATAATATATTCTGTAAAATAAATTAGCATATATCTGTTACACTAGAATAGTACATTTCTCCAGTTTCTAATCTAGACTTTTAAAAAAATAAATGGAGTCATTATGTGGTTTTGAAATATATTAAGTTTTTTATAATATTTAGAGATTTTTTATCTTAATTTAACTCTTTTCAGGTTATTGGAGACCTCTTTATATTCCTTGGATAAACAGGGGGAAATAATTTTTATCTTTTTTTTCTCTATAAAGAAAGAAAATTAAACTATTCTGCATTTGAGGATTTGTACTTCTGGTCACCATATGGTAATTGGGGCTGGCATATCTCTTCTCCTTTAAATAGACAATCAATAAAATTTATGATAAACATTTTCAAATGCTAGAAACCAGGAAGCATAGGAAATTGGTCCATGAAAGAAGTGAAATGAAGTAGGTGAGTTCTCCCTTGGTCCAGCTTTTTAAGTAGAGAGAATTTCCATGTTATAAAACAGAGAAGGTTCCTAAATAGAGCTTAGTAGGTTTGCTGGGTTGAGGAAATGGAGTTCACTGAAGCTTAGATGGGAGCTTCTTCTTTGGTGAGATGTTTAGGAGCTTAGAATTTAGCGGGCACAATAGTGGAGAGGAGGATCCTACAGAAAGGAAGCTCAGGAGATCTGTATAATTGTCCGCTTGAGTCTTGAGCAGAGTTCTGAACGATGCATGGATGAGAAGACTTTAACTTGGGCCAGGGAAGAAACAACAGAAAGTGTGTATTCTAAATACTAAATAGCATTTAGTAAGAGTCTATTGTGCATATAAGAACAGTTTTCAAAATGGGAGCTTTCAAAAGATAAAAACTCTGATGAAGGTTAGAGGCACGAATTTACAAGATGCCTTATCAAATGAAAATGAGGAGATCGTGTAATCTTTACAATGAACAGTTATTCCAGTGGGGATTTCCAGATGACAGGCGATTGGTTAAAAGTGATTATTTTAAACCATTTTTAGGAAAATGACAAGTTTCTTTTATGATTATCATAGGCATTTACAAGAAATAACCTAGGTAAAGTTTCATAAAATAAGCTTCTGTTCATAAAATAAGCTAGATTTCCTTTTGCTTAAATAGCTTTGTCTGCTCAGGGAATTCTCAAATCCAATCTCTATTTCACAGTTAATTTAACATTACATTGACCCCTCCTGGATTATCTGTGATAATCTCCCTATCTTAAAGTTAGATTATTAGCAAACTTAATTCCATCTGCAGCCTTAATTCCCCTTTTCCATGTAACACAACATATTAACAGTTTCTCTCGATTTGGACTTGGATGTCTTGGGAGCCCGTTATTCTGCCTGTCACACCTATAGGTTCAATAAGTTTAACATACCTCAAGCAAAAGGAACAAGAACAAAACCTCATGAAGACACATCATAATCAAATTACTAAAATTAGAGGAAAAAACAAAACTAAACTAAAAGGCAACCAAAAATTTAGGACATGGAACATTGTAAATAATGTTGCTTCTCACTCAACCATGAGGAAGAAAAAAATGTATATATATTTATCTTGAGCACATCAGAGAACTTACAGCTGACCTAAGAGGATGATCAACACCTTGGCTTCCAAAGGGGGAGAAGTTTTTGAAATAGTAGCAGGTATATTTCAATTTTGCCAGAGCAATGGAGAAAGTAGCAACCATCTTAAAAGCAAATTAGAAGAAATCAGCAGAAATACTAAAAACCATGTTAAAGCCAAGGTTGAGTTTTCATGATAGTTAGCAAAAACTGGGAGTGGCAAATACAAGATGAGGATCCCAAACCATCACAACATTCTTTTCTATGGGTTTCTACTAAGTGCTCATGAAAAAAACTGTGGTTAGTGCAGGAGTCCACAGAGAGCCTTCCTACATGACACAAATACTCAGTAGGTGATTGGCGGTTGCTAGGGAATGAGTACAAAACCCTGCTCATATATCTATGACCTTTTCTCTTGAGAAGTAAAATTCTTAAACTGTGGTGGGAGAAGCTGCAAATTGTCTTTCAGAACCCAGGAGAGAGGGAAAAAAAATCAATTGATTCTATAAAATGAGTACAAACAAAGCTGGTCAACTTCTGTAGGACAGATAGACATCCTCTGGCACCCAGGATAAAATCAAACATCTTTTGAAACTCGGAGGAAGAAAGAAAAGAAAATGCCCATTCTGGGGATGGCTAAACATCCTATACCTAAACTGAGCCAGGGTCTTCTATTCCTGTAGGAGGAGCAGGAATTTCTTGATTTCAAACAGAACCACAATAAAGGGTTTGACTACTGTGGGCTGAAGGAAGGGGAAGGGGAAAAGTAATGTCAGGAAGGAATTTGGACTCTATTGTATCTGGACCATGACAACAGGGAATGTCCCTGCCCTCAGCACAAGCTTTCCATCAAATAATAAACAACAGTTATCTACCCCTGGTGGGCCAGCTGCGTGAAGAGACATCCTATCAATGGCACAGGTGAGCAGGAACAGCTAAAACTTAAGTGGGGAAGCAGCAAGATGGAGAGAAAACCGTCAAGACTCCAGGCCCCACCCTAAACACAAGGAAGGACAGCTAGCCATTAGAGGACATTGGAACATGGGCTGCGCTGAAGGTAGTGATAGGAACAACATAATATAAACCCAGATCAACTCCTGATTGTATTGACTCAATCCTCACCCTAACAACCTGATGGAAATGCTCATATCCAAGTATAAAGATTATTTCCCTCAACTGAGGTCCTGTATGAAGTATGGTAAGTTAAAGAAGTGTATTGTAAACACCAGGGCTTTGTGAATCATTCAAAAATATATATTTATAACATGTACCTACAAATAGGGTTCCCTACAAATAGGGAAGTGGTATAAGATTAAATCTATTTGTAATGAGAAAATGGTTAAGAAAGCATACATTTTATGAAATTTTCATGCATGGAAAGTCCTGGCCTTGAATTTTTAAGTTTTTTCTTATCCTTACAGAATACAACTCAACTCAATTGTTCCTACTGGCAAATGTAAAATATATATATTTACATAACAATAACAATAAAATAACTATACTTGTAAAATTATTCATATTAGCATTATGTTAGATTTTGATTGATTAAATTACTTGATTGGAACCCAAATTTGAAAATCACTACTTACACATTTTCCTTAATTTCAATAATTAAAAGAATGAAAAATTAACAAAAATGGAAATAATATAAAAATACTTTTATTTGTTGAGCAATCAATCATTCTGAGTTGGAAATTTAGGTACTTGAAAAACAGTTCACAGTTGTATTCATTTCCTGCCCTTAAGATAATCAAGTTAAAGTTTAAAAACACGTTCTTTTTATTAATGGAAATGAAGCAGACAACCTTTTGGCTAGAGAGCTTGACAAAGGGCAAAATGGCTAGGCTTTATGGAAATCAAATCTTAAAATTAAATTCAAACAACACAGAAAAAGAGGAGTCGTTCAGCGCCTATATTAGGGTATATGAATAACAAGGTGGGTCACCTAAAACATTTAAAATTGTCTCACTTAATTTGTCACGACCTTAATACTGTTGCTGCTCTTTTCAAATGGGCCACGTTGTAAACATTTCAAGAGCTGAGAGTCCATGGATTTCTGTTTGTTAATAGATAAAAATTGTGCAAATTGTCCGGTCTGTCTACTTTGATCTAATTGGACAGATCAGGTGTAAACAGTTCTACTCATATCTTGCAGACAGAGCATTTTTGAAGATAAAAGCTGAATTAATTTTCTCATTGTTAAATAAGAATATGTTTAGAAAGGTCAGTTTCTTTGACACATAGAAATAAGAATATTGGACCAATTATTTTTACACTTTTTGTAAAGCAAAACCAGAAAAGGGAAATATTGACTCTTACTACTCGTAAACTATTCTCATAGGTCACATCATCATAAATATTTCAATTAAAAATAAATTATCTGTCATAATTAGGAATACTCATTTTTTCTTAATATAGCAAGTTCCAATGACCCTATAAATACATATATGACTTCAGTTTCTGAACTAACCAAGCCCTAATTGTCAGTGACTAATATTAATTAAAGTTCATTTTTCTCTCATGCATAGTCTAATCTGTTGTTCTTGATTTGCTTATGGCATTTTACACAGTCACTCAGGGACTCATAGTCCCTCCAATTTGGGCTTTGTTGACACCTGGAATTTCACCCCTCTGCTAGGGCTAGATATTCAACATCTGGCCAAAAGATAAGGCAATTAAACATGACAGAGATTACCAAAGGTTTTTATGCACCAAGCCCTAGCATGGAGCACATAACTTATATTCATATTTTGTCACCCCAAGCTCAGCAAAGTAGGTTTGCAAACATAATGTGGTTATGTGTCTGGGAAAAGAAAGAGGAAAGAGGTCTTGTGAACACATAGCAGTCTGGGTCACATATTACAGAATTTCTGATCTTAGAGTTTATTGGATCTGCTTCCAGTCTTGTTACTTTAGTTTCCAGAGATGACTAATGCATTAATTTAGCAATAAGTCACTCAGCAAATATTTATTAAGTGACTTCTAGTACTTGGAACGCTTATTAACTGTCCTATATATATAGGGTAATGAGCCACCTGGTTTGCTTGGCACTGAGGAGGTTTCTAGGGACGTTCAGTGCTAAAATTGGAATGATCTTAGGCAAACCAGGAAGACGAATGCCCTAAAAAACAAATATTAGTGAAATTATTATTAAAGATGTATCCTACCAACTTTTGCTAGTATTCCATCTTTTATTACAAAATGTTAGAAAATGCAGATTAAATGGAAATCTGCCTGTAGCCAAGTGTAAATATTTTGTGTACACATAACTTTGTGTAATCACTCTCTCTATATAGACTGATAAAACACATAGTAGTTTTCCATCTAATACTTTTATCTGTAGAATTTGATTATACTTAAAATATAGTGTGTGTCATTAACATTGTCTTGTTAGCTTCATAGAATTTTAATGAATGAATGCATAATTATTTATTGTGTTAGCTTTTTCTTGTCAGACATCCATTTCAGTTTTTGGCAACTGCAAACTCTGATTAAACTGACATCGGTACGTAAATTCTTAGCTATCTTGTCAAGTACACCATGGTGAATTATCGTGTGGCACATATTCCACATGTGGCTTTTATTGGGAAAGTCTTATAGGGTCAGGAGCAGTAGCAGATACACCATTACATTCTGAGTAACACATGGCATTCTACCTCAGGCTGTCTGGTTTTCAATCTCCTTGATTGATGCAGCTCCAGTCACTTCTTTAATATATCAGGGGCTGGGGTCCTTGCCTAGGGGTTGCCATTCTATGGCACATTAGACCCTCAGTCTCCAAACCTGCTTTACCACTTCATATTCTATCAAAATAATTGGCAATCAATGTCTTGTGGATTTCAGATCTTGACTCATCTCAAGTCGAGATGAGTCATTGACTCATTAGAGAGTCAATGAGTCACTGACTCATTAGAGAAGGTAATAATTTGTGTTTTGAGAGGTAAGTTTAGCAGATCAGTCTCAGAAAAGTTCATCTTTTTATTTCTTTTTTACCTATGGGTCAGAGCATACATACGCCCACTAGCATTACACAATACAAATATAAAATGGGTTTTATTGCAGAAAATGTTACTAACCATAAATCAGTAGAGGACACAAACTCCCAAACTTTCATTACCCTACAGATGATCTGTAGGAACCATGACCAGTATCCCAGCTGAGAGAGACTCTGCTCCACAATGATCTTCATGTATATAATGGGGAGAGGAGGAAACATTTAGAATCATAGCAATAGAAGTCCTTGTTCCAAGGAGTAGCCTCATGAATAATGGGCATTCGCCTGAGCTCAGCCCCTGGAATCAGCCTGATCTCCTCTTGACTCAACTCAAACCTATTGAACCATTTCTCTGCTAAGCTACTAAAGAGAGAAAAAAATGAACCACCAAAATTATCATGATTGTCTCTCTTCCCTCTCAAGATGTCTAATAATTTAAATAACAACAGCAATATCCTTGATTACATGTTTGATTGAATTGTTTTTAAAATACTTCACATGTAAGACCTTTTTGGAGATATTTTGTCAGCTTTTGTAATTTTTCACTGTACTTATTAAAGAGGATGGAGTTTGACTCTTTAGCCCTAGTTGTAATGATTAGACAGATAGAAATATCTGAAAAAATCACTTTATTAATAAACAGTATATTCTATTCCAAGAAGAAATATCATTGACTGAGATGAATGGTGAGTCTCTAGAGTCATAGTGATTTTTTAAAATTTATTATTTTCTTGGAAAACCACTAAGAAAAAGCATAAGAGGAACCTGAGGGAATAAAGACTTTCTAATTCATGATGTCAGTCGCTTCCTTTGCCACCACTCCTCTGGTTTTGTGTCTTGTCATCTTTTGTTAAAAATCAAAACCAAAATGCAAAACAAGAACAAAAAAATTAGTGTGTATAAAGGGAAAAAATGAGACGAGAAATTGTTTTTTAAACTATAAATGGAGGGTTAGAAGTCGACAAAATTATAGAAAAAAATAGAAAGAAAAATATCTTTAAAAATTAAAATGCATTTATTATAAAAGCATTGGTTTTCTTCTGATAGGGGTTAAAGTTTGATTAAAAAAAATAAGGATGTCAACATGAGATTTAAAATTAATTCAAAGGCCTAAAGTTAAAAAACTTAATCAGAACATGAAATATCAATATTGAAGAATTCATATTAAAAGACATGGGTTTAAGGGTTTTATGCCAACTTGTGGCAGTTTATTTTATAAAAATAAATTTGATGATTTCATGTACAAGTAACATACTAGGAATAGATAAGTAAGATATGAAATACTATATATACTTATAGAGTTTCCCTTCCAAATAAATCTTTCATTTGGGAGTTTACTCTTGCCCTTAAAGTCAGGGTTAGATTTCCCCCAGCGACAACCAAGTTAGGTCCAATTCTAGGGGTGTTTATTAATAAATGTATAATTAGGTAGAGGGGAGGGAATAAAGAATAGGAAAAACAAACACAGGGGCATACACACATGGCTTATGGGTAGTGAAGTATGCATGGAGTGATCTGCCTTCTCCTAGAGATTATAGTGCTTGAGTGGTATTGGCCTACAGAGAATAAAATGATAAGGGATGGGGGAAGCAACAACAAAAGATGATTTTACATTTTAAAGATTATTCTTCACATTCAGTGGACCTGAAGATAAACCTGAGAGTTTATACAAATACAGATTTCAGGTCTATAGAATGAATCAGTTAGCATGGTTGCTGCCTGAAATCTTCATTTTGCTTTGCTCCCTGAGTTAACCCAAATTTCAAGAGATACTACTCTATGCCTTCAGGGAGAGCCTGAAATTCCACTGAATTCCATCCCTGTATTAATCAAGCAAAAATGGAAGGTCTGTATTGTATTTTTTAAGCGTATTTTCTATCACCATAATTTTAAAAGATGTTCACTGAAATCGATACTAGATGAAAGAGCAGTAGGCATTTCTAACAACACCAAGATAATATGAAAAATATTTTATTGGTTAATTTAGTTATTATAAGATTTGAAAGTTATCAGGGGTTAACAATTATAAGGTTAATGAGTAAGTTCAAATTAAACTTCCTATTTAAAACGATTAATAAATAGAAGTTCCTACAAGGAATATATATAACATAACAAACATCTTGGTTTCAAAAACAAATGCTGCATAATAACAACAAAAGCAACTACAAAATCCACATAGAGACTTGGAGAAGAACTTATTACTAACAAAATTAGCCAAGGCTGAATAATCTGGTGTAAAGATACAAAAAAAGTATGCTTAATCTGACAAGGTAGTATTTTTATCCTTCTGCGGCTAAAGTTCATATCTGAGTATCTCTAAGGTGAATTATTCTGTAGCTTTTATGCTTATTTATATGTATCAAATCACTTGTATTAAAAACATTAAGATCCCCATTCTCTCAAGGAATTTTTTACTGAAAATTTTATGACTTTTGTTTTTTTTAATTATTTTTTTAACTATATGACTTTTGGCTTCAGTTTTAATATTAAGTGTATCTGAATTAAAAATTATGCTTCATAATTTCTTCCATACCCTGTGACTATATTCCTTAAAAATGACATCAAGGAAAATCTCACGAATCACAAATCACATCCATTTTTGGCTACCAAAAATTTCCAGGGAAGGACCTTTTTTAATAAACTAGGAATATGTACCCTATCAGTATATGCAGATATAAATGAAATAAGACCAGTCTATGGTATACCTATATTTTTCTTGTCCTGCTTTTCATCCTCTCATCATTATTTTAAACCCTCTGAGTTGTGAAAAGACTTACTTGAACTTTCAAAAATAATTTAATTTGGAAACTAGAAGAACTTTTAATACCAGCAGTATGAATTTTCTGGGTGAGCAAAAGAGTGAATTATATAGTATATTTGTTCCAAAGACTGCTCATTAAACTGCTCTGACCGATCGTACTTGAAGTTGAGCTATCTAAATCAAAAGTTGAGAAGCATTTGATTTTTTATGAAACTGCATATTTTACTGCATCTAGCAGTTTTAAATATAATAACTGCTATTGGCAATTCCTTTTAAACTATTCATAGAGCCATAGATTCATTATCATCCTGAAGCTAGAGTTAGAATCTATGACTAGAAAAATAAAAAAATAAAAAGTAAAAAATAAATAAACAGGCAAGCTAAAAGAAGAAATATGGTAGAGTAAAAGTAGAATAGAGAGGGAATGTAAAGACTATTCTATGCTTTATTTATTTACCCATGAAAGTAGATAAATATTTTAATGAAACCACCATCGCTTAGTATATATTTCTAGTCTGACTGTTTTGGGAACTCATCATATAAAATTAATAGACAAGACACCATACACTTTTTTTAAGTGAGAAAAAATATAAATACACACACGAATCCTCTTAAGTTCAATACTATGCTCCATTTTGGATGACACATTACCTTAGTGATAGTCACTATTTTTGGTAAGTTAGCACAAAAAAATAAAAATATGAGCTTTCAAAACTGTTTATCAATAATAGCCACAGGGTTTCCGTCACACTTCGTTTATGGATCCTGAATAAATGCTCTAAGCAAACAGCACTGAAATTTATAAATACCGACCTGCTTCAAATGACTGTGGCAGCTCCAGGCTTCATGCCCACATTCCAGTCCTCAGGAAGGCAGAAAGAGAAGAGTAAGGCACTTCCCCTGCTTTTAATGCATGCTTTCTAGATGTTACATCCATTCTGCTTAGCCAGAACTTTGTCACACAACTGTATCCAGCTGCTAAGAAAACCAAGGAGTGGACTTTTATTTGGGGCAGCCATGTGCTCAGATGGAATTCTCAGATTTCAGAAGAGAGCAGAGATTGTGAAACAGAGATAGTTAGCTATCTCTCCCACAGTCCATTTAGACACCCATAAAAATCCCAGCTCTCATTTTCCTAAAGAAGAGACCCACAGCTTAAAGTTCATGATCTCAGGATTATATTCAGCTTTCTCTGTCATAAGATATAAATATCCTGTGGTCTTGTGATCTATATAGTAAAGGGCATATCATTTGTCCCTAACACAGAGTAAAAGACTAACTGTGCTTGCAGAGATCTGTCTGGAAGAGAGGAATGTAAGAAACACAGAGCAGTTGGTGGTACGTACACCTTATCACATTCCATTGAGCTGAAATAGTAAAGGTCCCTTTCTATGTGAGCAGAAGAAATTCCTTGTTTAGTCCATCTAGCACAGCCTGCTTCTTTTTTTTTTAAAAGATTTTATTTTATTTATTTGTCAGAGAGAGAGAGGGAGAACACAAGCAGGCAGAGAGGCAGGCAGAGGCAGAGAGAGAAGCAGGCTCCCCGTTGAGCAAGGAGCCCGACGTGGGACTCGATCCCAGGATGCTGGGATCATGACCTGAGCTGAAGGCAGCTGCTCAACCAACTGAGCCACCCAGGCGTCCCCAGCCTGCTTCTTTTCTGGGAAGAAAACCCTCCATGGACATCTTCCAGGGACCATGACTCTGCTTTACGGGATGGTCTCTAGGGCTCTGTAAGTCCATGGCTGTATTTGAGGTGGGCTTGCACAGTATGCCTGACTTTGCAGCTACAAAGCCTTTGCAGCTTATATCCTGCTGGCATAGTCTTGAGATTTCAAGAGTTTCTTCAGGGATGGAACAATCACAAAATATTTCAGGTTACATTAATTGTCTGTGTGGCAATAAATTCCCACAAAATTAACAGGCTTCAATTTCTTTGCTTCTAGTCAGTTTTATAAATAAGCAACCAAGACAAATAACTGTACAGATATAAAGACTGAAGATCTGGTCTTTTACTTATTGAGCTTTTATTATGCCCACTGTCACCACCACCTGACAGGCCGCTCTCTTGAGGCCATCTAAAGCAAAAAGCACTATTAAAATGATCTTTGCTGATATGCTGGCCCCAGCTGTCTAGTACAGAACTCTTAGGAAGGGGCTCAAAAAATTTCTAAGGTATCATTTTGTTAACGATGCCACTATGAGATACTGATTATTATTGTTTCTATTTGGAATATGGATGGTTTTACCACCACTCAGATCACAGACCAGAGATCACCCGGAACAGATATGTTCCTTTCATCTCTGTTCACAAACTGACTGTTCTAGGATTTTGCAAAAACTATAGTAGAAGCAGCCAGCCTTCAGACCATAACACCACAGTATGGACAAATAAAATCTTGATCAAATATTTTCTACAATCCAACAAAAATAATCATTTCATCAGTTTACAGTATTTAAGTCCTTGTTACCTACCAAGTGAACGTCATGGATTCTTAGTTAAGTGTAGCATTTTGTATGTAGAATATAGTCATTTATAATAACCTATGTCCAGGTATGGAATTCTGTATTAATCAGGATTCATTTTGGCTATGAGTAAAAAAAATAAGAAGTCAAATAATAGGAGTTTAAAGTGATGGAGGTTTAAAACTTCAATTAAAAATTCAGAAGTCCCCTATTCAGGGCTTGCAGAACGTAAGTCACCAAAGGCTTAGGTCCCTGCCAGCTTATCATTCTGCCATCCTCAGGATGCAACAGTTGTTTTTTTTTTTTTCATGTTTTGGTCTTCAATTTTTTTTAATTAATTAATTAATTAATTAATTAATTAATTAATTTGAAAGAGAGAGAGAGGAAGCATGAGAGGGAGAGGTCTGACGGAGAAGCAGACTCCCTGCTGAGGAGGGAGCCCGATGTGGGACTAGATCCAGGGACTCCAGGATCATGACCTAAGCCAAAGGCAGTTGCTTAACAACTGAGCCACCCAGGTGCCCTGGTCTTCAATTTTTATAGTTTTCATGCATATATCTTTTTTAGTTTTTGACATTGTTATGTAAAGTAGATGTAATTTCCTAGAAATCATTAGATCGGTGTTACTGGATCCCAGAGGGTGAAAAACCCAGGTATCTCCAGAAGTATCACTCATCCAGTCATTAACCCTGGCTCCATAAGAGCTCAAGATGGTATTGGGTAGACAGGCATGATCTGGCTGAGTCTCAGAATATATTATTGCCTAAATTTCAGCTACCAAACGATGGATATCAAGCAATGCCCAGCACAAATTAGTCTCAGAGAGGAAAATTTACACATATTTCTTGCAAACCTTAAAATATCTTCTTCAGTCTTATTTCCATAGCAACCCCAAAACAATTCGCCAAGGAAAAAATCTCTTAATGTTTAGAATGTCTATAGGTCTCTTGTCTATTGATATTTCTTTGTAGCCACCTCACTAGTTGCCATATTCTGTTCATTAAAAAACCCAAATTACCTAGATTTTGTTTGCTAACTAGAGCAGAGGCTCTTCGTGAGGATGTTAACACCACTTGAGAGCATGTTGGAAGAGTTAGAGGACCTTTTGTGGTTACCATGATTAGGAAATCATTATTGACAATGTTTTTGCAGGGGCCAGGAATTCTAAAGTCCCTGAAGTGCTCAGCAGAGTCATAAATATAGATTCCATGTAGGTAAAACATTGTTTATAATGATCTGAGCCTAAATCCCAACTTCCTTTAACTCATGAAAACACTTTTTCTTTTTTTTGGCACAGCTTTAATATCCACTGAGTTTTCCAGGAATGCATATTGAAATAAGCTTGTACTTTGTTTGATTTGGATCTTTAACAAAAGTTGTTTGCAGCTAAACAAAAAAGATTACATCATGGATGACTCTATCACTCATAACAAAATAATAAATGAATCAAGCTATGTTCTGTGCTATGATCATTTATATAAATATCATACTGTTCACATGTTTCTGTGATTTGTTTCTTTTGTACAGTATTACAATATAGAAACATATAATAATTTAATTTTCTATCCTTTCCTAGATAATCTTTTTGTTTGTTTTAAATATTTTCTATTAAAGAAAAAAACTATGCTATATTTTTGGACATGTCTATTTGCTATAGTCTGAATATTTGTATATTCTCAAACTTCATATGTCGAAATCCTAATCTCTAAGGTAATGGTATTAGGAAGTAGAATCTTTGGGATATGATTGGGTCATGATGGGGGAGTCTTCATGAATGAATTCATGAATGAAGATTTCAAAAATCTTTTTCTTTTTTTTTAATTAACATATAATGTATTATTTGCCCCAGGGTACAGGTCTGTGAATCATCGGGCTTACACATTTCACAGCATTTGCCATAGCACATACCCTCCCCAATGTCCATAACCCTGCCCCCCCCACCTCCCAGCCACCCTTAGTTTGTTTCGTGAGTTTAGGAGTCTCTTATGGTTTGTCTCCTTCCCCATCCCATCTTGTTTCATTTCTCTTCCCCACCCCCCACGACCCACTGCCCTGCCTCTTAAATTCTTCATATCAGAGCAATCATGTGATAATTGTCTTTCTTTGAGTGACTTATTTCGCTTAGCATAATACCCCCTAGTTCCATCCATGTAGTTGCAAATGGCAAGATTTCATTTCTCTTGAAGGCTGCATAGTGTTCCATTGTATATATATACCACATCTTCTTTATCCATTCATCTGCTGATGGACATCTAGGTTCTTTCCATAGTTTGGCTATTGTGGACTTTGCTGCTATAAACATTCGGGTGCATGTGACCCTTCAGATCACTACATTTGTATCTTCAGGGTAAATACCCAGTAGCGCGATTGCTGGGTCGTAGGGTAGCTCTATTTTCAACATTTTGAGGAACCTCCATACTGTTTTCCATCAAAAATCTTTTTCTTAAAATATGAAGATTTGAAGTTATTTTTACTTGAAGTACAATATAATTTACAAATGTATGTGTGTGTCTGTACACCTCCATCCATTCCCAGTTTAATGACACATATTAAAATATTGCATCCTTTAATAATTGGGTTAATATGACAATAGTATGAATCTTATAGTCAGACTTCTATTTTTTTTACTGATAGCAAATAATTTTATTTTTATACACATTTAATTTATCACTTTGGTGATATACTTAATTAAAAGCAACAACAGTGATCTACTAAGTAGTAGCATGTGAGTGGGTATAGTCAGACTTCTTAAAAAAGATTTTATTTATTTATTTGTTAAAGAGAGAGAGAGAGACAGAGCCCAAGCAGAGGGAGCAGCAGGTAGAGGGAGAAGCAGGCTCTCCACTGAGCAAGAAACTTATGTGGACTGCATCCGAGGACCTTGGGATCATGACCTGAGTGGAAGACAGATGATTAATCCACTGAGCCACTCAGGTGTCCCTATAGTTAGACTTATTAAGGTTTAAAACCTGACTTTGGCAATTTCTAGCTGGTCAACCTTGCTTCTGCTCTGATTTTCTCAAACTAGAAATGGAGATTTAAAGTGAGAAAAATAACATATTTAAAATTCCTAGCAGGAGCCTAGCAAAAAAATTATATCATATAAATATTTTATTACCTAGGAGTGAATATGTTTATAATATATTTTACACACACACACATATACATGTACACACACACACATAATAGACACATAAGTGTTTATCATCGTCCTATCAATTCTTCTGAAGTAAAAGTAAAGAAAGATTATAATCTTATTCAACAGTACCTAATGGGCATACAGAAACCATGAATAAACTTTTTTTGTACTTTTCCACATACAATAATTCGGTTATATAATGAAGATCATAATAACTTGAGCAAAAAACACGAGTATCTAAGTTTATTTACCCTCAACAATATAGTATACAAGAGAAAAATATATTAGAAGAAGATCACTTTACGTTTTTCTCGGGTTTTTTGTTTTGTTTTTTCAGCCTGTAATAAGTAGTCTCTATTTCTCAGATTGTCCTTAGGGTATACTCTTTGTAGAGTCCTTGTATTGTGCTCCAATTATAAAATTCCCAGGAGCGTCTCTCTGAACTACCATGAACTATCCTTAAAGGTAGTCAACCAATGATCAGAGGAGGACCACCTATTGCTTAGCAGTACATCAAAAGATAGCACAGCGAAGGCAATTTATTTTCTTACTATTATATTTGCCACCCCACAGAGGGAAGTGCAATACTTTTTGCTACTTACTTTCTCTTCATTTGTAGAGATAATGCAGTGTAAGTAAAATTATTTCAGATACAGTTCCTCAAAGAATGAGACTCTCTGGAAAATGCCCCAAGTACACAGTGTTTGAGAATTTGAATTAAATCTTCTGTGGAACTGCATACAAATAGATCGTAAGATTTTTTTCCTCTATTGGTGTGGAAAATACCCAGGAGAATCAGATAAGATAGTTTTTTTTTATTATACAAATGCTAAAAAAAGTATTTTTTATATTTTATATGCTACATAGTAACCACTTTGCTCAGTGATCCAAATTTTGTCATAAATTTTAATTGTGTAACTCAACTAATGTTTAATTAACAGTTACAGAATCAAGTTGAAGGATATATACAATTTTTTGTTGTAATTATTTACATCTTACCATTTCTGTTAAATTGTAATATTTTGAAAGGAAATATTTGGGAGTAAATAGACATGTCCATAATCCGATAGGTGAACTTATCAGTGACAGAACCATGATTAGAAATTATTTGTCTTGAATTTTGTCTGAGAATCTGTTTTGTGTACTGTACACTTTTTATTTCTATCTTTAAATAACGCAATTGTTTGTGCCTGTCACAGAACTTCTCAGTATCATAAACAATGAACTACAACAAAAAAAAGTTGAAAAAATACCGCTTGAGTAATGATTAGCTTAAAGCAATGATTGAAGTAATGATTAGCTTATTCTAAGCTAAACATTTCACTTTAGATGTCATTTTTCCCCTGATTCTTTTTTTTTTTAAGATTTTATTTTATTTATTTGAGAGAGAAAGTGTGAGAGAGAGCAAAAGCAGGGGGAGGGGTAGAGGGAGAGGGAAGAAGCAGGCTTCCCGCTGAACAGGAACCCTCCCAAGAGGCTCAATCCCTGGACTTTAGGATCATGACCAGAGCTGAAAGGAGACACTCAACCGACGGAGCTACCCAGGCACCAACCCCCCCCCATTCTTATTTCTAATTTACTATTTGTTCTACTCTACTATCTAAGAAACACCTTGAGTATAAGTTATTGTTACTAAGAGCAGGTGACTGATTATTATCGTAGGTTTATTATACAAGTACCCAGCGAGAGTATATAAATACACTATATCATTAGCTGCAATAAAAATGTAATAAATATCTAGATAACCATTATACTTCTCCTCCAAATTATGTAAGAGATTATATATAATATAATTATATAATTTATATAATTATATAATATAATTATATAAGCCAATAATAAGATAGAAATCTTTAATAATTTTACCTCAATTTTAATGATGATTTATCAACATTCAAGTATTTCATTACTCAAAAACAAACAAAAAAAACCCCAAACAAACAATAAGCATTCCATTACTCTGAGTTCTTACTCACATATTTAATTTCACAGTATTCTTATTATTTACCTTTTAAGGTAGGAAACAATTTGTGCTCTATGTTAAATATTTAAGGAGATAAGAGGAGACTGCTATTTTAGTCACTTTTCTGCTGTAGTCACAGAAATCACCAACAGCTCAGTGGATTACAACTGCAAATTTTTTCTTTGCCCGTATTACATAGGAGATATGAGTCAACTACAACTCTTCTGATCTCTCTTGGTTTCTCTGGTCTGGGTTAGACTCCCTTGTATACATTTTCTTATTGTGGAAATCAGTATAAAGGAGTAGTGACTATGTGAGTCATATTTTTATGGTGAAAGGCAGGAGGACAAAATTTAACAAAAGTATATTAAGGCCTTTTGCTCAAATAAAACAAATGTCAAATCCTTTTATAACTCATTAGTCAAAGTATGCCAAATGTCCAGGAGTTCCAATTCAATGGTTTGGGAAAGTATATTATACCTGCAAAGAAGCATGACAAAGAATAAAAGGAAACCAAATAATCATGAACAAATAACACAAATTACTATGATTATCCTCCAGTCTTGATTTTGCCTATATATTTTTGTGCATTCAAACTATTGTCCTGATAATTGCAGATTGTATGACTATTTACATTTTATTTCTGGTGTCATGAAGGAATAATCCTTCTCAGATGAAAATTTTTTGATCAACTAATATTTGGTTGTTTTACTTCATGTTAAGGCATATCAATAGTTCAGAATCATAGTTCCCAGGTTGATAAGAATAAGCAGGAACAAAATCTGAGAAGAGGTAGTGATGGCTGCAAATTGCAACAAGGACAAAACAATTACCTACTAAGATAAATACTAATAACCCTCTGAAGAGCAAATTATAATCCAAGCCAAGCAACAATTTATTTGCAATGCCAGTTTTAACTCAAAAAAGTAAGCATGCAGAGACACAGGAATCAGAAACCAAACTCAGGAATAGAAGCAGGAAGCAGAGACTGCTTCTGAGTGGGATCAGACAATTGATTTATCAGAGAAGAATCCTCAAGGAAAATACTATAAAGGTGTCCAAAGAAGGAGAGGAAATTATACTATTATCAAGTCAACAAATAGAGAAAGTTAACACAAAGTGGAAACTATGAGAAACAACCAAATAGAAATTCTAGAGATGAAAACAAGATGATGGAAGTGAAAATTTCACAAGGTAAAATTAACAGGAAATCTGAGATTGCAGAAGAAAACAACAGTGCACTTTTCTGTAGATCAGGTATTCAGTTTGGAGACCAAAGAAATAAAGATTGAAAGAAAATGAATAAAATCTCACAAATCTGTTAAAACATATCAAATATTTCAACACTTGTGAAAATTGTAATTGCAAAAGAGGGGAGAAAATGAGAAACATTGCTGAAAATAATAATGGCTAACAAATCCCAGATTTGTTTAAAACACTGATTATGGTAGGTGTGGTAGGTTGACTAATAACCACTAAATATTTTCATGTCCTAATCTCCAGAATCTATGACCATATCACCTTATTTGACAAGAGGGACTTTGCAGAAGTGCTTGAATTAATGACTTTTGATATGTGAAAATTATCCTGGATTATCCACAGGAGTCCAATATAATCAAAGGGTTCTTATAAGAGGGAGATACAAAGGTCAGAATAAGAAAAATGAGACATGACAATCGAAGTAGATCTGGAATGAGTCTCTTTGAAAAGAGAAAAAAGAAAAACCCAAGGAATGCAAATTATCTCTGTAAATTGGTAAGCAAGGAAACAGGCTCTCCCTACATCCTCCAGAAGGAACACAGCCCCATCAAACCTTGATTTCAGCTCCATTTGACTTATTTCAGACTTATGAATTAATAAATTCATAAGTAATAAATTTTTGCTGATTTCAGCTACAAGATTTGTGGCAATTTGTTAAAGCCACTGTAGGAAATGAATATACATAGATACTCGTATCATAGCAAAACTGGTAAAAGTCAAAAACAAAGAAAAATAGTTAAAATAGCAAGAAGAAACCAACATGGAACCAAGATACTATTAACAGGTGTCTTCAAATTTCAAAAAATAGAGATTATATTCAGTGTGACATACTTAGTGTGCTAAATAAAGAGCTCTTGGCAACAAACTTATTCAGGTGACTATGCTTTCTTCAAATAGACATCAGGATCTTTGACTTTTAAAGTTCTAATCATGCTCAGTCTCTTTAAGTCTGTTTCCACTGTCCCTGACATTCAGATGTTGACTCCTAGTTTTATAGACTGAAGCCTTTGGTACTCTCCTTTGTTGCAGTGATTGCTTGATTTATTTCTTGTTACTTAAATGTTCTCATACACACACTCAAAAAAGATAAATATGTGAGGTAGTAGATGTATTAACTAGATGGAAGGAATCTTTTTCACAATGCATACCACAATGTATATTGTATACCACAATGTATACTTAAAATATCCTACAATTTTATATACCAATTTTATACCTGAATAAAGCTGAAATACAAAAAGGAAGGAAGGAAGGAAGGAAGGAAGGAAGGAAGGAAGGAAGGAAGGTAGGAAGGAAGGAAGGAAGGAAGGAAGGAAGGAAGTTGTCTCTTACCTTTTCCAAGGTTTGCCTATAGGCAAAAATCTGTAGCTTGGTCAGGTCATAAATTTATGTTGCTTACAATCCTTTCTACAGAAGTAAACATGGAACACGAGCAAAGATCACCCAAATCTCCCTTGGAATTAATTTGGAGACATTATAAAAGAGAATTTCTTTTAAAAAATATTTTATTTATTATTTTAGAGAGCAAAAAAGCATGTGCACATGTACGCACTTGTGCAAGCAAGGAGGAGCAGAGGCAGAGGGTGAGTGAAAAAGAATCTGAAGCAGACCCCACACTGAGTGGAGCCCAATGTGGAGCTTGATCTCACAACTGAAAGACCAAGACCTACCTGAGCCTACACCAACAGTCAGACACTTAACCAACTGAGCCACCCAGGTGCCCCAATTTCTATTTTAGGTCAAAAGTTCTATATGTAGAGGAATGTAAAGCTGATGGCATATCTTTTGCTACAATTGGAGAGAGTCTATAATCACATCCAATGCAAGAAATGACAAAGACAACCATAAAATAAGGAAGTAGAGCTCTAATGAAATTCCTTGAGCTCCTGGATCTAGCCATACCTGAATAGACATTCCCATCACATTCTGTTACATAGATACACATTCCATGATTGACAATTATTTTTATAATGTGGTATATGCTTTGAAGTTTTGACCACCCTCTATACTTTTTCTTTTTTCTTTTTTTTATGTCGAAAAAGTTTATATTTGGAATTAACCAGCTAGGCTCAGTTTAGATGATCCCAATGTTGTTGGTAACATCAAAAACATCGTATTCAGGAGCTAGTGGAACATTTGCCTTCTTCAAACCATTGGACTGATCAGGGTGTTGACTTTGACCACATCAATGTCATAGAGTTTCTTCAGAGCTTGCAGGAATTAGTGCTTATTGGTGTTGACATCCACAGTGTGTGGACAACACAAGTTTGTTGTCTTCTATCTTCTTCAGAGTGACTCAGTGGCCAGGAAGAACTTGAGAATGGTATAGTGGTCAAGCTTGCTTCTCCTGGGGGGTGCTTTTCCCAGGATATTTGGTCTCCCTTTGGAGTAGTGGAAGTCTTGGGCTTCTAGAAGGTGGGTGATGTGTGCATCTTCTTGCCCCCCTTCTCCTCCCTTAACCCCTCCTTTTCCTCCTTCTCTTCCCTCTTCTTCCTCTTCTTCATTTCTTCTCCCTCCTTCTTCTTCATCTTCTTCTCTTCTCGTTCTCTGCCTTCTCCTTCTTCCCCTCCTTTTCCTTCTCCTTCTAGCTCTAAATGCTACTTTCTTGGTCTTCAAGGAGGGCCAGGAGTTTCCTGCTTCACATTTAGTGCCATCTTTTTGAAAATCTTGCCCTTTTTCCCTTAAATAGAGATATTTGACTGTCCTGTAATTCCTCTTTTTGTATTGTGTGTATTGGAGTTGTTAAACATAGCACTTAATCTAAATACTATGGAAACTCTAAATTGACATTATGATGACACTAACAAAGAAATAAATGTCATCTGGAAAATATGAACTCAAAAAATAGATAATTATCTCTAGATGTAATAACTGGGTTTCACTTTAGTTTGTCTTGGGAAAAAGATGAACATATGTTCAGTTTAATGTGGCATTTTGA
The DNA here is from genome assembly GCA_028533885.1 of Nasua narica. Lineage (NCBI taxonomy): Eukaryota > Metazoa > Chordata > Mammalia > Carnivora > Procyonidae > Nasua > Nasua narica. The sequence continues at coordinate 21,734,021 of CM052814.1, read as the reverse complement.
CTTACATAAAACAACAAACTATTTTAAATAAGATTTATTTGAGATATAAAAGCAAGATCCACGCTTTGGATTATTTAAACATTCTTTGTCTTATTATGTAACAAGAAATTCTCTCCCTCTCACTTTTTTTTTTTTGGGTTAGCTTATTTATTTGACTTTCTCTAATTTTGATCAGTAGATCAAGCAGGACATATACCCTAGTTAATACTGGCTTGCAATATATACTATTTTCTCAGATAAAGTAATCAAGCATCACCTTTGTCTGACATATATATCAACTAATAAAATATTGAATGTGATTTGGCACTAGGTATATGCATACAGTCTTGGAAAACCAAGTAATATCATGGTTATAAGCTGCATCAATTGAGATAAGCTAGGTTATACCACAATAATCAACAGTACAAATTCTTAGTGAGATAGCTATGAATATTTTTATCCTATGGGTTCATCTCAGAATGGCACTAGTTCTGCTCCACACTGTCTTCATGTTGGGATCAGGCTGACTGAATGGCCCTTATCTGTAATTCACCAGTTTCATGGAAAGTGGGAGATGCATGACTATCTTGGACTGGCTCTTAAAGCTTTTCATTAGAAGTGGCACATGTCATTTTTACCAAATCCATTAACCAAGGCAAGATAAAGGACCACTCCTGAATGCAAAAGGGTGATGGGGAAATCAATGAATACTTTAAGCAATAATAGAATATTTGACAAGAAGAGAGATTCTGGATGCTGCCTAAATTCATAATCTGAGTCTATAATTTAACAATGTTACTTTAGGCAAGTTAAATAACCTCTCTGCGCATTCACAGTGTTCATTGAAAAGGTATACATAACTGTACAACTTCATAGAATTGATATGCGGGTTCAACGGCATAGCACATTATCTGGCTCAAAGACGTTAGCTTTTTAAAAATGAAATGTCAAGTGGGGCACCTGGGTGACTCAGTGGTTAAGCCTCTGCCTTTGGCTCAGGTCATGATCTCAGGGTCCTGGGATGGAGCCCCGCATCGGGCTCTCTGCTTGGAGGGGAGCCTGCTTCCCCTTCTCCCTCTGCCTGCCTGCCTCTCTGCCTACTTGTGATCTCTCTGTCAAATGAATAAATAAAATCTTTAAAAAAAATGAAACCAAGCAATATTGGATTCAAATTTTGATTCAAAATCTTAAATCTTGACTTAGATAAAAATAACAAATGTGTCCTAGTTTTAATCTTCTCTTAATGAAATTACTACCCAAAGATTGTATGTTAAATGCCTCTGTCAATAGCAAATTTTTTGCCTGAGGCTTTCATTGTCCATTCTTTGTTCTCTCAATAGTCTCCAATCTTTTTACTTAGTTTCATAAGAGATGCTTTGATTAAAATTAAGACTCATCAGCCGCTCTTGAGCTACAACATAAAACTGAACATCCCGTCCTTTTTTATGGAAGGTAAATAATAAAAACACAAGCTGTAACCATGGAGGCACTCTAACTGACTATTAAACAATTGCAGGGGCTCGGTGGATTAAAGCCTCTGCTTTCTCCTCAGGTCATGATCTCAGGGTACTTGTGATCTCTCTGTGTCAAATAAATAAATAAAAAATCTTAAAAACAACAATTGCAGGGATTCATTTTAGTAATTGTACACTGTGCTATAAGACAACCTGTTGAAGTTAATTATCTATTCTTATGTAAATAGAGAATTCTTTAAATTAGTTTTGTATTTATCATTCCAAGAGTCAAACATTTTCCTGTTTATTGGATTTATCAGTTTTCAATAACATACTTCATCACCACACCACAGAAAATTAAACCAAACTATTTCTAAGAGGAACTTCGTAGCATAATATCTCTCAAACCTAAGACAAACTAGCTTTTGCTGTTGTTACTTACTGCTTTTTAGGATCTTTAGTAACTGGATCTCTCTGCTTTGGCTTCTTATGATTTCTACTACTACCTCTGGAAAAAAAAGGGACAGTATTTTCTCCTGTTTTATCAGAAGAGATAGCTTCATACTTTTCCATCGATTATTTATTCAGAGTGACCTGTCCAAAGATAGTTGCTTTTCCCTGACTCCAACACAATATAAAAAAATTCTTATAAGAGGGCAATTGTTTACATTTCATGCCCAACAACCTTTCAAATGTCGATATCATTATTCTCTCAAAATCATAAATAAAAAAGACATTTTTTTGGTATCACGTTTTATTTGAATATAAAGCAGGAATTCACACTGACCATGTGCTACAATTCTATATTGTAGATTTATAAATATTAATGAATTCATAGATATCTATAAATTAATATGAGGTAACACGGATACTTTAAAATTTGCTTTTAAAAATTTATTAGAATTACTGCTTACTGTTATAGTTAAGAGAATAAGATCTTTAAATAATGAGGGTGCCTGGGTGGCTCAGTTGGTTAAGCTTTTGCCTCTTGATTTTGACTCAGGTCACAATGTCAAGGTCATGAGATTTAGCCCCACACCCAGCGGCTCTTCATAGCTCTGCATCAGGCCCTCCACTGAGCATGGAGTCTACTTAAGATTCTATCTCTTCCTCTTTCTCTGCCCCTCCTCCACCACTCATGCTCTTTCTCCTTCTCCCTCCCTAAAAAAAAAAAAAAAAAAAAAAAGTTAAATAATAATAAGTTCATTTGTAAGAGATACAAAGTTTACATTTTTATTTTATATCATGGTTAGTTCAAGTTTCCCAACGTATCTCTGCAAAGTATGTGTAGTTAAACTAGCTAGAAAATCAAATAAAAATACTGTAATTCAAGAAAAACACTTGCTAGTAATTCATTTATGTTAGGACAAACATCATCACGAAGTTTTTCTTTCATACTTCATGAGAATTAGAAATTGAGTTGTTCAGTTTAAATATTTATTTAATTTTATTTTTCTGTTATTGCTATATATTGTAACTTGCGTGGACAGGCATATGTACACAAAGTGGACTAGAATTATACTGAGAATGTCATTTGTTTTGTTTTTCAAATCGGATGAGAGGACCTACAACTTTCTTGCTTTTCAGTTCTGTTCATGGTTGTCTTAGATAACATGATTTAACTTTTGTGGGGCCTGAAGCTAGGACATTCAACAAGATGGCATTAGAATTGAAGAGAAGATGGCTAGGGAGGATTGATTGAAAGGTAGATTATAAAAAAATGGAAAAGGAAGGTAAATAGCAGCTATCTAAATAAACAAAAATATTTAAAGATAACATTAGACTTGTCAATCAAGTCTATGTGAATAATAAATTTTTAAAAGTGTGGAAATGACAATCAAATACTATTTAAAGTGTATCCTTAAGAATCCACTGTAAGAAAAAAAAAAGCTTTAGTTGTTTCTGGTTTAAAGGGATTTAATGCAGACTATATAAGCTTAGAAAATCATTAGAGAATATGAAGAATAAAGAGAGGAAGCTTACATAAAGGTAGACTTCTACCTTTAAATCTATGCAGCTAGTTGCTATCCAGATGTAGCAAGAGACTGGCATTGCAGTAGCTAAAGGCATAGCCGTACTATGTAGTTACTCATCCATGATGACAAGATCCCCAAAGGTAAGGAAGGGCTATGTTGCTCTAAGCAGAGCTGATGGTGGATCTTGTGCAGGAATTTGAGAATATGAGAAGTTCATAGGTTGGGTGATTTTTAGAAGTGTGAGTTGGTATCATCTGGAGATAATTGTTATTCTTGCGAGACCATTCTTTGTTCACTGGTTGGTACTTGGAGACTTGTTCATTGATGTGACTCTTTTCCTGATTGACATTCAAAGGGGGGAACTGATAGTGCACAGTGTATTTACTGAAGCAAGTTGTTATTATTTGATTGAACTCCATGGGGGGTATAATGCTATCATGAGTATATAGATTAATCAGTCTTTTCTTAAGTTTATAAGAACTTAAATCTCATGAGTGATGAGACAATGGTAGACATCAGTTGGAGCCTGCATGTCTGCATGTGAACCAGAATTTTAGGTGCCTAAATTCTACATCTGCATGTAGACACATGAGCAAAAGTTTAGCCAAGCTAAGCCCAGATCAGATAACAAATTGGTGAGCCCAATAAATGTGTACAATGGTATGCCACTAAGGTTTTGTGATTACTTGCTATTGTTTTGTGATTATTTGTTGTAGCAACTCCATTATTTAGGAAATAAAATTATATAAGAGAACAGAATGTACAGGTAAGCACACTGAGTGCCATTATTATGATTTGCCTCAAATGTGACTTGAATTTTGGGTTACTCTTCTGGTTGAACTATAGGAAATGGCTTCACGATAAGAATAGAATTTCCAATACAGTCCAAATAATAGGAAGAAATTTGATAGATATTTGGATTCAAATATGAAATAGAATGAGTAGTGGCATATATTAATATAAATAACTTATCTAAAGAACAGTGGCTGGGGCATTTAAGTTGACTTTAGAGGAAGTACATGACATTGATACTCAGACTGATGAACTTTCATCTTGGGCTCCACCTGGGGGAAAGCCAGTAAAAGTATTGTGAAGATGGAAACTATGGATCTTGGCAACTCACTAGATATGACTGACGCCTATAGAGTATGGAAGAGACAAAAATGATTTCAAAAGCCTATGTGACTTAGAAAGCAAAGTCAAGGAAAATAAGCAAGCGCAGCAGAACAGATTGAGTTAAAGAAAATGTCATTTACAGCACTTGACTATGACATACATATTTATCAAATCTATCAGATTATAAAATTTACCTTTAAAATCTTACATCCACTTTAACATGAAAGTAACCATTTTTTAAAACGATCACTGAAAACTTAATTTTTCTCTTGATAGAAGTTGTCTCAAAGCCCTAGTATAGGTAATAGGGAACTTGGGTGTATGAAATGGAAATTATTTCCCATTCATCTAGATGGTATGAGTGCGTAGGAGTGTCTATCACATGAATTTTATGCCAATTAATTTGAATTGAAGAGAAGGTATTGAAAAAAGTAGTCCCATCAAACTTAAACACACATGCATGTGTGTACTCATGCACACACACACACACACACACACTTTCATTGTTTTTGAGAAATGTGGATAATATAAAAGTGATGAGTAATGATAATATCTTTTTGTGTACATATAAAATTGTATATATCTAAGCTATATAGCTTTGAAGTTTCATATATGTACACATTGTGAAAAGATCACCACAATCAGGTTAAATAGCATATCCATTATCTCTACATTTAATATGTGTGTCTATGCATGTGTGTGTTGAAAAGATTTTAATAGCAATAATAGGGTAGACCTGCAGACAAAAGACAACCAAGTTTTAAATTAGAAGACAAAAGTTATAGGCTTAAGCTTAAGGAAAATGGAAGGTAATTTCTTCCATAATATTTTTCTAACTTGGTGATTTTAATGTTATTTCTAGTGGCAGTAAGCATGTCCTTAGTTTACATTATGTTAACCGGTTAGTACTGCTCTATGGTTATTAAAAGTAAATAGTGTAGAGTCTGAATCAGGCAACATTTACAGTGGGTCTGCCAAATCTATTTCACTTGAACAAAATAGCAAAAATTGAACACTATGCCTGGAAGAACACATCACAGGAATGTTCTGTTGAAAGCATCTGCTCAAACTTGGGAAATGATAGATATTATAATAGCCAGTGTCCTGGCAGGAAAGATAAGGCACACTCAAATTGGTTATTTTGAGGAGAGATTATTAAAGGATTATTTACAATGGGAAGAGTATAAAGGAAGTTTAGTTTGGGAAGAGTATAAAGGAAGTATAGTACAACAGCAAAGGGGTTTCTACTCAGATCTGAAAAGTTGAGGGAAGAGATATACAGAGACAGGTGGAGGGGTGGGGATGAGGTGGGGGGGAGAGAGAGAGAGAGAGAAAGAGAGAAAGAGAGAGAAAGAGAAAGAGAGAAGAGAGAGATGTACAGAGATTTAATCATGTTGATGAACATTTGGGTTGTGTCATGTCTGTGGTTATATTCAACAAGCTTCTGAACATTCTTACATGTCTTTTGATGAATATATTCATTCATTCTATGCTACCTGACACTGAAAATATAATTAACTTAGCTTGGGATATACATATGTTTAGATACCGCCAATTTTTTTTAAAAAATATTTTTACCAATTTATACCTCCAACAGTAATGTTTTCAAGTTCTGGATGTTCAGAAATTTTAGTGGCTGTTGATATTGTCATTTTAAATTTGGTTAGTGTAAAATGACATTTTACTGCATTTACTTTGCATTTACCGATAATGAGTCAGAGCACATTTACCGATAATGAGTCAAACCACATGTTTATTAACCATTTGTATATCCTCTTTTCTGAAGTGATTATTTATACTTAAATGTTTAATTTTTTATCACTTTCCCACACTTTTTTTGGATTATTAGTATATCAATTAAGATTTTCTAGAGGAACATTGTGCAGGTATACACGCACGCACACGCGCACACACACACACACACACACACACATACACAAAGTTAGGAGATTTATGTTGAGTTGACTCATGATTGTGGGGACTGGCAAGTCAGAAATCTAGGCAGAATTTCTGTGTTACAATCTTGAGGCAGAATTTTTCTCTAGGAAATTTTCATTTATGCTTTTAAGACCTTCAACTAATCTGATGAGACCCACCCATATGATCAAGGATAATTCCCCTAACTTAAAATTAACTGATTTACATGTTCTCCACTGTCTTCAGGGAGGTCCCATAAAGTAGCTGTCCATTTTTGGGTGTTATCTCAGTGTCACAGAAAACCATCTATAAACCAACTAACTATAAAGGTCTCCCCATGTACCACAGATGCAGGTTAGGAAAGAGGAGGCAGTAGAGTAAGAACTGGGGCTAAGGCTGTTTGGGCCACTTCCTGCAGTAACTCGCTTGTGCCTTCACAGTGTGCTTGCCCCTGATCTTGTGTGTACCACTTCCATTGGTTGATGAAGTGCCACTGTGCATGCTGAACCTTCGCCTTCAAAGGCCAAGCAATAGCTAGTTTATGTTGGGCAGCTCAGGATTATGGTAACTTGGCGGTCCATGGTTAAGCACTATGAATTGCTACTACAAAATCTGTATTAGAAAGGGTTCTCTGGAAAAACAGGTTTCTCCAGAGAAATTGGCTCACCTGACTGTGGAGGCTGATAATTGAAAACTTGTAGGGCATATTGGCAGACTGGATACTCAGGCAGAAGTTGATGCATCAGAGCAGAATTTCTTCTCAGAGAAATTTTTTCCCTTAAATCCTTCAACTGTTCAGATGAGGCCCCCCTAAATTATTGAAGGTAATCTTTACTTAAATTGATTATAGATGTTAGCCATATGTACAAAATACTTTTAAAGCAACACTTAGATTTGTGCTTGATTAAATAATTGGGTACTAGCCAGGTTGATATATAAAACTTGCCATTATAGTCAGGCATTATATTTTTTATTTACATAGGCATTCTTTATACACTTATATACCAGTCTTTTTTTTCCTGATTAATGCTTTGTAACTGTTCTAGCAATGCCAAACTCATTATTCTTTTGTTTTATATATAGTATGTCTTATGACGTATTTTAAAATATTTTCCTATGCAAAGCTCATTATATTTTTCAATGCCTTCATAGGCAAATTATATTTTTAAATCATTCCATTTGAGTTTGCAACTCATGTCAAACATTTATTGTAACATTGTTCTTTCCTCATTGAATTTAGTGGCCCCTGGTCATAAGTCAGGTTATATTGTCAATCACTCTTGTCAATCATTCTTGATTCTCTTTCCTATGGGTCTGTTTTTCTATACTTGGGCCAACACTGCACTGTTTATTATAGATAATTCATAAGGAATGTATCTCTGTGAACTTAAAATATGTATGCAACCAAGTAAATAATTTTGGATTTCTTTTTTCCTGAGATCACTCCTTATACTAATTTCTATGTCAGGCAGTAACCTGCCAGGTGTAAATGGCAGTCTCAAATTGGGGAATTCATGGAGCATTTCATTTTGTATACATTGTTGGCAGCATATAGGGAAACCACAAGAACAAATGTGCTATTCTGGGACTATTAACAGTAGGACTTTGGACTTTTTTTTTTTTTTTTGTAACCATCTTTAGGCCCAATGGAGCAAGAGTAGGAAACAATTATGGGAACACGGAGCAAAAAAAAGTTCTGTAAGAAAGTTGCTTAACAGAAGCCACGGCATGATGTAGTCAGCACATGGTGACAGTGCAGATAAGAAGCAGGGAAATCATTCAAACTCACTCTCCTTTCTCATCTCCTGCAGGTTCCTTTCACTGAACAAACATAACAAGGAACACAGAAGGCACGCATTTACACAGTCCCTAGTGGGCTGCTGTGGGGAGCCAGAAGTGGTGAATCGAAGGCTACAGAGGGAAACTGATGGGAAAAATGGGAGTTATCCAGCACAAAAATGATATAAGAGGTCTGCAATAATTTATCCTCAACACGAAAATAGGAATAATGCTAGCCCAGGGAAGCAGCATACATTTGACCTAAGTTTAAACTTCCTTTAAGTTTTAGTTTAAAAATTTGGTGATTCCAGTGCATAACGGAGCATGAAGAGGAAGGATTTTAGTATGGCTTATGCTAATTAATCAGTTCAAAAGAAGCAGAATGACTTCATTTATTGAGTCCCACCGCTAATGCCTTAGCCCATGTTCTCCCTATTTCCTGTAAGTAATATGCACACAAGAATTAAAATGAAACAGAACTAAGGACTAAATAAGAAAAGAATGGAAGAATGTAGAATATCTGGCTGATCAAAGCAAGTATGCAATATTGGAGAACTTATAACCATTAATGGTACAGAAATTCTTCATTCTTAGACTGCTTCCGTCCCCACTTCCAGGGGAAAAAACTAGCACAGTCTAAAGATGCCTTTGTTTAAGAAATTGACCTACTTTCCCAGGTGTGTTTACTGTCAAGAACTGGAGTGGCCTCTGAGATATACTAAAGCATGCTCTTTGTGTTGTGTTTGTAACTTTGTTAACAAAAGGTCAACTTTACCAGTTTTGTATCTATGTGCAAGAGATACCATCTTCTGCAGAACCACTTAAGGATTTGAAGTTGGGGAGTGAAATGGAAACTCTAACTACAGTTTTATAATCACTCAATGACTCAAAGCAGTACAATGGAGAAAGCAAAAAACGTAACTGAGGTTGTATTTTAGGTCAGTGCTATTCAAAGTTCGATTCATAAGTTATTGCTGGTCCACACACAGGTTGTTATTGCAACGGCATAAGCACAGAAATTGGGAGTAATCCTTTGGAAATTTCTATAGCAATTTGACAGTTGCATGTGGCAAGATATTCTTACTAGAAACCAATAGTAAGATCATGCTTTAATTAGCAATAGTTAAGGGTCAGTTTGATAACTGAAACTCAAAAGTATATAAAATCTTGTATTCATTTTTTCATGGAAAGATACTTTAAACTTAAGTATGGTCCTATAAGAAACATTACTGAAACTGGATGGAAATGTTAGGTAGAAGCTAGACAGGAGCGTGGAAGGAATGCCCCAAAGGCAGAATCTCAAGTCCTTGAAAGGGAATGACAGAGACAAGAGCTGGAGGTGGGGATGGTGATAGCTACAGATTAAAAGCCTGCGGAACAAGATCCTGACCTGGTGACTTCCAAGACCTTGGGACTGACAGATCTAGAGCCACAGGTGCAGGAGAAACTGTCCTCTTCTACTTCTGCTCCAGTGTGCCGCCTGGGCTCATCATAAATTATTTGCATTGTAGGTACAACACCGTACCCTCCCCCTTCCCCACCAATGGAGGAAGGCTGCCTAGATAATTCAGGTGCAAACCTTGTAGGGTCATAAAACTCCTCCCAACCTGTGGGAGGAGATTCCCAAATGATTGGAAGCAGTCTCCTTTAGAGACTACTGCACAGATCCTCCCAGCCCAGCGAGACCCAATAATATCCAACCAGAAAATAACCTAGGCCTGGCTGAGAGTGTATTTCACTTTAATAAACTGTTTTGTGCTTGCTACTTTCCTTCTGGCTGTCTTCATTTCAGTGCAGATCCCCATGTAGATTTTCTTATGAGGAATCTAAAGACCAAGACCTTCTTTCACTCAAGACAGACTCTCATACCCCTAACAGAAACATTATTGAAACTCCATGGAAGTTTAAAGATAAATTTTGAAAACATGGCAACACTTGTCTCATTTTCCATTAAAGTTAAAAATGAATACCACAAGCTCGCTGAAGGTGCTTTAAAATCACTTTTGTTACCCATTAATATGTTTCTGTGAGACTGATTATTTTAATATGTATTACTAAAACAAGACATAGCTGGGGTATAGATATGCTTTTTTCTAGGAGCGATGTTATCTTCAACCTAACAGTAAGTCAATGGGCAAGATTTTATACACTTTTGAGTTACAGTTGTCAAATTATATGCATACATTGGACAAACACAAAGTATATCAATACATTGAGTGTATATCAATATTTTGAGTTTTAATGTGATAGATGGGCTTGTTCAATGTGTGCATGTAGGTGTTTAATAATTCATTTATCACAGAACAAGGCAAGATATATCAACTGTAAAAGCAATTATCTATATTAATAACCTGTATGTAGAGTTTCCATGAACAATTTATAAAATGTTTATACTTCTTTCTTCTCATATTTGTCCTAAATATATTTACTGTGATGTGATTTCCTCACCTGCATCTAATAAAAATAAAGTTTGTACTTTATGTCTTTATAATTTGTATTTTATTTTTCTAGAGATTATATTTATTACATTTACCAAATTATTTTTCCACATTGACTTGGGGAGGGGGTGAATAATCCTTCACCACAGATAGTTGGGGAAGTACTGAGTTTTTGAAAATTTCAGAAGTGAAATAGAATATTTAAAAATAGTATGGTTGGTATGTATGTATATATGTATTTTTAAATATTTTATTTTACTTTATTTGAGAGAGAGCATGTGCGTGGGGTGTGGGAGAGGGAGAGGGCGAAGCAGACTCCTCTCTGGGAAGGAAGCCCAGGGAGCTCATAGAGGGGCTCCAACCCAGGACCTCGGGATCATAACCTGAGTCAAGGAAGATGCTTAACTGACTGAGCCACCCAGGTGCCGCCAAAATAGTGTGGTATTTAAAGGAATGTAAGGAGGTAGAATCTTAATCAGTGAATTAGTCAGTATTCGACTAACGAAAAGAATGAAAAGTAAAATATGAAGCCGAAGTTTTGAATTGCTGTAATTAATAGTGCGACAACTCAATTTGCTGGGAAATTCAGAAGGATATGCAAGTTTGGAGAAGGGATTAGGAGCCGGTAAGGTGGCTTATAAACAATTTAAATTAAAAAAATTATAATAGATCTCTATATTACTACTATAGTTAAACATTTCATTAATAACTAACAAATTACAGTGTAATTTCTTCCCCTGGATGTGGATGGCACTGGCTCATAAAATGCCATTTGGTCTCTGGTGTTTCCAAGTTATCAGTGGAATCCTTTTTTCTGTTTGTCATACTTCTCTGCCTTCTGGCAGTGCTGTACAAACCTTTAAAGATTTAGCCTGAAGGGAAATTTGAATGGCATTGCATTTAGAATCATTATTATCCTGAGATAAGAAAAGCTTGTTTGGAATCAAAATTTTTTTCATGAAGATAGATTTCTACCAATATGACATTCAGTTTTCACAGACGTGTGCCACGTGTCTGAACTGCAGCATTGGAGAAGCTTTATCCCCATTGTGATACTTGATGCATTATGTGTATTTTGAATTATCTTTATTTCTCAGACATACTTGGCTTGGTGAAATATTCAACAAACTAAAGGCAAATAAACATAGCTATTACCGTATTTAAGGAATGAAATACATTATGCTATCAGATTTTGCAGGGTTCTTTCTGATACCTTTGGCTAAGTACATCATATAATAGCTCTTTAGTCATTTGTTAAAATCTCATGACACCTTATTACTGTCATCTGTAGCATTATTCGTATATCTATTTTGCCTTTATTTGTGTGATTATTTTATTTGTATCTGTCTTCCCATCATACTGCATTACCCCTATCTTTATCCATTTTTGGTACTTAGCATATTGCCTGACCAACATCAGGGGGTAAATATTTATTATATGAATAAATGAATGATGGGCTCTATTAAACATACAGTCTGATATTCAAAACAATATGCTTATTAATTAACTAGCTCCATTTGCTTGTTTGTTGGTATCCATCTGTTTAGGATTACTAAAATGGAGGAAGTGAAGTGCTGGCTGTTATCTTTAGGCACTGCTGTTCAATGATCCTGTTATTAATAGAAAATTCATTTTCTTCTTATGCAAACATGAGATAGAAGTCTTAGAAGAAAATGCATTTTGAATTGCTTTTTTTTTTCCCATTCCCAAGTGATTTAAAATAAAGTAGAGGATCTTTCTCATACCAAGAAATAGTCTCTGACTAACTATCCTATTCCAGTAATTCCAGTAGAACACATTACTGGAGTACAATATAAAATTGCATAATACACTATTGACTTTAACATGATTCATAATAAATATCTCATTTATATCAAAATTTTTCATAATGTGTATATGAATTTAACATTTACATTGAAAACACATAATGCTATTATGATGAATTTACCATTCAACATTTTATATTTGGGAAATATAAAATTTGATATATTGATTTACAAAATATAATCCTGGTAAGGATCATGAAGACTGAAGACTAAATGATTTTCTAGTAAAACAGAGAGAAAGAAACCTGTAACACATAAAAGATAATATTTTAGGGTCAATATGAGAAATGTTACTGAAATGCAGATATATGTGTTGAAAGAACATCTTCCTCTGTCTCTTAATATAAACTTGCAGAAAGTTAACATTGTCACTAAGTTCATTAGCATTGGTTAAGTCCCCAAGTGGGATTTATATTGCACTATATATTAGTTATGATCATAAAAACACATTTTCTAACACTATATTTAAAGCTGAAATCAAAAATTTCACCAAATGATCCAATATACTGCTCCTTAGGTTTGGATTTCAACAAATTCTGGAAATGCTTCAACCTTGTTACCCATTTCCAGAGATGCCATCTCCCTTGCTTCCCATCCTCTCACAAAGCAATTAATGTATTCTATTTATTTGCTCTCCCACCTCCCCCAAATTAAGTTTTATTCAGCACCTGGTCTCTAATATACTTATCTGCATGACCAAGGATATTACAGAAATGAAATTTGATGGTTTTACAATAAGTTTGGGAAATACAAATCATAGTTTTTCCTCTATTTTGAGACGATGTCTCTGTTAACTGTAAAGTCCTAGATAAGAGATTGGGTTAAAACAAAAGATAATACATAAAAGAAATTCTGCCCCATTCAAATCCAGAAGAGGATGGGAAAAAAAAAAGTGAAGAAGTAGAGACCTTCAACTTCTTAATCTTAAATATTAATTAATAAAGATATAATGTGTAAAGTAGATGGGACAAGACCCAGAGCGTTATACTTAAACTTCTAAGATTCACCAATAGAAAACAAGAATATGATAAAACATGAGTGTCTGGGAAGGAGATGGCGATAGTAAGTAAGTCGAGATCTAAGTCTGCCATAGTGGATTCTTAGTAAGTACCTCTTGAGCTCCACAGATATTATTTGGAAATAGAAGTGATCTCAAAGACAAATTGCAAAATGCATTGTGGAAGAACACCATTAACAAGGTTGTTTGCCTTCTTAGCCTCCCATAAGAATTTAAAAATAATTTTAAAATGTAAACACTTTACTTATATAAATCAACTTTTTATTCACTCTGCTAAAGTAGTAATAATAATAACAATAATACTGATTCAGATAATGAAATAATAGACAATATGTATACAACATATGCTAATATATTAGCATATATATAAATATATGCATATACATATTTATGCATATGTTTATTTGTATGTATAAGCATACACATCCACATCATTCGAATACTAAATTATTTGAATCTACCATTCAGAAATTTTATGGATTTGGAATTGTGTTTGGGAATTTTACACTTACTAGAGAATAACCTCTTTTCTCTATAGGTAAGGCAGAAGAGACTTTGTTAAATAACTTTATATAGCAATGGCATAAAAATTAGAAGGAAAAATAATACTTGGACTAAGATGGTTACTGCAGTACCTCTGAAAAGTCCAGAGACATGCAAACAATATATTTTGGACTAGAACAGGTTTTTTTATTTGTTTGGTTTTTGGGGTTTTTTGTTAGGTTATTTTAACTTCCAAGTCCCATTGACACCTAGGATCTTAAGCAATCACTGTCATCTTTGAAGGCAAGATGGTTAGTGTTTCATTGTCTCAGATTACCTCTTGGTTTCTATTTACGTCTACTGACCATGACTACATAGTGGGTTGGGGTGGGGAGAAGGATCAATGAATTATTCTAAGATTCAGAGAAATTCTCCCAAAGTACCATGTTCAGGTACATAGAAAAATTCATATGCTGGAAGAGTTAATGGCATGTATAGCAGAGAAATAACACTATTAACATAGACCCCCTACATTGAGGCTACTTAAGATTTAATGTCTTAAATCCTAGGATCTTTATAAGACTGATTCATAGGAGGAGTTCTTGTGAGGAGTTGATACATAAAATTCATAAAACATCACTAGTGGTCTGGGGACATGTGTTGTAATGAAGGAATTATTAGCATGCCTAACAAGAGACAAAGGTAAAATGAACATTTCAGGCATACTAGTGTTTGCATTGGAGTGATTAACAACTATGAATAAATATTGGACTATGTTGCAATGTGAAAAATCATTTGAAATCTGACTGTTTAATAATGTATTAAAAGGGAAAGAAGGTAAACTTAGAAACTATCAGGATATGGTTGTCTTCAGATTCAAGATGCAAGTATATACTTGAGAAGGTCAAAGTGTGGTAGGTATGGTCCCACCTGTTAAAAGTAGACAGCTCTTCTCCACCCTTCCTTACCTATCGAGCAAGTCAAATCATCAGAAAAGAAAGTCAGATATTCTCCTAAGGCCCAGTTAATGTTTTAGCTTGGATATCATGTCCCCTAATTTGCTTTCCTTAAAGCAGCCAGACACAGTGCTGTCACATTGGCAACCTGTAAGCATTCTTCAACTGTTTTCAAACATCAGGGATCCAAGAAATTCCTGCAATAAGAAGATCAGAATGAAGAAAGAGGAGAGTGATGATAAAATGCTAACAATTTTCCGTGTTTGCTCTCCAGAACACTACTTCCTACCAGTTTCTGCCTAACATCTTCAAAGGATAAAAAAAAAAAATACAGAAGAAGAAGAAAAGTCTTGATGTGTGTGTTTATATGTGTGTTTCTTTTTAGAAAATTGAGTGGAAGAAAGAGGCTATATGCATAAAATTACTTTTTAAGAATCACAGTTAAATATTGGATAACATTACGTAAATTCCCTGTTCTGTGCAAATAAAACCCAAACAAACAAACAAGCAAACAAAAAATGGATAAAGCTGATAGGATCAAAATTATTAACATAAAATGTTACCCAGTTTCGTTGGTAGGCTAATTCTGGTATTTAACATCCCAGGGCAATATATAAAATACCTAAAACAAAGACAATGTATTTTTGCTTACTCTTTTTTAAAAATGAAATTTAAAATATATTTTAATTTTAAGTAATGAAATATAAAATATTCTTTTATGATGTAAAAATCCTTAATTATGTATAAAAATGAGTAACTTATTAACTTAATCGTTCGTTTAGAAAATATCAAAACTCAAATTGCTAATTTGTTATTAGTTAGATAATAATATCTTAAATCTGAGATATGATCCTTTTTCAGTGGTTTAAATTACCATTCTCCTCTCCTCTTTTTATTTCTTTTTTTTTCTTACCGCAGAAACTAGTATTCAATAAATCTTATCTCAACTCACAATGAAATAAAAGTATGGAGAACTTCTTGGTGTGAAATGGACAAGGTTAGGAGGGTAGTAAATTACTATTCAGCTCTCTTTTCTTCTCTACCAATAGGCACTGCTGGATGTGAAGGTTAGGGTATAAATCTGGGAGGAAAAAAATAAAGAAAGAAAAAGGTTTTGAATTAGTGATGCAGTTAAAATTGTTATCTCTTTATGTAAGGAAACTGAGTCAAAGAAAGACTAAATATCTTAACTTTGGCTATGGATATTAGATTTTATAACTAAACTCAAGTTATTAAAAGATTGATTGCAATCATTTTCTTAGAACTTTCTGCAGTGAAAGTCTGAAGGGAAAATGATGTACTAGTAGTAATAACAGTGTGCTGAACAATAGACTATAGATTTGTGCTTTTTAATACATTGAATATGCTTTTTAGTCCTCACATTGAAGTCAAATCAATTTAAATTTTGTAATGGGTGGAGTACAATTATCAACATTTTCCTCTTATCCCCTGTTTTTTAATATGACTACACATAATGGTTTAAAATTATATTCACTCAATCTATATTCATGCAACCTCTAGAGTTTTATTGGAAGCAAGGCAGTAATAAAACAACTGACTTGAATTATGAACATGCATCAATATGAGAAAAATTAATCTAAAAAAGTACTAGAGAAACGATAATGAATATGTATTCTATCTAATGCAAGTTAGCTAATTACACTATTACTTGAACTTGGTTTCAGCCTGCTATCTTGATCATTTTAAAAATCTATAATAAAAAGATTTCTCAAAATGCACTAGCCAATCTTATTAAATCATTAATTGAAAAAGTGTTGTCTTTGCTATTTTAGTTATATTTTATCAACAGATATGCCTCATAATTCATTTGTTGAAAGATTAAATATCAATATGTTATTAAGAAGTGAGTATAACTGGTTAGCAATTTATTCTTCTACAAACACTTATTTAGGGGTATTTTGTTCGACAAGATGTAAAGATGAATCAGACCCTTAGTAATTTACTCAGGAGGAGTGCTCAGTCTCCCATGGTGGGGGTAGGGGGGCAGGAACACCTGTGCAAAAGTAACTCTAATACCGGGAAGAGTTTAAGAAATGTCTTACAGGAACTGCGAACTAAACCTACACAGACTCAAAGGTAGGATCATTATATCTGCCTTTGGGATGAAGAAAGGTATGACAAAGAGACAGCTCTTTGTTTGGAGCTAAAGAGGTAAATGCAGAACTGGTTAAGGACTAGCCAGAGAAGAAAACTTTCATTATGGTTGTTTCAGGTTATCTAAGGTTAATATAAAGTTAAAATTAATTTCATGAGTCCTAATATCTATTTCCTTTCTTCTTGTTAATAGAAAAGTGAACGACCGAAAACCTGGAAGGGAGTAAAGCAATAACTTAATCTAATCACTTTTTAAATATAGATGAGTAAATTCAGTTTCAAAATGTTCAAGTGTCTTTCCCAAGCGCATGTAATTAAGTGATGTCAGAACCAGGTGTAGAATGTGTGATTGAATGAGCATTATGTATTCATGTATTTAGGATCTGTTTTTTGCCTGCTCTCCTTGAAATCCTCTTTGACTTAAATATCGGTCTAATTAATGCTTATCCAAGAGAATCTTCCTTAACCTTCCCCCCTTCAAAGTCTTCTAGTTACAGGGCCTCCTCCTATGTTCCCTTTGCAGCCAGTACTTAACCTCCACCAATTTTCTGTAACTCAGCATTCCGAATCCGCTTGACTATCTTCCTCTTTTTAGTCTCTAAGCTTCTTGATGGCTGACTCTGACCTTTATTTGATGTTACCTCAAAACCCAGGAAGTATCTAATACATAATATGCAGTCAATCAACATTCTACTGCATACAAAGTTGCAAAATTATATACTGACTTATATTGCTTTGTCATTATCTGTCGTGCATGTTTTTAATCTCATAAACCAGATTATTTGCTATCAAAGAAGGGCTATATTTCATATCCAGAACCACAGCAGCATTACTGCTGCATACATTCAAACAGGCATACTGATTGACTAGTATAATTCAGGTATTTTATTTATTTATTTTTTTAAGGTTGTTTATTTTTTTAAATTTTTTTAGAATACTTTTTTTTTTAAGATTTTATTTATTTATTTGACAGAGAGAGAGAGATCACAAGTAGCAGAGGGGCAGGCAGAGAGAGAGGAGGGGGAAGCAGGCTCCCTACTAAGCAGAGAGCCTGATGCTGGGCTCGATCCCAGGACTCTGAGATCATGACCTGAGCCAAAGGCAGAGGCTTTAACCCACTGAGCTACCCAGGTGCCCCTAAGGTTGTTTATTTTTAAAACTAAAATAAAATAAGCATTATGAAATATATGATTTCATATCCACTCCATTAACATTAAATTTAATTAATATATATTGAATTATACTGGCTATGTTATTCATATAAGTAGCTAGATAATAAAATTGAATTATTACTATTGAATATATTTATTCAATTATATATTTTTCTGCTGTAGAACTTAAAATCTAATAAAAAGTTTAATCTTACTATCTCATGTTAAACTGAGTAACCGCATTCAGCTATTTACATTTTATTCAATCTACAACAAATCATCTTCATGAATAAACTAATGATGTTTCACTAACTTTTAAACTTTAGCAGAAAATTAATCTGTGTGGAATTTTATTCATTGTACATTGGCCGATTATTGAATGAACTTTCAAAACATGGTTACTGAATCCATTAGTGCATAATATTATGCTATTATAGCGTATTCAAATAATAGATTTAAATAAATTCAAGTAATAGATTTAAATAAATATTTTTATAACACATTGATACTATGCTTGGATTTTATATAGTATAAAGATTACTCAGGGAAATGCAAATCAAAATTGCAAAGAGATATCATTTCACCCCTAGAATGGCTGTTATCAAAACGAGAAAAGATAAGTTTTGGCAATAATGTAGCTTAAAGGGAACCCTTATGTACTGTTGGTGGAAATGTAAATTGTTGCAGTACAAAGTTTCCTCACAAAATTAAACCTAGAACTACCATATGATCCAGCAGTTCTGCTTTTGGGTATTTATCCCAAGGAAATGAAAACACTAACTCAAAATGATATATGCATTTCCATTTTTATAGCAGCATTATTCATAATAAGCAAGACATGGAAATAGCCTAAATGTTTGTCATTGGATAAACTAATAAAGAAAATGTGATATACACATACATGTACACACAGTGGAACATTATTCACCATGAAAGGAAGGGAATCCTGCAATTTACAACTACATGGGTGGACCTTGAGGGCATCACTCTAAGTGAAATAAATGAGACACAGAAAGATAAATATCATATGATCTCATTTATATGTGGAATCTAAACAACAAATGAAATCAAACAAACAAACCAAGAAAAATGGAATTCATAGAGAACAGATTGGTGGTTGCTACAGATGAGTGGTAGCAAGGTAAGCAACATAGTGAAGGATATCAAAAGATGCAAACTTTCAGTTATAAAAAAAGTCCTGGGATATAATGGACAGCAATAGTGACTATAGTTAATGCTGTATTATGTATCTGGAATTTGCTAAAAGAGTATATCTCAAAAGTTTTCATTACCAAAAAAAATATGTAACTATGTGTGGTGATGAATGTTACCTAAAATTATTGTAGTGATCATTCTTCAATATATACAAGTGTCGAATCATTATGTTGTATACCCGAAACTAATATGTCAGTTATATCTCAATAAAAAGTATAAATGACAAAAATGATACATGTGCAAATGAGTTGAATTTCTACCTCGTACTGTCTAGCATCGGGAAAACTGATGAGTATCAGAATTTCATAGGTTTCATGTTGAACCACAAGTATACCATATTTCTCACTAAAGTTTCTCTTCAGACCAGTGGGACACGAGTTTACAGAGTACAGCTCCATATTTACTATGTATAAATTTGATTGCATGAAGGACTATCATAGTCATTAAACACATATTTATAAATTTTGTTACGAAGAAATAATAGTATTTGCTACATGTCTGGTTTTTTTTTTAAGATTTTATTTATTTATTTATTTATTTATTTATTAGGAAAGAGAGAGAGGGAGAGAGAGCATGAGAAGGGAGAAGGTCAGAGTGAGATGCGGACTCCCCATGGAGCTGGGAGCCCGATGTGGGACTCGATCCCGGGACTCCGGGATCATGACCTGAGCCGAAGGCAGTTGCTTAACCAACTGCGCCACCCAGGCGCCCTACATGTCTGTTTTTTATACATATTTGTTATTTATCATGACTAGAAATATTGTTAAGCATGTCTTTTATTATAGATGATTTACTATTTCTCTTTTTGAAATATGAAATGCCACTTATTTATATTTTATCATCTCAACCTCATAAACATCATCCAAGTTCCTATAACACATATATATTAAAATTTTAACAACATAACAAACATAATCAAAAAATAAAACATTGTAACAGATCTAAGACCTATGTGGAAAAAGAAGGTGGGGGAAGGTGGGCCGAAGGCTAAAAGTCCTTCCCCTATGAAGTCTTTTCTCTCAAAAGGCAAGAATCTTCCAAGGAAATTCTGTGTGAACTAACTTTCTATACTGTATCATAGAGTCACCTATAGATGTCAGGGAAGAGATAGATGAGTATTTTTGGATGTAAAAATTACAGCCATAAACAAACACATGGCTTTCTTAGTACAGAATAAGGGGGAATGTTTCCTGGGCATGCAAATAACAGCACTTAGTACTCTGAACTTTAATTTTGTGTTGAATTTACAGACATGTCAATGAATTTTTGTAGTCAATGAAAGTAAATTAGGTTAGAACTTTCATATAGAGTAAGGAAGGGACTCATTTACTAATGCCGTGTTCCATAACATCTAAAGCTCAATTGTGAATTGCATAATAACCTATAAATAACAGTGGCCTACTTTCAATGGTTCAGTCCTTAATATTTACCTTGTTTCCTCTAAAAGAAAGCAGTCACACAGTTAATTTTATCATGCTACCAATAGAGCATGGAATAAATAACTCTCATTAATCCTCACCTATTGTAAAGTAAACTGAAAAGACGTCATACAATTATTTGGATTATATTTTACCATAATTTATTTCATTATTCTAAATGATTTTGAAAGAAAACATTATATGGTACTTTCAATTGAATCAACACAAATCCCTCAAATATGGGTGCATATGCACACACATATAAAACTAGAATTAATATTTTATAACCATTAGTATCATGTAGAAAAAGTGAATTAATAGTATATATGATAAATGTTCTGTTTTTAAAGAGAAATATTAGTTTTAGACTATTTTTTTCCTGAGAACTTTCTTATTTTAAACAGGAAATTTAATATGAGGCAAAAATTTGAAGAGAATTCATAATAGTTTGGGAAAGTGGTGAAAATTCTTTTTGAGTATTCTTCTTTCGGCGAACAAATGCCTTAAAATTAATTGGAAGAAGGTATAATATCTTATATCTGACCTAAGGAGGGCAAAAATAGGACCATGTTTTGAAAATTAGATATGTCCAACAGACTGTGTTTCAGGGTATGGAGGAATAGTGTATTTAGGGTTAAGGCGGTGTTTTGGAAAGTGTGACACCAGGCATTTGAAAGTTCTGGATGTTAGCTGTTAGTGATTATTTTGTTCAGCTTGAGGTGATGCGGAGATGAAGGCCAGTATGGAGTTAAATAGCTCCAAGCAACCAATAGGAGTATCTTAAATCACCTTTTCTTGGTAGAAATGGAGTCATACATCTGAAAAAGAGGAAGTAGAAAGAAAAAAAAAAACAACTGCCCAAAATACTCTAGTAAAAAACACATTTTTCAAACATACTCCCAATGACTGATACACTTAGAGCTTCGCTAAATAAAAGTACACATCCACAGCAGAGTTAGAAGCAAGGATGATTGGATGCTGAGTCTGCTAAGTACCTAGATTAGACAGAGAAGTTTTATTTCTTTGATGTCCTTATCCTTCAGACAATTCTCAGAGAAACAGGAAAGGCAAAGCCAAAATGTTTAGACGAAAGATGAGTAATCAGAAATTAGCGGAACATTTAGAAACATAGAATTAGGGGAGAGGAATGTTCCTCTTCCTTTATTATAAAATGATTTCAAAGAGCTTAGTCTCTTGTGTATGTTTTTCCCTCTTTATATAAATGCTCCCCTTGATGGCGACCTATCAGAAGTTTGACTGGCATAGCTGAAAGGTACAGGGTAATACTTTCATAAAGAATAATTGTTTAGGGGCACCTGGGTGGCTCAGTCATTAAGAATAATTATTTATACACCACTTGACCTTAAACATAATGGATAAAATGATGTTTTAATTTGAGACTAGTTTTACACCAACAGCTATCTCCACCTAGAGAAATAGTCTGTCAGTAAAACAAAGTAAAGAAAGAGTATGGGCATGGCACACAGGAATTTCTATTTTTCCCAAATATGTCTGTAGTCATGATAAATAAATGCATCTCCCTCTCATGGGGAGGTTTTTGATCTCTCGGGAGAATTGCAGTTGTTTTTTAGGACATATTTTTAACTTTTTGTCGCAAAAGAATTATTGTACTATTACAACGGAAAATTCTAAAAGCAGATTTTGTGCACAGTGCCTTCGAACTTCCTGATCATTCTTACTAGCAAGTACTACCTCATGCAGATAACTTGCTTCCTCTCACCCTCCCCCGACACCCCTCCCCAAGGCTTTACTCAATTGTTGCTTTCATTGTGACATAGCCCCTGGCCACTCAAATTGCAGCCCTACCCTACACCTTCGTTCTTGTTTTGTGTTTCTCTTAAAGTTCTCACCATTATTTAAGATATAACGTGTTTTCCTTATGCATCTTACTTACGGATTGACTTCCATCCCAAGATTGGAAACTCCATTAAGAAATTTCCTATTTTAAAAATGTGTTATTGTTGTTCTCGATCAGATCCTCAGCATCTAAAATAGTGCCTGGCATAGAAAGTGCTCATTAAATATTCATTGAATGAATAAGTGAACCGTGAAGGGATAAATAATCGTGATGGTATTCTGTAAGTAGTGAAGAATAGCACTTTCATGAACTAACACTATCTCCTAATGAAAAACAAACAAAACTGAAAGCATGCTTAACAAAACCGTACTAAAAACATTCTTTGATTTCAAGCAATTCAGACTTGGAGGGTAAGAGTTAACTTGTATATGCTTAATGAAAATGAAACTATTTTGACACTATGAAAGTTATTTTCTTCTTACATGCAACAAAGGAAAAACAAATTTAAAATAAGTAAATGAAGAGGAGATCAACCTTATTACCAGAGAAATAGAAATGAAGCAAAAATAATGCAATGTTTCATACATGAGCCTAGCAGAATACAGTTAAGCATGAAGTGTCATGTTTTGTCGAG
Source organism: Nasua narica (assembly GCA_028533885.1). NCBI lineage: Eukaryota > Metazoa > Chordata > Mammalia > Carnivora > Procyonidae > Nasua > Nasua narica. Next base: position 21,710,727 of record CM052814.1, on the reverse strand, counting down.
GACCTGAGAAATGAGAGCTGGTGTATTGACACTGCCTTAGCTACAGTCATCTTGAAATCCAAGGAAGCACACTCTAAAACTCCACAATTCCACTTGCCTTACATGGTCCCAGAGGATATGTTCATGGTGTACATTGTATATAATAGCAAATTAGAAAAGAGAGAAAAAAAAGGAGGAGGAAAAAAAGGAAAGATCATGAAGTTCCATTAATAAGGCAGTAACAGATTTAATTTTGGTATAATTATAAAATATAAAATATAATAGTTAAATGGAGAATGGGGTGGATTAGAAATAGAGTCAGTTTATAATCTATCTAATAACAAAGTCCCAATTTGTATTGTTTGACAATTTGCATGTTGTAAATACTCCTACCATGGTTGATTTCAAGCTACAGATGTGAGAAGGCAGTAATGAGCTTTTTCAAGTCAGTCCTAGCCAGTTCCAGCCCAACACTAAATAAAGTTACAGCTCAAAAATTAAATTGTGAGTAAAAAAGGACACATTTCCTCAAATGTATTTTGAAAACCATCATAAAAGCACAGTTAAATAATATTGAGTATTCTGCATAGATATAAATATGAAATATTAAAATATGATAGGGAGGATATACTAAAAATTTTAGTTGTGTTTTTGAAGGGAAGATAGATTTTTTGAAGAGAGGATGAAATGAAAACAATTGGAAATAATGGTCAAAGATCACTTCAAAAGTATCTATAATATCTTACTTTATCCATTTAAAGTTGTTGGAAGGAAATATGAATATTGTCAAAATAATTCTGGATGACAGGAATATGGTTATTTTTGTTTATTATCCTCTCTAATCTTTATATTAAAAAAAGCTTCTTTTGTATAATATTTAAGATAAAAATATACCTACTCTAAAAAATCTGAAAGATGTAAGTGTCATAGTAGCACAGGCTGATTTCAAACCACTACCAAGGTGAAAAGTGGTGATAAGATCAAATGAGTTCTTAGCAATCATACTTTGGATACCTACTCTAGAAAATCAAAAGCTATAAATGAGGAAAGTTTTAATGACTGTTTAGTGAAAAAACAGTCATTTAAAAATGGAGAATGGAGATCTAGTTTTGTTGAATACCCTACAACAAATACCAGAGAACGGACAATAGTATAAAGTCCAAGTGATCTGAGTATTTTTCACAGAAGAATGGAATGTACAAAAACAAAACTCTAATTTTGAATATCACTGAATGATTTTGTACTTGGAAAAAAAATGGGCAGAATTTCAGGAGTCTGGTTTGGGAGTAACATCCTTGCTTATGAATTAGGGCCACTATATAATTTATCAGCAAAACTGAGACTCATGGTACTTTGAGAATGAAACATGGTACTGTGAGTAATTATGCCTGGGTAAAAGTTATAAACCTGTAAATGGGGATTTTTATACCCGCACTCTTCAGAGCTGACAATTTTGGTGGAATAGATCACATGGATTAGAAATGAGAAAGTATAGATTTCGAGGTCACGGTGAAATCAACAGCAGTTTAGGCATGATGTGTGATTGGACCAGGAGCATATAAAGGAGAACTGAGAAGAAAAGAGAGATGAAAAAGCAAATATATAGCATAGTTGTTCAATTACTTAAGGAAGTTATCAAGCAGAAAATGATCACAAAGGACAAAAATATCATTAGTTTATATTTTTAAGTATGCACACACAACATGAATAAATTATTTGACAAACATAATAGTTTATCTCCTATATCATTTGTAGTTTGAGCTGTTTTTCAAAAACTTCACAAAATGTATCTGCATTAGTATTATAAACTGCTTTTGGAATATTTTTGTTCTGCAGTTTAACTCAGATGCACAGCAGTATTTTCTAAAAGTAGACAGATATTGTTTTCTTTGTGATCTCAAATTTTCTGAAGGGCAGAGAATCACTTTCTATGACTTTGAGTTTAAAAACATCTGCAACTATTCTTTTTTCAAGGTGCTTAATTGATGAATTGGGTCTATTAAATTATAAAACTACCCAATTTTCTTGTTCCTGTGGTTGTTTGTTCCAGAGTCAGTATGAGAAAGTCAGCACTGTAGGCAGTAATTTTTCTTTCCTTTGAAATTTTATAGGGCGAGAAATATTTTTTCTATTCTTTAAAGTTATACTCTTTCCTCAACCACTCCAGAGAATTCTCAAGTTATGGAAAGCTATTCAATCCACTTCCCACTCTCTTGGGAAATTACATACATACAAAAAGAATAATTCTAATTCCTTCTTAGTGATACAAATATCCCAGTGAATTCCTGTGCATTTAGGTGAATCATCTATGTGAACTCATTCTTAAATTACACAAAATGAGAATCAAAATAAAGCATTAAATTGTAGTCATGGCATACACACACATACCAACACACGTACACACACACACGAGTAAGAAGTTATTTATAAGATATGTATAGTGTACACTCTCAGTCATTGAGAAAATTTCAAAGATAGAGAAAATAATGCATATGTATTCATCTCAAGAGATGTGCATATTATTTACTAATAAGAGAGGGAAAATCCTCATAAACATGAAGAGCTAGATTTTATTGGTAAAAAAATACAATAGCAAAACAGTAAGTTTACTTTTGAATACAAATAATATAGTCTTTAAAACAACACAGTCATCTCAATTCTACCTCCAAAGCTCAATTTTTAAGACAATTATCTTTAAGCCAGCCCTATGGTCTACATAAGACAATTGCATTGTTAACTTATTTCAGAAAATGTTTCAAGCTTTATAACAACTAAAAGATTTTTTATATTATTGCAGCTACTCTTTAAGGATGAGCTGTTACTTGCTAATATTCAATGATACTTGTGATCATAGAGATATTACTCCTATAACTTAAAAATAGTGAAATCTTTTTAATTTCATTTTTCTTTATGATTATTAATTTAGAAGCCACTTACTATTTTCTTACTCCTTATTCTTTAACCTATCAAATAATTTCAACGTTGTTGTTTGAACCTACAATAAGCTTGCCATGTCTCCATGTCATATATCAAATGACAATTCAGTATAGGATGCAGAAAAAGAAATATTTACTATTCTCACTATAGTATTGTACCCAGGAAATTTGATTCAGTAGCTCAAAATAGTTTTTACCCACTAATAAGACTTTAAAATGAGCTTAGAATATTCAGGTCTTCCCACAAATGATCAATATGTTGTTGTTTTTTAAATAAAGAAGCATTGAAATTTTTCTCTTGTTTTACCATATTGAATTTTACATTTCTCTCATCTAGTCCTCTTGGTAAATACCAAAATAAAATTGCAGTAACTAACAGGATACAATTCTGACAAACATTTTTATTAAATCTTGAATCTCAAATATTCATCAAGAAATCACATTAAAAAAAAAAGAAATCACATTTAGATATCTGCCCAATAAATTTTCCTGTTATACAGATTTCAAAAGTCTTAATTTATTTTAAATTACTCAAATGTGAGAATGTTTTTTTTTTTTTCTATTCTCAGTAAACAAATTACTGGGAAGGATGGAAACAATGAAAGAAATATTTTATTTTAAGATTTTATTTAATATTTATTTATTTATTTATTTATTTAAGAGAGAAAGTGAGCACTTGAGAAAGAGAGCAAGCATGAGTAGGGGAGCAGAAGGAGCGGGAGAGGCAGGCTCCCTGCTGAGCAGGGAGCCCAATGTGAGTCTTGATCCCAGGACCCTGGGGTTATGACCTGAGCCATAAAGCAGATGCTTAACCAACTGAGCCACCCTGGCACCCCTGAAGGGAATATTTTAAATGCATAGAGATTGCATAATCCTTCAAAGAGAAATAATAATAAATTTTATTATTTATATTTATTATAATTACTATTATTTTCACTTCCGTAGTATGGCTTCCATTAAATAATTTCCCCTTACCAATACCTGTTATTTCCTTAAATCTTATCTGAAGAATAATTTGGGACATTCGATGCATAGTTTCCCACATTCATGATTTTGCATATTCTCTAGCCACTTTGCAGACCAATGTGAACCCTCTGTTCACTGTATAACCTGCATGTTGTCAGGTTGTATCCCTGTGGCAAGACTGGGGGTTTGGAGTGTTCTTCCTTCAGGAGGGATGTAAGATATGAGTTTCTCTTCTCATGCCTAGTTACTGATGCTCAGTGTCCAGATCCCTTAATTTATGGAGGAGGTAAAACTCACGGTTTTCAAATTCCGTGTTTGTTTATATTTATTACCTTTAAGAAATTTAATAAGAATATGCATTCTTCATCTATTATTTGACTCTGCAACAATGTAACTCATATAAAAATGGCAGAATAACAGCTGGATTCTTTTTTTGAATTATCCAGCTTTCAAGATAATGAATTCTTTCTCTGTCATCCTCAAAACGTTACTGATAAGTTTATTTTCCCAATTTTTTTAATTCATGAATTTAAACAAAATGCAATTCTTCTGTTTATTAAATCTACAAGTGTTGCACTGTTAGCCATCAAGAGTCTCTTCAGGGCGCCTGGGTGGCTCAGTTGGTTAAGCGACTGCCTTTGGCTCAGGTCATGATCCTGGAGTCCCAGGATAGAGTCCCATATTGGACTCCCGGCTCTGCGGGAAGTCTGCTTCTCCCTCTGACCTTCTCCCCTCTCATTCTCAGTCTCTGTCTCTAATAAAAAAAAAAAAAAAAAAAAAGAGTCTCTTCAGTTTGGCCTGAGTCTTTTTGCTTAAACGCCCAAAATATTTTTTCCCTTATCTTGAATCCAATAATCTTGTTAGAATGTCTGTTAGTGTTGGCTGTTCTTGGTTAATATTGTCATATAAATATCACTTTTTCAATATGCAGGTTTAAGTCATTTTTTTAAGAAAGCTCTGTTTAATTAGTTTTAGTATTTTTTTCTGTCCTTTTGTTTTTTTCCTCCCTCTCTTCAAGTACCCTGCTATATTTATGCTAAATTTTGTCTATCTTCCGTCTGATCACTTTTTATATAATTATTCCTACTTTTTAAATTTTTGAATATTTAGACTTTTCCTCCTTCATACCTTTACTGTTTATAATGCATTATCTGTTCTACTTACATGCATTTAGTTTAGCCTTCATTTCTAAAACAATTATTTTTCTTTGAACTCTAATTCTTTCCAAATTTTTGCCACATCTTTTTTTACATATTATAGGTATCATTTATATTTTTTATATTGTATAATTTTCTTAGTATCTTTGAACTCATTATCTATTCTGTGTTATAGATTTGATCTTTTTTTTTAAATTTTTTAATCATGTTTTTCTAACACCTTGTTCAATGTAGGGATGTTATTTTCTTTCTTACTCTTGTTTTTCTTTACCGATTTTTTTAAAAGATTTTATTTATTTATTTGACAGAGAGAGAGATCACAAGTAGGCAGAGAGGCAGGCAGAGAGAGAGGGGGAAGCAGGCTCGCTGCTGAGCAGAGAACCCAATGCCGGGCTCAATCCCAGAGATCATGACCTGAGCCAAAGGCAGAGGTTTTAACCCACCCAGCCACCCAGGCGCCCCTTTTACCAATTTTTTAATTTGACCTTGATACTTTCATGTTTCTTATATTTATGTAGATCTAGTTTTCCCAAACTTTTAGCAGATAATATCCTTTGTAACTTCATAATGCCTTTTATGTATATATCTTTATACATATCTGTGTGTATGAGTGAATATGTGTGTGTGATGAGCAATTTAGTGAATTGCTTTCTGAGGTGTTGTGGCTATTTTCCTCTACCACTTTTATCTGAATTTCTTTTTAATTTGACTCTATTTTCCCTGTAGTACTCAATTTTAATTCTGTTTTCAGTCATTTAAATTTTTCCTGATTGGAAGGCACGAGTCCTGAAAGTTTATGGGAGCTAGATTTTTCTAGCTCACTTGTTCTCACTGCATATCCATTCAACTCATCTACTACCAGATTGGGCAAAACACCCTCTGGTTTCAGCTGCTCTTTTCCTTTGGACCAATGGACTTCCCTATGTCATTTTTTAGCTATTTTATAGTTTTCTTGTTTTCATCAGATGTCCTATCAGTTCCCTCTACTTTTTCCATTACAAACATCAATAACATGCTGGTCTTGTAGCTGTTGGTGGTTATTGTAAATACTGTCCATGGGGTTTTGCTTTTGATACCTAATTGCTTGTCTATTTTAATGTGACAAGCACAAATACCTAAAATGATTACTACCACCTCTCCATTTTTCCAGAAAAACCTTTCCTTAGCCCTTTTAATATATATTTAGTATGCCAATTCAGATATTAATCCTTAAACAAGCAATGGCATAAAACACCTTTTTAAAAGCTAACTCACTACAAGTTCATGCTCTCTAATTTGCTAGAGGATTAAATATTGCTTGATAATCCTTTTGTTAATTCTTAAGACAGTCCCTATTGACTTACATAGGGTCAGCTTCTATTATATGATGCAACTAATCCTGTTTTTAGACAGCAAGTCTTTGAGGCTGGGGGAACTAAATTATAGACAGGAAGAGTTTGGGATGGAGGGACAATTTTGTCTTTCAATTTTGTTCTTGCAACTTGGTTCTAGCAAATGGACTTACTATTTTTTTTTCTTATTTGTGTTTCCTATAGCTGATATTATACAACTAAATCTCTATTTGGGTGTCTAAGCCTTCTGTATGTACAATATTAGTCTTCCAGACTGCATGTGTGCTAGAAGTTCATTCCTTAGATTAAAAACCTGATAGCTAGCAGAGTTGCTTAATTGCTATTGTTGTACAGATCTCCTAATGGTAATTTTACATTATAAAAAATTTACTCTCACATTTCCCATTGACATGTGATATATAACAGATTATAAGTCAGTCATAACCCAAGAATAAAATATTATCATTTGGGATACATAACATGTAGGGACATAGAGAGTATTCTTTTAAGTGAAATCAGTCAGAGAGAGAAAGATAAATAGAATATTATCTGTTTTATATGTGGAATCTTAAAACAAAACAACAATAAGAAATAAGATTATAGATACAGAGAACAGATTGGGGTGGTTGCAAGAGATGGGGGCAGAGAAGAGAAATGGATGAACTTTTAAAAAATCTAAATAAATTGAAAAAAATTCTTAAAAAAACCATTCTTTTTCTGTAAGTACATTTTGACCATATAGTATTAATTTAAAAATAATCTTTAATTTTAATTAGAAATAATAGTTAAAATGCAAAGGGTCAAAGATGAAAAACATTCATTCAATGATCAGAAGCAAAGCCTCATTACTTGTTACTTATCCTCTTGGAGAGCTATTGGAAGGGATATAATAGGTTTGTTAGTACCCTGGAAGTGTAAAATGAATATTGAAAAATTATAATTAGGAATGTTGATTAAAATACCTTCTACGAATTGTTTATTACTGTACATTTGTGAATGTATGGTATCTACTTTGAACTAGCGTAGGCAAGCAGGTGATTTAATTAGGATGTTTGTTGCTTCCCAGTGAGCACACGAGGGTAGTCCTGACCACAGCGATTACTTAAAAAATAGACACTTGGGGGGAAAAGGAGCATATTCTCCCCAGCTGTGGTTTCTTCCTCATTTGTGTTATAGCTTTATTCACTTTATCAATTGATCATCCCAACATTGAAGAAGCCATACTACCAACAGCTTCAGACTTTCCATGTTTTTATCAGTAGACCCAGATTCCTCACTTTGTAGGAGTTTAAATTTTTGAAATACAATCAAAATAAAGATGTCTACTACTGTTCACCGTATGGCCATGCATATATACTCACATAGATACACAGAAACATAACTTTTTTCCCCTCCAAATTCAAATTAAAAATTGTCCCAGGCAACCCAAATCAATTATACCATATGCAATTCAAAACCACCTCCAGAGGGGAATATGTAGCTATGGAGTTAGTATTTGGTGTAACGTCCATTCCTGTCAGACAGATCTTTTTAGATCTATTATCTAAACAAAAAAACTCTCGGGATAGGAAATGAAACAAATGATATATTTTTACCTTTTCCACCATAATGAAAGCATAATAGTGAAAAAATATAAAATGATAACTGAAAAAAATATCTTAATTACAATAAGAAATGTAGTTATAAAGACAAATCTTACTATCTGGGCTGGATAGTAATGTTTGCATTTTATATTCCATCTTTCAATATTATGTGGCCTGAAAAACAAGCCTCTTTATTCTGCACCAAGCAGACTTTCATGCCTTTTTTTTTTTCCACTTTCATGCCTCTTGATTGGTTTGGTCACTGGGATCACTGAGGGTGTGAGCGAGTAAGAGGAGAGAGGTTGGTTACTGTCGTAATAAAACACATGGACAAAGGGAACACTTGAACTTTCGATCTCCCCTAGAAATCTGTAGCAGTGTATGATTTATTGTAGTTGAATTTTATTCTTATCAAAGAAATAGTGAGTAGTATGTTAAAGTGCTATTAACATATATAAACAGAAAATAAATTCTAGGTTTATTGGAAGAAGTTGACTTAGTTACTTTATAGGAATTTTGTATTTTCTTATCACTTATCATTGAAGCCAGCTTATAGAACTGGGTTTCCTTGATTGAGGGGATAGGACATACTTTGAAGGACCCTGCAATGAGGCCACAATGCATCTTCCTTCAAGTTTCCCACAGTAAGATGTGCTACCATTTACTGAAATGAGTATTTATTTCTTTTTTAAGCTAAGGGAATATGGATGGGAAGCAGTTCCAAGGACTTATTCAGTCCTTCCTTCAGTAATATCACTCCATGGGTCGGGGTTCCTTATCAGAATTTTTCCAGTTTTTTAATTACACCTTTTCTGACTATACCTTCTGGAACTACAGAAGTATCCTTAGTAGTATGTAAGTATCTCCCTTGTTGACTGATTTAACCTTATGCATGTCTTTGCAGAAAGATCCCCTATTAAATGTTCAGCTCATCATTCTGATTGTGCTATCAGTTCCTTGCTGTGATCTTGACTTATGCCTCTCACCTCCTGAAATTCCCAATGAGATAAAAATGGGCAAAATGGGATAAATCCATAATAGTAAGAAGAGTTAGGGAAAGGAAGTTGTGGCAAAGATCTGCACAGAAACATGTTAATGGAGTCTTGTGCTCAGATTCCAAGTTAAGAACCTAGAAGGACTAAATTGTGTCAGGTGTCTCTGTCCCTCAACATCAAAAGGCTAAGAGATATTGTCTGAGCCATCTTAGACTATGCATCTGTAACTGACGCAGACATTTTTGATTTTTGAATCATGGTCATGTGGTGTTTACATGGAGACTAGAATCCTGTCTCTGTAATCCCACTCACACGCACCTCAAAAGAGGCTGTGGGTTTTAACTTATTATATGATAAGGACTTTGGACTAACCAGACATTCCAAGATCCATTTACAACCTCATTTCCAATTTCCTAATAATTATCCATATAGGAAGGCCTGAGGAATAAAGAAATTCAAATAGTATATACCCTTATCTAACTACAAACAAGATGGGTTCATATATTCAAGCTCTTCTAGCTTGCTGTAACATTTTGATATAATGAAATGTAAAATGGAAACATATTTATCAAAATCTCTTAACACAATTGAGAAAGTCATGCATGATACAAATATGATACATAGTTTACTTAGAAGAGCTGAGATTTCAGAGTCTGACTCCTTTCATGCCATACCTTCTTATACTATTCATCCAAAGGGTTGCTTTTTAAACCAGGGATGCTATTTTTCAGATGAGTGGTATAAGGATTAAAGGATTCATCTAATTATTATAACTGTCATCACAACTTTATCTTAGGTACGCTAAAAATATCTCAGTTTCGTGTTTATCTGATATTTCAGAACACAAAAGTTATTAATGGAATAGAAAAGTGTTACATTGATTTGTACAATGTGTGCATGCTTACATATCATCAGAGTGAGAAAATATGGATTGCTACAATTTTAAAAATTGAAACTATTTTACAAATTATATTTTTAGTTAGGAGGAAGTTTTTTTGGTGATAGTAAACATTTTCTGTCTTTATAGGATTTCACCAAGGTCTCAATAGTACCTAATTAGAATCTGAACATACAAAAATGTGATGGTTCTTTCATTTTGTTTATACAGTGTATTTAAATATGGAACCTTCAAGAGCCTTTCAACTGAGAAATGTGGGCTGAAAGAGATGTCTTTTATACAATCCTATATGTTGATAGTGTAATTTTTCTTTTAAATTAGGTGTTGTATGAGTAAGAAAAGAGGTGCTAAATTATTCTCTACTCATACTACTTATTTTGAGATCACCACCCTTGCAAAATTAGTTTGACATTTGTGACAGGGCCATAGTGGTAATCAAATATCTGACTTGATTTGCATAAAACTTAATCATTGGCTACTAGCCTCTATTTGTTTAAACCTGCATACATAGTTAATCAATTAATCTTGCCACAATCAGTCTATATCTGTCATGGTAAGTTTCCAATTATCAGTTCCTTGGATAGAAAATTCTGGCCTAACTAGAAAAATTAGCCCTACACACTCTTCGAGAAATGATTATTTGTCTAGGTTTTTGTTGTTCTGTATTTGTAAACTTTTATCTTGTGACAAGAATAGTACCCCAGCTGAATGTTCAATCCATGCATAATGTCAGGTAACTCTTTGTACTCTAGGAGAGAGATAGTGATGCTGCGTGGTACATGGAGGAAGGTCATGTGGGGGTGGAAACAAAGGTTTATCTGTGAGCACTAATGTGTCAAGGGCCTGCTTCTAGTCTTCCATTAGCAGTCTAAGATATTATTTCCTAATTGCTTTTTTAAAATTCAGTTTAATTACTCAAAAATTGATATTAGAGATTTTGTAAAGTGCCCTCATATTGGAGCCCCTTCTTTAAAATGACACAGCTAATCACTGCCATGTTGAGGAGTCAATTTTTACTAAATGATTAGCACAATAGTAGCTTTAAAAAGTCTTTCTAGAATCATCAAGACTACCTACATAATATTTCATTTAACATCCTGTCTTCATTGTCAATCTTAAAACCTCCCGGAGCGATTGTCAATAAAGTTTTATGTTGCATTAATCATTCTGACTGAGAAAAGACTAACTAACCCTTGACCGTCTCAGTCAGCTTTTGCTATTTATTGATTAATCTATTTATACTGTAATGTCATCAATTTTTCAAATTAAGATACAGTTCTGAAATGCCAAGTTTGGACTTTCTAATAATTACTTAAGTCCTTTCTGCTGACCTTTGTCTTTCACGTTGCTAATGTTTTGCCTATGTACGTTCTTTCTCAACTGAGCTACAATAGATTCAATGGTGCTCTTCTCTTAAAGTGAATATATCTTCTGACAGTTTTTGATTCAAATTGCACACTTACTCTCTTATTTTCTTCCTTGCACCTTAGTGGCAATCCAAACTATTTGATATATGTATGTTCACATGTATGTAATGATTGTTTTTTCTTCTAAGTGTACCTACAAACTTAAAGAAATTTCAGTTTTAGAAAACTTTATTTCCTTGCTCATTGAGTTTACTTGCCAGAGTCATTTATATTATCCATTTTTTCCAATCAACACTATCCAGAGGTTGACTTTTCCAACTTTAAAAAAAGCCTTTTCTTCCAGTCATGTCTTCATTGCCAAAGTTTTATAAACAATGCATGATTCAATGACTGGACAATATTCTTCCCAGGATACAATATTCTTCCCAGGATTCTTTTCTTGATAATTTTATCAAGAAAAGACGGTCTTCACTTATAAGATAGTATATAATTTCAATGAAATAATTTTAAATGTGAACTTCCATTAGACAAAATGTCCTTTTCAGAAAACTTTGATTGCTGCCATGGTTGATCTTTTATCACAAATATTCTTTATTTTAAAATAAATAAAAATAAAGATGGCATGAAATTAGTTTCCACAGTATGAAATTATTTACAGCAGCAGTAGACTACTTCTCAGATAAAGTTATCGAAATATGTGTGTCTGTAAGGATGGGAATTTATGCGGTTTGACTCTATAGCATCTGGAGGTCGACAGCTGGTTATTATGTACACCTAATTTACCGGAGCGGTAAATACTGCAAGTGAGGAGATCAATTCACCGAAGGTCTATGGTTCAATAGGTTTAGCACTTCATGTTGAAAATAAAATGTGGAATAAATTAGGAGAAAACCTTTCTCACACTACCTCAATAATAAAAGAACCCCCACAGTGGAAAAAGGCACAAAGTGGAATGTCTTTGATATAATTAGGTGGATGGTAATAAACCCAGTCTTGATCTGCTTTATGAAACTATTGTAATAATATTAATGATGTTTAACCATGTAACAATCCCTGGACAAATGGCAAATCTATTTTCAACACCAAATTACTCATCTTTAAAAGAAAATAGATTAATAGCGTTTCCTACTTATAAGACATTACAGGAAAATTAAATTAATGAAGCTTTAGTGTGTGCAGAAAAGAAAAAATATAGTTTGTAAGGGAAGGAAACACAGAATTTTCTATTAAGCTTTAGAATTAGTCATTTGTGTTAACCCAGGAAATACAGCTAATAGTTTAGAATATGGGTTCAATTTAGGGATTAGCTCCTTTTACCATATGAACCATTAAGAAAAATGATGATAAAATGCAGTCCAGCTTCTAATCTTGAAAGGATCACTCAAATTTTACATACAAAACAGTATATATTTATCTCTTCTTTATTTTCTTATATAATAATAAAAAATTTAATGAGTACAAGGTCACTGATAAAGATAACCACTAATAAATATTGCCCACAATTAACACTCAAATAAGCTTTTCTTATTTGTGCCTGATAGTGCATGATTTTTATTTTTTACTTAAAATTAGCTTTATGTTGCTGAATCATTATATTGTATATCTGAACCTAATATAACACTGTATGTTAACTAACAAAATAAAAACTTAAAAAGAAAAAATCAACTTTATGGAACTATATTTTGCATTCAATAAACTTCACTGCTTCTCAAAGGGAGATTTCACTGGGTTCTGACAAAGTGTATAGTCATGTGGCCACTACCAAAATCTAGATATGCAGTAAGCCTATTGCCTCAGAAAGCTCCTTGTGCTCCTTTGCATTCTGTCCCTTCTCCCCCAAACTCATCACTTCACAGTGACCATTCTGTTTATTTACCCAAATATTTTTCTTCCTTAGAATGTAATTTAAATGCAGTTATGCAATGTGCAGTCTTTTGGGTCCAGCTTCTTTCACGTAGCATATGTGTTCAAGACTAATACATGTTGTGACCTGTAGCAGAGATTTGAGTCTTCCTTTATTATCAAAAAGTTACATGATCATTTCTTAAAATGCAATCAAATTTGTGAATTCTGATATGACTTTAGCCTTGTCCATCGTTCTGCTTTTTATTTTTTATTTTATTTTTTTTTAAGATTTTATTTATTTACTTGACAGAAAGAGATCACAAGTAGGCAGAGAGGCAGGCAGAGAGAGAGGGGAGCAGGCTCCCCGCTGAGCAGAGAGCCCAATGCAGGGCTGGATCCCAGGACCCTGGGATCATGACCTGAGCCAAAGGCAGAGGCTGTAACCCACTGAGCCACCCAGGCGCCCCATTGTTCTGCTTTTTAAACATCTTATCTATGTTTTTGAATGTGCTTGGTGTTCTAAGTACATTTGACAGTGAATCGGGGATGGATCTTTTTGAGGTATAAATCACAGCTTGTAAGCTACCTTTACTAGAATACGTAAACCTTGTCCTTATAATGTGCTCATTTTGTTCAACCTAGAAGTATTTTTTTAGTCATCTTATATAAGGAAACTATAATAAACGTTTTCTCAAACTAAGGACAACATATATTTTATTTAAATATTAAGGACTTAATGGCTTCTCTTTTTCAAAATAGTTCAGAGACGGTCTCATTTTAACCTAATATCAAACTGGTTAGCTACTGTCCATGTGAAAATATATTTCATTATTTAATATATTTGTATTTCCATGTACTTGTTTTAAAACTGCAACTTACTACATTTAATTTCAAAATTTCTAAGTTAACAATCTTGTTATTAAGAACTGCTTTTTAAAAACAAAATAAAAGCACAAACAGAAAAAAGTTCTTAACATAAATCTAGTGTTGTTTGGACTGTAGAAACTGTACACCCTTGAACTTCTTAAATAAGCAGAGCTAGAGATGTTGGCAAAAAGCAACCAATGCAACTACTGAGGATTGATTTTATGCCTTGCAGTAAAGACTTTTGTGTGTGTATGTGTTTTGTTTTAATGTTAGCTATTCTTTTTTTTTTCTAGGCATGATCAAACATGGAGATTTAATGGTAAATATACAGTTGACCCTTCAACAACATGGGTTTGCAGGGGTCCACTTACATGTGGATTATTTTTAATAAGTGCAGTATAGTACTGTAAATGTATTTTCTTTCCCTATGATTTTCTGAATGACATTTTCTTTTTTTTTAATTTTTTAAAAATTTTATTTAATTTTTTAGTGTTCCAAGATTCATTGTTCATGCACCACACCCGGTTTTTAAAAAATTATTTATTTATTTGAGATGGGGAGGGAGAAAGAGAGCACGAGTGGGTGAGGGACAGAGGGAGAAGCAGACTCCCCACCTAGCAGGGCATCCAATGTGGGACTTGGTCCCAAGACTCTAGGATCATGACCTGAGGCAAAGCAGATGCTCAACCAACTGAACCATCCAAGCGCCACTGAATGGCAACTTTCTTTTCTCTAGATTACTTTATTGTAGGAATACAGTATATAACACACATAACATACAGAATATGTGTGAACTGACTATGTTATCAGTAAGACTTCTGGTCAATAGTAGGCTATTAGCAGTTAAACTTTGGGGGAGTCAAAGGTTATACACAGATTTTCAACTGCACAGAGGGTCAACACTCCTAATCCCTACATGTTCAAGTGTCAACTGTAAATATTCTACTCAAAATTATAGTGTTATTTTTGGTGTCTACATAAACACCAGTTTTCCTTGGCTCTCATTCCCTCTTCCCCTCTCTTTTACTCAATCTCTCTCTCTCTATTTTCTGGAGGTCACACTGTTTGTGTTTTCCTCTTAGGCTTTTGGCCTCTTTCTATATTGTACTGGTACCATTATTAATTCCTAATGTCAATGAAACCTTTAGATTTTAGCCCCTTTCATCATTGTCTCTTTTGCTTTTAGGTCTCATCTACCATAATTCTTCCCTGGGTTTCCCAATTTCTTCCCATGATACTTTTGTCTCTTAATTACTGGGTTCTAAAGTGATGCAGCATTTTTCTTTCTTTTTTTTTGTTCTCCTTTTAGTTAGTTATTAGGTCCTAGTTGATTTTTCTCTCTAAATTATTATATGTCCACATCTATCCCTTTCTTAGTGTAGTCACTGTATTTACTCTAGCTCAGGGCAATGTCACCCTGGTTATTATAGTTTCCTTTGTGCCTTTTCCACTTTTCTCCAACCCATTCTGCATGTTTAGATACATTAATCTTATAAAATATCACTTTCTCCGTTCCATACTCATGCCTAGAAAAGTTTAATGTTTATATTAAATGTCAAGGTTCAAACTAGGACAATTTAGTAATAGAAGCTAGAAGTTGGCCGGTTGTAAATAAGAAAGGACTCTATATTATTAAATCAGGTTTAGTGGCTGAATAATGAATAATGGTTGCAGATTTAGCTGTACTTGAACATGAGGCAGGTGAAGAAAGCAAGTAATAAATATGTCAAATGCAATTTTTAGTCTTGGCCTACAGGACCAGGTTTTGAAATTTAATAGTTATACATAAAGCACTTGTACCAGAAGCTTCATTCAGGATGGCGAGAGCCAAAAAAGCCAGTAAAAAAAAAGACAAGTAAGTGAAGTGTGATAATCAAGTCAAGGATGATACTGAAGGAAGACAGAAAAACAGTTAGTTTCATTATGACAAGAAGCAATAGTTCATATGCGGTCCAAAATTGTGTTCTACTGATTGACCCTTACTCTTAAATGCCACAGTTTACTGAGGCAACATGGGATTCCTTTGCAATGCTCCTCTAAGGAGCTCTATTTGGTCTTGAGGTCTTAAGCAATCCATCAGATCAAATACTAAACGTCCAGGTTATACATCTATTTAACTCACCATGCTCTACAAGAATGATTTTCTGTGGCAATGCCACTATCTAATTAAGAACTCATTTTCTTTCCTGGGTTAAGTTTCAAAGTCATTGCTATTGAAATCATTCGTAATGTTAAAAGTCCATCCAGTATGTTTGAACAAGTTATAAAATTTACTCATAAATTCTTCCTAAAAAGAAATTCTCAAGTTCCTTTCAATAATTAGAACATTGTGTTATACATTTCCAAAATTTACTTTGTCTGAATGTTTGAAAGTAATAAGTGATTCTGTAATTAGAAGTTTCTTATGAACTGTTCTTGTGTTACATCTAAAAAATGTCTATTTCAATAAATTTACCCACACTAAACAAATCATTCTTCCAATATCCAAACATTTTCTAATTAAGAATCCCTCCACTTATAATGTGTTTCTCTTATTTTCTGTTGATTCATTGGGTTTGTGCTTTGAAGCCCATTCATCAAACAAAATCTTAGCCAATGGGCTTTTTTCAGTGAATTTTTCATCTAAAATGCAATGTTTTATCTTTAATATTCAAACAGGATTTAAACCGTGCTTATTATTATTGTCCTTTTTTGAGTATGTTTTTAATCTAAAAACATTTATAAGTTTCTCAAAACCAAATACCATCCTACATGTCTCCATCCCTTGGATAATGTTCATTATAGTCCATAGGGAGTTGCTGAGCAAGAGTTGATTTTTTAAAAAAGACTTTATGTATTTATTTGAGAGAGAGAGAGAAAGTGAGTGAGAGAAAGCACAAGCAGGGTGAAGGGCAGAAGGAGAAGCCGAGTCCCTGCTGAGCAGGAAGCCCGATGTTGGACTCAATCCCAGAACTCTGGGATCATGACCTGAGGACATGATAGGCAGATAGATGCCTAACCAACTGAGCCACCCCGGCTCTCTAAAGTTGTTATTTTTATGGTTGATAAATTGATCCCTCTTCCAGTGTTTTAAAGAGAAATGCATGTTTTACTGAAAGGTTACTAATAGCTAAGGAAAAGGAAAATACTGACCCTGAGAAGTGCAACATAATGGCCACAAAGGTACAGTGACAATAGCATCAAAATGCAAATTAAAATACTTGAGTTCTAGCTTTAGTTCTACCCATAAACTATGATTTACCTCTTTCTTTGCCAAATATCTCTTTGACCAAAATCTCAAAAGTTATTTAGTGATATAAGATTTTATTATTCTATGAATAGATTCTCCCTACAGCTCTTTTAGCTCAAATTTCTTTGTTTTAAAAATCACCTATTTCTTGGGGACCTGTGTGGCTCAGTTTGTTAAATCACTGACTCTTGATTTTGGCTCAGGTCATGATCTCAGGGTGGTGAGATTGAGCCCTGCATCAAGCTCCATGCTCAGCTGGGTGTCTGCTTAAGATTCTCTCCCTACCCCTCTACCCCTCCCCAACCATGCTCACTCTTTGTCTTTCAAATAAATAAATACATCTTTAAAAAAAAATCACCTATTCCATGTGTAAAATGCCATGACTTTCTCATCATTTCATTATAGGAACTTACTCTTTTATTCATATTTAAAGAAGACTGATTCACAATTATCTCAATTTAGAGATATATTTGTTTTATGTGTGCTGCACGTATTCATTTTCTCACTCATAATTGCTTACTATGTACTTACCATGTGCTGATATCATTACCTATTTTATTATCCAGTAGGAAATTATGTTATTCATCTAGATGTCTATTAATGCTTTTGATTAAAATAACTATGATGGGAAAATTAGCAAGTAAAACATGAGTTCCCCCACTATTTCCTTAAAACAACTTTCATAGGAAAGTTTAGGCAAACATAAATGTTATTACTGTTAAGACAAATCAAGTTAATTTAAAAAGTGTGAGCTCTGAGGTTGAAAATGTTCATAGCATTAATGTCCACAATAGCAAAACTGTGGAAAGAACTAAGATATCTATTGGTAAATGAATGGATAAAGAAGATGTTGTGTATATATATAATGGAACATTATTCAGGCATCAGAAAGGATGAATACTTGCCATTTACATAGACATGAATGGAACTGGAGGGTATTATGCTGAGCAAAATAAATCAATCAGAAAAAGACAATAATCATATGGCTTCACTCATATGTGGAATGTAAGAAACAACACAGAGGATCATAGGAGAAGGGAGGAAAAGCTGAATGGGAAGTCATCAGAGAGGGAGAAAAAACATGAAAGACTCTTAACTATAGGAACAATTGAAGGTTGCTGGAAGGTAGGTGGTAGGGTTTGGGGTAACTGGGTGACGGGCATTAAGGAGGGCACATAATATGATGAGCATTGGGTGTTATACAGAACTGATAAGTTATTGAACGCTACCAAAAAAAAATTGTGAGCGTCATACACTGTCTTAAAGATCTTATACATTGTCCCATATAGAAAGAGTTGTGCTTTGAAATAAATTGTATCTTAAATTCAACCTAAAAGAAAATAATCAGCAGAGTGAAGGATACCTATAATTTACTACACATGGTCTCATGCAGATAAAGTATTATGTACTGACAACCAAAAGTTTCTATTTTCTAAACTTCAAGTAAACAGTCACTGCCTGTTCTTTAGTTGGTAGGTTTCTAATCAGGATTTATGGAACTACAAATATGTTTAATAAGGGCAAAAACAGGTAAAATCCAGTAACTTTCTCTACCTAAAAAAGCCACATTTTCTCAAGTTGAACATTCTTTAAACTTTTGTCCTTCCCACATTTCCATACCATAATAACACCTTTGTGTTAATTCTCTTTCTTCAGTTAACAACTACTCCCAATTTAGCATCATCCATGAATTTAATTAGTATGCAATATAGATTTACATATTATTAATTGGGAGGCAAAAAAGGAAACAACTGTGGCAGAATAGCTATTTTAAAAATGCTTAAACTTATCAACATCCTAACTCATTAATAACTTTAAAAAGGAACTGCAGAAAGCTAAAATATGAAAATATTCTGTATCAGTTTATATGTGGTCAAGTGCATATGAAGTATAAGTGTAGCGCATAAGGAAAATAATTCAAGAAAGTGGAAATACTGCTCTTAAAAATGTATATTCAACTTTCAAAGGATTAATTTAGGAAAAAATCAAGAAGGAAAATCAGAATGTAATCACAGAGATCAGAAATTTTTAAAAAAATCGAACCAAGATGATGTCTTATAACATAATTTGTCCTGTTCTAGGAAAAAAATCCTTGATATTCTTGAGAAAAACAAAAGAATATAGTGGGAGACAGAGAGAAGCCAAATCACATATCATGGACTTCTTAAAACTAAGAATATGGGTCAAATAAGTGTATATATTTTCAGTCAAATTTGACTTTATAATTTTTATTTATTTTTTAATTTTTTAATTTTTTTAAGTATTTTATTTATTTATTTGACAGAGAGAGAGAGATCACTAGCAGGCAGAGAGGCAAGCAGAGAGGGGGGAAGCAGGTTCCTTGCTGAGAGAGAGTCCGATGTGGGGCTTGATCCCAGGACCCGGAGATCTTGACCTGAGCCAAAGCAGAGGCTTTAACCCACTGAATCACCCAGGTGCCCCAAATTTGACTTTTTTTTAATGAAAGAGAATTTTATATGATGAGAACTTTGCATGGAAAATGTGTGAAATTGCAACACTTAAAACTGGGCATTTATTTTATAAACAACACCTTATTTTCCTTAACTGTAATATAGTCCCTCTACTCCCGCCCATAACTCAACATTTTTTTCTCTTCAGTATAAGAACATTTAATTAAGAAAATTTTAAAAAACAAAAACAAAAGGCATGCAAGAAAACCCTGACAATTATTATGGGAATTTATTTTCCAAATGTAAAATGAAGAGTTTTGAGAACACAGACATCACTAAGAGTTTAAAATACTTAGAGATAGCATCTGTCATTGATGACTTCTGCAGTGATGCTAGCAAGCAACGATTTCAATATCAGAACCCAAACTCCTCAGTTAATTTACCAATCCCCTAAGTAGGTGAAACCATTCATGAGTGCCTTCCATCTGTTCCAACAGGTCCCTATGTTTGTTATTTCTTAGATGGGTGCACACCATCCAACTGTGACACAAGCTCACAAATCAGCTGTCAGGTAGTTGTGAAGACAAAGGCATAGGAAAGTAATCTCAACTTTGAAAATACTCTTACTCATGAAAATATCAGAATTAAACCTTTTATTACTACATGCTATAACTTATAATTTACCTTACATAAACTCCCTTAAATAGCAAGTTGCATATTATGATTATTGCAATCCACTATTGATAAGAAGCTTTCTGATTATTTTCATCCAACACACATTCTCATGATTTATTAAATTTCACTGAGCTCCACAAAATAAGGCACAGCTATAAATGGAGAGAATATTCTTTTTTATATCTATTTTTAAAATCTCAATTTTGTAAGATTACAAATGGTCTCTTTCTCGGTTGTCAAGGACAAATGAATAATTTTGGTAAGAAGATAAGGAGATACATAGTTACAATAAAATGTGGAATCACAGAGATGAAATCGTGCCCCAGTTGAGATCAGTTTTAAGGAGCACATCAAAGACAATCGATCCATAATGCTATCTAATGCATCTTTGAAGATTCTTATCAAATTACCCATGATTAAGGTTCCAGTAGATATATCTCTGCTCTTTAACACTTTATTGATTATTCCTAGCAAAGTTAGTTATTCTCAACTTTCACTTCTAATTATTGTCAATATTACCCCCATAATTATTTGGTTTCTGTGCAAAATTGGTTTTACTTAATTACCCTGTATAGCTGCCCTGTAGAGCTCTTTTCTTAAATGGAAATTTATTTTTTTAATTACATTGCATACTCTGGTCATAAGAGCATTATTGTTGTTTTTTTTGTTTTTTTAAAGATTTTATTTATTTGAGAGAGAGAGAGATTGAGAGAGCGCATGAGAGGAGAGAAGTTCAGAGAGAGAAGCAGACTCCCCAAGGAGCTGGGAGCCCGATGTGGGACTCGATCCCGGGACTCTGGGATCATGACCTGAGCCAAAGGCAGTTGCTTAACCAACTGAGCCACCCAGGCGCCCAAGAGCATTATTGTTTATGCTTAAATATGTTGACAGACAAAAGTGGGTTTCAACCCTGGCTCATACACTTACTCTGCGCTTGACTTTCAATTATTTATCTTCTCTTGGCATTAGTCTTCTCAAGTGAAACTACTATAGTTAATACTATACACCAATAAGTATGATGAAGATTAAATCAGATAAAGAGTGTAAAGCACCTGTTAGAAGTCTTAAACACAGTAGCCACTCAAAAATAGCTCTTGTTCTGTGGATGATACCAAGGAAAACTTAGATGTTATTCAACAATTGTTCAAGTGCATTATATGGTACATTTCAGTATTTCCTCCTTAATAACACTCACAAGAATGCTGTTTAAAGAAGATAGTTAATTTAAAAGGTGCTAACAAACCTGATTTCCAATATTGGCATATGGGGACTGAAAGATACGCCGTTGCTCTGAAGACTCCCCACCGTATAGGATGCCCCACTAACACTGTCCCTCCTCTTATTCCAGGTGATGCTTCTCATGTCCAGAAGCCCATAAATGCCACAATTCTATAGGTTTCCATAACCTTATCTATTCCTTTTAAACGTGCTTCTTTGTGAAATTCTCCTTACAAGTTGAGCATGTCTCCATATTCTGACCTTGATTAAGTGTGTCAGGTCCTCTGCCTTGCAAAGACTCTGACAAACATCCGGCATGTCTCACTGGGGCTATTTCAGTGTCTTTTTTTTGTTGTTGTTGTCAATTATCTTACTTAAAGTTGTGTCCAAGTAAAAATTCTATCCTCCATGAAACCACCAGGGTAATTTATTTAAATTGCAACTCTGACTGAGTCATTCTTTTATGTAAAATCTTGACAGGACACAATATCACCTAGAAGGAGAAGTCCAAATATACACATTTCCTCTTCCCTTTCTTCTTGAAATAGTAATGTCAGACAAATCAATGTGGTGTTCAGAGTGATATCCAGAAGATGCAGTTCTTTCTAACTATATTATGACTGAGAATTAACATAGCCCTAAGGGGTTAGAAGGAGAGAAGTCAAAAAACTATAAATGCATATAGTTGTCCATTTCATTTAAATGTTATTTTTGATCTCTTTTCTTATAAGAACGGAAAACAATTTATTTCCTAATTCTAGAAAAAAATATGGCACGTGACATAGCAGCTGCAATTGAGACTACCACTTGATTAAATATGGGATAGTCTATTGTCAGTCTTCAGGATCAATCTGGTTTCTGCAGGGGTCAGATGGTAAATTTAATAGAAAAATGTTGAGGGCCACCATCTCTGTATCCTTTAGAATCTAGAGGATATACTGACGTTTGCCATCTTACTCGCATGATATGATACTGCTTTTGATTTATTATCTTGGGGATCAGTTATAGAAGCTTCCGTTTGGTATCCCTTTTTCTGAGACTGCTTATCCTATAAGCCACAAGACTGATTCAGGGATTTCAACAACTCCATACTAGGTATGTCAAACCCCACTGTTTGCTGAATCATGTGAAGGAATACATTTATTACCTGGTGTCTCCAATCAAATAGGATATCATGATGATTATTCAGATCTCCAGGTATTCATGGCAACTCAGACCCTCTGAAAAACAATTCTCTAAAGTATGAGTATTCTACTTTGTCCAATGCTGTTATCTATCTAGTCAATGACCACAGGTGTCTTTTAGGTGATGTCCGCAGGAACCATTAGCATGATTTTATAAACAATTAGCACGTGCTAATTGTTTATAGCAGGAACCATTAGCATGTGCTATGCAGAGGTGTTGCAGGTTCCTTTTTCCTGGAGATCTGGCCTCCTTTTTCATAAAAGGCTTTTGGGTTTGAAAATGAACCCAGGTCGGAAATCTGGACATATAATTGCAACTTTTTAGGGAAAAACAACCAAAGGTCATCTATCTGATTTCTCCTAAAGGCTAAACTAAGTTATCTTTTTGACTACCTATATATTTTGCTCTTATGGTGACTATGATCTTTTTACTATCTTCATTAAACATCTGTGAGTTAGACATGCCTCTTGGCTGCTAATCCAAACCTTTGCTGTTTACAAAAATTGCATCCACCTAGCTTCAGGTGGGTAAGCACACTTCCTAGACCTCTTCAGTTTGGGGGTTTTATTATCTCTATTTCTATTATTGTTCCTGGTTCCATAATTGCCTCTCCTACAATCAACCCTGGTCTACCAAGGAGAGCAACTAATGAACATTTTAATATTGTTAATGACCCTCTTACAAGCATGTTTATTATGGCCTTGGCAAATGTTGAATCTTTCAGCCCTTCCTGAGGAACGTAATCATCTGGTGAGATTTATTGCTTTACATATTGTAACCATTCAAGCAGTCCCACTTTCTCAAGCCTTTGAATTTTTTCTTCTCCTGTCTGTAATGGGAATTGGGCATTCTGCCTCCACTTAGCATGCTCATTGCTTTTTCCAGCTTCCAGGAGCTATCCTTGTAGCCATTTCACATTTCACACCATTCTCTGGGGTCCTTGACGAGATATTAAAATGCATATCCTCCAAAATTTCTCCTAAATAAATTCCACCTTATTCAATCTTATATTTTGACCCTTGGATCAAGAATCCTCAGAATTAAATTATATTTGTACTCTCCCAGCTACTGCTGGTACATGTTGATTAGGTCCTTTGAGACATCATCTTCTTCCTTTCTTAAGAGGCTCAGCAAATTCCCCACTGGGTTATACCACAACTTAATATTAGTATATGCCTAGTGTGTAGCAGTGAAGGATGAGGTTGATCCTAAGGGGAACTGTGCCTCTTCGTGCCTTTAAGTTAGTATAGAGTGCTAACTCTTGGTACAAGCATCCACCTAAGTGTACACATCTCAATTATCAGGGTTCCACTGTTTTCTAAATTTGCTTTTGACACTGGCATAACAGACCTTCCTTGGCTAGGCATTAAGCATCTCTAGAGTTTGAACACTTTAACTGGCAAGTCCTAGGCCTGTTTTATGTTATTCTCCATTCCCTTACTAGAGGAGACGATATGCAGAACTTTGTTGAAGCTTGATTTTAATCTTTGTGAAGCAGAATCTACTTCCAATTTTCTCTTAAAGTAGAACTGTATTTTTTCTAAATATTTTTGTGTTGCTAGGGATAGAGACTATATGAAATTTTCCATGTTTTAAATTCTATTCACATACATACAAATCTTGTATGGGATGTCTATGGCCATATTTAGATAATAGTTTTAAAATTTATTTTCTATTATTTTGTCAGTTACAGGAAATCAATGTTATCCTCTGAAAAGTAGAGTTTTAAGTCATTAGACATATTGAATTGGTTGTAGAACATGGTAGAATCGTCAGGAAATCTTACTAATTCACCCAGGTGGAAGGGAAAAACAAGCTTGATTATATCCAGGATAAGGTGCAATGAAGGAAAAAAGATCATATGAACGTATAGGTAAGCCAAGGCTAGTCAATAATAAAAGAGATGTTTCAAAGTAATTAGTATAGTGACATAGCATTTTGAAATAAAAATGGGGACTAGACTGATATGAAGAATTTGAGAGGCAGGGCAGGGGGTTATGGGGGGCGTGGGGAAGAGAAATGAAACAAGATGGGATGGGGAAGGAGACAAACCATAAGAGACTCCTAAACTCACGAAACAAACTAAGGGTTGCTGGGAGGTGGGGGGGGAGTAGGGATATGGACATTGGGGAGGGTATGTGCTCTGGCAAATGCTGTGAAATGTGTAAGCCTGATGATTCACAGACCTGTACCCTGGGGTAAATAATACATTATATGTTAATAAAAAATTTTTAAAAAAATGGGGACAAGACCAGTGTGAAGATAATGAATAAGGGAATGTTTCCAGGTATTTATTGAGTACTTCCTATGTTCCATGTACTCTTGTAGTTCTTCTGGATGGAGTAGGGGATAAACATACATATCTCCTCAGGTAGATTATGTTTTTGTGTGTGGAGGTAGGTGGGCTGGGGGGCAGGTGAGAGAAATAAATAAAATAACACGTTCTCTCTGAGGAGGAAATATATCTTTGAACCACTGATTTTTGAGTTGTGTGGAATATTTTTCCCTACTCATTTATATTCAAACTTTCGAGCACACTATACTTAAGAAATTAATCTTATAAGCAGCTTATATTTAGTTTGAAGCCATTCCTACAATTTTTGTATGAATTCTTTTATATTCGGGTTAAATATGCCGTATCAATACTCGTTTTCTATTTTACTCATGTTTCTGTTCCCCTTTTTCATTTTTCTTGCTTTCTTTTTGATTAATCAATTCCATTCTTCCACCTCTATGTTTACTATTCATTTATTGGTTACTGAAAGACAGCAACAAACAACCTTTTCCTATTACTATCTACTTTGCATTAGTACTTTTGCTATTTTTAAAAAGATTTTATTTATTTGTTTGTTTGTTCAGAGAGCATAGGGGGAGTGAAAAGAGAAAGGAGGAGAGAAAATCTCAAGCAGACTGTGCTGAGCGCAGAGTCCGGCACAGGGCTGGATTCAGAACCCTGAGATCATGACCTCAGCCAAAATAAAGAGTTGGAAGCTTAACTGACTGAGCCACCCAGGCGCCCCAAGTACTTTTGCCATTTTCTGGATAACTCAAGAACCTTAAAACATGATATTCCATTTATCCCTTGCATACTTTTTGTGTTATCATTGGCAGGTACAGTATTTTAATGCCACATACAGTTTTAAATCCCACAGTATATTTCTTAGTGTTGTTTAAAATTCAATAGTAATTTAAATTTCTCACATATTTACACTTTCTGGTGCCTTACACTACATCTGCCATTATTAAGTTCCTGTTTGGGAATATTATCCTTCTATTTAATGTATTTTCTTTATTTTATGGTAAGTTTTGCTGTAAATTAATTCTCTTAAATATTATTTATTTTTGAAAGTGTATTTATTCCATCTTTGTATTTCAAGAGTACATTCCTTGCCTATAGTGTGCTGTTTCAGCATACTGAAGGTATGATTCCACCGTCTTTTGGCTCTAATCATTTCTTGAGAAGCCAGCTCCCAATCTATTTGTTACGATTTTGGAGATCAAATGTCTGTTTCTCAGATTTTTTTTTCCTTTGGTTATCAGAAGTTTTACAATAATGTACATTTGATGTGCCTATCTTTGTATTTATATTGCTTTGTGTTTATATTGGTTGACAGAGTTTAACTTTAATCTGTGGTTTCAGGCCTTTTTTATGTGATTTTGGAAAATTCTGTGACAATGTTACATCACTATTTCTTTTTGTCTTTCGCTTTTCGCTTTCCCCGCTGAGCAGAGAGCCTGCTGTGGGGCTCGATCCCAGGATCCTGAGATCATGTCTTTCACTTTTTATTGTAAAGTATCATTTATGTGTGTGTGTGTGTGTGTGTGTGTGTGTAAATGTCTATCCCATCAGTATCTTATTTTGTCATCTATATTTTTCTTCCTTTTCTTTATGTACTTTGGTTTTGATATTTTCTACTGTTATTCTGTGTTTTCTGAGCTATTAAACGTATCTTTCCTTTCTTGTATTACTCATCTCTGTAATCTTCATTGGCTCTGTTTTGTATATTACATTGACTTCATATGTTTTCCTCTAATTTGATTGTATGTAGTACACATGTCATAGAGTCATGTTATATAGACTCTGTCTTTTTTACCAAGTACAACTTGTTCAAGCCCTAGTCTTCTTCTTTTTGTTCACCTTCTATTCCCTGGGATAAGAATTGAAAAAACTGTAAGAGAATCACTGCTTCCCTTTTTTCTAAAATCATGGTTCTCCAAGTCCTCACTGCCTTGGTGCTCTCTGGGGACTTTAAACATCAGTTTCAAATATTGTATCCATCATTTACAGTTCAATATCTCTCTGTGGGATTGTCAGTCTGATACAAACTGCTTCATCCTCACAAAGAAGAGAAGGCTACAACTGACACCTTAATGATAAAGAAAAAAAGGAGGCAATGTGGCAATCTGAGGAAAAAGCATACCATGTAGAAGAAAAAGTGAATATAAGAACAGTGGGTTAGCACAAAATGTTGTCTGATCTAAGGCAATGAGGAAAGCCATTATGGCTAGAACAGAGTTGACAGGTCCTGATAGATAAATTTAGAGAATTTTATATAATTTTATAACTTTATAGATTTTATGTTAGTTACTAAGACTTTATCCTATATGTATTATTAAGCTATTGGTAGTTTAAAGGGGAGGGTTATTTGAGCTAATTCACATTTAGAAAATATCAATGGCCCTTTTTATCCATGGTGGAGTAACAGGGACTAGAGTTACCCTCTGGACTAAAACAACCATAAAATGGATAAAATCTATGAATCAAGAGTTTTTAAAACATCAGACATTATGCAACGAAGGACAGTAATCCCTGAAAGATTGGAGATGAGCCCTACAATTGCTGCAGCTTACTGCTCAAGAGAGAATATCCATGCTATGGCATGAAGAAGGGATAGAACCACCAGAAATAATTTGCAGCCTTCTACAATCAGAAATACACTAGAAAGGAATTTCTGAGGACTGTGGATTACGGTAGCTAAATTGACTCATCCAAAAGCCATCACACGATACTGCATTTATATAATATTGCCCAAAATACAAACTCATTTACAGTGACAGAAAGTAGATGGGTAGTTGCCTGGGGATTCCGATATGAGATGCTGGAATGCAGGATTTCGTGATAAAAATGGGCACAAGGAAATTTTTTTGGAATGATGGATAAATACATTAACTTGACTGTGGTGATAGTTTCACAGGTGTATACGTATATAAAAACTTAAATTTTCTTTTATTTTATTTAACTTATACTTCAATAAAGCTGTAAAAAAAAGATGTATTTCTAGCTGGTAACTCTCTAGGTTGTTGGCAAAGAAAGGAATAAAGAGACCAACTGAAATTTTTTGCAATAGTTTAAATAATAGAGAATGGTTTCAACAAGGCTTGAAGCCGTGTAAATATTTACAAAGCTAGATTTCGTAACTACTTTGGAAATTGGGGACAATTATGAGAAGTTTTAGAGAATTATATAGCTCCATACCATTCAACAGATATTTATTTAGAGCCTGTTTTGTGCCAATCAAGACAAAGACACTAGTAATATGGAGTCTGCCATAACTTTCTGGGGACTTTGTCAAGTTCATGGTGGCATAGTAAGTTTTTATCAGACTGCAGAGGAAGTAAGTCAGGGAACATGATTTCTCACACTGATATAAGCCAAATATTAGAGAAAAAGAAGAAACTCTTTAGTTCTTTTTTTTTTAAGATTTTTTTTAAAATTTATTTATTAGAGAGAGAGAGAGAGACTGAGAATGAGAGATGAGAAGGTCAGAGGGAGAAGCACACTTCCCGCAGAGCCGGGAGTCCGATATGGGACTCGATCCCAGGACTCTGGGATCATGACCTGAGCCGAAGGCACTCGCTTAACCAACTGAGCCACCCAGGCACCCCTCTTTAGAAGAGTTCTAAGGGAGACTCTATTTCCCAGAATTAGCTAGGATCCAGTTAAGACAATGAGGCATTTATATATATATATATAGTGGAGGATGTAGGAATTTTATTGATCATAAAGAGAAGTTCAAAAGGACACAATAAAATATGTTAACAGAAAGAAGTGGGATTTTACTTTAGAGGAGAAGTACGGATTATTTGGAATGAAGAGACCAGATAAAAGAAATACAAAGGACTTTGGAAAAAAAACCCTAAAAACTTATCTATCTTCCACAATGACAAAAGGAATTAAAATAGGTTAAATAACATTAAAAGTAATGTTATTTTTCTGTAAGAGATGTCTTGCAGCATATGCAAAGTCACACTCAGGTCCATGGTAAATTTTCAAATCAAAGAAAGAAAACAGTAAATAATATATGCAAGACCCTCTTTGTAAATCTTAAATAAATATGAGTAAAATTCACATGCAAAATATAAGGAATAATCTATATCATCAATCTATTTTCCATGCCCTTGATTTGATAGCTTCTGACAATAATCCTGAATTAACCATGTGAGTTTTCAATATATGTGTTCAATTACCTTTATCTATATTTAGCACTAGCCTGTTGAAATCATTCATTTTAAAGAGTTTTTGCCTGTAGAATATTTGCCAGTATATCATGGATTTTCATATTTAGTTTTTATACTTTTTTTACTGGATGTAATAAATTAGTTGTATTGTTTTATTCACACATGACTGCATTGCAATTCAAAGACCTTGGCAGCATTTTAGAATTACAATGAAATCATCACAGGGACCAGATTCATTGCCTCTTTCTTCAAACTGTCACTAAGACATGCTGAGAGGAGCACACACATAAGTACATATATTGAATATAAACTTATTTCATATTAACTGTGTGGGGTTGCAGTAAAAATAGTGAACTACCAATGGAGACTAAGAGCTTAAGGAATAAATAAAAATAAACATTTTTTAGAAGCCTTAAAGTTCAAATTATAAATCATACTATCTTGTATATAGTTTATAATTTTAGTATAAAAGAAAGTAATTACTTCCTTTCAAAAATAAAGATAATGAAGAGGCGCCTGGGTGGTTCAGTGGGTTAAAGCCTCTGCCTCGGCTCAGGTCATGATCTCAGGGTCCTGGAATCAAGCCCCATGTGGGGCTCTCTGATCAGCGGGGAGCCTGCGTCCCCCCCACCCTGCCTGCCTCTCTGCCTACTTGTGATCTCTTTCTCTCTCTGTCAAATAAATAAATAAAATCTTAAAAAAAAAATAAAGATAATGATAGCCAAACTTTTGCAATTTACTTTGCAAATAGGTATAGACAGTGGAAATTTAGAAAATGTATTTTATGGTTCTTAAAAGAAACTGAGTGACAGGTCATTGTGAGATGATCATTTTTCAGAGATATTTAAGCAAATTACTGGCAATACTAAAGCTAGAAAATGAAGTGATTCATTTATAATTATTACTTTTTAAAATGCAAAAGCAAGAATGTTTATATTTTTTGTAAAATCAGCAGAATAATTAAATTTGCTTGTGTAAATTGGAGAGAGAAAAAAAATCACACCACAAAATTGTGATACACTTTATCCATTCCAGAAAAATTACAAAGTTCTTAAAGAACCCAGTTATAACACTTACAGTGTATTTTGCTTCTTTTTCTTTTTAATATTTTATTTATTTATTTGAGAGACAGAGAAAGTGAGAGAGAGCATGAGAGGAGAGAAGGTTAGAGGAAGAAGCAGACTCCCCATGGAGCTGGGAGCCTGATGTGGGACTTGATCCCAGAACTCAAGGATCATGACCTGAGCTGAAGGCAGTTGCTCAACCAACTGAGCCACCCAGGTGCCCGTGTATTTTGCTTCTATCTGCACACAACTAATTACTAAAAAGAACTGTAATCTGTCTAGGATTTTGCAATGTCCATATATTCTCAGAAAGGTCAGTTCACCTCCATTTTTCCAATTAATTGTATAAATTTAACTGCCATAATTATCAGCTCTGCCTGGTGTTACCATTGTCAAACTTGTATTTATGTTCCTATCCCATTTTTGAGTTCCGGACTCCTTTCCAGGGATTAGAAAAATATATGATCTCATTCTGTGCATGAGAATCCAGATCACATATTAAATCTTTTATAAGATAGTAAGGAAATAATGGATTGAGTTATTATGTTTGTCAATTGAATTAAAAGAATGAATGTAATTGCTAAATTTAATCATCACTGTTTGAAAGGCTATGGAGAACTTAATTATGAGGAACCACTTAGTGGTTGAAGGAAAAATAGTATAACTTACAACTAATATAAAGCTTTGATCATGCTTGTAAAGGTTAGATACATAACATTATGTAAATCATACCTGGA
Organism: Nasua narica; assembly: GCA_028533885.1. Classification (NCBI taxonomy): domain Eukaryota; kingdom Metazoa; phylum Chordata; class Mammalia; order Carnivora; family Procyonidae; genus Nasua; species Nasua narica. Next base: position 21,679,825 of record CM052814.1, on the reverse strand, counting down.
CTCATTGGGATGAAGCAAATTTGGACATACCTCACTTAGTAGATTATCTTAATATGGATTTTAAAAAAGGAAGCAATTTTATCTGGTGCTATGTAAGATTGAAATAACAATATTGGAAATAAATGCTACATTACAGCAAATACATTTTTTTAAAACTTGTGAATAGAAATCACTGTGATGATTGGGTAAAAAATTGGTGGCTTTGCAATATTGTCATTGTTGGAATAGATTCTATCATTTCATAAATGTTGCTGGACATCATTGTCCTTCATTAATATTGCTTCAGATAATTAGATAGTTTTTCAAAATCTAAAACTTGCACATCCTTAAATTCCACTGTGCCCATCTCTTTCCATTGTTAGTAAGGACTGATGAGTAAAATACATGAAAGAATCCTTGAATATTTTGCTTTACTTGGGGATAACCTCATCGTTCACTATTTGACAATAATTCTTTAATCTGTGAAATATACCTGCAAATTGTGATTAGATGTGCATGTTATAACCAGATTTAGGATTTTTTAGTGCCAGGCATAATTTAAATACCTATAAAAGTAAATAACAAAGCTTGAGAAACTCAATATTTATATCTTACATTTGCCTTTGGCTTTTTCTTAAGCTTTCTGCATTTTATTATCTCTTTTAGATATCAGTTTATCACTATTGGAAATAAAAATGGAAATGTATACAGGTATTATCAATTTTAATTATGTTGTTTGTAAATGATGGGTAAGGAACTATGAGAAAAGAAAGATGTGACAATGAGGTCATGTGAGAAGAGCTTGAGCAGGGATGGGTACTTTTTAAACTAAGCTAAAACAAGGTATCTAGCCTTATTCAGACATTTGAATCCACAAAAAGGAATTTTAACATTAGGGGTGCCTGGGTGGCTCATTGGTTTAAAGCCTCTGCCTTCGGCTCAGGTCATGATATCAGGGTTCCTGAGACATGATCTCAGGGTCCTGGGATAAAGCCAGTATCTGGCTCTCTCCTCAGCGGGAGGAGCCTTCTTCCTCATCTCTCTCTCTCTGCCTGCCTCTCTGCCTACTTGTGATCTCTCTCTGTCAAATAAATAAATAAAATCTTAAAAAAAAATGAATCTTAACAGCAGAGGACTGAAACTTCATGCAATATCTGAATAGTGATTACTAATAAGAATTCATGATATTTTAACTGAAAATGATAGATGTACGTTGAAAAGACCTTTTCATCAAATGCATGATCCTTAGAATTTTGAACAGTTCATTCACTCCATTGCAAAGAGAAAATATTCTTGAGTCCTGCATGTATATGCTAATGAGAAATATATATAAATTTGGACAGAGTGAGAAACACAACAACATGACCATTGGTGTTAATTAAATTTATGCATGTGAATCTATAAGAATAAAGTATATTTATTGTCAATTGACAGTTTTATGCATGGACTAGTCAACTCGGGTGAAATGACAGTGTGCCAGGACTAAGCTGAAGTTTAAGAGGAAAAGACTGCTTCTCCCATTTCCAGTCTGTCCTCTATATTAAAGGATATTTTGTCACAAATAGCTTTGGGTGCTATTGGCTATATTTTAAAAGATTTTCAAAGAAATGTCAAAAAATAATTGCTAGGTTGCAAGCAGAAATGAGAAGGAGTGTAGCAAGCTCCTAAAAATTTGGAATTTGCAGGGTTAAAACATGGACCATTTTTACATCTTCAACTTATTAAAAATAAAATTACTAAAAGCTGGCTACTAATGAATATTGGTACTTAAATAATTTCTCAATTACCTTTTAACATTATAAGTAAAAAGGATATGTATTTTACTTAAAAACAAAATTAGTGATGAGAGCATCATGTTTTTTATTTAAAACTCTAAAGTGTAATTTGGTTTCTAGGAAGTCCATTTGGTTGAGCAAAAAATTTCAGAAAAAGAAAAAAGACTAAGGGTATGTCCCACATTAACACAGAATTCAAATAGTGAAGAGATAATAATAAGCCATTTCTCACTATACATATTTTTAATTAAATTAAAAATAGATGATAAATAGATAGATGATAGATTCACATGCCATTGAAAGAAATAATGCAGAGATCTGTTTACTCTTTATCCAGTTCCTCCAGTGGTAACATCTTACAATATTAAAATATAATATTATAATCAGGATATTGACTTGATGAAATCAAGATGCAAAACAACTCCATCACCACAGGAACCCTCTTTTTACCCTTTACCAGCCATAGAATTCTCTCTTCCCCCATCCTTCACCTCTGGCAACCACTAATCCCACTAATCCATTCCCCATTTCTATTTTCCTTTAATTTCAAGAATACTATGTAAGTGAAATCATGTAGTATGTAACACCTTAAGACTAGATTTTTCTTCACTTGGCATAATTCTATGGAAATTCATCTAAGTTGTTGCATACACAATAATTTCCTCACTTTTATTCCTGACTAATATTCCATGGTATGAATAGATTTATCACTGTTTCACCATTCATCCATTGGAGGATATGTGGGTTGTTTTCAGGTTTTTACTATAATGAGTACAGTTAACATTAATGTCTGTCTAAAAGTTTTCTTTGTGAACCTAAGTTTTCATTATCACTGGATAAAGGCACTGGGAACATTATTTTCAATAGATGATGAATTCGTGTCTTGTTATTTGAGAAATTGCCAAGTCATTTTCCAGAGTGTCTGTTCTATCTTATATTTCCCCACAACATATGAGTGATCAAGGTTCCTAGAATTCTCACCAGCATTTGGTGTTGTCACTATTTTTTATGTTAGTTCTTCTGATAAGTATGCATCATACTGTTTTTAATTTGCATTTTCCTAATGGCAAATGATATTGAACCCCAAGAAGTGGAGTTTTCAGAGAGCAACCTTGATAAATGAAGTATTGTCTCTTTCTGGAGTAAAAAAATGGTTTTGTTTACTACTTGCTATAAAAGACAGGGTTTTTTCCAAGTTCAGTCCTTTACTCCTATAATGCAACCCACTAGGTGTGCAGGCATTCACCTGGTATCCACACCACACAGGAAACAAAGGGAACAAAAGCAAACATGACAATTATGGTGCCTACTTTGCTATGAGTAATTAAATCATTTGACTCTCACCTGACTCTTGGATCTTTTGTGAAACAATATAGGTATTTTTATTTAAGGATAAAATCAAAACACACACTTAACCATTTACTACTAAACTAAGTCATTACAGGGAAACATATTTCAAGCCTTTCATCATTGAAACTGAACCAATATGTAATATGCATTTAATAATTACATATTAAATAATTGATGAACTACTGACAAGAGGAGAAATAAGTAGATGTAGTATATACATACTCAATGAGTGGACAGGAAAAGTTGCCATGTGAGATTTTTTCCCCAAGGAAAATTGCCATGTGAGATTCTCTCATTGCAAGTCGTCTGATTCTATTTGATTTTGGCCTGCCAAAATCTAATATTAAACCTTATGACATTATTACTTATTAATATCATTTTAATGTTTAAACCTTTTCTCTAAAGTTTACCTCATTTTATCCTTATAGCATGAGTGTGAGTTAGGACATTATTTTTCAAAGGAGGAAAATAAGTTCCACAGAGATTAAATGACATGCTTCAAGTTAAATAATTCACAAATCAGTTCCAGGATAATATAAAGAATGCATTAATAAGATTTGCACGCTGAGTTCCTCCAAATTGGAAATTCTGAATCTTTATATCGAATATGGGAGATGCATTTGTTTATATCATCTATTCTTACCACTTTACCACCTAGGAAAATGTAAAAAATCTGTTGTTAAACATATGTGGTCATTTTTTTATTATTTTATATTTTATTTTATTTTAGATTTTCCCAAATCATCTCATGTACAAATTATCCAAAATCTATTTCAAATTCACTTTTTTGAAATTATCTTTTGCCTATATTTGATATAAATTAATAACTTCATTAAACTTCCAATTTTTTTAAAAACATTTACATTTAGTGAACTGCCTTGTCCAAGGTAATATGATTTACCTCACACATATTTGATAAAGATGGAAAATTCTTTTTTTAAAGGTTTTTTTGAAATTTATTTATTTTTTTAGTAAAATCCATACCCAACATGGGGCTCGATCTCATGACCCCAAGATCAAGTGGTTCATGCTCTATCATCTGAGCCAGCCAGGCAACCCAAGATACTCCCTAGCCAGGTACCCTTAGTAGCTTCTTCTGCCATATCTCTTTTGTTGAGCCTTTACGCCCAGTATTTGATAACTCTGCTTCAACCACTGAAGTTTTCATTCCACTGTCTCACTTTAAATTTTAATTATATGTTCAATTATTATTTTACTAGACTTCCTCTGACGAGACTATTTGCTCATAGTCAATGTTACATATAATTCAATCCGCAGATTTTCAGGAGTCTTTTTTTTAATTAAGATTTATACATGACTACTAATATAAGGTAACATCCCTAGTACTTTATGATTTGGATCTAACCACTTTTATGCCTCAAATGATTATTACAATGTGGATGAAAAATGATGACACCAGCAGATAAGCACACATAAAATCTCCCTTAATATAATGATAATATTGATCAATTATAACAGTAATAACAGCTAACACTTATATAGTGCTTACTCTGTACAGACACTATTCTAAGCACTTTTAATGATTAAATTATTTAAGCCTCAAAATCATTCTGGAAGTATACAGTAATAATAGTAATAGTAGTAGTAGAAGTATTTGTATTCCACAGAGAAGAAACTATTGGTAAGGAGCGCCATTAATCTGGGTAAATGGTTACATAGCTCAGTAAGTATATACATTCTTTGTTGGAGACACAATTGTCCCTTGCCTTAAATTCCCTTGAAAGCACACGCATTGATTGGAATGAAAATTCCATCAAATGTTTATAAGAAACTCAACCCATGTCATTCTTAAAGTATTAGAGAGGAATGATTTTGTCTTCCTGTAGCTATCCTTGGGAGAGGCATTTAGGGATCCTCACTACTTGCTGGCCTAGTATGAGAATATACAAGTCATAATCTGTTGGCATGTTGTCCAGCATCAGTCTAGCTCACCTTGGAGATTTTCACATCTATCCTCCTCCCCCACAGGAGCACCTGTCCAGGTAAGTTCCAGGATAGTGTAAAGCAAAGACTCGAGCTTGACTTGTTTCAGATCATCTCCAAACATTGCTGGGATCTGGGATCTGCAAGCCAGAAGAGATTTCAGGCCTGTCTTACATTTCTATACCCACAAAACTGAAGTTCTGCCCCATGCGCACCACTTCCTACTGTATTATAACTGTGATACAGTCTTCTTCAAGCTTGAATGAGTTTTCCCAGCAAATGCAGAATATCATGTTGTGCATTTAAATTCCTTGCTCTCCATTTGGAGTTCTGTCTCTTCTCGTCTTCTTAGGAGAGATCTAATTGTCATAAGAACATAGTACACCCATAATTAGGTAATTCCTTCTCTGTCTCCCTATAGAACTTTTCTTTTTTCTAATTAATCAGATCCTTTAACATAATGGATTTTAATGATTCCTTTAAGTGTCTTTCTCAACAATGAGAAGAGGATCTTGTCAAGGCAAGAGTCCTTTTGAATTGATATTGTTACTCTTGGTTCCTATTATAGCTCCTGACATATTTTAACTTTCCACTAAATATTTAGCTAATAATTTCATTAAGTAATTATTTATTTAAAAGTCATAGAAAATCTGCTAGAAATTCAACTACCATGAGTCAGAATATGATTTCATATATTTTGGTGGAAGTTTGGAGGTTTGTTTGTATGTTAAAACATATTTGTTTCTGTTTAATTTTCATGATGCTAATGAGGATTAGATGAAAGAAAACTAAATTATTTTTATCCTGTAATAAAAACATAATGCTTATAAAATGTAGTATATATTGACTGCTTTAAAATTTCTTGTTCTGGGATGCCTGGGTGGCTCAGTCAGTTAAGTGTCTGCCTTTGGCTCAGGTTGTGATCCTGGGGTCCGAGGATGGAGTCCTGCATTGGGTTCCTTGCTCAGCAGGAAGCCTGATTCTCCTTGTGCCTGCCACTCCAACTACTTGTGCTCTCTCTCTCTCTCTCTTTGACAAATAAATAAATAAAATCTTTTTTAAAAAGTAAAATTTCTTGTTCTGTTGAAATTTGGTTGCATTTTTAAAATGTTTTTTAATGAAACAATTAGATAACCATAAAACATAGAAAGAGAACATTCATTAATGACATGACTTAAGTCAATTTGAACTACAGAGGCAGTACCTCCTATGCTGAACCTATAAAGTTTTGCTATATAAACATGCTTAGGAAATTTGAAACTTTTTAACAACTCCGATTATGAACCTATAGAAATATCGAATAACAAAGTCCATCAGCAGTATTTTTTATTTATTTTAATCAATCACTTCTGAATTATTACTCACACCAATATTAAGTCAATATATCTAACTCGAGTCATATCCATTTTAGGAAATAGGATAATTTAAAAGATTGTTTGGTGGAGTGCCTGGCTGGCTCAGTCGGAAGTACATGAGATTCTTGATCTCAGGGTCATCAGTTCAAGCCTCACACTTGGCATAGAGCTTACATTAAGAAAAAATAATAATAATTGGCATGTTGGAGTTAGATGTATTAAATAAGGGAGTGGATGGAAATTAGTTTTTTTTTTTTTAATATGCCATTGGGGGGATCCATTTTTGGATCAGTGTCGTTCTCTATTTTCCTGGATATTTCAGGAAGTCTCTTCTGACATGATAGCTTCATAGCACTGGAAACAAATCTTTTGATCAGGATTTAGTCATTTAACATATGAGTATCTGACCTAAAAAGAATAACTATATTCAATGGTTAAGAACTTGGCATAACAAAATTAAATTCAAATACTGAGTTCTGCAGAGAAAAAGTACTTTACTTTCATTTATGTTTATTTCTAAAAATGGTACCTTTCTTTGTGTCATTGTGTGGATTAATAACAGTAGTTAATATTAGTTCAGAATTCATATGATCTCATTTCATTTCATTTTAACAATATTAAAAAAAACAGTTCAACTGTGTAAATTTTAAAGATCTTACTGGCTTTATTTAATGATTCACAAATCAGGTAGCTTCCGAGCTAGTAGATAGAAAGGAGCTCTGAGGAGCTGTACAAAATGGAGAACTTTTATATGCAGAAGGGAGCAGAAGCAAGGAGTTAAGCTGGCGAAAAGTGGATTGGTTGTGGCAGGGTCAGGTTCCTTAGGGGGATGTCAGGGATCCGTCAGGCAGATCATCTCAATAGTGTCGATCTGGTGACTCCTGATTGACTGATTTAAGACTTTAGTTCCGGGAGAGGCTAAAATGTAATTTAGTCAAATCTCTGGTGACATGGAGCTTTGTATAATTGACTCCGTTTTGGGCCTGTTTTCTTGTTTTTAATAATAATCATATGAAGTTGGTACTACTATTATTCTCATTTTATAGATGAGGAAACAGTAATTAAAGATTACAGCCATATGCCCAAGGTAATGTAGTTAATAAACAGAATGGCTAGGATAGGAACATTTGGGCCTAGTTATTTTAAAAATCAATGAAAATTATCTCGTAGGAATTCCAAAATAATAATTATTATGGTCATGATTACTACTGAAACTAGCCCTTTCAAATGAATTAAGCTCAATAAGACAAAATAATGAGAGATCTTTTATCCTCCACTACTGTTTTCATTTGAATTATCTTTGCCTTTGACAAGACCTTGGGATACAAGTGCTTCACTACTTTATAAGTATCAAATATAGTTATCCATCAAGGCCAGAGTAGCCTGCTGTAGTGATGCCCAGGCCATTCCAGGCTCAAGCTCCTGCTACTCAGTGCTCAGGGCTCTGGCTCCCTGTACAGCAAGAAAGCTGTTGGTGGCTGAATCCATAGATGCTGCCACTGCACACACTCTTCTCTGACTGGAAATCTAAACACTCTGCTGACAGGCTGTGGAAAATGTTCTGGAGCTCCAGCTTCTCCCTGGAGTGCCCAGGGCATTCAAATCACAGCAAAAACACATATGCTCACCCAGCAGCAAATGTTCTGAGCTCAGCCAATGTTTACATTCAATTCTGGTGTAGACACTATCAGCTTAACAATTCCATCACATAATGAAGTGTCTTTACAGAAACAGCAGATACCAAGTGAAAGCAAGAAAAAAGAAGGTGGGGTAGAGATGATACATAGATATATAGAGATAGATAGATTAGATTAGATTAGATAGGATTAGATGTAAGAACCTCTTAGGAAAAGGAGTAGAAGAACAAAATGGAAACTCCAAATGTTGATGGTGTTGGAAAACAGCTAGACAGAAGATAATGATGACAACAAGATGGTGTCTCACATGTCAACTCTCTGGGCTCAAATTGGGTCAGCCAGAGCTTGAAAGCAAGTCTCAGATGCACACATAGTGCTTGCTGACAATGGAGACCCTAGTGCTTGTCCTTGGGCTGGTGATTTCTAGTGGTTTTGACTTCAGTTCATTGGAACAGGTATTATTGGTGTTCTCATTCCCAAGGCCCTACAGTCTGGTACTTGACCAGGTTGAAGGTTTGGGACTACAGTTTTAGTTGAACTCTTTGTTTATACTTTCTGAGATGAATTTAGAGTAGACTTGTGTTTGGGTGGATGGGATGTACATCATTAACATTATGTATATACTTCAAATCTAGTAATCTCGTTGGTTTCTGTAGAGTTTGGAACCAAATGGAATATTGCAGGTGTATAACATGCTTCCCTGATGACAAGGTGATGATAATGACATCCTGAAGTTTAAGAAGAACCAACTGATTCAGTTTTACTCAGTCATTATCAATCATTTGTCATAAGATACAAGATATCAGACAAAAGTATTTACTATTAGACTAGAAAAATCATAAGAACAGTTGCCCACACATACAGTTTGTGTCATCCTTGTGATGGAAGAAGTAGATCAAAAATTTCAGGTAGGAAAAAAAAAAAATTTCAGGTAGGAATATAAGTAGCTACCAGTGGAAATGGCCAATGGAACTTCAATCCATTTGTCTGGCTATATCATTATTGTTACATTACTGACAGTCCACTGGTTAGGCTGCAAGAACCGCTTTGAGGTTGACAAAATATATTCAATATCTCTTTGTTCTTGCCAGCATGGAAATTATACTGCATTACCAAGAAAGACTCAAAGACACTGACTTCTATTCTTATATAATTCTCACATGAATAAACTTATAGAACAAAATTATAAATTTAAATCTATTTTTTGTTGTGAAGGAATTTCTTTGTTATTTATCTAAACGATTTATTGGTTCTTTAAATGTGTTTTGAAATTATAAGTTGCTTAAGCATATTTATTCTATGAAAAAAATTAATGTGTGGCTCTAATCAAATATTTTTTCAAGACATATAAGCAATAGTCTGTCAAATCAGCACATTCCCAGAGATCTGACTAATCACAACCATATTTGCATGTATCAGAGAAGCACTTTTTTCTTTTCTTTTTTTAATTTAAATTACAAAAAAAATGGGCTAAATGGGAGATGGTGGTTAAGGAGAGCACTTATTGTGATGAGCACTGGGTGTTGCATGTAACTGATCAATCCATAAATTCTACACCTGAAACTAACATTACACTGTATTCTAATTACCTGGAATTTAAATAAAAATTTGAAGATAAAGATGTGCGTAAATATTTTGGGTCACAATGTGAACAAACAGCTTGATATATTTGGGTATATGCTTGTATTGTGTAAGCAGAAAAGTCTAGATTTTAATTTATCTTTCCCATTTATTCTTTCTTCAATGCCTATAACATAGATATATGTATAGATATATACACAGATATATATTATATATGTCTTGTATATTTTCTATATGACACATAATACATATGATTTATATATAATATATAAGGCTTACTATTATTTATATGTCTGGCAGATATCTTTAATAGTTGTCAGGTATTTAAATGTCATGTGGGACTTAAAACAAATCTTTGATTTTGGGGAAGTTTCCTTATCTTGAAAATTTTCTAGCATCTTTGTCTTCAGACTGTTAAGTCCAAGTGATGTCCCCAACAATGTCTTTACAGATTTTCAGAGCACCTTATGAGACAGTATTTCCTGCTGAGATCCATTGCACTATAAAATGTCTACCCCTTTCTTCTCATCTAACAGTGATGGTTGCTTACAGTCAGTAAACTCATTTTACAGGAAAAAAAATCAGATTTGCATTTCCTTGTTCCTAACAAAAGTTTCAAGTATGTTGATTCACTTCAAGTTTTCAACATCAAAACAAAGAAAGGGGCGTCTGGGTGGCTCAGTGGGTTAAGGCCTCTGCCTTCCGCTCGGGTCATGATCCCGGGGTCCTGGGATCGAGTCCACGTCGGGCTCTCTGCTCGGCGGGGAGCCTGCTTCCCCCTCTTTCTCTCTGCCTGCCTCTCTGCCTGCTTGTGACCTCTCTCCTCTCTGTCAAATAAATAAATAAAATCTTTAAAAAAAAAAAAAAAACAAAGAAAGCTGACCCTGAGTAATATTCAATGCCCCAGATAATGAGTGATTGCTGTGGACCTAACTGACTATATCTTTAGGAATTCTCACATCTAGTCTTTCACTTTGTATAGGTTTAATTCACTCTCGTTTGAAATTTGATGTTGACAGTCATAGATGGAAACAAATATAGGTCATTTCCAGAAGAAACTTACTTTTCTTAACTGTGATAAACTTCTTTCCTTTGCCCCTACACTCTTTTCTTCATACACACACCAAAATTTTTCACCCCAGAAATAACTTTAAGGTTCCTCTAATTTTCTGGAGAATATGTGAACTTATCTCTTGTTGTCAAAAAGTAGCAGTATTGGGTGCCTGAGTGGCTCAGTTGGTTAAGCAACTGTCTTCGCCTCAGGTCATGATCCTGGAGTCCCAGGGTCGAGTCCCACATCAGGCTCCCTGCTCTGAGGGGAGCCTGCTTCTCCCTCTGACCTCGCTCCTCTCATGCTGTCTCTTCGCTCTCTATCTGTCTCAAATAAATAAAATAAATCTTTAAAAAAAAAAAAAGTAGCAGTATTGTAGGGTGGTGGAATAGATGGGGTTTACCAATACTATATGCCTATCATTTTTAGTGTAGGAAAAACTTAGAATTATATGAGATTTTCTCTAACTATTTGGTAAGATATTAGCAGTCCTTTTCAAGATAATCAAAACTTTATGACATGGTTTTACCCTTAAAAATTAGAAGACTTTTATAATTTCACATAAAGTGGTTTCTTATACAAAAGGAGATTCATGTTCATAATTTAAGGGTCCTAAACAGTAATTTAGCATGCTTGAAATTAAACTTATTTTCATCAATTGGAAGATCATAAAGTGCAATTTAGGGCATATGCTATGAATATTTTGCATTACTACAGATCAAGATGTTGAGAAATCAAATATAATTTTAAAGATAATTGACTCATTCCAAAAAGATTTCATTAATAATGGAAATAAAAGGTCATGATTTCATTAAAAGAAAGATTCTTTTTTTTTTTTTTGCACAATTGAAAACTAAATTTGATTTAATGGATCTTGTTTCCCTTTTGTGATTCTGCTGAGAGAAGAATATATATATATATATATATATATATATTGTTTCACAACCATATACCCACACAATAATTTTCATTCAAGAAAGCAAAGATATCTTCTAAATAAATGAGATAATTTTATAGCTGTTGTATTCTCCTGGTGAACTATTTCCACTATTCTTAAGAGTTGCTCAGTAGGGCTTTATTAGGAGTGAATGGAGATGTGGATCCAAATTTGATTTATGCTCAGAGTAGCTTTTTGTTCATAAAATCATTTTATATTTTAGCATATATTTAACAGTAATGGATATAGCATGTTGGATTTTTATTTAATATGTGCCTTAGTAAAATTAATGAAATTAAATGAAATAATGTATCTTAATGATTTCCCCAATCTTAACTTTTAATTGAGTTGCTTGCAAATACTTAATAAACATAATAAATATAAACAAATAAAATATAAATGTAATAAAACAGAATAGCAAAACTTTTTCTGTAATTGCAGATTTTAAAAGTGAAATTGATTTAAAATTAACTCTACATAAATAAAATTTATCTTAGTAATCCTGAAAATATAAAAATGTTGGAATTTAGTATTATTGTTTCAAAGTAATGCATTGGTCTTCCCTAAAATAAATTTATGATGTGACAGGAGATACACTTTGATTTGCAAAAAGATAAGATGTTTTTCCTTTCTAATTTTTGCTTTCCTTCATTTTATTTAGAATTATCAGGATAACTTCTTGCGGGAGAATGCAGTTTCTCTCTCTTCATGGGTTTTATTTAACGTTTTGAATAACACAATAGCTGAAAGTGCAGGACAGTTTGTATCTCATCTCCACCAGTTACTAGTCGTGTAACTCAAGCAAGTGTTTTAAACTCTATGTGCTTCAGTTTTATCCATGGATATCATGGATATGGATTTTATCTAGGGATATCCAAAATATATCCATCTTCACAGCGATAGCCTTCTTGTGCCTGTAAACACTAGACAGTACTTCAGCACTAAGCGTAGGCTCCATTTTGAACAGTGAAATCAACAACAGAAAACACCATCTTGTTCACTTAGCTAGTAATGTGCATATAGAGCAACTCAAATTTTTCACCCCTTTGTGCATATTCCAGAATAACTGTGAAAGAATTACAAGTATTGATTTGGCTTTACAAGTAAATTTTGGGGAGTTGATGAATGTGCATATTGGTAAATGACGGATAATCAGAATCCACTGTTACTCTGTTGGAACAAGTAGGATTAAGATTAATATGTACATAGGTCTAAGTGACCCTAAATTAAATAATAGAAAAAAGGAAAAATAACTTGAAAGAGCATTGCTTCTAATACTATTCCATCTGGTATTTACTTTTCTTAATTTTGCAGTTGATGACAGCAAGTCGTAACTCTGAGATTTAGCTTTCTTCAGGGTCCACTGTTCTGGAGGCAAAGCTCACTGAAACAATATTACCTTTATGTCTTTTAACTGAAAATACAACCAAGAACATATATGGCCACCAATTGATTTAGAAACAGTAATCTTGGAGTGAAGTTTCAGTAAAGGGCCTCTTTAGCTCTTATAAGTTGGCCATACTTTCTGAGGTTTTGCAAAAGTTAACTTAATGTTCCTATCACCCTCTCATCAGGACACTTAGGACTCATTTCCAGTTGAGCATAACCAGACTAGGAAGAGTGTATAATCTTTTATACCTGCAGGAATGGGATGTTACTTTAACAAAAACAATCTGTTTTCTTGATTTCTTAGTTTCTTACTCAGTAAAGAATCTGCCTGTTTTCTTCATTTTCTTTGATGAAAAAATTCAGGCTTTTCAAATTAACACAGCACTAAATATTTGTAGTTGGAAAAAATAGTTAAAGCTTCAATAAAATAATTAATTTGGGGTTTGGTAATGAGATTTTAGATACACATTCAAAAGCATGATATAATTTACAGGAGAAAAAAATTAGTAAGTTGGATTTTTGAAAGACTATTAAGAAAAAGAAAAGACCCAGATATGGCAAAAATATTTGCAAAACATCCATTTGATAAATTTCAGTAAGAATGAAACATGTGAATTCTAAAATGAACAAGAGGGGATTTTTTACCTGGGCAAACACTGTTATTCTTTTCAAATATATGTCAAAGGAACCCTTTCAAAGAGGCTTTTGAAATGTGTAGCTATGACTGCATTGTCACCCTCTTCACTGTTTTTTTATCCTGATATTATGGTGAATTATTTTGATTGATTTTCAACTGTTGTATAAGCTTTGTACTCTTGGAGTAAATCTTGCTTAGGCCTGAGGAATCATTGCATATATTTTTTATTTCTATTTGATAATATTTTGTTAGAAACATTTATGAATAATTCATGAAGTAATTTGGCTTTACTTTTCTCTTAATCCACTTTTTTGTCTGGTTTTGGTATGAAGTTAATACTAACTTCCTAAATTGAATTGGAGAATGATCTCTTCTTTTTTATTTTTTGGAAAAGCTTGTGTATAAATAATGTTAATTCATATTAAAACATTTGGTGTGATTTTCCAATACAAGAATCTAAAACTAAAAATTTATTTCTGGCAAGTTTTAGAATTGTAAATTCAAAATCCTTAATAGCTATAGAACTATTCAAATGATCTCTTTTATTGGATGAGTTATGGTAGCTTGTGTTTTGGAAGACTCAGTCTAAAATTTTGTTAAATGTGTGTGCAGAGGCTTTAACCCACGGGTCACCCAGGCGCCCCGGTTGGGCTATTCTTTTTAATGAATGCACTTAGTGGTATAATATCCCTCTCAACATTCCTTTAACATTGTCTCCAAATTAGATATGTTGTGTTTTTACTGTTATTCACTTTAATGTATTTTATATTTCTCTTAATATTTTTCTCTTTGATATACACATAAATTAGAAGTGCATTATTTAGTTCTCAAGTGTTTTGAGATTTTCTTGTTTTCTTTTTCCTATTCATTACCAATTTAATTTCATTGTGGGTAGAGAAGACACTTTGTATGATTTCAATTTTTTTTAATTTGTTGAGGTTGTTTTATGGCCCAGGATATAGTATGTCTTGTTATAAGTTTTTTTTTTTAAGATTTTATTTATTTATTAGAGAGAGAGAGAGAGAGAGAGAGACTGAGAATGAGAGGGGAGAAGGTCAGAGGGAGAAGCAGACTTCCCACAGAGCCGGGAGTCCCATATGGGACTCGATCCCGGGACTCCGGGATCATGACCTGAGCTGAAGGCAGTCGCTTAACCAACTGAGCCACCCAGGTGCCCTGTCTTGTTATAAGTTTTATGAATACTGAGAAGAATGTGTCCTCTGCTCATTTTCATGGTGTATCCTATGAATTTTGACTGAATTCTTGGGATTAATGGTGTCCTTGAGTTCTATATTCTTGTTGAATCTCCCTTTAGTTGAACTACCAATTGTTTGGTAAGGAGTGTTGAACACTTTAAGTTTAAACAAATGTAGGCATCTCTGTTTTTTCCTTTCAATTTTATCAAATTTGGCTTTGCATATTTTTAGCTCTATTGTTGGACATACAACATACAAGTTTTCTGTATTTTTCTGATGGGGCAACACTTTTATCATTATACAATCTTCCTGCACTTCCTCCAATAATTTTTTTCCTCTGTGGTCTATTATATTTGATATTAATATAGCCATAACTATTTTCCTTCAATTAATATTTGCATAATGTATACATTTCATTCTTTTACTTCAACTTGCTATTAATTATATTCAAAGAGAATTTCTTGTAGAAAGCATAATTTGGGTCATATGTTTTGGTCCACTCTACAAATATCTGTCTTCTAATCAGTCCATTCAGACCATGTTACGTTTAATATGATTATTAATACATTAGGACTTAAGTCTGCATCTATCTATATATCTATATCATATATATCTATCAATATCTATATGTAGAGAGAGACAGAGACAGAGACAGAGAAGATTCCTTCTCTTATTTCTTTATGTTTTCTTTGTCCTGACTTTGTGTTACTTACCTGGAAAACTTATTTAGGATTTCATTTTTGTTTATTTATAGTATTTTTGAGTGACTTTCTTTGTATAGTTTTATTAATGATTGTTCTAGGTATTACACTATATATACACATAGCTTATCACGGTCTACTACTATCATCATTTTACCAGTTTGGGTGAAGAGTTGAAGCATTACTTCACTCTGTGTATCTTTATCCTCCCTCTTTGTCTTAAATATTTCCAATGCATTCAAATAGAACCGCATTAGACAGTATTTTCATTTTTGCTTCAACCACCAAAAGTAATTTAGAAGACTCATGAGAAACATAATCTATTGTATTTATCAATATTTTCAGTAATTATGATCTTTCTCCTTTCCTGCTATTCCAGTGTTGTTTTCTTACATTATTTTCTTTCCATAAGAGAACTTCCTCTAGCTATTCTTTTAGAGTAAGACCACTGGTAGCAAATTCTGTTTTTCTTCATTTGAGAATGTCTTGATTTCCCTTTTATTCCTGAAGGGTATTTTTACTTTGTGGAAGATTCTGATGATAGTTTTTTTTTTTTTTTCCCTTTCAGCACTTAAAAATCTATTGTGCCACTTCCATCTGGTATATTTCCAGAAGCAGAATTCAATCCCTTTACTTTTAACTTGAGTCTATATTTATTTATTTTTCTTTCTTTATTTTAGAGAGGGTTGGGGGTGTGAGCAGCAGGGTCAGGGGCAGAGGAAGAGGGAGAGAGAGAATCCCAAGCAGGCTCCATGCCCAGCATGGATCCCTATGCCAGGCTCAATCTCAGGACCTTGAGATTATGACCTGAGCTGAAATCAACAATCAAATGCTTAACTGCCTGAGCCATCCAGGTGCCCTCGAGTCTTTATATTAAAGTGGGTTTT
Organism: Nasua narica; assembly: GCA_028533885.1. Lineage (NCBI taxonomy): Eukaryota > Metazoa > Chordata > Mammalia > Carnivora > Procyonidae > Nasua > Nasua narica. The sequence goes on along the minus strand of CM052814.1, from coordinate 21,663,406 downwards.
TTGTAGACCTCATACAGTTGAGTCTTGTGTTTTGGTTTTTTGGGGGGCTTTTTTTTTTAAATCCACTATGACAATCTCTCTTTTAATTGGTGTCTATAGACCATTTCTATTTAAAGTGATTATTGGCATAGTTGGATTAATATAAACCATGTTAATAATTGATTTCTATCTATTGACAGAGGCAGCTTTTGCTGTCTTGTCTGATTTTAATTGAGCATTTTATATGATCTCATTTTATTTCCTTTCCATCATAACAATTCTTTTCACATTTACAATATTCACTTTTTACTAATCTAACACCTCTTTCAAATAACATATTATAGCATGTGTAGTATAAATATATATTAATAATATATCTATATATTATATAGATTAATTATCTAGATAGATATCTAGAATTATCTATTATATAGATAATCTATATAATATATAGATATATTAATATATTAGATATAATATAGATATATATTCTATATATCTATATTATCTATCTATAATAGATATAGATAATACTATATAGATAATCTATATAATATAGATTATATATCTATATTATATAGATATATTATTAATAATATATTTTATATCTATATTTTATTTGTATGCATCTACATATATATTAGTATAATAAATAACATATAAATATATTATGTTTCCAATTCCTTCCTCCCATACTTTGTGTCATTGTTGTCATTTATACCACTTTCCATGTGCTGTAAATCAACAATTGTTGCTATTTGTGATTTGAAAAAACAGGGTATTCAGTTGAATACATACGTACATTCAAAATGATTGTTGTGTTACCTGAGTTTGGGAAACAGTCCTTCAAAATGCTTTTGAATTTTATTTTATTTATTTATTTATTATTATTATTATTAATTTAATTTAATTTTTAATTAACATGTAATGCATTATTTGTTTCAAGGGTACAGGTCTGTGATTCATCAGTCTTATATAACCCACAGCACTTACCATAGCACATACCCTCCCCAATGTCTTGCCACCCATTTACTTTCTTTCTTTTTAAATTTAATTTTATTTTTTCAGTGTTCCAAGATTCATTGTTCATGCACCACTATTTTATTTTTTTTAAAGTTTATTTATTTATTTATTTATTTATTTATTTGGGAGAGAGTGATCGAGGAAGACAGAGACAGGGAGAGAGCATGAGTGGGGGTAGGAATAGAGAGAGAGGGAGAAGCAGACTCCTCTCTGAGCAGGGAGCCTGATGTGGGGCTAGATCCCAGGACTCCAGGATCATGACCTGAGCTGAAGGCATATCCTTAACTTACTGAGTCACCCAGGAGCCATTTGAGTTTTATTATGATAGGTACTCTAGGGTGTTATTGACCTTTGATCAATACTATGATTTTTAATGATTTTTCTTTATCTCCCAAACTGTGAACTATTTGAATAGTTTATATTGGTATTCTCTCCCATCATTTCCCCAGGAAATACATTCACTTTAACCATTAAGTGAATTGATTGATGATCATTGCCATAAGAGACCCAAGCAAGACAATTTATTAACAATATGCTGAGTTCTTAGTCTTCACTGTAGCATAGCAAATTATAATTCGTGATGAAGCATCTTCCTAAAGACTTTTGGACTGAGGATTATCTATTTCCCCACCAGATTCCGATGATCAGTCAATCATAGTCATTCCCCTGGCTGAGCACCATAGGGGAAAATGGAGAGTGCATGCTCCGGGTGCCATTTCCTGTATACCCATTTCAAAATATATCCACTCGCTAAACTTTTGTAAATAAAGATTAAATTTAAGAGATGAGTATTGTATATGCTTTGTAAAATTATAGATAAATAATTATACACTTAATCATGTAACATATAAGTGACATTGCAAATAACCTCAGTTTTATTTTCAAATATTTATTTTTATGTTTAAAAGAAGCTAATTATTTGAGAGAAATGATAACAAAAGTTTATTTCATGTTTGGAGAAACTATTCAAGATATAGTATTTCCTCTAATTTTGCAGGAAGCCAGCTTGCCGATTTTTCATTCCCTTTAGGCAATGAGGATCTCATTATTGAGACCACCTACAGATGGCATGATTGAAATTTTGAATCTGTGCATAATCACCTCATCATTTTGATCTTTTGATGCAAATCTCTAGATAATCATGGACATTACATGAAAATAAAACTTAGGAAGTTCAATTTTAGCCCTAAATTGCTCACATTTTATGTATGCCCTACATAAATCTGAAATATTGCTGGTATGCCTAACTTCTCTCAAGTGTAAAAAAATAGTTTCTATGATTGACAACTTATTTTATTTTATGCATTCTATGAAGTTAGAGCATCAGGTATTGTTCTTGGAAAGTTTGGTTTTAAGTAATTTGTTATATTTTTGATTGATTTAAAGTGTCAACATTTTGCAGTTCACATTACCCTGTAGAGTTTTGTCAATGTGTTAGTAGTTTGCAAATTAGTGTTTCATTTCTTCTGTATCTTCTGGGATGAGCCTATTATTCAACATAAAAATTCGGTTTTATATTGAACAAAATTAGTTTTGTATTAAAAGAACTGAATTGTGCCTGATATGACAAAATATTATTTTAAATGAGGAAAATCTTTAAATATTAAAGGATACCATAATTTACTCATTCTAATTGTTGTAATTTCATTTTATTATTACAGGTAGACATGAAATTTTATAATTTTAAAAAATGTTTCAAATTACTATTAAAACACCATCATTTAGCGTTATTTTATGAAACATTTTTTAAATTGGCAATCAGATATACTAAAGACTATTGAATGCATGAAAGTTACATTACAAATTTAGTTATATTTCAGTTAAGACCCAGCATTGTTAACTCTAATAAAGTCTATATTATGAACGCAACATAAGCAATAGCATCTTTTATTATAATTACTGAAACAATTTAATTAATGCCAAAATAACATATAAAAGTCAAATATGTGATTTACTTTACGTGATACTGGAATTTCAGATGTAATTTGTTTTTTAAGACTTTATTTTTTAAAATAAAAATATTTTATTTGTTTATTTATTTATTCATTTATTTATTTGGAGAGAGTGCCTGATTGGGGGAAAGAGTAGAGGGGAAAGGAAGAAAATCTCAGGCAGACTCTAAATATGGTCTAACATGGGGCTCAATCTCATGGCCCTGAGATCAGGCTGAGCCAAAATCAAGAATCAGATACTTGGGCAACTATAAATAAAGCTACTATAAACATCCATGTGCAGCTTTTTGTGTGACATATGTTTTCAACTGATTTGGATAGACCAAAGAGCACAATTGCTGGATCATATATCTTCCAAAGTAGCTGCATCATTTTGCATTTCCAATTGTTATTGCTTCAGATATTCTTTTCTGTTCCCTTTTCTCTTTCTTTTCCTTCTGGTATTTATGTGTATGTTATACTTTTTGTAGTGGCTCTACTGGTTTTGGATTTTCCAGTTTGTTATTTCAGTCATCATTCTCTTTGGTTTTCAGTTTTTGTTGGTTCTATTGAAGATTCTATCCTCTAGCTCAGAAATTATTTCCTCAACTGTGTCCACTTTATTAGAAAACCCATCAGAGGCATTCTTTATTTCTGTGTGTAGTTTTTATTAATATCTGGAATTTATTTTTGATTATTTCTTAGTGTTTCCATCTCTCCACTTACATTGTCCTTCTGTTCTTGGTTGCTGTCTACTTTATTATTAGAGCCCTTAGCATATCAATCACAGTCATTTTAATTTCCCAGTCTGTTGATAATGTCAACATCCCTGCCATGTCTGGTTCTGATGCTTGCTCTTTCTCTTCAAATTGTGTTTTTTATCTTTTGGTATGCTTTGTAATTTTTCCTTGATTAACTGGACATGATGTAAAGACCAAAAAGAATTGCTGTAACTAGACTTTTAGTAATGTGATGCTGAGGTATGCTGAGGTATGAGAGGAGAAGAATCATTCTATAGCCCAACAGTTAGATATTTTTTTTTGTTTCGTGTTTTTTTGTTTTGTTTTGTTTTGTTTTGTTTTGTTTTGTTTTAGTGAGCCTATGCTTATGACTTTGAATATCACAACTGTTTCTCAGTTTTTTGGGTTTTTTTTTCCCTCCCTTCTTAGGTAGGTCAGGATGGATAATAGACTGAAGTTGTATATTTCTCTTCCCCATGTAGAAAGCTTGAGCCAGCTGGAGTTGGTTGTTTCCCTTCCCCAGATCAGTTAGGCTCTGACAATATTTCAGTATGTTAGGCTGTCTCTTCCATTTTCATGGCAGCAGTTTTTCCAGCAACCTACCTTCTCTTAGGAATAGAAGAAGAGTTGTTGATTTTTCAATCTCTTTAGTTTTTCACTTGTTAGGATGGAGTAACCACTTCTAATCTTCTTATCTACAGAAGTGGAAACCAGAAGTCCATTTGTTCTTTAAAAGGGAAGAATTCTATACAACTCTAAAAAATTATTCCATTAGTGCTATAATTCAAATAGATTTTGGGAAAATGTATTTGGCTTATTTCATCATAGAAAACTACCTCAAAAAAATGTTCATTCTCTAAATCGGGAACTCAAGATATGTATTTGCATTGATATAGAATTAGATGTCATGCTCCAAATAAGTTTGTGAGAATCAGCATGAATGAAAAATTTACTTTCAATTGCATAAATTATGAATTTTGTTTATGAACTTTCAAGCCAAACATAGCCAAAATGGAAGAGAAAAAATGGATTGTGGATAAAATTTCTTGGGATGTATTACCCTGTTGGAATATAAATCAGACCGTCTTTATGCTAATTTAATACTACAATCAACTTAATAACTAATGTTGCTGGTTGAATTATAGGCTATTTTAAATAAAAGCATGGTAAATTCACAGTTTATGAAGTGCTATGTGAAATAAGATGTCAACCGGATGGTCTGAACTGTAGAAGGGAGATTTACAATAAATAAACATATTTATTATAAGTGTTCCTAATAATTACTTTGCAAGATAAGTAGCTTTGTATATTGCTTCAGAATATGTCAAACTTGAATAGAGGCAGGTGGCTATTGGTATTGATATCATTGTGTATAAAATTAAATATAACTTTGGTGATGCCTGTGCATTTCTTTTTTTTTTTTTAAAGATTTTTTATTTATTTTTATTAGAGAGCGAGAGACTGTGAATGAGAGGGGAGAAAGTCAGAGGGAGAAGCAGACTTCCCGCAGAGCCGGGAGTCCGACATGGGACTCGATCCCGGGACTCCGGGATCATGACCTGAGCCGAAGGCAGTTGCTCAACCAACTGAGCCACCCAGGCGCCCTGCCTGTGCATTTCTTAAAATACGTCCACTTTTTTTGTCCTCTAACACAGATTTAACTTTCTGTTTCTATTTCTTTTATTTTCTTAATATGTTGTATGTGAATAATTTCGGTACCATAGCCTTAAGCAAAGAGTAGACCAAAATTCTCTTCTGTACCAGTGTTTACTCTAGTAGACCATTGCTTGAATCTTTATAACTATACATTATCTGTCTCTCAGTTCAGTGTTTTTGGCTAATACTTATATTTTATTTTAAAATATAAATAAAATATTAAATATATATGTAGGAAAAATCTAGAATTGCATTCCAAAATCATTTAGTAGCACTTAGTAATTTATGTAGCTATTTGAAGAATTCACTGTATATCTAGAAAGGTTTGTCTGTCTTGGATGTTGTTGGCCTTAAGAGAGGCATCACAATGTTGTACTCAGTGTGATGATGTTCCGCAACTCTGTGCTTATTAAGAACACATTTCCACATTGCCTTGAATATTTAATCCATACTTCTGTTAATACAGTGCAGATCTAAAGATTCAGAAATATGTTGAATAAATGTATAGAGAGAGCAAAGGGAAAGAGCAATGTTATTGTAAACATACAGAGAAATTGTTTAATAACGTACTGATACTTTGGTGGTCAGAGAACTATGATTTAAGTATTTTACATCAAATATCTAACACAATAGATTGTTTTGTATGTGTATGCATGTGTGTATGTGTGTTTTGCTGTTTTAGTTATATTTTTGAAAAATAGATTGGAGGGCCCCTGGGTGGCGCAGTTGGTTGAGCGACTGCCTTCGGCTCAGGTCATGATCCCGGAGTCCCGGGATCGAGTCCCACATCGGGCTCCCAGCTCCATGGGGAGTCCGCTTCTCACTCTGACCTTCTCTCTCTCACTCTCTCTCTTTCCTAATAAATAAATAAATAAAATCTTTAAAAAAAAAAAGAAAAATAGATTGGAGATTTCTTGTCAACATATAAATTACATACATACAACATATAAATTACCTACTGGGAAATAGCATTTCAGTTAGAATTTTTATATACAAAATTTAAATTTTTGAGAACCGTCTGCTGGTATCCTGCAGGAAATGCATACTAAGTTATTTTTAAAGTCCAAGTGCATTTGTATCTTTCTTTCTAGTCCTTTCATATTCCTTTTTCAGACTAATTCCTGGAAGATATAGTTGTTTGCAATACCTTGAGATTAAATTTGTAAGTTGATAATTTGGCAATTTTATTATTTTTAATAATTATTAATATTTTGATACTTGTGTACTTTTGCCTGTAAAATTAAATGTAAATTTTAATTGAATTATTTCTGTATTTCCTCACACTTTTATTTATGCATGGATATTAAACAAGTGTTTTACTTCATCATGATAAAAATACCAAGAATTTAAAACACCTTCCAAAAACTGATGCCTAGGGTATTAAGTTAATAATTGTAGGAAAATGATCTTCAGAGTCTTGGTAGCTTCTATTTGTTGTATCTGTATGTGTGTATGTTGCAACTTATACTGTATGGACATTATACAATGGCCAATATTCTAGGTGACTTTAATGTAATTATTGTATTTTTGTCCTAAAAATTATTAGGTTTCATTATAAAGTCAAAAATGTTAATAGGATATATATTCTTGAAAATAATTACATTCCCAGTTAGTTCATAGGATTCATTAGGCTGATAAAGTAAATTTTTTTTTTAGATTTTTTTTGTAAAAAGATATTGTATAGGATGAGTTTGAGAATTATCTTTTGTATATATTCAGAAAACTTCCTATTACTAGTAGAAAAAAATCTTCAAACACATGTTAAGGAAGGACTATACATGTAAACTCTGTTTCTCTCTACCTCCTACCACTCAACCGTGTCACACACACACACACACACACACACACACACACACACACAGTGTTTCAGTGCTAAATATAATACCTTCCCATTTTAATTTTATTGTCATACATTTTGCTTTAAGGAATTCTTGTTACATTTGAGACTCATTTCTTACCCCACATTTATATAAGTTGACAATTGTTATTAACTTTTTTCTTATAACTATTATGATTCAATTGAGAATAGAGGAAATAGCCATCTTATTTTCCTTATATTAGTACTGTAATTAACAGAGCTTCACTGCAAATTTATTATTTTGAGATAAACAGGGTTTTCCATTATTTTTATTAGAGGACTCTTATTAGAGCATTATTTTATGTGTTATCTCTTGTAATTCTTAAGTTCAGATGACATTGCTTTATCTGGCATCTTATATGGTTTTCCTATTGTTCAAAATTTGCTGAGTTGATAATGAATAAAATAAATGAAAGAATTATAAAAGAAAAAATATTAAGGTTTATCACTCAGAAAAAAATAAAATGTTTATTGTAAGATCATTGGTAAAATTGTAAAAAGGTAAATTATAAGAAATGTCAACAGAAAAGGAATTTAAAAAGTCAAAAGTTGCTATTCTTAGATGTCTATGTGCTGTTAGGCGCATACATATTTATAATTGTTATATCTCTTTGCTGGATGAATTGACACTTTTATCAATATATAATGCTCTTCGATGTCTCTTGTAACAGTTTTTGACTTAAAGTCTGTTTCTTATGATATAATATAGCTAGTCCAGTTCTCTCCCAGTTACTATTTGCGTGGAATATCTCCTTTCATCCTTTCACTGAAATCTACTCACTGAAATAGTTTGGGTTATCTTTCCTATGAGTGAGGAATACTTTTTTTTTTGCATGCTTTATAATTTTTTGTTGAAACGTGAATATCTTGAATATTATATTAATTTTAGATGTCATATTCTTCTTCCACCTCAGGATTTGTGGTTGTTGTTCTTTCTTTGCCTTCTAAGTGGTTTGCTTAATAACTTTTCTAAACTATATTTGCAAAGACTGTATTATTTGTTGTATGTAGTCTCTGAAGTCTCTGTTCCTTTATCTCTTTGTTAGCTAATGTTGACAGATTTATTTGAATTCTTGAAGCCAAAAACAAAAACTCTTTTAAACTTTGCACAGTGGATATGTACCATAACACTTCTTTAACACTCAGGTGTTATACCACCCTGCCTTAATCTTTATTTCCCGCTTGTACAGAGCCTAAAGATTAGTCTGAGATGAAAGTTTAAAATCTTCTCAGGTCTTTCCTGAACACACATTTTGCTCTGGGCATGCACCTAACTTTCTGTATTCCCCAATATACCTGTAAGATTTTCAATGCTATAACTCTTCAAAGACTCTTCACAGATTTTCTTCTCAGGCTTTTGGCATGTCTATTATTGTTTCTCAAATTTCAATCACTTGCCTCACGCTGGAGTGAACTCTTCAGTTGCCTTTCAGAATTTTCAAAGAATGTCCTCTGGGTAGTCACTTTTGTGTCCTGAGAGAGTTCTGAACGAGGTGACCACTAGGCAAATTAAAATAGATGGACATAATTCTTTGAGAACAAAATCTGTTTTGTTCCCTCTGTACCAGGGTGCTAGAAACACGGGTTGCCATCTTTGAGACCACTGCTGATCTAGGAGCGGGGTAAAACAAAGGCAAGTAAAAATACCTCCGAGCTCTCCAACTATTTTTAAGTTGCCTTCTTGATTCATTGTTTAGTCGGTCCCTACAAGCCTCTGACTTTTTTCCAGAATTCCAAAATTTAATTCTAAAAAGTTTTTGCTCACTTTTACCATGTTTGTGTAGGGACAGCTCCTTGGAGCTAAATGTTCCACCATTTTCACTGAAATTGTATGCAAGCTATTAGCATACTAAAATTCCTTACTATTTCAAAGAAATGCCAATAAACTCTTTAATACTTCTGAGTATTGTGTATGTGATAACATTTTTTCAATCTTCATCACTTTCTAATATATTCCTATATAAGTATTTTAACTAAGCATATTTCATTAAGATAGTTATATCATTCAAAGAAAAATAAATAGGTCAAATCATATCATTTAAATTGATTCTAGAAAGATATAAAATGAATAATATGAATAAAAGAAATGAAAAAGAATTGTAAGAGAATAAAACATTAAACATCAAACGTTTATAATCTCCCATTTTTACTTAAGCATGGATCTGTTCAACATAAAACAAAATTTTCATAAATGTTACTTTATTTTCATACTTTATGCCAAAGTCTTAGGTGATTAAAATAAAGAGACTAGTATAAGAAAGTAAGATATCTACTTAAGATCTAAGGAATTCAATAATCGGGAATGTGAAGTCTCAGTTTTGTTTTCTAATCCATTTCTTTGGGTTTATCTTCAAGATATACCAAAAAATTACTTGCAAGCTTGTCCCCAGACTCTTAAGAACAGAATTTGAAGGATATAGAAATGAATAACATAGGGTCTCTATCATTAAGGAAATTCAGATGCAGTAGCAGAAAGTAAGATACATAAAGGGATTTCTAATATGATACAGTGAGCAATGTAGATATATGTACAGGATGCTATGGGAGCACATATCAGCACTTGACATAACCTGGTGTTTAAAGCATTGCTGTTACTATTTTACTTGAAAAGTGAATCTTGAATTATTGGAAGGTCATTACAGGCATGAAAAAGCCACAGAGACACAAAATAGGATTAAATTTGTAAGAAAAGAAACTATCACCATAGGAAATCAGAAGTGGACCATTGGAAATAATTATGATGAGAAATAATAGGGATGGCAATAAACCAAAGTTGAAAGGAAAGCAATATTACTTATTGTCAGGGGGAAAAAGACTTTAGAATGATTCTTTATGTCTTCCTAAATTAACCCTGTTTATCTGTTACTTGAAGTGAAAACTCATGGTAATTATTAGAGAAGTGAAAACTGAGATATAAAGGTCATTCTCTGCTTTAATTCTGACACAATATGTTCACTAGAGCTATGCATTAAGATAACTTTCTCAGTCAGGATTTTGCCTGAAAATTACTGCAATTATGTGTGTGAGGAGCCATAACTGAGTGGCAACTTTGGACAATGACACAAATAGAGTGTAAGCTCATCAAAATATAAGTTAACCATATGTGTTATTTTGTCTTCATTTCCACTTACTTAAGAAAAAAACATTTCTTTTTTTCCCTTAAGATTTATATTTTAAGATCCTTCATATAACTTTGCCTATTCTTTATTTAAATTTTTGAAGATAATTCAGAGTAAATTATAATATTAAGTGATTGAATACAGCAGCAAGATTAAATATATCATGAAAAAAAATTTTATCAACATTTCTTACAGTAACTTGTAATTCTTCAAAAAATTTCTTGGAATTATCTCCAGTGATTTTTAGTCTATATCTTGTAGATATTTTTATGTTCTGAGATATACATTTGGATATAAAAAAGTATATGAATCTCCCTTTCATCAAAAGTAATTGAATTTTGACTCCAAAATCTTTTATGTGTTCAAATTAGAGAGCATATGATGAATAATTAATTTCTATATCTCTGTGTCAGGATTGAGGGTAATTTTAAATTATATATAAAGATGGAATAGAAAAAAAATCTAATTGTAATATTTGGGTTATGTCCACATAAATATGTAAAATCTAATTTGAGGAAAATATAGAATGCATTCTAAACTATGTTCATGATATCAGTAGCCATTATGTTATTGTAGGGGCAGTTTCTAATGAAGATTTTTCTGTCTTTTTATTTTATTCTACTGTCTTCTTCTATATTTAGTATATTCTCAATCCATTCCTTAACTCTTACCAGTTCTTCGGTTCTCATCTAATCCTGACTTTTTCTGCTTTTCACCTCAATTTTATCTTCTTTAGCTTTTCACAGTTATCTCTGGGCATCTGCATCCTCCACTTTTTATATCCCATAGATAGCATTTCACAAATATCAATACTATGAATTTGAAAATTTGATATTTTCAATCTGTCACACTTTTATGTACTAGCATGTGTTCTCAAGTTGTTTCCTGCTATATCTGTTCTAAAGTTAACTTCTGAATCAGTTAGGATTATTTTAACTAAATGAAACAGAAAATAACAAAAATTATCTTAACAATAACTGAGTATATTTTGTCTCACCAAAGAGAAAATCTAGACTGTCGACTGGCTCTACAGCTGGTCAATGTTACAACTAAGCAACATGATTGGGGATTGTGGTTCTTCCTGTTATTTCATTCTGCCACCCACAGCATTGGCTTCATGCTAAATCCCATTCCCTTCCTAATTATAGGATATTTCTGAGGATCAGACAGGAAAAACTTTCTCATTCACAGTTTTTAAGACTATTTGTCTTAGTCCATTCAGGCTGCTATAACAAAATACCGTAAACTGGGTGGATTATAAACAGAAATTTATTTCTCACAGTTCTGAAGGCAGGGAGGTTCAAGATCAAGACTCTGGCACATCCACTGTGTGGTGAAAACTCACTTCTTAGTTAATATGTGGCACCTTCTTACTGTGTCTTTACATGGTAGAAGGAGAAAGCAAGTTCCCGAGCATCTTTTATAAATGCAATCACCTTCCAAAGGCCTATCTCTTAATAATATAACCTAGGGGGTTGGGATTTTAATGTATAAATTTGGGGGAGACACAAACATCAGACAATAGTACTATTAATTATTATGGTATTGAAAAAAGCTTCTCATATCTCATGTGCCAGGTTGGACTATGTGTCTATTTCTGGACCAGTCTCTATTGACAGAAGAATGCCATTCAAGGATAACATTGGGCCTATATTCCCCATAAAACACAAAACAAAGCAAAACAACACCAATAACAACAAACAAAAAACAGAAAACAACCCTATCAAGAGACATCGGGTAACCATAATTCACTTATAATCATCAACCAGAAAAGGGGTATTCTAAATTAATTTTTACAATAAATTAGAATGCTTTAAATTTAAGAAATCAACTACAGTATTCAGTTTCATTGCGTCAGAGACCAGAGCTGGTAAAGGTGATATATATTAAGATGTCTTAAAGTTCAAAATTTCTTAATCTCTGAGATACAAAATATATTATCAAGATAGAACTACTTAGTCTTGCCATTCAGCATAACATCAATGACAAAAACCTTTCTTTTTTTTTTAATTAACATATAATGTATTATTTAACCCAAGAGTACAGGTCTGTGAATCATCAGGTTTACACATTTCATAGCACTCACAATAGCACATACCCTCCCTAATGTCCATAACCCAGCCACTCTATCTGTACTCCCCTACCCACAGAAACCCTCAGTTCATTTCGTGAGATTAAAAATCTCTTATGGTTTGTCTCCCTCCCTATCTCCTTGTTTCATTTTCCCCCCTACTCTCCCACAGCCTCCTGCCCTGCCTCTCAAATTCTTCATATCAGAGAGATCATATGATAATAATGACAAAAACCTTTTGTAGAAACTAGAAAACTGTGTAATTTTTTAAAAATGTGATAATTATATTAGAAACATAGAATGCTCTTAACTTATATTGCAGCAGACTGTATACTGCACGAGATTAGAGAAACTATAATGTCTGCTCCTTGTCTATAAAATTACAAGCCAAATTTGAAAGAGAAATTGGTTTCCTAGAAGTTGCTTTTCCAGAAAAAAATAGAATCAACTCAACATTATTTCTTTGCTAAAAATAAAGTTGACAAGAAAGAATACCAAAAACAAAACAAAGCAACAATCACATTTAATACTCTTACTTGAATATGTACTTGTATAATGCCTAGTGATCATATTATCCTATGATTACTTACAAATTGAAGGTCTTTATTTTTCCTTACTTGATCTTTATTAGGAAATGGTGCTGTATCAGCCTGTTGTATTAGTGGGCTAACGACACTAGGTGATGATGGAGCAGCTTAAGTATTCTGGATGCTGACGAAACAACTGAGAAAGACCAGAAATAAATTATGTTAAAATAATAGTTGGGGATTCCAGAGTGCTGTATGAATTTGCTTAAGAACTCAAATTTGATAATATAGCTATTATGGTCATATATTAAGCAATACTAAAAATTTCCCTGAACATAGTCTCTTTAGCTTGGTTACCATTTTTAAAGTATCTATAAATCTTTTCCACATCTACCATTTGAAGTTCAAATATGAAGTTAGGTAGCAATATCAATATTTAGAAAATGGTTACTCATATACTAAGTCAATGAGTAAGTTTACTTCAATTTTCTCATCTTTTGACAGGATCATGGCTGATGATGTAGATACTGATTAATGTGCTATCCCTTGGAGAAATGAGAAAAGTAAACTTGTGAGACCATATTTTTTGTTCATTACCAAGGGAAATATAAAGTGATTTACACTCAGATTGCTTTCAGCATGTAGTCTCATAATAATTATCCAAAGTTAGGCAAAAAAAAAAAAGATCTCAAATTTAGGTAGTCAGAAATAAGAGGATGTAATGCCTTGAAAATTGCCTGAAGCAGGGTAAAATATGGCTTAGCCAGAAAGAAAAGGAAAAAAAAATCTGTAATTGATAATTTATATATGAAGAGAAAATTGATTACCAGTTTTTTCTTTTCTTTTTATATTTAGTCAACTTGAAAAATTATACATATATTTCTGTTTAATATATGGTATTATGTTTGTACTTATTAAACAGTCTAAAGTCATTTATGTAAATGCATATACATATATAAAAGATATATATGTATATTTAAACTAATTCTAAAAATTAAATTTGTTTTAATATTATTAGGAATTAATAAAACAATTATAAATGAAATGACCTTTTCCAAAGGTACTTGATACATACTGGACTGAGCAAAATCTCCTTGCCTAAGTCAGATTAAGAGACTTCAAATTTCAGATAAAATAGAGTAAGCATATTTTATTTTACTCCTCCTTCTACTCACACAGACAGACCCCCTAGACAAAACACATAACTCACACATAAGAAGATGCTGAGAAGTCAAGAAAAGAAAGACTAAGCTAAGTTAGGCCTGGCTTAAGACTCAAGGAATAAGCCAGAGGTTTTGGTCCCTGGGTTTGGTCCCTGGGACTTTTTTTAATACTTCTCTAAATATTCTACCTTAGCATTAGAAAAATTCACATCCATAAACTCCAACAGAGTTGGAATTTCTCCAAATCTCCAACACAAACAACAAAAAATTAGACCCAAGTGAAACCTGCTTTCTCCAGCCAAAGGACCCAGAAAAGGGGTGATGCCACTTCACAACAACCTTGCATTTATACATATTAACACTAAAGGTAAACACCACCAAAAATGCCATGTCACCCTCCCCCATAACAATAGGTGCCACAGTGGCAGAGCCAGTGAGTGGAACCCTACCTTTCAACTACCCTCCCATTCAACAAGGTAGTATACTTTCTCCAAAGTGCCTGTGGACAATCCCTGACTTTCATTACCACCTTTGCTGTAAAGAAGAGGCACCTTTCCCCTGTGGAGCCTGTTAATAGAACTCTGATTCACCACACCAAGAACCATGACAGTCTCAACTGAAATGTGGAGGCAAAAATAGTCATCAACATCAAGATGTTATAGATGTTGAAATTATTTGACAAAAAATTTGAAAGCATTTAAACTAAAAAATAGTTAAACAGGCAATAAAAAAATCTAAAAAGATAGTCAAACATCAAGTATTAGAAAAGAAACAAAAGATATAAAGAAGAACCAAGTAGAAGTATTATAAGTGAAAAATACAGTAACCAAATAAATATCTTCATGGGAGAGCTCAAACTTAAAACTTCAGAGGAAAGTCAACTACTGCAGACAAGGTTATTACATAAAGATAAACTGGTTCATTCACCAAGAAGACATAACTAAATTTCAGTATATTTATATGAACAGAAGAACTGAGTTTCAGTCAAGGTTGAAACTGAGTTTCAATCTTTTGTTAATCAACAAAAGAAAGATACAACTCTATTAATTTTTTAATTAAACAAAAACATATCTTTAAGTAATCATAGTCAAAGAGGATTCTTAAGAAAGTCAAAAGAATATATTGTACTGAATAGCAATGCAAGTACAACATATTAATATTTACTAAATAGAGCTAAAGCAGTTCTGAGAGAAAAATTTATAGCAGTGACTGTTCACATTGCAAGAGCAATGAGAATACAAGGAAGTGAAGGTGTAACAGATTGCAGAGTAAAGGATAAGTTGCTTCTATTTGCAGGTGACGTGTATATCTAATAGAAAATATTAATGAATCTACCAAAAAACAATTCTAGAGTCCTAGACAAATTATTAAGTTAAGCAAGGTTGCAGAATATATGGTCAATACATAAAAGCAAATGATTTTCTGTCAACTAACAAAATACATAGGAAAACTAAATTTAAAAGCACAGTATCATTTGTCATTACTCCAAAAAATAAAATATGCAAGAGTAAACATACCAAAACATGTTGTGTACCTGAATGTCAAAAACTAATGAAAGAAATCCAAGAAGACCTAAATAAGAGAAGAAACATTCCATTGTTTGTGAATTAGCAAATTCAAACTAGTAACAACGTCAGTTCTCTTCAAATTGATCTATAAATTTAAGCAATTCCTACTAAAAGCCCAATGTGATTCTTTGGAGATGTAAATAAGTTCTTAAGTTTATAAAATAAAGCAAAAGAACCAAAATTATTTTAATAAAGAAAAATAAACTCAGAAGAAGCAAGGTACCTGATTTTAATCTAAACCACAGTATTAAGAGTATAGTATTGGCAGGGCAATAGACACATGGATCAAAAGAATAAAATAAAGAAGCCAGAAACTGACATACACAAAAGAGTCAACTGATTTTGGACAAATATGCAAAAGCAATTAAGTGGAATAAATATGGTCTTTTCAACAAATGGTATTGAATATTTATAAATAAGAATAAATAAAACTTAACCTAAATTTCACTTGTTATTCAAAGGTTACTAAAATACATAAAGCAAAACAATGAAAATGCAGAAGAAAACATAAGAGAAAACCATTGGCAAGGTGAAATGTTCTTATTCATGACACCAAAGTCATGATCAATTTTTTTTTAAATATATGTTAACTTACTCAAAATTAAAAGTTTTGTTTTTCATAAAAAGCATGCTATAGACTTAAAAGACAAGACAGAGACTAGGAGAAACTATTTGCAAATCACACACTTGACAAATAATTTGCATTCAGAGTATATTAGTAATTCTCTATATTAGTTTGCTAAGGCTGCCATAACAAAGCACATGGAATGGTAGCCTTAAACAAGAATTTATTTCTTCAGCGTCTGGAGGCCGAGAAGACTAAGATCAAGTTGTCAGTAGGTTTGGTTTCTTCTGAGGCCTTTCACCTTTACTTGTAGATGGTTGTCCTCTCTCTGTGTCTTCACACAGTCTTCTCTTCATACGTGCTGTGTTCACATTTCCTCTTTTAAAGGCACCAGTCATAATAGATTAAGGCCTATTTTGATTGCATCATTTTAATTTGATTACCTCTGTAAATTTCCTATCTCAAAATACAGTCACATTCTGAGGCCCAACATATGAATTTTGAGGGAATATGATTCAGCCCATAACACTCTCAAAACTCAATGATAGGAAAGCAAGTAATTCACTTAGAAAATGGCAAAATGAACAGAATTGTCTAAAGAATATACAGATGGCAAACACATGGATCGGTGTTTATCATCATTAACCATTCAGGAAATGAAAATAAAAATCACAATGGTATATAACTACATACTTCTTAGAATAGTTAAAAACAAAATTGTGACAATAACAACTTCTGGCAAAGAAATAGAGAAAACGGACTTCCTGCACATTGTTGGTGGATACTGAAATAGTGTACCTACTCTTGAAACAGGTATAGTAGTGTTAATATACCCTTAACCACATAACCCTAAAATCATAGTCCCAGGTATTTTTCCAAGAGAAATGAAAATTTATGTTCACATACAAATTTTTCTGGTGAGTTTTCATGGCAGTTTTACTTGTAATAGCCCCAAACTAGAAAAAAAATACGAATATTGTTCACTGGATGAGCGGATAAAGATACTATGGTGCTACTGAGCAAGAAAAAGGAATGAACAATTAATTCAGCAAAGAAGATGGATCTTTAGAGAATTGCGCCGAATGGTCAATCCTAAATTGTTACATCATGTATGTTTCAGTCCCTGTAGTTTTCTCAAAGTGGCAAAATCATAGTGATTGAAAGCATATTGACAGGATACAACCATAGGGGGTAACACAAGGAAGCTTCTTTGAGGTAATACAACAGTTCTGTGTCGTGATTGCGCTAGTGGTTACTCAAACCTATACATGTGATAAATTTCACAGAACTGTGTACCAAAACCAAACCAAACTCAAAACAAAAGAAAATCAATACATGTAAACACTGTTGAAATAAATCGGATCTGTATGTAAGTTAATAGAACGGTAGTAACATCTATTTCCTTGTTTAGAGAGTATATCATTATATAAGGTATATTACTGGGGGAAGCTGAGTGAAAGGTGAACATCATTTTTTTTTCTGCAAATTCTTGCAAGGCATAACCTATTTCAAATGAATAAGTTGTTAAAACATAAAAATAGTTTCAGTCATACTGATTTCTCAGTAATATTTAGTTAATGATTTCTTAGTAATATTTGCTTAATCCTTAAATAATAAAATTATGCTAAATGTATTGTTAATAAGGAAGAACCAATTCCACTGTTTTCCCACTGTTTTCTACTAATTTCTCCAACATATCTATGGTTTACATGATTTTATTTATTTATTTTTAAGATTTTACTTATTCACTTGACAGGAGAGAGATCACAAGTAGGCATAGAGGCAGGCAGAGAGAGAGGGGGAAGCAGGCTCCCTGCTGAGCAGAGAGCCCCGGTGCAGGGCTCCAACCCAGGACCCTGAGATCACAACCTGAACCAAAGGCAGAGGCTTTAACCCACTGAGCCACCCAGGCACCCCTGGCTTACATGATTTTAAAATGTTATGGAAATTCAAAATCAGTCACTTACCAATAAAATTCTTTTTGTTGTTGTTGTTTGTCCTAAGAATATATATCACTCATTAAATAAATTTCTCAGTACCTAAAGTAACACCTAGTTTACTTCAATGATTTGGGAAATTTGTTACAGATGGCTTTATTTTATCATCTGTAAACAATCTTCATGGTTTAACCAGATAATGTGCTTTTAACTTACACAATGACCTTGTAAAGTATAAAAGAAAAGGGGCCCATATTTTGTTAAGAACTCAAAATGCAAAATATAGAATCCGTACCAATTGTTCCACATACCTAAGATAGACTAAGGATGATTAATTTGGTTGTTCCATGAATGGAAGTCATTGGAAATGAACAACCAAAATGGCATAAATAAAATGCTAACAGCCAGTTTAATCCAACAATTAACGGTTACTGTTAAATACTTTCATTTGTTTTGCTTATTGTCTCTTAAAGGTAAGAATATTTAATTAAGCCTTAAAACATCATCAAAAAAGAAAAGAATAAATCAAAGTAATACCACCCACTGGATACATCTTAGTTTTTTAAAATATTTTTTCCCATACTTTCCCTCTATACCCCTCCTGTCCATCAGCACAGACCTCAAAAAAGAGTTCTTTAATCCATAATATATGAGTAATAGAAATAAAAAATATAAAGTATCCATAATATATGAGTAATAAAAATATAAAAATAAAAGAGAATGGTATTTCATTATTAA
Organism: Nasua narica; assembly: GCA_028533885.1. NCBI lineage: Eukaryota > Metazoa > Chordata > Mammalia > Carnivora > Procyonidae > Nasua > Nasua narica. Next base: position 21,644,531 of record CM052814.1, on the reverse strand, counting down.
ATTACTTTGAAATTCAGAATTTGGCAATAACCCTAATGCTAATAGTTTTATATCTTGATATTCTTTTTTTTTTTTTTTTTTACATTCTGATGTTCTTGATCAGGACGAAATCATCTCTGGTGAATTTTTAAAGTTAAACTTACAACATACTCAGATACAACTTGGAACATTATTTTGCCCAAGCTTCTCTTTCTTCTAGATACATGGTGAGTGCCACCTAGCATGATTCAGCCCTGAGAAACTCTATGTACAAAAGCTGACATTTGCTCTGACAACCTTTTTGCAGCCAAAGTTAGATAATCACAAATATGAATTCTAAAAGCTTATATTATATACCAAATTATGTTAGGCCACTTTAACTACTACATTTCTATTCTCAAGTTACTAAAAATTACTCAGTACCCTGGGGTAATAATTACTATTCAGGAAACTTCTAAATCAGAAGGTTATTAATGGAGCTATTAACAATAACAAAACCTACTCGAATCTTACTTTTTCTCTTTCTTGTGTTATCCTTTAAGTTAGATGATCATGAGGAAGAAATGTCCAACAGTGCACAGAAGCATTAAAAAAAAAAAGAAGATATTTGGATAATTCAAAGAACTGAGTATAACCCCAAATTTGGGTCTTACCTTTCCTTTGAGATATGAGTAAATCTGGATGGAACCTCTACTTTTATAAGTTGGTGAATTCAGTTATCTCCACATTATCTTTGTGAATTCTTCAACATATATCTTCATGTGCCTTCTGCAGAAGGGAAATCAGTACTAGTACACTTTTTTTTTTTAAGATTTTATTTATTTATTTGACAGAGAGAGAGAGAGAGAGAGAGAGAGATCACAAGTAGGGAGAGAGGCAGGCAGAGAGAGAGAGGGAAGCAGGCTCCCCACCGGAGCAGAGAGCCCGATGCGGGGCTCGATCCCAGGACCCCATGATCACAACCCGAGCCGAAGGCAGAGGCTTTAACCCACTGAGCCACCCAGGCGCCCCCTAGTACACTTTTATACTCAAGAGTTCAAATTTGTTCTGCACTATGCTCTTGCCTTGTTTAGACAGTACATTCTGGAGGTTAATATTTTTGTCTATAGAATTCAACCTGAAGAGGGCAAATACTATTACATGAGACTGAATTCTGACTCACCCACGTACTGTGTGAGCCCATAAATTCATTCTTTTTTGATTTCAATATCAATCACCGGTAAAAATAATCAATATTGTTCTTGCTGCAGCAAAGACAAATTCTAACCTAAGGACCACTGACATTGCAAGGCAATCATGGCCTATTTTTTTAATCCATTCACTCTTCCTCTCTCTTGATTGACTCTTCTAAAACATTTGACATCACTCCCCAATCATTATTCTCAATAGCTGGCTTTGCTTTCTACTTCAAAGATAAAACTGAAGCAATTATAATAGCGCTTCCATTAGCCACCTTACCAAATACCCATATGCCTTTCCTTATAACTGTAGTTGAACTGTTCTTGCTTCTGTGCAAGTTTATCCCTTTACTTTTGAACGAGTCTTAGCCTATTATACCACGTCAAAGATGTTACTAAAGATGTATTCCCTTTTTTCTCCATAATTTTTCTTTCTACCTGACCATATGAGTCAGTACACAAGTAATGTATTTTGCTTTTTATTACGAGAAAAAAAAATTTAACTTACATTTACCCCCAAGTTCTTGATTCATTTTTTTGGTCTCTTTTGCAGCAAAGCTCCTAAAGGGTTGTCTAGTCTCTCTGTCTCCAAATTCTTTTTAAAATCTTCTCTTGAGGTTTTTCTGAACACCCCTCTGAAAATGGTCTTTCTATGATCACTATGACCACATGGCTATAAAACTATGGGCAATGAACTCTCAGTCTTACTTAATCTTACTTAAGCCATCAATAACTATCATTTAACATGGTATGTAAATAACGTTTACGTAAGAAGAAAATCTACATTCCCTTTGTTCATTCCTCTTCTTCTCCCAGACTTCTTAACAGTAGAGTGCTCAAATTCTATATTTTTCTACTTTATCTGCAATCATTGTGTGGGTGATCTCATCCAGACTCTTGTGTGGACAGGTTTTACAACTGGCTTCAGCTCACATTTCTCCAGGCATCTCCAAACCTGATATTTCCACTCAAATGTCTAGGAGACACTTCAGACTTAACATGTCAAATTGAGTCTTACTTTCCTCCACATAGCTCTCCAAATCCCTTGCTCACGATCTTCAGCATCTCAGTTATTGATAATTCTATCGTTATAAACCAAACACTTGCAATGAAAATTGATTTCTCTTTCTCTCATAATTCTAACTAATCCATCACTGGCTCTTTCTTCAAAACAATGCTAGAATCTGATTTCCTCCCATTATCTGCATAGTTAGTACTGTGGTCTGAGTTATTATCACCTCTGCTTCATATTATTTCAATAACCTCCTACTGTTCACCTTTCGTCCACTTTTGTTTCCACAGACACTATTTTCAACATATCTCTCAGAGTGATCCTATTAATAACTAATTTAGGTCATACCAGTCTCTTCCCAGATTCTTCCAGCAAATCTTTATTTTTCTCAGAGTAGAAGCCAAAAGTTTAATAATGACCCCCTGGGCTCTACATAATCTAGTTCCATGTTAACTCTGTAGTTTTTTTAATTTTACTCCAGTTAATCCAGCCTCTTTGAGGTTCCTTAAACACTGCAACACTCTTTTACCACATGAATTTTTCATTGGCTGAACCCCTAAATTGGAGTGGCTTTTCTTCATATATTCATATGGCTATTTCTCTCGCTTGTTTCTCTTCACCATTCAAATATTATCTCATTGTGCTCTACTTAACATAACTCTATAAATTATACCTAGTATTCTTGATATCTATTTTTTCCAAGGCATTTATCACAGTTTATTATATAATTTACTTACTTAAGAAATTTACTTTTTATTTGCTCCCAGTGGAATATAAACTCCATGTGGACAGATAGGGATTTTTGCCAGTTTCATTCAATGGTGTATTCCTAGCACCTAGGAGAGTGGCTGGCATATGCTAAGTGCTCAATAATCTATTTTGAATTAACTAGTTAATTATATTATTACCTCTTTTCCCTTCCAGAAAGAGCTGCAATTTCTTAATTCTGTAATTATGTCTACAATGCAATTTTGGGAGACAGCTTACTTTACAAAAAATTGCTCTCTAGTAGAGATGCATTAAACTGTGTGCCATGGACTTTCTTGCTGAACATCTGATTCCAAGTTCTTTTGCTGCTTTTAGACTGAGTCTAGTGGTTTGGAAATCATGGGGGAAATGCATTGTTGATTTACTTAAGTGATAATGGCTTTATATGATAAGCACCTTATGTCAAAGGATCGGACAAAGTAACTCAACTTGTAATACATCATTTAGAAATTTTGTGCTCCCTCAAATTTAGGTAAATTTGTCCCAATCACTAATTTCACAATTTGAATAAAGCCTTTACTCTTCCCATAGTCAGAAAAATGGCTCTCTGTGAGTCTCTTCTTTTTTTATTTTTATTTTTTTTATTTATTTGAGAAAGAGAGAGTGAGAGAGTGCATGAGAGGAGAGAAGGTCAGAGAGAGAAGCAGACTCCCCGCGGAGCCGGGAGCCGGGAGCCCGACGTGGGCCTCCAGGATCATGACCTGAGCCTAAGGCAGTTGCCCAACCAACTGAGCCACTCAGGCGCCGCACTGTGAGCCTCTTCTGAGTCTACTTCTCAACACATTGAGAAATGAAGCTCTGTATTTCTTGGCCAAATAGCAGAATCACACTGTAGATAGGAATTTGCTGAAGATCTGGTGGTATCCCTGATTAAAGGACTTTGCTTAATATGACTCCACACATGTCTCTTGCCACATTTTTGGCATCCAGCATTTCATCTCACTCAGAGTCCCTCTGACTTCTCTCTCCCATTCTAGCAAGGTGCAGTTCTAGCAAAGCCGTATCTACAACTGTTAGGAGGGCGAAATATCAGTAGCGTCAGATCACCAAATATTCTCAGTGTATTTTATCTTTTTTATTAATATATGATAAGAACGTTAGGTGAGTAACAGACCCAGTCCTTTAAGGTATTTTAAAATTATCAATAACTCATGAGCTGTATGCAAAGCAAACAAAAATTGGGTTGATTTGACTACTTTAATAAACAATAATGAGGTTTAAGACTAAAATAGAAATTGATCATCTGTACTTTTTATCTACAATGCCAACAAACTTAATAGCATGTGACATTTTTATTAACCTAGGAGTCTTACTTGTTTATTATATTATTCTTTAGAATGACTGTTTGCTGGTGTTCAGTGATTTGTCCTTTAGATTTGCATAGTTAAGACACTCTCCCATGTATTCTTTATAAGCAAAGGATTTTTTTTGAAAAGGTAAAACAGAGATTTTTTACATCTATTAAAGCAACCTGTGAAAGAGAAATATTTCTTTGTCAAGAGGCTAATTCCTAAGGAAAGAGAATTCAAATTATTTTATTGTAAGTCTTATGTAATACATCTTCAAATCTAATTTAAAATAAAAGAAGAAACAACAGAGGCTGCTTTCATGGTACAAAAGTGTTAGTCACCAAATGCTTTACAAAGTGATATTAATGAATATTAATATAAGAATATTAGTGAAAATAATTAAAAAAAGAATATTAGTGAAAATAATTTTTTACAATATCTATTTGAAATAAACTGCTTACTTAATGTATTAAAGCCATAATGTTACCAAATAGCTCAGTGTCTTAGGTTACCAATGCAATATAGTATGAAAATAATCAGATTAATTTTATTAATTAGCATATTAATCATTTCAGATCAATAAAATCATTGCTGTAGTTATACAGATAAAACAAATAAATCAGATTTTTCTATTGGTCTACTGAGAAAGTCTTGGGTGGCACATTATAATTTTCAGGGTAATTTTCTTTTAAATCCATTTTCTCGTAACTATACGTGCAGATCAGTTCATCTAGGGATCCCAGATTTGGGTGACTCTATACAACTTACAATTTCACAATGCCCAGCATGTCAACTGAAGTTTTGATCAGCTTAATGAAGTGTCATTGAATATATGGCAAAACTAAAGTACTGCAGCCATTTTTAGACCTTTCAGCTCACATTAACATACCCTCATCCTGATGACAAATGTTGGTGTGGGTTCTGCAAGTGTACCAAAGTTGCTAGATTCCTAAATAATCATTTTAGCCATCTGATGCATTTTGGAATATCTTTTATACCTATATTCCTTAGAATACGGCTTATCTTTTCCTTGTCATGTAAATGTGTCTTCTTCTTTTTTTTATAATTACCTTCTGAGCAAAACTCTTATGAGCATGTCCTTTAGTTCTACAAAATTAAGTTGCTTCCAACTTCAGAGTATCTGGCACAGCTATAATCTTCTTTTAGCTCTCTAACTCACTCTGCTTCCAGCTGGAAAAGAGGCTGTGAATCATTCTTGATTCCTCCTTTTCTTGCACCTCCAGATTTTACTTTGTAAAGTCTCCACATTGCTATCCCCTAAGAGTATTTCCCATTTCCACTGCTGTGATTTCAATAGTCTCTTCCCAGGGTCCCAAATTCAATTGCCTCTTCCTGAAACTATTCTCCACTCTACTGTCAGTGAACTTCTAAAAATGGATTCTGCATTTACTGCAGGAAACATTTCAATATTCTCTATCCTCACTCACCACCAAAACCTGTCTCCACCCAAAGTGTCTTCAAGGTAATACAAATACCATAATACATTTTTAAAGTGTTTGCTTGCTTCCTGGGAAAATATGGCATCATCTGTTTAGAGAATCTGATTCATGAGATCTATACTGTTGAGAAACTTCTATGAAGCAAACAATCTCTCATAGATCTTCAAATCTTGTTATTGATTTAGAATGAGGAAAATAAAAACATTCAGGTAGAAATGCTTGTACAAGGGAAGACAAAATCATCAGGCTCACAAGAAGGATACACTAAGGTAACTAATATGATTACCTTTATAATGTGTACTTATAATAAATATATTCACAATGAAATACATTATTTTACTGATGACCATTTTTATTGTTAGTCTCTCTGTCTTGGATTATTTGAAGTTATTAGGAATTCAAGGATGGACCTATAGCATAGTACTATTACCTTTTTTGGAAACAAAGAATACAGATTTTGATGATAAAAGTCTTAAATCCACTGCATTTTGTGCTATAGTTGGGTTCTATTTTGTAGGTGTGCAAAAACATCTTTCACATTTATACAAAATTTTTCACTACAGAAAAATAAAGATTGGATTTTAATATTTGAATTGTATCTTCTAAGCCAAAATTGGGCTTTTCTTCATTAAGAAAGTCTATATCAAGAGGAACATGTGCATGATTTTTGATTTATTATAATAGAGATTTGGCTTAACATTAAAAGCTTTATTTATGTCTTTCTGCTATTCATTTTTTTTGAATTTTATTTTTTGTTTTTCTATCTTTTGTATCTATATGCTAATATTTAAGTAAATTATTAACAGTAATTCCATAACAATAAATGTAGGGAAGAAATGAAATTTATGTCTATGGATGCACATTATTTAGAGAATCTGAAGTACTTACATGAATTTAATGATCAAAAACTTGAATAAAATATGTTATAGCCTTTTTTCATATTTTATGCATTATAACATGTTAGGGGACTGAATTTTTATGATATATATAAATATGTATATAAATATGTATATAAATATATATATAAATATATATATGTGTGTGTGTGTGTGTGTGTGTGTGTGTGTGTGTATCCTTAAAAAGAATGAATGAATTTCTGATTCACAACAAGGGTAATTGGTGACTGGGGATGCCATTCTCTGAAGTAAAAAGAAAAATGTGGAAGAACTGATATGCAGTCAGGGGAGGCTGTTTTAGTAAATAATTTTTTAGGAAGCGACGAGGTCACCTACAGGAAATGTACAAAATAAAAAGAGAAAAAGTCCTAAAGTCCCCAGGACTGGTGACAAATTAGGGAGAAAAAGCAAACTAAAACCAAGACTCAATAAAAGGGATTAAGAGAAGTAATCAGAGAAAAAGAAAAATAAATACTATTCTGAAAATCAAGAGAAGTACACTGTAAGAAAATAGTCCATATTTTTAAATTGTATAGATATATTAGTTAATATAAGACCTAAAAAAATTGCCATTCAGTTTCACAATTAAGAAAGTGTGACCTTGATGAGAGCAGTTTAATTCTTGGATGAAGATTGAAGTCATATGGAAGCAGATGACAGGTTGAGGATGATGAGTAAAATGAGGAAACATATGTAGAAAATAGTGTTTGGAGTAAATAAGGAACCAAAGAATTTTCTCATTTGTTGATTTGTTTGTTCGGTTTTGTTCTGATTTCATTTAAAAGTAAAGGTGAGACTTACACTTCCATTGTGGAATGTAAGGAGCATGGAAGTCAACACTCCTAACCATCACAGGAACAAAGCTGAACAAACTAAAAATCAGCAATTTTTTTTAGATCCAGGTGAAAACTGAGGTCACCCAGCAAGCTACTGCTCCAAAATTGGAGAGACAGACCATTGGATTCAGAAAATCACAGACTAATCAGAGGAGAAAAAAACCTTTGCAGGAACTAGTACCAGGATAGGAAAACTTAAGCTATATTTGATGAATTTGTTGATGACTATGTGTGGAGAAATTTAAGAGTTAAAAATTTCTAGCGGAGGCCAGTCTTTGCACCCTACCATGTTCACACACACTCACACGCTTTTGTGGAACCCTACCATATTCTCACAGTGTAGATCTGAGAAAAATACCCTATGTTTTCACTTTCTAGCAGAGTGAAAGGGAAAGTAGCTATTTTTAAATACATAACATAATGACAAATATCTTTAATGGACTCATCATTAGTAGGACATAGCCAAAGAAAGAATAAATGAACTTGAAGAAATACCAATAAAAACTTCCAAAACCGAAATGAAAAGAAAAAAATAATAAGATGGAATAAAATATCCCAAAGATGTGAGGCACTTAAAAAATGGGTATCATATATGTAATGAGCCTGCTAGATACAGAAGAAAAATAAAGGACTAGATGAAAATTGAATGAAAATTTTCCAAAATTAGTTATAATGAGCAAACCATAGTTCCAGGAAGCTCAGACAATACTGAGCAGAAAAAATATTAATTAAAAAATCTAATTTAGGTATGATGGTTAATGTCATGTGTAAATTTGACTAGCCTGCAGAACTCAGCTGATGAGTGAAACACTAGTATAGATATTTCTGTGAAGGTATTTTTTTAGACATAATCAAAATTTAAATCAGTAGACTTTGAGTATAGCAGATTACTGTGCTTATAGTGAGTAAGCTTCATCCACTCAATTAAAGGCTTTAAGAACAAAGACTGAGGTGTCCCACGAAGCAGGGATTCTCCTCAAGACTGCAATGAAAATGATATATCAAAGTGAAACAATGAAACATAACTTCTGCCTGAATTTCCAATCTCCAGGCTGCTCTACAGATTTTGAAGTTATCAGACCATACAATTGCACAAGGAAATTCTGATTCTTTAAAATATTAAAATAAATCTCTCTCTTGCTTTCTGTTTGTGTGTGTGTGTGTCTGTGTGTGTGCATGTGTGTGTGTAACATTCAAACCGTGGAAAATCTAAGATAAGTAGAAAATCTAGAAAGAAGTCAGAAAAAAGAAAACACCTTACCTTTAGAGGAACAAGAATAAGAATTATATGGAACTTTTCTTCAGAAATCATGTAGAGAAGACAGTGGGTGAAATACTTAAAGTGTTGGAAGAAATAAACCATCTAATTAGAATTGTATACTCAGTGATATTCTCTTCCATAAATGAAAGAGAAATAAAGATTTTCTTAAACAAAAAAAAAGTTTTGGGAGAAATTTTCTGCCAATAGATCTGCCTTGCAAAAAGTGTTAAAAGAAGTTTTTCGGAAAGGAATTAAATAAGTCAGAAACTCAGATCTACTTAAAGAAAGGAAGAGAGAGGAGGAAACAATGATCATAGAATAAGATCCCCATCATGTTTATTCTTGGTCTAACAAATAACAATTTGTTCACAATAATAATAGCAACAATTTATTCAGCAATTATCACTAATGAATGAGTGAAATGAAAGAATCAATGAGGCAGGAGTAAAGAATTAGTAATAGTCTAAGAGTATTTTACGCACCACCTGCAAAGTGCTATACTGTTATTTGAAAGAAGACCTGAGTCAATTGTAAATGCATATTGCAAATTTAAAGGCAGCCACTAAAAAGAGAAACAAAGACAAACTAATTAAATATAATTAGTATTCTAAAAGAGGAGAAAATTGGACTTAGATAAGTGCTTAATCAAAACCAAAGAATGCATAAAAATAGTGGAAGACAAAAAAATAAAGAATGAGTAGAAAGTAGTAAAAAGTACAGTAGATACTATTCCAACTATGTAAAAAAAAATTACTTTAAATATCAATGGTCTAAATATACCAACTAAAAGGCAGGGACTATCAGAGCAGGTTAAAAACAAAAACAAACAAACAAAAAAAACATGACCCAACTATACGTTGTTTACAAGAAATCCATGGTTAATATAAACATACAAGTACATTCAAAGTAAATGGGTGGAGAAAAAGATACCATTTAAACAGTAATGAAACAAAACTGGATTAGCTATATTAATTTCAGAAAAAGGAGACCTTAGAGTAAAGAAGATTATTAGGGATAAAGAGAGGCATTGCATAATTGTAAAGGGGAACCATTTTCCAAAAAAACATAGTACTGTGTGTGTGTATTCTTTGATGAGACATCTGCTCAATCAGTTGCCCATTTTTTAATTGGGTTGTTTATTTTCTTATTTTTTAATGCCAAGATTTCTTGATCTTGGGGATGTGAGTTCCAGCCTCACATATTCCAGCCTCACGTAAGATATTACTTAAAAATAAAATCTTTCAAAAACAAAGAAAATTTTTTTCTTAAAAAATATATATGTATATGTATAGGAGGGTATATATATATTCTATAGTCTACATTACTCTCCTGGTGGTTGCAACAGAAGCAGGAATGGATTGCATTTAGCTTGCTGAACACACTAAGCATTTCATATTACCATTTTCTCCCTAAGTTCTTTCTGTTTGTTAGCCCAATCTTTTTCTCCTGTTGCCTAAATGCCAGATTTTTATGTCTATCATTTAACAGTTTTCTAGTTTCTTTTTCTCTGGGAAATTTTTGCTGACTATCCCTCCATTTCAAGCAAAGTTAAATTACTCCTCCTCCAAATTACTTCACTAATTTGTGCCTACGTTTTATTTCTGTGTATATCACATACTTACATTTTTTATAATTGCCTGACTCCTATTATGCACATTTCCTTGTAAAATCATGATCTAGTTGTGATCCTTGGTATCTTGTATAAATTATAACAAACGCAATAAATATTAGACACATTGTTTACTTCCTTGAACATATGGCTTCCTAGTGAAAAGTAGAATCAGAGGAAAGAATTTTAAGAGGATTTTTTCAAAGTGTGGTTCCAGAATCACCAGTCCCAGAAATAGCTGGTATATTTGTAAAATGTAGAGATTCATGGGTCACCTGACACGCTTTCTGTAACAAGATCTCTTTGTGTGGAAAAAATCATTTTTGTCAAACTCCCTAATGATTCTTGTACATTCTAATTGTAGTTTGATTCCTGCCTAAATCATCAAACATGTTCTCTTATAAGCTACCTTGAGCACTAGACTATTAATAGCTTGGAAGGTTAGTGTAGTGTCTTATATCCTTCCTGTGTCATCTCCTCACACAATTTGATCCATTTCTTAAGTGTCTTCCTTCATCATTTGCATCAACCCTCAGACACTTAATCACTTTTTCAGAAAGCTTACTTTTACAAATACTGTTCTCATGCTCAAGTCTACCTCAAATATTCTTATTGCTACTTAAAAATAACTAAATTTTACACCTGAAATTATTACACTGTATGTTAACTAACTGAAATTTAAATAAAAACTAAAAAATAACTTCAAATGATTATACAGTTTTTGTGCCTCAAATAGATACCAAATGGAGGTGCTCCCTTTGCTGATCCAAATACATTAACTAAAGACCAGGTCAGTGTGGAGGAAGGGTATCTTTTCTAATTTCTTTATCTGGATGAACAGTTTTTCTGTCCAGATGTGGCTATTTTTGTTATTTACCTACAGGTCTTGTGTGGCTTGCTCAGACTCCGTTACCATTTATTGACATCTAATGTCATTACTGTGCTTCAAGTCCTTGTATTTTCTTCTTTAATCCTTAAAAAACCTTAACATATTGATTGCATTTCTTAAGGTAGGACAACAGCAGTAACAACAACAACAAAATAAATGAATAAATAGCAATTCGGACAGAATAGAATGTGTTTCTTGCTCTTGTAAAGAGATCAAAGTGATTAAAAATTCCTGTCTACAGACTATATGTTGAACATGTGGGTAGTTGTTCACACAGTTATTCAGAGATAAATGTGAATGAAGAGTCTGCCATATATATTTTGTAAGTAGATTTCAAGTTTACCCTGCACAATGACATCCAGCCCATAGATGAAAAAGACCATGAAGGATTGTCTATGGGCTTTTGCTGTGTGTGTGTGTGTGTGTGTGTGTGTGTGTGTGTGTGTGTGTGTAAGAGAGAGAGAGAGAGAGAGAGTCTCGGTTTTATACATATTGCACATCACTCTAGTTCACTGTCCATTGACCAGAACTCAATTCAGTGCTATATATAACTATAAGAAGGTTTGAAAAATAGTGTAGTTAGTTGTGTTCACAGAAGGAAGAAATAGGGTCGGTTAATATTGCCAGTCTCTGCCTCCTAGGTGAGATTCTTTTGGCAAGTGAGTCAATAGAGGCATACTAAGTCTAAGAAATTGGATTATCCTTGTATATTTAGCACATTTTGAAATTGGGCTTTGATGACTCTTCTGACTTCCAAAGCCAGAGCTATTAAGCTATTAAGCTTTGAGAAATGCTTCAAGATTTAGCTTTAAAAAATACCCTGTGAAGACTTTTCTGAATTAATTAATTTATAGAAGAAGTCATGCAATATACCAGACGCTGAGAAAAGGCTCAAGAACTCTTTGCGGAAGTTAAAAAGAAATCATCAATGTACTTTTATTACCATATGCTTCTTTGATTTTCTAATTCAGTATGTTATCTGGAGGTAGTCCCAGTTATGCCAGAATTTTAATAAAATAAATGTTATTTTCTAATGGGGGAAAATTAATCACCAAATTTTTCATAGGGAAAATTAATCACCAAATAGCTACTGATAATACATTGATAGCTAAATACATTGGCAACTAAAATATTTTATCATGAAAAAAGTGAAAAATCACTCTTTTACCTCGCTCAAGAAATTACTAGCAGAATCATATAATTGCTTTGGAAAAAAAGAAAAACCATGATGTGGTTTGGGACATGTGCACACACGCAGATAATTATTTTGCTGTCATTTGTTTTGAAAATGATTCCAGGTTTTAATTTATCTTTTGTACATATATTCATATACATATATGTATATATATTAATTTACATATGTGTATATACATTTTTTGTTTATTTGTATGTGAGTGTGTTTGTGTATATTGTTTAGTAAATTTTGCCTTCTCACTTCCAGGAATAATGGTGTGATAGAGTTGGAAATTCTAATTTTGTGGTAAAAGTGGCATTGAGATTTTCATTGCTTTATATCATATATTGGGAATGGACTAGAAATTGGGATACCTGGGCTGTATTAAAAACTCTGTAATAACTAGTTGTATAATATTAAACAGTTCTCTCTGGTTTTCTGGACTCAAGTTTCTCATTGCTCTAGGAAATAGCTGCTCTAGAGCTAGGCAGATTTAAGGTCTGCCTTAGGTCTCTTCTAAGTCAAATATTTTTAGTTTGTTCTTGATTAAAGCCCACATTTTATGTAATTTCTCTTATTTAATTTTTCTTGTTTTAAACTATTGCTTTATTGTAGAGGGTTTGGATATTTTAAAACAATTTATATTATATGTTATTATAGTTCTGCTCATGATTTGGAGAATACTGAATATATATGTATTATTGACAAAGAAATGTATAATGCCTTTGGGTAATAATCTCAAGAATATAATTTTTCATTGCACTGGTGACATTGTATGGTATTATAGAAAACACACTTTAATTTGAGGTAATAATAAATGGTTTTAATACTAATTGATCTCTAGCAAGTTAAGTAGCCTCTCTGAGCTTCGGCTTTCTCACCTACAGAAAATAGTAATTCTGTCTTAAGAATTTGGTGATGCTCAGGGCACCTGGGTGTCTCAGTGGGTTAAAGCCTCTGCCTTCAGCTCAGGTCGTGATCTCAGGATGCTGGGATCGAGCCCTGCATCTGGCTCTCTGCTCAGCAAGGAGGCTGCTTTCTCCTCTCTTTCCGACTGCCTATCTGCCTACTTGTGATCTCTCTCTCTCTGTCAAATAAATAATAAAAAAATATTAAAAAATAAAGAATTTGGTGATACTTAAATATGTGAATGGCTTTTATTGACTAGAGTGAATATACTCTTTTAAGAATAATGTGTACTACATATAATGTACACTGAAAGTTGTTTTTATGACACATTTTATTATTTATCACAGTTTAGACTTATAGAAGGTTGCAACGATGATACATAAAGTTCCCATGCATTCCTCACCTGGTTCCTCCAATGTATCTCAGCAGTATGATACGTTAATTACAATTCATGAACCAGCAATGATAAAGTATTATTAACCAATATAATTTTTCTCTTTTACTGTCCTATCCACAGTGATGCATTATATTTACTTGCCACACTTCTTGAGGCTTCTCTTGCCTGTGACAGTTTCTCTGACTTGCTTTGATTTTAATGACCTTAACAGTTTTAAAGAGTAAGGGTCAGATATTCTAAGAATATCTGTCAACTGATATTTATCTGATGTTCTTTTTATTTTTATGATTAGACTGTGTTATGTTTGGGGAGAAAGAACACAAAGATAGACTGCTATTTTCATCACACAAGGATAGGGTAGTGTTTGTCAGGTTTCTACACTATAAATTTTTCCCTTTTTGACCATTTTTCATGCTGGAGTGATGAGTATGCATCAGCTTCTTAAGGAAAGAATATCTATACAAATTATTTGGGGTTGTTCTACATAGGAGTTTGTCCCTTCTTCCCATTTACTTATTAATTCAATTATTTAATCATGTAAGTATAGACTTATGGATATTTGTTCTATGCTTTGGGTTGTAATCCAATACTTATATATTGGCATAACCTTGTCATTGTTGGTTGTTCCTTTCTTGTTTTTTGTTTTGGTTTGGCTTGGTTTTAGAGATACAGCATGCTCATGTTGTATATTTCCTGCCCTAGTCCTAGAATCAACCATTTCTCAAATTGCACTGGTGACTTTAATTAGGGATTATTATTAGACACCAAGATTTGGGGAAAAAAAAAGTATGCTTGTTACCGTGGAACACTGCTTCTAGGTTCCATCTGCTGAAAATAAAAGTATGTGCATGTAAAAACCAGTGTTTATATGCCAATCTATACATATTCTTATGTATATCCATTTGTATCTGTATATACAGATGGAACATATTTCCAGGGAGGTAAATATGAGTTCATTCTGATGCCTCCAGCTTTTATCCATTATGACATGGGTTATTCTGGTTTCTCTCTTTGTTTATCTTTAAATTCTCACTTCAGCAGTGAAAACTCTGGCTCCCATGCTCCACCACCCATTTACTTAATTGTTCAATTCCCGAATATATACTTAACACCATAAGAATCCTAAATCTGTACCCTTGTGGGAAACAACTTTATTAAATAGAGTACAGTGCTTAAAATAAACAAACAAACAAATAAATAAGTACAGTGCTCATGAAAATTTCTTTTTTCTTTAGTTTTACAGACTCCCCTCATTTTCAAAGTTATTTAGGTCAGTACTTGTTTCTACACTCCCTTCAGTGAGGCTGTTCAATATATTTGTAATATGGTTACGGGTTTAACACTTTCTGCACCCCATCCTAGTATAGATACTTTCTATATGTGCATTTAGGTTCATGCTATAAAGTTCTATGTAGACTGAAAAATTCGCTGTGTCATGTATCTACAAGTGCAG
Organism: Nasua narica; assembly: GCA_028533885.1. Lineage (NCBI taxonomy): Eukaryota > Metazoa > Chordata > Mammalia > Carnivora > Procyonidae > Nasua > Nasua narica. Next base: position 21,629,421 of record CM052814.1, on the reverse strand, counting down.
TATCATAAAGAATCATTTTATTCCTCTAAAAAGATCCCTTCTGCTCCAAGTATTCAACCCTTCTTCCCAGCATTATACTCCTGGCAACCACTGATTATTTTACATATCCATAGCATTACCTTCTGGGAGTTATTTATTAAAACAAATTCCTGCTATGAAACTCTCTCTGTATAATTCATCTATTTCATTAGAAATAGATGGCAAGTTTGATGTCATGTACATATACCTTAGCACTGATGAAAGGCCAACAAGATGTGCACATTCTTTCAAAGGCAAAACAAAAGAAGCTCAGTGGTATATTCACAGAGCAATATAAATTCTAGCTTGTAATAGAACCAAGTGTATATTCTAGCTTCCTAAATTTATATATATATATAATATTTAATAATATGATATATAAAATATACTTGTAGTTTCTCCCCTAAACTTTTACATCAAAACAAAGTGAAATATGTTAAGAATGTAAGAAATGTAGTAGATTTTAGCTCACCCTACTGTTGAAAAAACTACATAATTTATAGATTTCATTTTAAGGAAGACAAGTGAAAAATATACATTATTAAAAGTAAGTCCATAACCTATGATGAGGAAATGCAATATACTTGACCTTCGTTACTGAATTCAGCAGTATTGTTCTAAAAAGATGTATATTAGAATAATTAATAAAATAATAATGTGCTAAATAGGTAAAACAACCTTAATTACAGCTAGTCTCTATTGACCACTTTCTAAGAGCTATCGCTTATGCTTCATGTTTTATATACTTTGGTCTTCCAAAATTTAACAAAAAAAGTCAAGTAAGTGAACAAACATGAAATAGGTGCAAGCATTTTCTTACCACATGATGAGAAACCAGGAATATTAACTATGTCTTCCAAAGTCACTCATCTAACAAACCCAAAACTTATTTCAGGGTCTTTATTTTTAAACCTCTTTCATAATTTTTTCTTGCTTCCATGTAATATCCTTTTCATTTTATATTTAACTATCTTTGGTGACAATTTCAATATTTTCAATGTTGTATAGTCTTTCTCATGATTATCAATATTTGCAAGTATTATGGTTGCTAGGTTTTAATGCAAGCATTTTGACTAATCTTTTTTCATCTAAGCTATTTTTTGTCTAAGTAAAAGAGCAATAAGGACTTTCAAAGTAATAATTTGGTTTCTTTTGAAGATCCACAGAAATAATTAAGTTTTATACCATTCATTGAAATCACTGCTTGTATTGTACTAATGTTATGTGTATTATAAGGGGATATTCGTTTTAAGACAAAAATATACTATTGTGCTTCTTCTATAGCTAATTTCAAATACAAAAAGTCTATCATGGTTTTGATTAATGCTTCAATTTATCCATTGTAATATATGCAAATATATTTTTCTGACAGTCTAGTAATAGATAACCCTCTACTTTTCTAGACTGTAATGGAGGACATCCAAAGATGAACCATAATTAAAAGTGTATATTGAACCAAAGAGATTACTACATTTTGGATGATAAATCACCTCATTTGGGAATATGGTACCAATCAATTAAAATAGCTCCTAAAAGAGAATCCCTACAAAAAAGACATAATTCATATTTCTAAGACTTTTGATAATTTTTAAACAGGAAATGTTGTAATTCCAGATGGAAACAAACTAATACTATAAAGATAAAATGAAACAAGAGTATTATTAGTGATGGACAAAAAGGTAATTAAATCATTTTAATTTAGAAATTATATCCATTAGGTAATAAACTAACATTGTGACTTATAAAGAGATGGCTCCAAATGTTTGCCATCAACAATTCTATACGATCTTCAGTGCTCATCATTAGTATACTCTTAATCCCCTTCACCTACTTCAATATCCTCTCATCCACCTCACCTCTGGTAATCATCAGTTTGTTCTCTGTAGTTAAATCTGTTTAGGTTTTGTCTCTTTTTTGCTTTGTTCCCTTGTTTTTTTCTTAAATTCACATATAAGTGAAATCATGTGATATTTGTCTTTCCCTGACTGACTTATTTCACTTAACATAATACTCTCTAGCTCCATCCACATCATTGCAAATGGCAAGATTTTATTTTTTTTTTTTTGGTGGTTGAATAAGATTCCACTGTGTATATGTGTACACACACACACACACACACACAGACACACACACACACACACACACACACACACACACACACTATCTCTTCTTCATCTATTCATTAGTTGATGAACATTTGGGCTGTTCCTCTAGTGTGGCTATTGCTGATAATTGCTGCTATATCTATATCGGGATGTATGCACCCCTTTGAATTAGGATTTTTGTATTCTTTGGGTAAATACTTAGTAGTGCAATTTTGGATCACAGGACAGTTTTATTTTTAACTTTTGGAGGAAACTCCATAGTGTTTTTCAGAGTGGCTGCACCAATTTGCATTCCCACCAGCAGTGTGTAAGAGGGTTCCCCTTTCTCCACATCCTTGCCAACACCTGTTGCTTCCTGTGCTGTTAATTTTAGCCATTCTGACTGGTGTAAAGTGATATCTCATTATAGTTTTGATTTGTATTACCCTGATGATCAGTGATGTTGAGCATCTTCTCATGTGTCTGTTGGCCATCTGTATGTCTTCTTTGGAAAAAAGTCTATTCATGTCTTCTGCCCATTTTTTTAAAACTAGAATATTTGTTTTTCAGGTGTTGAATTTTATAACTTCTTTGTATATTTTGGATATTAACCCTGTATTAGATATGTCATTTTCAAATGTCTTCTCCCATCCTGTAGGTAGCCTTTTAGTTTTGCTGATTGTTTCATTTGCTATGTAGAAGCTTTTTATTTTGATGTAGTCCCAATAGTTTATTTTTGCTTTTGTTTCCCTTGCCTCAAGAGATATATCTACGAAATGTTATTATGGCCAATGTCAGAAAAATTACTACCTGTGCTCTTTACTAGGATTTTTATGGTTTTAGATCTCACATTTAGGTCTTCAATCTATCTTGAGTTTATTTTTGTGTATGGTGTAAGTAAGTGGCCCAGTTTCAGTCTTTTGCATTTTGCTGTCCAGTTTTCCCAGTACTACTTGTTGAAGAGACTGTCTTTTCCCCATTGCATATTCTCGCCTTTATTGTCAAAGATTAATTTACCATATACTCATGGGTTTATTTTCAGGCTCTCTATTCTTTTTCATTGAAGTATAGTGTCTATTTTTATGCCAGAACCACACTTTTTCAACTACAGATTTGTGGTATGTCTTGATGTATGGGGTTGTGATATTTCCAGTTTTGTTGTTCTTTTTCAAGATTGCTTTGGATATTTAGGATCTTCTGTGGTTCCATATGAATTTTAGGATAATTTTTTTTAATTTTTATTTATTTTTGTTTATTTTTTTGAATTTTAGGATAATTTGTTCCAGTTCTGTGAAAAATGCTGTTGGCATTTTTATAGAGATTGCATTAAATTTATAGATTGCTTTGGCTAGTATGGACTTTTTAAAAATTTTTATTTAAATTCCAGTTAACATATAGTGTGATACTAGTTTCAAGTGTAAAATTTAGTGTTTCAACACTTAAACATACAACACCCAGTGCTGATCACAAGTACATTCCTTCATCCCCATCATCTATTTAAGCTATCCTCCCTCCCTTCTGGTAACCATCAGTTTATTCTTTATAGTTAAGAGTCTTGTTTCTTTGTTTGCCTCTCTTTCCCTTTTTTCCCCTATGCTTGTACAGCCACTCTGGAAAACAATATGAAGGTTCCTCAAAAAGTTAAAAATATAACTACCGTATCTGTTTATTGATCTTGTATCACCTGCAAACTTACCACATTCATTTATCAGTTCTAGTAGTCTTTTGATGGATCTTCAGGGTTTCTATATATAGAAGTCATCTGCTACATAGTGAAAGTTTTACTTCTTTATCAATTTGTACAACTCTTACTTCTTTTTGTTGCATGATTGCTGTGGCTAGGACTTCCAGTATTATACCGAATAAAAGTGGTGAGAGTGGATATCCATCTTATTCCTGATCTTACAGGAAAAGCTCAATTTTTCACCATTGAGTAGTGGGATTTTCTTATATAGCCTTTATTATGTTGAGGTATGGTCCCTCTAACCCTACTTTCTTGGGGGTTTTTATCATGAATGGATGCAATACTTTGTCAAATGTTTTTTCTGCATCTATTGAAATGATCATATGGTTTTTATCCTTCCTTTTGTCGATGTGATGTAACACATTGATTGATCTGCTAACATGGAAGCACCCTCACATTCCAGGAATAAATCCCACTTGATTGTGATGAATGATTTTTTTTTTAAATATATTGTTGGATTCAGTTTGCTAATAATGCTGGTCTCATAGAATGAATTTGGAAGGTTTCCTCCTCTTGTATTTTTGTAAATAGTTGGAGAAAGATAGATATTAACTGTTCTTTAAATGTTTGATAGAAATTCATCTATGAAGCTATCTGGTCCCAGACTTTTGTTTGTTGGGAGTTTTTTGTTTTTTGTTTTTTGTATTTGGTTTTTTTTTTACTGATTCAATTTCATTGCTGGTAATCAGTCTATTCAGGTTTTCTCTTTCTTCCTGATTCATTTTGAGATGTTGAGTGATTCTTGGAATTTATCCCTTTTTTCTAGGTTGTCCTATTTGTTGGCATATAAGTCTTCACAATATTCTATTTCATCTTTTTATATTTCTGTGGATTTTGTAGTTATTTCTGCTCTTTCATTTCTGATTTTGTTTATTTGAGTACTATTTCTTTCTTTTTTGATTAATTTGGCTAGAGGTTTATCAATTCTGTTGATCTTTTCAAAGAACCAGCTCCTGGTTTATGGATCTGCTTTATTCTTTTTAGTTTGTATATTGTTTATTTATACTCTAATCTTTATTATTTCCTTCCTCTACTGGTTTGGGGTTTTATTTATTCTTCTTTTTCTAGCTCCTTCAGGTGTAACATTAGGTTTATTTGAGATTTTACTTGTTTCTTGGGGTAGGCCTGTACTGCTCTAAACTTCCCTCTTAGAACAGTTTTTGCTTCATCCCAATGATTTTAAACTGTTATGTTTTGGTTTTCATTTGTCTCTATGTATTTCATTATTTCATCTTTGACTTCTTGGTTGACCCATTCATTGTTTAGTAGCATGTTATTTAACCTCTACATATGTGTATTCTTTCCAGATTTTTTCTTGTGATTGATTTCTACTTTCGTAGCATTGTGAATGTTGTGCATTTCTAACTGACTTTTACATCCTCTCAGTGTAGTCTAGTGGTTAGCAGAACTTACTTTGGAGTCAGAATGCTTGGATTAAAATCTTATTCTTGTCATTTACTAGTTATGTGACCTTAGAAAAACATGTTTAAACACTTTGTGTCCTAGATTCCTAGTCTTCCTAATCTGTGAAATGGAGATGGTAAGAATATCTGCCTCATCAAGTATTTCTGAGTATTGAGTGAATTAAGAAAGATGAAGTACCTGGAAAAAAGTGGTGCATAAGCCTTTAATAAAATTTATATGGAACCGGAAAAGACCACGAATAGCCAGAGGAATGTTGAAAAAGAAAACCAAAGTCGGCGGCATCACAATTCCAGACTTCAAGCTCTATTATAAAGCGGTAATCATCAAGACAGTGTGGTACTGGCACAAAAACAGACACATAGATCAATGGAACAGAATAAAGAGCCCAGAAATGGACCCCCACCTCTATGATCAACTAATGTTCGACAAGGCAGGAAAGAATATCCAATGGAAGAAAGACAGTCTCTTCAACAAATGGTGTTGGGAAAGCTGGACAGCCACATGCAGAAAAATGAAACTGGACCATTTCCTTACACCACACACAAAAATAGACTCAAAATTGATCAAAAACCTCAATGTGAGACAAGATTCCATCAAAATCCTGGAGGAGAACAGAGGCAGCAATCTCTTCGACCTTAGCCACAGCAACTTCTTCCTACAAACATCTCCAAAGGCAAGGGCAAAAAAGAACTACTGGGACTTCATCAAGATCAAAAGCTTCTGCACAGCAAAGGAAACAGTCAACAAAACCAAAAGACAACTGACAGAATGGGAGAAGATATTCACAAATGACATATCAGATAAAGGGCTAGTATCCAAAATCTATAAAGAACTTCTCAAACTCAACACCCAAAGAAGAAATAATCTGATCAAGAAATGGACAGAAGATATGAACAGACATTTCTGCAAAGAGGACATCCAAATGGCCAACAAAAACATGAAAAAGTGCTCAACATCACTTGAGAAAGGCAAGTGGCCTTCAAGCAAGGCCACTTTCTCTGGCATCAGAGAAATACAGATCAAAACCACAGTGAGATAACACCTCACACCAGTCAGCATGGCTAAAGTTAACAAGTCAGGAAATGACTGGTGTTGGTGAGGATGCAGAGAAAGGGGAACCCTCCTACACTGTTGGTGGGAATGCAAGCTGGTGCAGCCACTCTGAAAAACAGTATGGAGGTTCCTCAAAAAGTTGAAAATAGAGCTACCCTTTGACCCAGCAATCGCACTACCGGGTATTTATCCTAAAGATACAAATGTAGTGATCTGAAGGGGCACATGCACCTGAATGTTTATAGCAGCAATGTCCACAATAGCCAAACTATGGAAAGAACCTAGATGACCACCAATAGATGAATGGATAAAGAAGATGTGGTATATGTATACAATGAAATGCTATGCAGCCATCAAGAGAAACGAAATCTTGCCATTTGCAACGATGTGGATGGAACTAGAGGATATTATGCTAAGCAAAATAAGTCAGTCATAGAGAGACAATTATCACATGATCTCTCTGATATGAAGAATTTGGGTGGGGGGTCATGGGGGGTGGGGGAGGGAATTGAAACAAGATGGAATTGGGAAGGAGACAAACCATAAGAGACTCCTAAACTCAGGAAACAAACTGAGGGTGGCTGGGAGGTGGGGGGTTAGGGATAGGGTGGCTGGGTTATGGACCTTGAGGAGGGTATGTGCTCTGGTAAGTGCTGTGAAATGTGTAAGCCTGATGATTCACAGACATGTACCCTGAGGCAAATAATACATTATATGTTAATAAAAATAAAACAATAAAATAAAATAAAATAAAATATAAGTAAAATAAAAAAATAAAGAAAATCACAGGACACCTCGGTGGCTCAAAAAAAATAGCAGTTGTTTATTTTGATACTTTGGTGTTATTATTGATGGTATTGATATTATTATCATTGCTTTTACCTTCCCATGGTATAGGATAAAGCTGAGATGCTCAAAAAATATAGATGTATACACCTAAACATGCATAAGAAAATATATTCTAATAAAGCCCATAAAACAGTGATTGGTTTTCAATATTTTAAACTTTGGTTCATTTTATTGGATAAAATATCTCATTGATATTATGTGGTAATTAGTAATGTAAATAAGGATATTTTTTAATAGCTATGATTTGCATTTCTTCTTTTGTTTATCTTTTTAAGGTTTATTTATTTTTTTGAGAGAGGGCATACATGGAATGAAAGGCAGAGGATGAGGAAGAGAGAGAAACTCTCAAGCAGACTACCTGCTGAGCACAGAGCCCCATGCAGGGCTTGATACACCCAGGAACCCCTGCATTTCTTCTTTTGATTTGACTTAGTTTCTAATGCTTGTTTTAGGTGATTTTCAATGAAATTATTGTTGTTTTAATAACTAGAAGGAACATATGGGTGGCTCAGTTGGTTAAGCATCTGACTCTTGATTTTAGCTCAGGTCTTGATCTCAGGCTCATGAATTGAAGCTCCATGTTGGGCTCTATGCCCAGCTACTTAAAATAATAATAATAATAATTAATAATAATAATAATAGAAACTAAGCCATTTGTCATTATTTTTCCACTCATTTTCAAGTATTTCATACCAATACTGGTGGTATATCTTATATTACACAATTTTATAATGACATCAGTTGATTAAATCACATTTTAAGGTTTCTGATTTATATGGTATATTCAGAAAAATGTCTGAGCACTAATTATGTTTTTGTCTACCCATTGTACTTCTAGTGATTTCCTTTTGTTTTATTTTTTATTTTTGTCATAGTGTAAATACTCTTAATATAAAATATATTTTTATATAGGTAGTAAAGGAAAGATGACATTTTCATGTCATTTTTCTCTGCTTATTCTTTCCTTTAGTGATTTGAAATGCCATCCACAGTTTTCATATGAACCTGAGTCTATATCTGTGTTGTCTATTTTGGTATCATAATCTGCCAGATTTTATACAATATATGTAATCAAGTCCTTTGGTTTCTCAGAAAATTTTTCTTAATTTACAATAAGAATATTATGTGGTTGTTTCATTCACTGCATTTTGCTTATCACTTCGTCACAGAAAACTAATAAATATGTACTCTGGATTCTCATATCATTTTCTGATTACTATCCCCTTAAGGATTCTTGATAAATTTCTTCATTTCTACACTTTTATATCTTTGTTTCTCTATTCTTGTGAATGTTTACATTCTTTTTCTATATTCTTTAAAAACCATTTTTAATCTTGCCTTTCTTTTTTTTAAGATTTTATTTATTTATTTGACAGAGAGAGAGATCACAAGTAGGCAGAGAGGCAGGCAGAGAGAGAGGAAGCAGGCTTCCTGTGAGCAGAGAACCCAATACGGGGCTTGATCCTAGGACTCTGAGATCCTGACCTGAGCCAAAGGCAGAGGCTTTAACCCACTGATCCACCCAGGCACCCCAATCTTGCCTTTCTTATAGAAACTATATCCAGGATTATCAGTGGCTGATAAAGACAGGTCCTTCTTTATAGAATTCCAGTTAATGGAATTTAAAATTCCCATTTGCAACCTCTAATGAGACAATGGGTCATCAACTGATCAAGTGATGCACAATTTTTAGGTGAAAGATTAATGAAGAATATTGTTTTGTTTTTTAAAGATTTTATTTATTTATTTGAGAGAGAGAGAGCATGAGTGGGGAGAAGGTCAGAGTGAGAAGCAGACTCCCAGCGGAGCTGGAAGCCCGATGCAGGACTCGATCCCAAGACTCCGGGATCATGATCTGAGCCGAAGGCAGTCGCCTAACCAACGGAGCCACCCAGGCGCCCAAAACTTGAATAAGAGTTTTTTTTTTTTTAAAGATTTTTATTTATTCATTCAACAGAGTGAGAACACAAGCAGGCAGAGAGGCAGGCAGAGGCAGAGAGAGGAGCAGGCTCCCTGCGGAGCAAGGAGCCTGATGCGGGACTCTATCCCAAGACGCCGGGATCATGACCTAAGTCAAAGGCAGCCGCTCAACCAACTGAGCCACCCAGGTGTCAATGAAGAATATTGTGATAGAAGGATCCACTGACCCCATTGTTCAATCTTAGCATCACTGCAAGTGGGACCCCAAATACCAGTACCTGATGATATAATGCAAAAAAGGATATAGAATCATCTATGAGTGTTTTCCACTTAAAAAAAAAACCTGAACTTAATCAAACTTCCAGCCTTAACTTCCAGTTTATAGGAAATATGGAAGAGAGAAGAACAAGTTCAATAATACCATGAAGCAATCAGCCAAATTTGGAATATGGGACATTTCAGAGAACAAATGACCCAGTTTTACTGACTATTCCGGGAAAAAGGATGAGAGTGAAGTGAGAAGTGTTATAAAATAAAAACATAACAACCAAATGCAATGTGTGAACCTTGTTTAGATGCTGAATAGAGCAAACAATAGTAAATTGCCAACTTTTAGACAATCCAGTAAATTTGAATATGTCTACATTATTTGATGGTAATAATAAATCACTGTTAATTTTTTTTGTTTAATAATGGCATAGTAGTTATATAGGCATGGAGGTCCAAAGTAACAATTGTTCCCTCCCTCTCTCTGTCTCTCTCTCTCTTTCTGTCTGACTGTCTCTCTCTCTATATATATACAGGTAAGTATATGTTGAAAGTTTACACTAAAGTCACTGAAGACATTTATACACCTAAGTAAGCAAAAAGTGATAAATTATACAAACATCTTCCAAAATAAATAAAATGGCCATTACGTGGATATGTATGTGTATATATAAACACATATCTATACATTTTATCTCCAGTTCTATTAAAATAGTATATAGAATAATATATATTTTAGTAAAGTCAAGGTGTATTTATGAGAATTTTTATCTTTTTCATGGAGCCTTATTTATCATCATAACTCAAGCCTGCTGTAGCAGAAGGTTCATTTCCTTTACAATACATTTTGCTGTGAATACAGACAAAGAAAAATTCCATTCATAATTTCAGCAAGTTCTCTACCTTTTCCTAAAGGTGACAGTTTGAGAGTTAAGTTTCTTCAGCATACACCACACTAGGTTTAAGTACCCACAGGTGTTAAATTATAATTACCTCAATGATATTTAAAAATAATGGATAATAACTTTAACGAGTGGTAAAAATCTCATATATTCAGCCACATAAAAAATTTAACTATTATTTTTAAAGTAATGCTCTATTAAAGAAATATGTGGCAAGAGTGTTAGTTGCTAAGGAAACCATCCTCCATGAAATTGAATATAAAATAGAAACTTTTGGCAAGGATATCTAAAATGCACAGTGAATATTTTGTATTACCTTCTTTTGACTTTGTTGTTGGTATTGGTGTCTTTTGGAGTATATTCTTAATATCAGATACAATGAAATTTACCTAGGGCACTGAAAATGTGCACTGGGTTTCAAAGTTTTTCTAATAGAGTGAATATAAGCCTTGGAGAATTTCATGAAGCAAATGTCCTTAACATCATGAATTCAGCTGTGTCAGAGTAAGCTACAGCAAAGTTGTTGCAGAATGCCTTACAATATTTCTACATTCTCTGTTCTTTCTAATACAGACTTTCTTAAAATTAAATCTTATTTATTCAAGTATAATTTATATTTTGATTTTAACTTTTAAATAAATAATTATTAAGTGAAGATGAGATTAACATGAATAGAGAGCATTTTTAACCGCACATTTTTCTGTATAGTTCTAGTGTCCAGAGAGGCAAGAATATATTAGTGTTCATAAATCAATTGAATTTTCAACAAGATTAATTCCTAAATTATAGAGGAGCTCACAACATCCTTTAAACTTTTATAAACATTTGAGATAAATCACTATATTTGTTCTTAAAACTGTTGTATTTTGTTTATAAATTACACATATAATATGTTGCCTTTGAAAAGAGCTAAATCATGTAAATAAAGAAACATTGCACCTTGACTGCCTTGGATACAACAATAATAATGATAATGATAGTAGTAGTAGTAGCAGAATAAAGTATCTGTATGAACATTGTGTTTATCTAGTCTGCTATTAATGGACATTTGGAGCATTTCCAGTCTGTATATATTATAAATAAATTTGCTAAAACCTTTCTTGTGAATGTATTTTTGTGATCATATGTTTTCATTTCCTTTTCATGGACATTTGTTTTCATTTATTTTTTTGCTGAGCAGCTAGAATTGAAATAATTTGGTCACAGGATTCATATATGTTTAGTTTAAATGAAAATGTCAGATATTTCTTCAAAGACCTTTATAAAATGTATGCAGGTTACAACGGTCCCAGAGTCTCACAAACATTAGTGTTGAGAGGTTTTAAAGATTTCAGCTATGATAGTTTGTATGTGATACCTCATTATAGCTTTCAGTTCTATTTATCTGGGCACTGTTGGTATTTCCATGTACTTTTTAACTATTTGTATATCATTTTTGTGAAGTATAGGTCTTACACCATTCCTTTTTGAAATTGCATTTATATTTTTCAACTGTTGTGGTTTACTTTCTATAGTCTGGATACAAGTAATGTATCAGATATACAGCATATATTCTTTATTCCCATTTGATATTTATTCCTATCATTATAATCTTAATGACTTTGTTTAATGAACTGTATTCATCATTATACTTGTTTTCGGTTTGGTTTGGTTTGGTTTGCCTTTGTGTTAGTGCTTTTGTGACTGCCCCATGTAAGGAATATTTGCGTATCTCCAAGTCAAGAAAATATTTCCTCATGATTTTTTATAATTCTTTAAGCCATTATCTTTTGTATTTGGGTCTATGTTCTTTTTTGAGTTAATTTTTCTGTGCTGTGTTATTAGTTATAGCTATTTTGTTGTAAATAGTTTTGTATTCTCTGCTTAAAATCATCCTTTGCAATTGTTATTTTTTTTTCTCTCATACTATATTTGCTAGCTCTGATATCTACTTTAATGTTGAAAACAGGTAGTAAGATATGTCAATTTGATCTTTGGGGAAAATACACATTATTTTACCATTAAGTATGATGTTATGTATAGGTTTTTAAAAAATATCCCTTTCTATTTCAATATTTTGGATATGCATATTTCTTTTTTTCTTTTTAAGATTTTATTTATTTACTTGACAGAGAGACAGATCACAGGTAGGCAGAGATGCAGACAGAGAGAGAGGGAAGCAGGCTCCCTGCTGAACAGAGAGCCGGATGCAGGGCTCGATCCCAGGACCCTGAGATCATGACCTGAGCTGAAGGCAGAGGCTTAACCCATTGAGCCACCCAGGTGCCCCAACACACATTTCTATTATAAAAATATGTTGAATTTTGTCAATGTTTCTCCTGCAGCTACTGAGATGATCATATATTCCTTCATTGTTTTATTAATGTGTTAATTTACATCGATATTTTTAAATATTAAGCCAACATTGATGCATTGCCATAAAATGATTAAATTGTCAAAATAGACTCACATAAATCATAGATCATCTTTAACACCAAACTTTAGGAACTATTCAAAATTTTCAAACAGTATAGAAATACAACCTTCTTTCTGGAGAGTCCAAAACCCATCAGAAGCAGTTTTTAAGTGCTCCTCTCTCCCACAGTAGGATGTGAAAATATGAACACTTAACCATGTGTCCACATAATTACTGTTAGATAAAGGTGACTTTTAGTATTTTTACTCCATCTGCTCGGCTAACTTTTACTCTCCAGCTGGCCAAGTTCAATCAATCCTTAAAATCTAGGCTTATTTATCATAAGAGAGCCAGATAGACAAGTCATTTCTTGCTAAAATGCATTTATTTAACAGAGCTCTCAGTATACATATTTCTACTTGTGAATGCTATTAGCTTCTTTACAAGAAAGTCTGGTCTACTTCAGTTATTGCCTCAGCATTCCCAAAGGAAGAGGGAATAAATCACAGCCCAACTGTTAGCTTTCCTTTCTAGTCCACCACCGATCTTTGTCAATATCTCCTTGCCAATCATTTTTATGTATCATTTCATAATTTGTCTTTAAACCAGTTTTCTAAAAATATTTCCTGTAATGTTTTATATATAAACAAGTCGCTAAACATTCCAATGACCAATAGGATTTGAACCATCTAGTGGAAAATGTGTTATAAATCATTTTAGTCATGGCTATATCTCTTCATAGTTCTTTTGAATTTTTTTTCAACTTGTTTGTTCATTCTCTCTGTCATTAAAGATTATTTGGACACACTGTTTTCACATGTTAATGGAAGTATATGTGATTTTTCTAAAGCCTTCTCCTGACCCATCTGTGTTGATATTTATGACATCAAGGGTTTAATCAAGTCTTCAAATAAATCTCAAAAATTTTCTCATTCTGATTGGGACAAGAAGTTGATTTTTGTTGATTACTAAGGTTAATAGAGTTAAATAGAGACTTTAATATAACATTTGACATATCATGCATAAGTTAAAATTATAGTATACATTTCCCTTTCATGTACTTATTCTACATACACAGAATTCTAATACCTGGGGTGGTTATTAGAGGCCATTTAAAAACAAAAACAAAACAAAAACAAAACAAAACAAATCCCCTCCAAACAAACCAACAAAATCCAAACAAATGAAAACCTTTAGATTCTACTTGGTGTTTGAAGATAACCATAACATTATTTCTTATATAGCACAAGTTCTTACTGACACAGGCTTTCAGATAATATTATATAATTGTACTTGTTTTCTTCCTGATTGTGATTAACATACTGTTGACTCCCCTTATTATTTTTTTTGACAATTTGAACAATGAGAGAAGTCATTTTTTTTACATTTAGTACCTGGGTACTTTGAGAACAATAACAAAGGCCACACTGTCACCATAAATGCATCTCCCTGGCATAAACTTCTAATACACTGGCCAATGACCTTTAAGGAGATGAGATTTCACAGTGATTAGATTTCCCAATTTCCTTCCTTGAGAAATTGTACAAATCTTCCTTCATCATTATTAATGCACACAGTGTTCTTTTAGGTCTGAAACTTCTTTTGTCCATTCACAAATCCTTCATCATCTTCCTTGACTAACTTCTATTTGCAAACAGTCTCCTGGAAAATTATTCCCTTTATCATCCACATTTGGTTAAGCAATTCTTCTCATCATGACAATATGTATGTGGTATAATAATTTTCACATTGGTAAATTTAAGGACCCATTATTCACCAAAAGTCATGGTAATTCCTGGGAACTCTATTTGTCATATTCCATGGTCTGGGTGTCAAAAGACTTACCTGAAGTGCCCCTGAAAAGAACATCATTGGTAAAGAGTAGTTATCGTACCACTCTGTAAAGACTGAGTATCATTTCCACTTTATTTGAAAGCATTATAACCACAATCAAATTTGTGGTACATTATATTTCTCTCATATGACTTGGGAAAGAAATAGTAATATGGACCAAAAAACAGACATCAAATGATCACTCCAACTGACCAATTGACTGCTAATTAACTAAATCATCAGTGGGTAGCACACCACATCTTTTCTCTACATTATTTGAACAGAGTTTTAGTTGGTCCCCATTAATCAGTATAGTTTAATTTCCCTTTTTTTTAGAGAAAATAATTCAAGTGGTTCTATCTGCATTAACAGTTAGTTAGCACAGATCTGAGCAAATGTACTGTGTAACCAGCAAATATAGTGCATTCATGTCTTGCTTTTAAAATGTTCTAATTATTGCCTCTTTTCTGTGAATTAAGTATGCATAAAAGCTTCATGACCAGGGGTGCCTGGACGCTCAGTCAGCTATGCATCTGACTCTTGGTTTTGACTCAGGTCATGATCTCATGGGTCATGGGACTGAGCACCATGTAGAGTCCTCAGTTGGGCTCCATGCTCTGTGGGGAGTCTGCTTGAAAGATTCTCTTCCTCTGCCTTCCCTCACTTACTCATGTGCTCTCTCTATAAAATAATTTTTTTTTCTAAAAAAGCTTAATGACCATTTGCCATAATTTCTCTTGGTTTCTACTGACTTTCCATCTTAACTCATATTTTCTCTCCTTTAGTAAGATGTTTTGGTTTGAGTATAGAGTGTACCCATGAAGCAAGGAATAGAACCAGTATTTCCTGGACCTCCTCTTTGTCCCATCCCTGGAAGAGCTTAAAAGATTTGATAACTAAAGAATTATAGGACTTCCACTGCTTTTTAAGAAAATGAGGGTGCATTCACATTTAGTACTAATCTGAATATGTGGGGTGAGATTTAGATCCACACTAAAGTCCCCTTAGGTATACATAATGTTATATTTAGTTTATGGATATCGTATCTAGTTCATTAATGTCTCCTTTTATCTAAACACATATAAACACTTAATCTTGGACATCCACATTAGGTAAGACAAATAAAACTTTTGTGGGATGGAAAAAGTATAAACAATCTCGATCAACCATTCCCATCCTACGCCAGGGAGATGCATCCCAATCCTAAAGATCTATCTTGCTGAACTCAACCACACATTACAACCACCGTATTTCTACTAAGAACATATTTATTTGACTCAGCTAGCCTGTTAAATACTTTTTACCACTTGATTTCAGTAGCAATTACTTTAAATTGTCCATTCTATTTTTTAATGAAATGATAACTCTGAGGTAGAAAACAGATGTATTATACATATGGTATTGTAGTACGTTGCTTATTTCTATGCATTAATAGCAATAAAATGTGTACCTTAACCAAGAAAACAAATTTAGATGGGCAAAATTGCTGGACTATTTGCTGTTCGAAACTTTTGCTTCTATTATCCATAAAGTTTCTGCTACTAGATGGATAAACAAAGTCCTAGAGTAGAATAAATACTAATTCCAGTTGATGACTCAATATGTATTTGTAGTCACCACACTGCATGCCAGTAAGTTGGGGTCAGTTATGAGCAAGCCTTTGGCGTGCTGGAATTTTTACCTAGAGCCATCATTGAATGATTATCTTTTATATTAGCACTTAATAAAATCCCTTACCATATTTGTGCCTTCAGTGAATGTGAAGGATCTATATTATTGTTTGTTTTCTCTGAGCATGGGCCTCCTTCCTCTTTGGTCTAAAAGAATTTCTATAAGATTGTTAGTATTTTTGCTTTCATGTTTTGGAGATTTCATGACTGAAATGTCAAGTTTTATCTGTGAAAATATTTCCAACTGAGAATTTAATTTTTAACAGATACAAGATCATGAACATTTAGGATTTTTTCTTGCCAGTTTTTAAAAGTAGTGATCTTGAATTAGTCTATTTCTTCAAACTTTATTGATTAATAAACATAAAGTTTTCATTGTATTCTTTATGTTAATATTTTAGATAACTTCCTCCTTGATACCTCTTCCATCATTCCTGATATTGATAAATTATATATTCTCTCTCTTTTCTTTAAATTATTTGCTAAGATTTATCAATTACATTCATCATTTCAAAGAACAATTCTTTGTCTTCTTGATATTCCTTTATTTAAATTTTTTAAATTATTTCTGTTCTCTTTATTTCTATTTCATTAATTCCTTCCTTACTTGATGTGGGAATTTACATTATTTAAATTAATTATATTATTTTCTAATATATGCATGTGAATTTGTACATTTCTTTTCATTTTTTAAAGATTTTTATTTATTTATTTGTCAGAAAGAGAGAGCACAAGCAGGGGGAGCAGCAGGCAGAGGGAGATGCAGGCTCCCCACTGAGCAAGGAACCCAGTGTGGGACTCGATCCCAGGACCCTGGGATTATTATCTGAGTCAAAGGCAGACACTTAACCAACTGAGGCACCCAGGCATCCTTGAATTTGCTCATTTCTAAGTACTACTTTATTAAAAAAAAAAATTTTTTTTAAAGATTTTATTCATTTATATGACAGGAGAGAGATCGCAAGTAGGCAGAGAGGCAGGCAGAGAGAGAGGGGGAAGCAGACTCCCCACTGAGCACAGAGACCAATGTGGGGCTCAATCCCAGGACCCTGAGATCATGACCTGAGCCGAAGGCAGAGGCTTTAACCCACTGAGCCACCCAGATGCCCCTCTAAGTACTGCTTTAGATACAACCCACAAATGCTGATATGTTAAACATTTAAAATAATATAATTCTAATTCTTTCCACTTTAAATAGTCCACATTCTTTTTTATTTTAAATTTTTTCATATTCATTTAAGTGAATTAAAAAACTAAAATGAATTTAAATTTCATTCACTTAAAAAACTAAGTAATGAAACAAGTGTTCTTTTTTCTATTTACTAACATGTATATTACATCCAGTGTTTTTCATTCTTTACAATATATCAAAGTTTCATCTGCTTTACTTTTTCTCTGTTCTCAATAATTTCTTTGCAAGTTTATAAAGTGTATTTTGTGGGTGGGTGGGAGGGCAGACTCTTATGAAAAAAATTCCCTCAGATTTTTCCTTTTTCTTAAAGTATCTTTATTTTGCCTTCATTTTGAAGGTTTACTTATTTGTTTGTCTGTTTTCCTGGCTATAGAATTCTAAGTTTATGGTTTACTTTTTTCTTTCATCATTTACATATAAATGTATATATACGAATATATATACATATATATGAAAAACTATACATATGTTTTTTTTTTGGCTTCATTGTTCTTGGTGAGAAATAAATTGTAATTTTTATAACTGTTCCTTTTAATGTAAAGTGGTTTTTTCTTCTCTAATTTTGTAAATTTCCTCTTTGTCAATGGGTTTTCAGACATTTGACTATGATGTTCATAGGCTTTTCTTGGTAGTTATCCTGGGGTGGTTTTTGTTGTGTTCAAAACTGTGCTTCTTAGAGATGTAGATTGCTGCTTTTAATCTAATGTAGACAGCTATCATCTATTATATGTTCAAATAGTTTTTCTTCTCTGTTTTCCCTGTCTCCCTTTGTCCTGGGCTTCATTTATGTTAGAACACGTGATTGTGCCCTGCAGATGACTGATGATCCACTGAATGAAATATTCTCTTTCTGTGCTGTCATTGAGACTATATACAGACTTTTGTCACCCCGGTAAATTCAGGAAACTGTATCTCATTTCCAATGTGATACCAAGCTGAAATGAATGTCCTTGTGTAAAGGCAGACTCATAAGAGATTTCTGAGGAAGTAAAGAATCTAATCATCTTCTGAAGATTCTAATGATTCTGATCATTTCTGTTGACCTTTGTTCAAGTTTTCTATTCTTTATTTTTGATGCCCAACAGGTTTCCAAATTCATTAAGTGAACTTCTTATTTCAAGCATTTTATTTTTAAGTAGTAAAATTCCTATTTATTTCTTCCTTAGAAGGTATGTTTTTCACCTGAAAATTCCCATTCTCTTACCCTTTATGTTCATCTTCTAGAGTAAATTATTTAACATAGTTAAAAGTTTATTTTATAGTCTCCACTAGGTAATTCCAAAATCTTGGTCATCTATCTATTGGCCTCTTTTGGCTGCATTTTTCTGTATGATGTGTTGCATTTTCCCTTCTTTTGCATATGCCATATTATTAAAATTTTCATATATACGTGTAAAGGTACAGTGGAAACTGAAAATATAGCTATGATATGCTTGTTTATTATAGAAGGTGCAGTGTCTTCCTTTCTTTGACAATTAGGTCAAAGGTGCTGATTATTCTGAATCCATGTGAAGTGGAGGCAAACTGGGGCTATGCCACAAATTTAATTAAAATGAGCTAATCTATGGTTACACTAACCTCTAACTTCCTAGGATACCACAAGTAAGGACCTAATCTCTTTTAATTTGTCAGTTTTTGAAGTGAGGTAGTTTAGATGCTTATTTTTAAGTTTTGGTTCAGCTTTACATTAAACTGAGTCTAGAACCCATAGTCCACATTAAGACTATTCTAAATTCTCAATCCTTTCTAAACTCTCTCCCACTACTGCCTTCTAAGCATATTTTTTGTGGGTGTGGTGGTATGAAGGATGCATTATCAAGCCCATTGATTTATTTTTGCCTGTTGAACTCTTCCAGATTCCAATCCATTCCTCCAGTCTGTCCTTAAAAGTTCAGTCCCTTTTAACTTATCTGTCAAAAGCTCTTTATCTATGGTCAAGAAGGCACTTGTTTTCTGCCTGCCCATCTCCGGAGAAGGCATTTGCCGTTAGAGAAGCTAAGATGGCTCTCGGCTTGACTGTGACAGGCTTTGAAATCCAGGTCATAAATCAGTTATAGAATGTCCACATTACAAAGTATGAGTCTATTTTACATATTTTTTTTTGACATGAGAATGAAGGTCTTTAAGATTTGCATGCATTCTATCTGGAAGCAGGAGTTTTCTCTATTACTTTACTATGTGGACTATAGTTAGGGAATAAATTTCTCCAAGAAAGATAATCATAGGAACACATTTCACATGAAGTAAAAAACAGACAAACAAACAAACAAAACCCTGAGATATATTAAAACATTTATAAGTGGTTATCTTCCCCTAAAAATTTAGAGCTCTTTTCTATTACACTGAGACACATGGATTTAAGAAGATTAGAACCAAAGAAAAGTTATAGGTTTTTGTGAACTTAAAATTAAGAATTAGGTGGGAACCGAATGTTTGGTGGTCAATGTGGCATCAGACATAGATGTGTGTCATTGAGACTGTATACAGACTTCTATCACTCAGGTAAACCCAGGAAACTGTATCTCATTTCCAATGTAATACCAAGCTGAAATGAATGTACTTGAGTAAAGGCAGACTCATAAGAGATTTCTGAGGAGGTAAAGAACCTGATCATCTTCTGAAGATTCTAAAAAGGGAATCCTGAGATGTAAGGTCTGAATTATTATCTCTTGCTTGTTGAAGGTATTCAATATGGGGATTGAAAACAAAAAACCACCCTTTCCTGATAAAATACCTTAAAGTTTTCCAGATGCATATATGAAACTTCTATGCAATTAGGTTTCCATACTCTGAGGACACATTTGTCTCTCAGAGACAAAACAAACAAACAAACAAACAAAACCCAAGAAACACAAAACCAAAACTTTGCTAATGATGAGTTTCTCAAATAATAAAATTAAAACCATGAGTAAAGACACCACCAAGTGATACAGGAAAAAAAAAACATTAAATTAAATAGAAGGCACTGTGTGACCATTATCTTTTAAGTAGGATTTTCTATATTAAAAACAGAGATTAAAAGATATTGCCCTGAAGTAATAAGTGAAGCTGACAAGAAAGAAGGACATTTTAGATCAGGTATTTTGACTGAATCTTTTCTATTTTTCTGGAAGATATTATTTTAATATTTGGGTGTTGTGGAGAGGGAAATGTGACCATAGATGATGGATTAAATTTCGTATAAAAGCATCAAAATTTGTGCTTGTGCATGGTTGTGTGTGCCTGTGTGTGTGTTTTCAAGACTGTCTTCAAAGTGTCTGTGGACTGATTTCTCACATATCACTCGTATATTATTGGATCACATGCAGGTATTTAGAACCCTCTTGGAGTGGACTGTGTTGTGACAAAGATGGAGTACATTGTTGGCATTCAGTGAGTGTGGACCAGGGATGCTAAAAACCT
Source organism: Nasua narica (assembly GCA_028533885.1). NCBI lineage: Eukaryota > Metazoa > Chordata > Mammalia > Carnivora > Procyonidae > Nasua > Nasua narica. The sequence goes on along the minus strand of CM052814.1, from coordinate 21,608,667 downwards.
ATAATGCAAGGATAGACCTTCACATTCAAGAACTATTCCATCCAAATCGCAAGTAGTGACCCCACCAAGAAATATGACGACATGCTGATATGTCATCGCCCTTTTATTAAGGCATGCTAACTACTGGGATCCATAAATATGTCTCTGATTACACACACACACCAACAAAATTGCCCCTTTCCTAATAAGAGGACTGTATTTAATTGGCAGTTGTCTCATCAGTAATCACATACAACCATTCGAAGTTCAGCAACCTACATTTGTATTCTAAAAATCTGTTTTTAAGATGGAGATATTTTTTCAAGAAATAGCAAGAAGAGAAGCTGATAGAATATATTGATTAACCACAAATATAATTTTGACTGAAAGCAGCCTTCTCTTGTCACTTTGGACCACACTGATTTTACTAGTCTCTGGCTCACATTGACTGAATTGTCTTCTCAAACAGCCTGGTAACTTTATTGTATTGTCTTGCTATTTCATTATTTAATGAGTCTAAGTCTTGTCTTCAACAATCTACAATCACATCTGTTGAAAGTTTGAGGAATTCTTCAAAAAATCTTCACCAAGACAATGTTTAAAAGAGGGACATGTCTGAGATTCATTTAGTGTCTTTGAGCGATATTTTTAATTTTTCAAACCTTGCCACACACATACTTTTTTTTAATTTGAAATCAAGCAGACTTCCATTTATTTTCTCTCAAGCAATGTTTCTACTTTTTCTCACAAACACATATCAGGTTGTTGCTTTGGCTAGAATTAAACAAACACAGGTGCTAAAATTATCAGTTTCCTCATATTTTTTCTACCTACTTGTGCTACACAAAGTCATTAAGTTTCTGTAAAAGACACATTTTCCCAATTCATTACACCTGAAGAAACTGCCAGGCAGAATGTGCTGCCAATACGTGAGCCGTTGCAGACTTCCCATATGTATTTTGTAAGCAGGTGTTCCATTTGCAGTTTGCCAGAAACAAACTGTTTTTCAGGTGCATTGAGGATATCATCTTTGTACAAAAAGGAATAGTAATAACTGCTCCTAGTAGAGTCTTTCTCAATAGGAGAGCAATATGGAGTTGTTGGATAAAGGATTGAATTGAACACAACGTTTAACAGCCTAAGTGCACCCATCCATTCGGGTTTCCGTGTTAATTACTCAACCCAGACTGGATAGAGATAAAATGCCGTACAGAGCCAGAAGACAGAGATTAACGTTGTTAAAGTACCTTTCATGTAAAATACGGTGCTTTTCCATATCCCTATAAATTAAGTGCTGCTATATCTGCTTGATAAATGGCAAAACTCTGGGTCAAATGTTATGCAACTTTCTCAAAGTCACAGTTAATAAGGATTTTACCAGAATTCACATCTATGTCATTGTCATTATAAAGCCTAATTTCAAGGACTTGGGTTCTGCTTTGGCTTTTACTCTCTTGTCTTGTGCTTGGAAGCTGTGCTTCCAAAAACTGGAGTACTTGGTATGGAGCCCTAACAGTGAATGGGACTCTGCAATTCGATGGAGAGGCCAGTGAAAATGACCAATAGTCTTTTTTACTTCCAGTTTTTTGGATTATAGCCTGAATCACCACTGAGCTACTGTGTCTATATTCATTTCATCTTTCCGTTTTACAGACTAGGTGGCTATGACTAGTCTTAGAGTCACAGCTCCTACATTAGCATAAAGCCTAATGTACATAATGTACATAAAGGCATAAAGGCTAATGTACATAAGCCTTTGTATTTGTTTGTTGCTCTAAACTTATACATATTTCCATCAATAATTCTTATATCTTGTATAAAATCTCAAAATATGAGACTTACCATCTCATCCAAAAGTAAAGTATCACTGGACTGGCCCATTGGAATGAGAAACCAGAGGCCAGCAAAATACAGAAGAACACTAATAACATCACAGCTGCCCATGACTAGTGACCACACACTGGAGAATGGCTTCTGCTAAATCTCATGCATACATGTGCCTCTAACCTCCTTCCTAATTTTGTGTATGTACCTCATTGACACATCCTAAGTTTTATCCAGGAACACAGAAGCAAAAATCTCCCCTGATGTCTCCCTTGCTACAAACAGGAAAGCATAATAGAAAGGTTTAATGTCATGGTGGTTGAATGAAGACAATGTCTATGAACCATTTACACTATTAAACTGCTTCTGCAATATATTTAAGTTGCTTTTCCATAGGCATCTCAAAAGTCATAAATTAAAAAACAAACAAAAAACTCCTCATCTTTGTTGTTTCCCAAAGATGCTCCATCTTTAAGTTATTCTTATCCATCAACCCATCAACTCTTCTGCTTCCAAAGACATACTTTGTAATTTGTCACAGTATCTTATTAATAAAGTAGACTGAATTTAATATTGATTTAACATTTCCACCATTTATATTAATCTATCCTTCTAATGATACCACTATTATCTTTCTATAATTTTTATTTTCTCTGGAATAAATTCAACTTTTATTTTGTCATTTGTGGCCAATTCGTGATTTAATTCTTAGAAATATTTTAATACTATGTGAAGTATGCAATCCAATTTGTTAATGTCATTATTTGTGGTAAAACAGAAACAAATTTACTTCGATTCATTTAAAATATTTGTGCAGTCAGTATTAGCCACTATAATGGAATCTAGACTTTAGCAGTCTACATTTCCATGAACAGAGCAGAAAGAATACATCAAAAAATGTAGACTCTGTTCATTTGTGGTGTGTACACCAAACTTTGTTAACAACAACTAAAGCTTTAAAATATGTTCAGACATTTGAATTATCTCTCATAAGCTCCCAATAATTTATTGGCTTGTCATTTGATATATATTTATTCACTGAAAAATATTTCTCTCCTTTGCATAAATACTTCTGCATCTGGTATTTTAGCTGGCTTTCAGCTATTATGCACGAATATCGATTTTCATATCTGGTAATAGTTATATGGCTATTTTTTTAATAACAAAAAGAAATAGTTGATTTCAGTCTCTCCCAACTCCACCCACATAGTAATATGCAGATGTATTCGTGCACACACACACACACACACATATGCACAGCATATGTATGACACAAAAATACAAAGTTGATAACTGATTACATTGTTTCTCACTTTTACTTACATCAGTAAGTAGAAAGGTATGTGATATAAGATACTCAGAGTTTTTAGAGGATAGTTTGAAACTGAATTGTTATAGTATTCCCAAATAAGAAACATACAAGTATCATCTTTAACAAGATGAAATTTTGCCTGTAGCTAAAAGCATAAGAAAGTAGGCAGGTGTCTAAAACAATCTTGAGTAACAAATATATCTGAAAGTAGATTTAAAGAAAAATGTCATTTTAAGATGTTTGGAAGAACATTTGTAATTAATTATAAAGCTTACAAATTGGCTACAGAAAATGATAAGCTAAGAGGTGACAACTGTATTCATGTTTGTGTATTAGTCTGCATAATATGCCTTGAAGATGAAGTTTTATTGCTATCAATAAAGAATTTTATAATAAATTAGTTTTCATAAAATGTTTTTTAATGTGAATTTGGAATTGTTGTCTTTGTATTTTGAAAAGTAGACATGTAACTATGTGAAACACATTTTTATCTAATCAAATTGAGCAAAACCACAATGCTCACAAGACACATTAGTCTGGAACCCCAAGAAATCCAAAGCACTACACCCATACAGAGCTATATAAATATAGTTTGATATGGTAAAACAATCATGGTAATTACATTAATAATAAGCCTTATTATTGGGGCCCCTGGCTGGCTCAGTCTGTTAAATGTCTGCCTTCAGTTCAGGTCATGATCCAGAGGTCCTGGGATGGATCCCCGCATCTGGCTCCCTGCTCAACAGGAGTCTGATTCTGCCTCTGTCCCTTCCCCCTGCTCATGCTCTCCCTCACTCTCTCTCATAAATAAATAAAATCTTAAAATAATAATAATAATAATAAACCTTATTATTGACATAAATAGCCATTGTAACAAATGTGTATAACAACATTATTTTGCATGTATGTATGTTGTTTATGTATATATCTTACCTATTGCTCATAAAGAAATTCACTAATATATTTATATATCTGAAATATCTACTAGATATATAGACAGAGATATAGATATATGCATATGAAAATGTATTACTAAGAGGGAAACATATATATTGGACTGACAGACTGACAGAAAATTCCTGCAGTGCTACACTTGCTACCAGTGATGCTGTCCTGGACATATCAAACAGACAACAGAGGAGACCCTAACCCCCTCTTTGCTTTTCCTAAGAATACTACCCCATGATGTCATCACCACCGTCACTGTTCTGTTCTTAAACAAAATATGGAAACTATGGCCCAAGAGATCATCTAGGCTAATGTCATATTTCTGTGTACAAGATTTTTTTGTTCCTGCTATTTGAGGTCTTTTGTGGTTCCATATGAATTTTAGTATTGTTTATTCCATTTTTTAAAAAAATGCCATTGGAATTTTAGTAGGAACTGTATTGAATCTGTAAATCGCTTTGAGAAATACAGATATTTTAATAATATAAGTTTTCTGATTCATGATAATAAAAGTCTTTCTATTTGTGTCTTCCTGAATTTCTTTTATTATTGATTCATAGTTTTAGTTTATAAGACTGTCACCACCTTGATTGATTTTATTCCTAAGTATTGTATGCTTTTTGTTGCTATTGTAAATAGGATTGTTTTCATTTCTTTTTGGATAGTTCATTGTTAGTATATAGAAACATGACTGATTTTTGCATTTGACAGAAAGAAATAGAATTTTCTCTCTTTGTAGATGACATCATACTATCTGTAGAAATTATTTTATCTTATTTTATTTATTTATTTGACAGAGAGAAAGAGATCACAAGTAGGCAGAGAGGCAGGCAGAGGGAGAAGGGGAATAGGCTCCCCACCGAGCAGAGAGTGCGATACCGGGATCTATCCCAGGACCCTGAGATCATGAGCTGAGCTGAAGGCAGAGGCTTAACCCACTGATCCACCCAGGTGCCCTATCTGTAGAAAATTCTTAAGACTTCTCAAAAAAAGCGTTAGAACCAATAAATAAATTCAGTAATTTAGTAAAATCATTAACACAATACAGAAATATGTTGAGACCAAAGAAGAAAAAAGAGTCACAAAGCTACCTGTAGATTAGGACTTGATTCCATAGTACCCAGATGGTGTGTACATTGCCGCAAAGAAGTTTCTATAAAACCTGACAAAAATACATTTTTCCATTCATTTAAATTCCAGTTCTCTTACAAAGAAAATTATAATAGGAATAACATAGGGGATAATAGATTAATAAGTTAAGTAGAAGAAGAAAAAATCTAGGAAAACTGATTATTAGAAATGAAAAATAACTAATAAAACATAAGAAAATAACAAAATAAAATTAAGCAGTAGTGAAGGCTAATACATTAGCACTGATTAGATATGTTCCATGGGAAAGATTATATTGACATTTATATGACTTTTTAAAATACTGTTTAATTAAAAAAATAAAATAAAATACTGTTTAATTTAAGCTAATATTTTGGAGAGGAGACTGCTTGCTTAATTCTGAGGAAAATATTGATTTCAGGGAACAAAATATTTTGTACTGTTTTACCATAATACTGACGTTCTTACCTCTTTTCAAGTTCACCAAAGAGAAGCCAAGATATTTCAGATTACTTACCATCAGACATATTTAGTTCCTCTATTAAAAAATTTAAAATATTTAAAAGAAAATTAAATTAGAGAATTTGTAATTATTGTCTGAGTAAACTAATTCTAATACATGAAATATGGTAATTTTATAAGCAAACTGAATTAGGCATAATACAACTTTAATGATCGTTAACAAACCCTAGCCAAATGAATTATGAATAATTAAAGTGTGTACTCCTAAACAGCTTTTAGATCTATAATGGTAGCAAAAATAAAATTGAAATATATTTAATTGACCCCAACATTTAATTTGTCCTTAAATATTCATTTTCCAACTGAAATTTGTTTTATTTTCATATCTTCGCAATTTCTATGGATTGTTACATTTTGCTATAATGGTATATTGGAGCATAACATGGCTTATACTTTGCATTTGGCTTTTTAACTTTACATTCACGGAGCACCCTCTAACACTCTTTCGACAGATATCCAACCATGCCTAATTTTTTCAGGGTATATCTTCTCAGATTTTGTGGGTATTTCTTTCATATGAAAGAAACCTGGATATGTAAAATAAGGATAATCTATAATTCTGGAAACCTTTAATCCAGGAATTCATAATCTAGAGGACAAGATAAACATGACTTCATTTTGAAATGAATTAATTTTTGCTTTTGTATAATAATGTAAGAAAAACATAGTGTATTGGAAGGACTTCTGGCTATGGTTAAGGGAAGAGGTAAGAGATATATAAGTCAGTACTATTTATGCAAATTTTAAAATGCATGTTTGGGAAGTATAAAAAACAGAAATTTGAAAAATATTTCATAACAAACTTTTTTTCCCTCAAATACTTTTATTTTATTTTTTCAGTGTTATAAGATTCATTGTTCGTGTACCACATCCAGTGCTCCATGCAATACATGCCCTCCTCAATACCCACCACCAGTCTCACCCAACCCCCTACCCTTTCCCTTCCAAAACCCTCAGTTTGCTGCTCAGAGTCCACAGTCTCATGGTCCATTTCCCCCCCTGATTTCTCCAATTCACCCTTCCTTTCCTTCTCACAATGTCCTCCATGTCTTTCCTTATGCTCCACACGTAAGTAAGACCATAGGAAAATTGACTCTCTCTGCTTGACTTATTTCACTCAGCATAATCCCTTCCAGTCCCATCCATGTTGATACAAAAATTGGGTATTCATCCTTTCTGAGGGAGGCATAATAATCCATTGTATATATGGGCCATATCTTCTTTATCCATTTGTCTGTAGAAGGGCATCTTGGCTCTTTCCACAGTTTGGCTATTGTGGCCATTGCTGCTATGAACATTGGGGTACATGTGGCCCTTCTTTGTACTGCATCTGCTTCTTTGAGGTAAATACCCAGTATTGCAATTGCATGGTCATAGGGTAGCTCTATTTTTAATTTCTAAAGGAATCTCCACACTTTTTCCAAAGTGACTGCACCAACTTGCATTCCCACCAACAGTGGAAGAGAGTATAGTATAAGAGGGTTCCCCTTTCTCCACATCCTCTCCAGCATTTGTTGTTTACTGTCTTGTTGATTTTGGCCATTCTAACTGGTGTTAGGTGGTATCTCAGTGTGGTTTTGATTTGAATCTCCCTGATGGCTAATGATGATGAACAATTTTTTATGTTCAGAAGCCATTTGTATGTCTTCCTTGGAGAGGTCTCTGTTCATGTCTTCTGACCATTTTTTGACATGATTATCTGTTTTTTGGATGTTGAGTTTGAGGGGTTCTTTATAGATCTAGATATAAGACCTTTGTTTGTAGTGTCATTTGTGAATATCTTCTCCCATTCCGTGGGTTGCCTGTTTGTTTTGTTGACTGTTTCCTTTGCTGTGCAGAAGCTTTTTATCTTGATGAAGTCCCAAAAGTTCATTTTTGCTTTTGTTTCTTTTGCCTTTGGAGACATGTCCTGAAAGAAATTGCTGGGGCTGATGTCAAAGAGGTCACTGCCTATGTTCTTCTCTAGAATTTTGATAGATTCCTGCCTCACGTTGAGGTCTTTCATCCATTTCAAGTTTATCTTTGTGTATGGTGTAAGAGAATGGCCAAGTTTCATTCTTCTGTATATAGCTGTCCAATTTTCCCAGCACCATTTATTGAAGAGACTGTCTTTTTTCCACTGGATATTTTTTCCTACTTTGTCAAAGATTATTTGACCACAGAGTTGTGGGTCCATATCTGGACTCTACTCTGCTTCACTGGTCTATGTGTCTGTTTTTGTGCCAGTACCACGCTGTCTTGGTGATCACAGCTTTGTAGTAAAGCTTGAAATCAGGGAATATGATGCCCCCAGCTTTGTTTTTCTTTTTCAACATTTCCTTAGCAATTCGGGGTCTTTTCTGGTTCCATACAAATTTTAGGATTGTTTATTCCAGCCCTTTGAAAATGAAAAATGCCACTGGTATTTTGATCAGGATGGTATTGAAAGTATAGCTTGCTCTGGCCAGTATAGACATTTTAACAATGTTAATTATTCCGATCCACGAGCATGGAATGCTTTTCCACCTTTTTGTGTCTTCCTCAATTTCTTTCATGAGTGTTCTGTAGTTCCTCGAGCACAGATCCTTTACCTCTTTGGTTAGGTTTATTCCCAGGCATCTCATGGTCCTTGGTGGAACAGTAAATGGAATTGATTCTCTAATTTTCCTTTCCGTTTTTTCATTGTTAGTGTATAGGAAAGCAACTGATTTCTGTGCATTGATTTTGTATCCTGCCACATTACTGAATTGCTGTCTGGGTTCTAGTAGTAGTTTTGGGGTAGAGTCTTTTGGGTTTTCCATGTAAAGTATCATGTCATCTGCGAAGAGAGAGAGTTTGAATTCTTCTTTACCAATTCGAATACCTTTTATATTCATATTTATAGTAAGCTTTTGATGATGCAAGAGAGTGTGAATATATTAAATGCCAATAAATAAGGAATAAAATCAGGCATGGACTTGTCCAGGACTAACTATGAAATATTCAGTGAAGTAAATGATCTGATTTAGTCAGAAAATAATCCAAATAATTGTTTCTATTTTAATTCACTTAGCCATATCATTATTCCATGATTATTTTTTTCATGGCTATTATAATGGATGCCCACTTTATTCCTGAGTTGGCAGTTATGAATTCCTACTTGTGGATAGCATTTTACTATAAAATTAACAGAATAACCAGTCCTTTCTATTAAAACACTAGTATACATATATTTATTTTGTTGTGTTTATAGATTGTGTTGTCTAGAAAATTCAGCAGTCTAAATGTTGCTTCGTTTAAACAATTTTTTAAATAAATGCAATTTAGATACTTTGTATCCTAATTTGATAAGAAAGAGAAGCATATTTTTAAACAATTATATTGTAATGAAGAATGTATTTGAAAAATAAGCATATGTGTACTGTAAACCTCTATACACCTAATGGAAATTTAGTGAATACTTTACAAAAAAAGAATCTCTCTGGTGTTCACAACTTGGAAACTGTTATTAGATTGAACTATGGAGAACTGCAGTTCAGAAACTGTTGGATATAGCAATCTCATATGATTTAACACTTTCTTTTAGTAAGAGTCTTGATTAGCTGTACAGTTCTCAGACTGAAAAACAAATTGCGCAAAGATATGTCAGAAACACAGTAAAATCCTACCTGACCTGCTTGTGATGATTACTTACTGAATATCATCATTAACAGAGGTGACAACAGTTAAATGGAAATCTTTTTTCTTAATTTTCTCATTTTTTATTGAGATAAAACCAGCAAATACCATTATATCCATTTTACACATGGCAATAATAGTTCGATATTTGTATATACTACAAAGTGATCACCACAATAAGTCTAGTTACCACCTATCACTATATGATTGAGCATTTTTATCTTTTCCCCATACCCCCAAGCCCCTTCCCCTCTTATGACCACCAATCTGTTCTTTGTATCTATGAGTTTTGTTTTGTTTTATTTGCTTGTTTTTTTTCTTTTTAGATTCCACATATAAGTGAAATCATACAGCATTTGTCTTTCTCTGACTGATTTTACTTAGCAGAACATAGACACCTTGGTTATCATAAACAATGATGTACAGAACATAGGGGTGCGTATATCTTTTCAAATTATTTTTTTTGTTTTCTTCAGACAAATATCCAGAAGGAAAATAGCTACATTACATAGCCAATCTATTTTTAATTTTTTGAGGAAACTCCACGTTTTTTATAGTAACTAAACCAATTTGCATTCCTACCAAAAGTGTACAGGGTGTCCCTTTGCTCCACATCCTCTCCAACATATTTCTTGTTTTTTTGATAATAGCCATTCTGACACGTATGAGGTTGTTCTCATTATGGGGTTGATTTGAATTTCCCTGATAATTAGTGATAATGAACATCTTTTCATGTGCCTGTTGACCATCTGTATGTCTTTTGGAGAAAATGTCTATTTAGATTCCCTGCCCATTTTTAATCAGATTGTGATTTTTGGTTTGTTTTTTGTTTTGCTATTGGGTTGTTTGAGTTCTTTATATGTTTTGGATATTAGCCCCTTATCAGATATATGATTTGAAAATATTTTCTCCCATTAAGTAGGTTGCTTTTTTCATTTTGTGGATGCTTTCCCTTGTGCTGCCAAGGCTTTTTAGTTTGATATAGTTCCATCTGTTTTTGCTTTTGTTGCCTTTGCTTTTATAGTTAGATCCAAAAACTCAATGCCAAGAACAATGTCAAGAAATTTACCACTTACATTTTCTTATACAAGTTTTATGGTTTCAGGTCTTACATTCAAATATTTAATCCATTTTGTGTTAATTACTGTGTATGTTGTAAGATAGCAGTTCAGTTTCCTTCCCTTGAATGTGGCTATTCAGGTTTCCCAAAACCATTTCTTAAATTGACTATTTTTTCCCCCATTGTATTTTCTTGCCTCCTTTGTCATAAATTAATTAACCATATATGTGTGGGTTTATTTCTGTGCTCTTTATTTTGTTCCATTAATCTATATGTCTGTTTTATGCCAAAACCTTAATGTTTTGATCACTGTAGTTTTGTAATATGGCTTGAAATCAGAGAGCAAGATGCCTTCAGATTTGTTCTTTTATTCTCAAAATTACTTTGGCTATTCAGAGGGTTTGTGGTTCAATACAAATTTTAGGATTGTGTGTTCTATTTCTACAAAAATGACATTGGTATTTTGATAGGCATTGCATTGAATCTGTATATTATTTTGAATATTATGGATACTTTAACAGTATTTATTCTTCCAATTTATGAACATGAAATATCTCTCCATTTATTTGTCTTTTTCATTTCATCAATGACTTATAGTTTTCAGTGCACCTTTGTTAACTTTCACCACCTTAGTTAAATTTATTCCTAGGTATTTTATTCTTTTTTATGTAATTGTAAACAGGATTGTTTTCTTAAATTTTCTTTCTGTTAGTTTGTTGTTAGTGTAAAGAAATGCAACAAATTTTGGAATACTGATTTTATATCCTGTAACTTTACAGAATTTATTTAATAATTTAATAGTTTTTTGGTAAAGTCTTTAAGGTTTTCTATATATAATATCATCTGTAAATAGTGGCAGTTTTACTCCTTTCTTTCCAATTTGGATTGCTTTTATTTATTTTTCTTGCCTGATTGTACTAGCTAAGACTTCCAATACTATGTTGAATAAAAATGGTGGGAGAGGGCATGCTTGTCTTGCTCCTGATTTTAGAGGAAAAGCTTTCAGTTTTTCACTGTTGAGTATTTTGTTAGCTGTAGGATTGTTCTATATAGCCTTTATTATGTTGATATGTGTTCCCTCTATACCCACTTTGTTGAGTATTTTCACCACAAATGGATGTTGAATTTTGTCAAATTCTTTGGTCATATGATCATGTCAGTTTCAAATTTTTAGAAGGCTAGTCAAACCAATTTTAAATTTTATCTCATGCCATTTTTCCAACCTTATCTAGTCCCTTTCTTTTCTCCAGAAGGAGCCAGAATTTGTATTAATAGATTTGGCAGAGAAGAAGTACACAGCATACTTTCAGGCTCCATTCTGCCTCTCATGGATTCTGTCCTCTTCCAAGTATCCTTGCTTTTTAAGCTTACATTGGCTGTTGATCAACACTCTCTGGATTATAGAAATAAAAATCCTGCTTTTATCATGGGACATCATGCATAAATTCTTCACGTGATCTACAAGGGAACTCCCTAACATGGGAAGCCTGCCTCCTTTTGGCCTTCCAGATTTATTAACTCTCATTCTGTTAGGGTTTAAAGCCTCTGTCTACTGAAGTCCTAAAGTCCAGGAGAAGTTGGCTTACATGGAACACTAAAAAGGTAATCCAAATACAATGACACTCTCTGATACCCATTGTCCCATTGGAAATGATAGAAATGTAAAATGCTCTACATTTATCCCATTCCTTTCCTGCCATTTCGCTCTAATTTTAGTTATCCCTTTCTATTGGTGGGTACTGAAAGGAAGACAGAAATTCTCTTACTAATTAATCAAATACTGGTCTCTCCATCTTTCAGACATTCCTGAACGTTTGCCAGGGATTTCCTCAAGCTGCCATTACTTGGTCTGAGCAAAGAAAGATGTACTCCAGTTGATTGAATGGTGAAGGATAAGCCACAGCTTTCTCTCACTAGATTTTTTATTCATATTTTTCACAATTTCCCCCTTCTATCCTTCTAATATTCCACTTATTTATAACTTTGGATGTGGAGATTGTTTTAACATGGTTTTCCCTCAAAAGAAGACTCTGAGAAAGGACTTTAGGTGCAATATTTGGAAGATAACACTTGAGCACAAGAATGAGTAAGGGAAGAACAAAATGAAGGGAAAGGAGAAAAACCAATGAGAAGTTTACCATCATGGACAACTTGGGCTCAACCCCATTGGAGATGGTGGGAATGGAGATTCCATTGAAGATTCCAATTCTATTTCTGTAATGGTTGAGGATATCTCTCAATGATGATAATTCCTCAGTAACTCAGGGTCAGTCCTATTAACAGCTCATTAAGCTATGTAGTGACAAGGAAAGTAATCAGTCAGGCATGAAGAAGAAAGGAAAGGTAGAGATCTGTCAGCATGCTGTGAACTCTCCACCACAGCAGACACAGCTCAAATGAGCAGAAACAAGGTGAGTAAATCATCCCTGGTGTGCTATCAGCCCAGGAGTGTAAACTCTGGGCCACTTATGTATAAGCCCTAATATGAGTCTGGCCAAGAGTAGTTATAGCTTTCTTTAGAAAGTGCACTTACCTTTTTGTCTGCTTAAGAGCTTATTTACCAATTTAAGAGCAAAAGGAATTCCACTCCACATTCTATTACATAGTTTGACATCATTATGTATCCCAGAAGCCAATGAAGCAGAAAAGGATTCCATTAAAAGAATAGCTCTTGGCTAGAAAGCACTTTAACAGTCCAGAGGGTGGTGACAAAAAAAGTTTACAATTTTTGGCCTCTGTATTTTAGACTTAGTTTGGAAGAGGGATGAAAATGATAAAAGCACATTTCACTAATATGAAAGAATCATTAGTCTTTCAAATATCTCTTTCCATAAGGGTAGATAAGTTTTAAAACTTCTATTATTACTATATGTTAAGTATCTAGTAATATGTATCCTTAAACCCTCTATTAATATTATTTTCAATGATATAGCTTCTTTCTTTTCTCATATCTGAATTAGAAAGAAATTAGTGAAGATGCAATTAAACATTTTCTAAAAAGGTAAAGCATAGAAGAAATAGTGTTGTAAATTTTGATATACCATAATTATGTAAGTCTCTTTACCCTTTTCCTTTGAGAGAGTTATTTTTAAAATGTGTCTGGATATGTGACGAGGATTGCCTTTTTGCGTATATGCTTAGTTTGGAAATTGCTTTTTCCCCTCACCAGCTGACTTCAACTATATTTATATTAGCCAGAAAGAAGGCCTGGAACAAAGCCCATGAATCAACATTGAAATATTGCCTCTAAAAACACAGTTCTAGTAGGAGGGAAAAGCTTGATAAATGAATGACAGTTACATAGATGAGTCAAAATTGCATAATTGCAAATAAGAAGCGTAGAAGAAATACTTAAAAGTTTTTCACAGAAACGTGAGATTTGGGAAGATTGGACAACTGTGAAACAATACAAATTCACAAAACAATTTGTCCTACGTTATTTAGGGAAATAATTGCTGAAAGTGATTGGGGGAATACCATTCAGGAGTAATAAAGGTAAATCTATAAATAACAGTAAATTAACAAACTTTACATTTGAAGAAAATGGAAAGAACTATTAGTCTAGTTCACATATTAATTTTTTCATCAAACATGTATTAGATATCAAGGATTGTGATGTTTGTGAGAAATGTGAGAATGAGTGAATTTTAATCCTAATACAAAATAAAGCCATCAAAATGAATATACAAGTACATATATAGCTATTCAATGTGATAACTATATTTTGCACTTATGCTATGCAAATACATGCAAAAAATACCAATTTTTCTTCATCAATGTAGGAAAAAAATTTACAGAAATACATTTTACATACAACACAATACATTTTCATAATTATAGACCACAAATGTCATCAAAAATTTGGAAATTAAAACAAATTATAGCACACATATATTGTCAGTTCTGTAGCATTAACATTGTGACAAAAATAGAACTGAGTGTAAAAATATCCAAAGGAATATAAGGGCAGAATATCATATTAATATTATTGTGATAAAAGTAATGAAAACAAGAACATGATGCATCAAAACTTACTGATTTTGACAATGTAGTCATTGAGTAATTTATGGCTTTTAGAAATTTATAAACTGATTAGTAAACAAAAATTTGAAAAGTAATGTACTAAGCTTCAAACTAAAAAAAGAAAAGAAACAAAATAATATTAACTAATAAACTGATAAAATTAAAAAACAAACAATACAGGGATATAACTTTTTTTTTTAATAAAAGCTAGTTCTTGAAGACAAAAAAAAGAAAACTTTTGTGAAGTAAAGTCAAGGTAAAAAGACACAATGTACAAAGAAAAATCTTCAGAAGTTTTTAAAAACATCTAATTGTAAATATAAGAGAAATCAAATTTATATTAAAATATGTTATAGGGCGTTGCCTGGGTGGCTCAGTGGTTTAAGCCTCTGCCTTCAGCTCAGGTCATGATCTCAGGGTCCTGGGATCGAGCCCTGCATCAGGCTCTCTCAACAGGGAGCCTGCTTCCTCCTCTCTCTCTGCCTGCCTCTTTGCCTACTTGTGATCTCTCTCTCTCTCTCTATGTCAAATAAATAAACAAAATCTTAAAAAAATATATGTTATAGGGGTGCCTGTGTGGCTAAATTGGTTGAACATCTGTGTTTGATTCGGGTCAGAATCTCAGGGCACTGGGATTGAGCCTTGCACTGAGCTTCCTGCTCAGTGGGGAATCTGCTTCTCCCCCACCTTCTTCCCTCCCCCCCCTTGTGCTCTTTCTTACTCTATCTCTCTCAAATAAATAACAAAATCTTTTAAAAAATAGAATATATTATAAATAACTTTAAAACAATAGAATTGAAAACCTATATGAAATTGATAATTATATGGGAAAAATAAGCATCAAAATTGTTGAAAGAAATATGAAACCCTCTTCATAAAAACCAGTAAGTTATCTCAACCCCAAAATATGCCACCAATCTCAATCAGATCAAAATGAATTTTATACATGTATCCAGATCAAAGAAGAGTTTACCATAATCTGTGCAAAAATTTGTGTTTTACAACAAGAAATTAGGTTTACGAGTGAAGTTTTTCATTATTTTCTTAGCCTTTTCCTTTCATACTACCTCACGTTTGCACAAAACTGTAATAAAAACTTGTCACTAGGCTTGCAAGGAAAGAAAATTCTCCTTAAACCTCTTAAGGCTCTTTCCAAAATTAAACTGACAAAGACAGATTAGTCAAAAAAAAATTTCTGCAAATTTATTTAATATAAGTAAATGTGGCATGGGAGCCTTGATAAATGGAAGCCTGGACAAAAAGAATTGAGTATGGTATCTTTATGCTAGGTTTGATGAAGAATGGGTAGTCATGGAAAAATACGATAGGTCAGAGAATATGAGGTTAGGATTGTAAACGGGGAGACTTAGCAAGGCCTTTTTGCTAGGAGACAGGAATCCCCCTTTTCTCTAGGTATAAAGAAGATGCCTCTCCCACGAAGGTTTCAGGAGAGAAAGATAAGGGAATGGCAAAAGTGATCTTCCTGCTTCTGCTGTTTTGTCACATTCTTTCTGATTAAAGTGTTCAATGTGCCACGGTGCCATAGTTTGGGGTAGCATGTCCTAAATCCCTTTAGGCTGCTGTATAAAAATGTATTACAGTGAGGCAACTGTAAATACATGGAGACCAGTTGGAAGGCCTCAATGCAGTTTGTTACAGAGTTTTAAATCTATTTGCCCTTTCCTGAAAACCTTTTTTTTTTAAGTTTTTATTTAAATTCTGGTTAGTCAACATTCAATGTAATATTAGTTTCAGGTGTACAATACAGTGATTCAACACTTCCATACTTCTCCCAGTGCTCCTCACAACAGTGCATTCCTTAATCCCCATTATGTATTTAACCCATCCCCCCCAAACATGTCACCTCGGGTAACCATCAGTTTGTGCTCTATAGTTAAGAGTCTGTTTCTTGGTTTGCCTCTCTTTACCTCTTTTTTTCTCTTTGCTCATTTGTTTTGTTTCTTAAATTCCACATATGAATAAAATCATACAGTATTTACCTTTCTCTGACTTATTTCATGTTGCCTAATACTCTTTAGCTCCATCCAAGTCCTTAAAAATGACAGGATTTCATTCTTTTTCATAGCTGAGTAATATTCCATTGTACACACACACACACACACACACACACACACAGCTGTTTCCATGATTTGGCTATTTTAGCTATTGTAGATAATGTTGCTATATACATCAGGATGGATGTAGTTCTATAGTTCTGTAGTTCGAATTAGTAGTTCTATATTCTTTGGGTAAATGCCTAGTAGTGCAATTCTTAGATTGTAGGGTAATTCTACTTTTAACTTTTAAGGAAACTCCATAATGTTTTCTTCTTTT
The DNA here is from genome assembly GCA_028533885.1 of Nasua narica. Classification (NCBI taxonomy): domain Eukaryota; kingdom Metazoa; phylum Chordata; class Mammalia; order Carnivora; family Procyonidae; genus Nasua; species Nasua narica. The sequence continues at coordinate 21,591,919 of CM052814.1, read as the reverse complement.
TTTTTTTTTAATTTTACTTATTTACTTGACAAAGAGGGAGAGATGACAAGTAGGCAGAGAGGCAGGCTGAGAGAGAGGGGGAAGCAGGCTCCCTGCTGAGCAGAGAGCCCAATGCGGGGCTTGATCCCAGGACCCTGAGATCATGACCTGAGCTGAAGGCAGAGGCTTTAACCCACTGAGCCACCCAGGCGCCCCCACACTGTTTTCCATAGTGCCTGCACCAGTTTGCATTCTCACCAACAGTGCAAGAAGGTTCCTTTTTCTCCATATCTTCACCAACACCTGTTTCTTGTTTTTGTTGTTTTTAGTCATTTCGACTGGTGTGAGGTGTAGTTTTGATTTGAATTTCCCTAATGATCAGCGATGTTGAGTATCTCTTCATGTGGCCATCTGTATGTCTTTGTAAAGTTTTCTATTCATGTTTCCTGCCTATTTTTTAACTTTGTTTTTTGGACTGTTGAGTTTTTTAAGTTCTTTACATATTTTAGAAATTAACCCTTTCTCAGATAAGTCATTTGCAAATATCTTCTTCCCTTCAGTAGGTTGACTTTAGTTCTGTTGTTTATATCCTTTGCTGTGCAGAAGCTTTTTGTTTTGATGCCATCCCAATGAGTTATTTTTGCTTTTGTTTCCCTTTCCTCAGTAGACATGTCTAGAAAGAAGTTGCCATGGCCAATGTCAAAGATGTTCCTGCCTATGTTCTCCTCTAGGATTTTTATAGTTTCAGGTCTCATATTTTTGTCTTTCACCTATTTTGTATTTATTTTTGTATATGGTGCAAGAAAGTGGTCCGGTTTTATTCTTTTGCATGTTGCTGTCCAGTTTTCTCAATATCATTTGTTGAAGAGACTTTTTCCCATTGGATATTCTTTTCTGCTTTGTTGAAGATTAACTGACCATATAGTTGTGAGTTCTATTCTGTTTTATGGATCTGTGTGTCAGTTTTTGTGCCAGCACACTACTATTTTGATTGCTATAGCTTTGTAATATAACTTGAAGCCTGGAACTGTGATGCTTCCAGCTTTCCTTCTCTTTTTCAAGGTTGCTTTTGCTATTTGGGATCTTTTGTAGTTCCACACAAACTTTAAGATTGGTTGCCTTAGCTCTGTGAAAAACGCTGTTGGTATAGGGATTGTGTTAAATGTGTAGATTGCTTTGGGTAGTATAGACATTTTAACAATATTTGTTTCTCCACCCCATGAGCTGGAATATCTTTCTATTTTTTGTGTCATCTTCAATTTCTTTCATCATTGTCTTATAGTTTCAGAGTACAAGTCTTTCACATCTTTGGTTAGGTTTATTCCTAGGTATCTTACTGTTTTGGTGCAATTATAAATGGGATTGACTCCTTAAATTATCTTTCTGCTGCTTTATGGTTGGTATATAGAAATGCAACAGATTTCTGTATACTGATTTTGTATCCTGCAACTTTACTGAATTTGTTTAATAGTTCTAGCAGTTTCTTGGTATAGGTTATCATGTCATCTGCAAATAATGAAAGTTTTACTTCTTCCTTGATGATTTGGATGCCTGTCATTTATTTTTGTTGTCTGATTGCTGTGCCTTGGAATTCCATTGTGATGTTGAATAACAGTGGTGAGAGTGGATATCCCTGTCTTATTCCTGACGGTAGAGGAAAAGCTCTCAGTTTTCCCTCATTGAGGATATTAGCTGTGGGTTCTTCATATATGGCCTTATGTTGAGGTATATTCCCTCTGATCCTACCTTGTTGAGGATTTTTTATCATGAATGCGTGTTGTATTTTGTCAAATGATTTTTCTGCATCTATTGAAAAGGTGATATTGTTCTTATCCTTTCTTTTATTAATGCGATGTATCATGTAGATTGATTTGCTAACATTGAACCACGTTACATCCCAGGAATAAATCCCATTTGATCATAGTGAATGACTTTTTAAATGCATGTTAGATTCAGTTTGCTAGTACTTTATTGTGAATTTTGGCATCTGTGCTCATCAGGGATATTGGCCTCTAGTTCTCTTTTTTAGTGGAACCTTCTGGCAAACCTTTAAGAAAATGTTGTTTCCTCAATTTTGTCTTTCCTAACTGCTATATTTAATGCTGCAGCCTGCCGCCCCCACACACTATAATCAAACAACCTCTCCAGCTGAGATACATACCAAGATACTACATCCTTCTAACATACCAATCACTTTCTATATGTATGTATTTAAGAGACTCTGGTATCTTACCTCTTAATATAGTGCAATTTCTGCAATACTAAGGATCATTTTCTTTTTACTAATAAACTAGGCATACTACAAATTCTTGTTGAGCAAAGTCAATATCAAACTCTGTGATATTCATATTTTAAGTTATTTTCTAATTCCTTCTGTTGTTTCCACCCTTGCCGCCCTTTAATTATATATATCATACTTAAAGACTAAGCTCTGTATCAGTTTTCTGTTTTTCCTCCTCCATTTTCAGATAATTAAACTACATATTGGAAAGAAAACAAAAAATGATCCAAATTTGAAATACAGTTCTATTTGGTGATTTCAACAATATAAAATGAATGTGATGGGTGAAGAATAGTTAACCACAAGATAAAGTGAGTGAACAACTGCAATTTTTCTGCCAGACTGAAAAGATAGAGTGATTTATTTATTTCTATTACATCTTTCATCATAGTCCAAATTATTGACGTTTTAAGAAATAGTGTAATTAGAAATTGAATTTCTAAGGAGATAATAGCTCAAAATAAAATTGATCTTTTCCTCTCAGACAAAGATTCTCTCCTTGATCAAACTCTAGTCAGGCTCCTCTGAGCTCTTTTTCTAAGAGGCCCCATCCTTAGGTTTGTCTTTAAGAGCTCAATTTTAGTAAGAATCCTACTAAGTCAGTTTAGCCAGAATACACCACTCACAATATCCGATTACCCTGGATTTCTGACCAAAATTCTCATCCCCATCTGGGATCACTCCAGCATTCAGTAAGAATCCTGTTAGATGGGTTTAGCCAGAATTCTCCCCTTAGCCCTGATGTCTCCTCTTAGTAACTGTCCATCCACTGACCACCCCATAGCATAACCCTGCTCCTTGGCTATAAATTCTTAATCTTCCTTGTTGAGGAAGGAAATCAGAGTTGAGCCCAATCTTCTCCTCTATTCAAAACTGTATTGTAGTAGGTCCCTTATTTAGTGCAGCAGCCTCCTTGAACAAAGTCAGCCTTATTGTTTTAACAAATATCATGAGTAATATTTTCTTTAACATCTCCAAAGTTAGAAAAATACTGGTGAACCTCCAGATGCCTCATTATAGGCCAGACATATCCTAGTCCTAATTTAATGCCAGACATATACAGAACTGGCTGTAATCCTGGCAGAACCTGAGCATACAAATTATGGACTCAGCACCTGCAGTAGTGATGGGACCAGGGAGGGAAGAGCACCAATTAGTACCATGGCATTGGTTGATATATAGCTTTGCGCCTTTGTCTAATTTTAAAAATATTTCAGTGTGAAGGGTTGTCTGAACTAATTTATAAATCATTTTCAGTGCTTAAATAAAATTCTGATTGGTAAACCAAAGTAATTTAATATCCTAACTTTGTTCTCTGTTCATAATAAAGAGACAGTGGTGTATATGTTTTCTTTTTTTTAAAAAAAGATTTTATTTATTTGACAGAAACAGATCACAAGTAGGCAGAGAGGCAGGCAGACAGAGAGGGGGAAGCAGGCTCCCCGCTGAGCAGAGAGCCCAATGTGGGGCTCGATCCCAAGACCCTGAGATCATGACCTGACCCGAAGGCAGAGGCTTTAACCCACTGAGCCACTCAGGCGCCTGGGTGTATATGTTTTCAAAAGAGTTAAAATGTCTTTGACATTGTTCCAATGCTTCTCATTTTATGGAGTTTAATATACATCTAGAGCCATATGTCTCTTCTCATTTGAAAGTCAGATAGAATGTGTTGAATTAAAAAAGATTTTGGCATTTAGATGATTATCTGCATATAAATTAATGTGTTAATTACACATTCCTGAATCACATATGAAGGGACTTGCACAAGAGTCAATGTTAATTTTGGAGAGTGGACACTATTGTTGAGTGTTAGAATCTCCCCTGAGTATATTTGTGAGAATTATTTGTGGATAGGCAATGCAAATAATAAAAATAGTTCAAGTTTTCATATCAAAGAACAAATAGACTGATAGAAGAGAATGAAGAGCTCAGAGACAAATGCAAGAGTACTTGGAAAATCTATCTTACGAATATGTTATATTCATAAAACAAAATTATTTAATCATTATAAATCTTATACTTTGATCAAGTTGGCTCTTAAGTTTAAACATTAGCCTTGTTTGCCTCTCCCACCTTGTCAATGGCACAAAAGTAAGTCTGTCTATTATATAAATAATATCATTTATATTCAAGCTAATGCTCATTGCTCTTAATTCATTTGCTGTTCTGCTAAGAGCTTCATCTTACTTTGAAAAGATTCAGTAACAAAAGAAATTTTGTTTCATGAAATTTCTAACTGTATTTGAATGGGAAGGACTTCAACACTATGTAATCTGCCGCGCTGGCAGGAGCAGAAATCCTAGCTTCGTTTCTTTAGTTCTCATCTCTTTTTGTACCCCATTCTGTTACTTGAGGAGAAACCGGACGAAATCCAGGAATGAGATTTAGTAGCTTAAGTTCAAGGATTAAATTTCCAACAACATAGGGTTGGGTTCTTTTGATGTTAAATTACAAATAAGAATAGTGAGTATAAATAGTGAACATAGTCACAGTATAAATAGCATGTTTATCAGAGTATAATAGCATGTTTATGTCTTGTACTAATAAACACTTAAATATTATCAAAATATTTTATTTTTGTTATATTTGAAAGAATTACAACTTGTTAAAAAGCAATGCGCACCTGGGCTATGAAATGCTGTTCTTTTCAAAAGCCCAGGACAGGAGGTAATAAACTTGAAAATTTCTATTGTTTTTCAAGTAATAGATAACAAATCAAGATTTTATCAAAATGCTGCTCTCATTCTTTATGCATACTACATATTATTATGTATCATTAAACTAAGTATTAGAATCTGTTGGGAGTTTATTGCTATTTTTGTTAAAGAAGAAATTATTTACCTGTATCATCTAGTTAAATTACTGTCCCCTATTTCTGATTCTAACACATTCTTATTACTATTGCTTATGATTCAATAAGAGGTTGAATTTTGGAATAAATTAGCTCTATTGTGTCAAGTTAATGATTATTTTTCCAGAGGAATATTTTCATAGTTACTTATTTAATTTACCTATATATCTGTATTTACTTATTTACCTACTTATTTAAAAACCACTTACTTTTAAAACATACTTCTTAAAGGGCACCTAGGTGGCTCAGTGTGTTAAGCAGCTGCCTTCATCAGGTCATGATCCCAGGGTCCTGGGATGAAGCCCCCTGTCAGGCTTGCTGCTCAGCGGGGAGCTTGCTTCTCCCTCCTCCTCCACCCTCCACCCACTCATGCTTTCTCTCCAGTTTGCTTGTGCTCTCTCCAATAAACAAATAAGATCTTAAAAAAAGAATACTTCTTAAATTTAGATGTGCATTGAGATCTTCAAGCATTATACCAAATTTTATTTTAAGTGGAATTTAGCTTCCCCCTTTAAATACAGTTCTGTAGATTCTTTTTAATTGATATATTCCTAAAAGCTTGCTTTAAAACTATTGAGCTTTTAATAGTTCATTTTTTTTCACCCGTTTACTTTGTAGGACCTTATGTCCTCCTCATATCTTATAAATCAAAGATGAACTGGCACCTCTCTCCACCAACTTCAATAACACTATGTAGTATTTAAAACTTATTAACATATATGTGCCATCTGTTCCCAATTTAAATATCACACATTGAGATTTCTAAATTTGTACATCTTACGATATTCTTTTTATTTTTTTAATTTTTCTAGAATTTTCTTCACAATTTCACAATTGCCTAAACAGAAGACAATGATTTTACTTTTCAGATCTGAGTTGCAATTTAAGTGAAATTATATTACGAATGAGGGACAATGTGATTGCAGTGGTACAGTAAAAAGAGCAAAAATGGAGTCAGGCAGAATGTGATTTTGAATCTTGGCTCTGTCACTTACAGTTTTGTGATAGTATTTACATAAATGTGTATATATATGTGTGTGTGTGAGTATATATACATATAATATTCAAATGACACAAATTCTTTGAATATAAGGTTATTTCTGCCACTCATGTATTTATAAAGGAGAAAATAAATACCTAACTGGCCAAGTTGCAATGAAGATTAATACTAATAAATAATAATTAACAGTATTGTTATTGCAAGCAATCTGAATGTTTTAAATCCTTCTTCCTGACAACTCAATGATATAGATAACAGTTGTTATTTCCATTGTCTAGAAGACAAAATTGAAACAAGACAAGGAACTACGTGACATAATTTAGTAAGAAACAAATGGGATTTCAATCCAGAAAGTGTGGATCCTGGGTCTCATTTATCTCTTTGTTAAAGAAGATAAAATATGCCTGTGTATTGAATACTTTTCATTGTTTGGTAGCTAATATTATTTATATTAACCCTCTTGAAGAAAAAAAATATTATATTAAATTCACAATTATGAAAATGTATGTTTTCTAATAATAAGAATTTTGCATTTTCATTCTAAAAGTGACTTGATGTGTATTAGAGTTTGTGTTAGCTTTTCTGCCATCAGCTAATTCTTATGTTTCCAAGCCAATGGCAGAAAAAAGAAATGTATTTTGGATTTAAGATTCTAAAAGGAAAAAGTTTAGCAAATGCAAACCCAAATGTCATTTTAGGCAAAAATTCTGTCAGAGAATCCCACTTTCCTCATTTTGTTTTCATTTCTACTAAACATTTTGATGGCATTTGTTCTGAGAAACTAGAACAAATGCAAAATTGTACAACAACAAAGGAACTTCATTTTTGTTGTATGTTTGTGTATTGGTATCTGTATGCTTATGACATTAAATAGTTATGTCTTAAAACCACATTCATTCCCCATATTTTGTTGATTGGTTTTGATTAACTCAGCAATTGTAATAGAAGTATGTATACTGGAAGACCATTGGTCTTCATTGGTATATATATATATATATATATATATATACCATTGATATATATGTGAATCATTTAAGATACATATTAAAAATGTAAATTCTCATTCTTTGTCTCCAGAGAAATCCATGATTCGTGACATTAATTATACCACCTTCTTTGATATAATTATATGCAAAGCATGTATTCAACAACCTCATTATTTGGAAATTTTAGATACCATATCTCAAAACTTATTTTTTTATAACTTGTGTCTGTTTCAATAACACCATTGATGAGCCTATTAATATACGAACTCCTCAGTTCTTGATGTACTCTCATATAATGATAATATCCTCTGCCCTGATTATCCACAACTGCATAATGTCAATTTCTCCAAAATATTAATTTCTGGTATATCTCCTTTCAACCAGTATAATTTATTTTTCTAGATCATCCCTCTTTTCCTCTGATTTCAAAGATTTGAATACACTGGGACCTTCTGTCCTTGACTCAATCATCTTTAACTTTATTTCCTCCTCTACTTTTTCTTTCTTTCTTTCTTTCTTTCTTTCTTTCTTTCTTTCTTTCTTTCTTCCTTTCTTTCTTGAGAGAATGTGTGTGCAGGTAGGGAGGGGCAGAGAGAAGAGAGAGAATCTTAAGCAGGCTCCATTCTCAGCACAGAACCTAATGCAGGCCTCGATCTCATGATCCGAAATAATAAACTGAGCCAAAATCAAGAGTCAGATGGATAACTGACCGAGCCACCGAGGTGTCCCATCTCTGCCTCCACTTAGAAACCATCATTTCTTATTTACTTATTTTTTTAAGATTTTATTTATTTATTAGAGAGAGAGCATGAGAGGGGAGAAGACCAGAGGGAGAAGCAGACTCCCTGTGGAGCTGGGAGCCCGAGGTGGGACTCGATCCCAGGACTCTGGGATCATGACCTTAGCTGAAGGCAGTTGGTTAACCAACTGAGCCACCCAGGTACCCCCTTATTTACTTATTTTATCTCTCATGGTGCATCAGTAGAATCCAGATATTTATCCTCTTTATTGTTAAACAGTTGCAAAATTATTGTCATCAGTATATTCTTATCCCTGGAATTTACCTTAAAATCAACCTTTCTGCACCTCATGTTTATCAAAATAACCTTTTAAGGATCACATGTGATCATAATATTGCTAAATCTAATGGTCAATTCTTAGAACATATTTTACTGGACCTATGAGGATCATTTATCACAGTTGATCACTCCTTTATTTAAATATTTTCTTAATTAGCTTCCTCTTTGTTTTAATTTTCCTCTTAATTTACTGCCCATTTTTTTCTGTTATTTTTACAGATTTCTCCTCATTTCTTTGAGGTTAGAGCTCAGTTCTGACTCCTGTATATTCTTACCATATGTGTTACCATTCCTTTGGATGACTTTTAAATGCCATCTTATGCTGATGAGTCTCAAATATTACTTCTACTCCATACTTCTGTGAGCTCTGTATCAGTATAGACAAATGTGCATGGGATGTCTCCACTCAGATCTAAAAAGGACATCTAAAACATGAAGTATCCAAAAAATAACTGATTTCCATCTAAAGCATGGTTTTCCTGAAGTCTTTTCCAACTCAGAAATGACAACTCTATTCTTTCAGGCCAGAACTTAGTCCTCTTTAACATATATTTTCTTTTATACAATATCTTTGTCTCTTTAAATTCGTGTATGTGTTTGTGTGTGGTGTGTGGTGTGTGTGTGTGTGTGTGTGTGTGTGTGTGTGTGTGTGTGTGATTTTGACCACTGATCACCATATCTACTCTTAACATTTTAGGTAAGTTAACCAATAACTCACCCTGCATTACTATAATGGACTTATAACATGTGTCTATTTTATTTTTGACTTTTAGAATCTATGTCCAACAAAACAGAGCTATCCTTACCAATAAATGAAGATCATCTTAATTCTCTTTTCAAAACTGTTTCATTGCTTTCCAATTCAGTGAAAGTAAAATGTAGTCCACGTTTGGCCATACTTCTGTCCCTGGTACTTCACCAACATGCTTTATACCTACCTCCTCCCTTTGCCTGCTCCAGACAAACTAGCATTCTTGTTACTTTGCACATGTGGGGCATGTCACGGAGCCAGGCCTTTTGCACTAGTTCCATTTCTCTGGAATGCTCTTAACCTAGTATTCGCATAACCTGCTCCTTTATTTCCTTCAGGTTCTCTGCTTTCCCTCACTCTCTGACATGTACCTGAATTTATTGCTTCTGGGTTCCAAATCATCATTTATTGCCTGAACTGTGGAAATGGATCTTGTCCCTTAACTACTTTCCTTTGTCCAGCTAGAAATCTGCTAAACTTTGTCAATAAAGAGCACTGGAATGAAGTGGAAAGGAGATTGGCTCCCTAGTTCTGGTGTGCTCTGCTATCTTCTTCCTGATGCTTGTGTGCTTCCTGGGTCTATTGTGCTATGTGAGAAAGCATGGAGCTTCCATAGCACATGCAGCATCTCCACTATACCAGCAGGGGGGGCAGCACCACTCAGCAGCAAGCAACTATCTCCTGAACTCCCCAAAGGTGATTTCGTAGTAAAATATCTTTGGTGAGGCATGCCTTAATGAATAGTTTTCCCCGCACCCTAGAAAACAGATTTCCAGGAAGTTCCACTGGTGTAGCATAAAAGTGACCCATTTACCATCCAATGAGCCACAGCCATGCCCTATCCAACATGGACTGGATCTGGGTACTGGTTGAAGTAGGAGAGGCCTCTTCCTTTTGTGCTCCATCTCAGTCCTAGAGGTCAAGTAGCTGCTCCCAAAATCTACAATCCTTATATTCTTTAGTTTCCTTTACTTCCTAGCCAATTCCCCATTACTTTTATCCCCTTTTAAAATTAATAACTCTTAAAGTTGAATTTTTCCCTTCTCAAATTCCTATATGGTTTCTGCCTCTTAATCAGAGAAATTTTTCTTGGCCACATTATGTGAAATATCAATCTCGATTCATGTGGTTATTTTAAATCTAATTTCCCTTGCATTATTTTTCTTTAAGACAATTGCCACCATGTGACATTATAGATAGCTGTATATTGTCTGCCTCCCCTACCACATAGTAGAAGGTCCATAGGGCATAGATGCTTTGTATTTTTCATTGCTATGCGCAGTGAACCTAGAACAGTACCTGAATTTACTAGATAGTCAAAGTAGATTTGGATAATGAATGAATATTGTTCAAAGATAATACCTGGAATGAAACGTAAATCAGTCACATCATAACCCCATTCTGGTGGACACTAGTGATAATGACACATACAAAAATATTCTATATTTAAAAATATAGTGATAAAATATATTTTATGGAATATTAACTTTTTAAAATGTGTAACAAGATGATTATTCTGAAGTGAAAATAATTTTTCCCATATTTATAATGGAAAACTTCTTGGTAGAAACAATTTAATTTGTAGCATATTTTAAGGCGTCAATTTTTATTTTTCAAATTATAAATTTGCTGAGCACTTACTATTTCTAAGATTTGTGCTGATTTTCATTACTGAGAAGTGTTAACTGAGAAACAGATGTCTTAGTGGTCAATATAATTTTACATCAGATTGTTAATACAGAAAACATTTCTTAGAAAATTTAGTTTATGATTAGATCGTATAGTGTGATGATGAGCAAATGTCATGATGAGTTCTCAACTCGTAGTGATTGGTACTGATAAAAATGTTTCCTGATTCTCAATGTGAGTTAGACACATCCATCATGGATGAAGAAGATAGCCCTTTCTTATCCTCCACATTTATCAGACTCTTTTCATACAACTACATAAAAGAGATCACTTAAACAGTTTCATATAGACAAAGTGCAGTCTTTCATGAATATGAATTAAAAGTCAACACATTTGTCTTATATTCGACAATATACTTTTTAAAAAAAGACACATTTTCTTATTTATTTCGTTATTTTGTTCATAATGTCAAAGTAACTGAGCTTTGGCATTCCCTCGAATACTAAAAGTTTTAGGTTCTTTTATCTGTTTGACTCTATATAGAAGCAAATTGAGAAGTCAGTCACTTTTGAGGATTCATCATATATGTTTATGCACAACATTGATGAACTGTATCATCTCACAAGAATATATAAATGTATATTTATTTCTGACACTTCTGGTTCATGGAGTTTAAATCTCAAGTTTAAAAACAAATTAACTTTCAAAGCTTCAAAGGCAGAATGACATTCATTCTCACTCTACTGAAGCTACATCAGTAGTAATTGAAGAAGAAAATGGTAATGCAGATGTCAAGGCCCCCTGAGCAATAAGGATTCAGCAGGCTACTTGGTGGAAAAAGACTATTGGGTCATAACTTTAATAACTTACACATATCTAGTTTTAATTAGTCCTTGGCAGATTAGATGACCTCCATAAAGCAGTTAAGGAATATTTCTATGCTGTCAGGCCATTCAATAGTGCCCACGAGCGACATACCACTGCCTCTTCTCCTGGAAAAACACACCTTATTCCAGGATGTACAAGGAAGAGTCCAATTAATCTCTGGCCTTGGTATTTACAGGCTTTAGCCAATTCGCTCAAGTTCAGTTACCTCTAAGCATATCATCTGTCTATTCATTATCTCAATTTATATTTCAGTTTCTTAATAGCTTTTCCATCACATGTCACTTTGGTAATCTTCTCTTTATTATTTCTGTAACTATAAAAATAAAAATAAGGTTATTTCTTTTACCAAATTGTATTCCCATCTTCATCATATAAATTCTGAAGGTTAATGTTATTGAATTTATATGAAATATAGCTAAGTTTTAATATGTGTAGAATTGATTTTCCGTGATTTTTTTCATCATAACTTTGCAACAGTAATACCAGTTTCATGCATTTTTTAAAACAATATTTGTAATTAATGCCCTTGCCAAGTCTATATTCAATTTAACATCTATCTCTTTAGGAACTGTCTCTAAGGAACATTTCTGAAGTTACCCTAAATTCTATAGGAAAAAAAAATTTGAAAAGAACACCTCTCCAAAGTCCTTTAAAATAAGTGTGTGCTTCTAGAACAGCTCTATATTTTCTGAACAGATACTTTAATTATGTGGCTATAAGACTCTTTAGTTTTATCTCCACATGCAGCTTGGGTCCTCAACAGGGCTGCCTGCTAATTTTTTCTTTATAGTACATTTTGTTCACTTTAATTTGTTCTGTGGATATGAAGTGCAAAAAGAAGAACATTTCATAAAGAAATAGTATTTTTGAGAATATTTGAGAAAAAGCAAAGAAGGAAGAGCACACGTGTTCACCAAAACATTGGGGTTGAGCACATTATTGTTAATATTGAATAGTCACATAATATTCTCTAGTCAGCGATGTTTCTTACTCTATTTGTTATGTAATGACATTAATATCACACATCTCTGCCTATCTCTTATAATTATGCCTATGAGTTAAAAATTAACATGGTCACTTTAATATAGAAAACTCCACTATATCAAATATAATTTAACATGAATGGCTATACATTGTAGGCAGATTTCTACTGATAATATATGCCAAATAACCATATATATGTAAAATATATAAAATATATGGCAATTAACCATATATATAAAATGTATATCCCAAATAACCATATATATGTCAAATAACCATATATATATGTGAACTATATGCCAACTAGTATATATAATATTAACCTTTCCATGAGAAACTCTGCATCAATATGTATTTGAGAGAGATTTTGTTTTGTTTTGATTTGTATTTAATATTATATAGGTGTATGTATAAATAATAAATAAAAGGATTTAGAAAAGAACTGTGAAATAAGGCCAGAACAGCAGTCACAAAACTCTCTGATACATAGAAAATACATTTGTAATCCTTATAGTTAGCATACAGAAAGCCTCTGAAAGTCTATGAAAAACAAAATTGAAATATCAACCTTATCATTAAAGATTGCATTAAAGGGCGCCTGGGTGGCTCAGTTGGTTGAGCGACTGCCTTCGGCTCAGGTCATGATCCTTGAATTCTGGGATCAAGTCCCACATCAGGCTCCCAGCTCCACGGGGAGTCTGCTTCTTCCTCTAACCTTCTCTCCTCTCATGCTCTCTCTCACTTTCTCTGTCTCTCAAATAAATAAATAAAATCTTAAAAAAAAAAAAAGATTGCATTAAGGATGTTTTATATGTATCTGTATCATTTTTGTTATGAGCTCATGTCATTGTGATTTGAATTACATAATAAATAATAATGAACACAATTATGTAGCCCAAAAGACTATTTGATATTTTGAAAACATGTAACCCCTAGGTCTCAAGGCTAGTTGGGGATTTGGTCCTAGATTTTATAGAATTATAGGACAAATCAGTAAAAATAGAAGATAGTTCATAATAAAGACATGAATGATTTGTGTGACTTGTGTTCAAAGTGATAGGGCTTTAATGGCCAGGAGGATTTTAATTTAGCTAAACAGTCAGAGTTGATGCTTTGGAGAAACAATAATAAGGGCAAGAACTTGAAATAGACCAAAAAGAAGGAAAGACATCCTGGAAGAGCTGAACAATTAGAATGTGACCATTCATTCCTTTTAGGAATCTGGGAGCAAAGTCATTATAGCCACTAATGAAAGCATCTCCTCCCCAAACAAGGGTCTAAATATTCACTTTGGAAACTCTAGTATTAATTTCAGACAAAATGATTACTTTTATGTCTCTAAGCAAACAAGTAATGAAGGAGTATATTTTAGTCTTCTTCTTAGACACTGATAATTTTACTCCTGGTGTCTTTTCTTCTTTTAAAATTTAAGATCAAATAGAACATTTTGCTTTTGACAGTTACTTATACATATTGCTGAATAAATGAGATTCCTGACTATCTTGAGTATCCATTATATCAATGATGATATTTGCAATAGTGAAAATGATAAGGATAGTCAAGAGGAGGAGGAGGTCTTGGTAGCAGAGAAAGGAGAGAAAAGATCTGAAAGACAAAGAGATGTAGAGGGAAAAGAAGAAGTAAAGAGAAGGATCATAATTACCATATATAGCACATCCTGCTATGTGTCTACATAAATGATGATTTAATTCTCCCAAAAATCCTATGAAGAGAGTGTTACAATTATCCTTATTTTACCAATGAATAAATCAAGTTAGCATTTAAAGTAAATCAGATGAGTTAAAAATTCTGAAACAGAATGTTAGTCTGATTTCACAAGCCTTACTTCTCTAACTTATTCTCTACACTTTTTTGGTAGAATATGATCAGTCATATAATTCAGTCATGTTCAGGAAAAATACAGGACCTTAAATACTTTCTTTTGGCCCCCAAATGTAAAAGAAAATGAAACGACAAACATAAAAGCACAAATGAATGGATACCTTCTCCTATGTAACAAAAACCTAAACAAAATAAAGTAACAGCAAACAATCCCATAGAAACATGCTTTAAAAATGTTTTGCAAGTCCATGAAGAATACCAGAGATCAATTTTTATAGCAACTTTGAAAAAAACAAAGGGATAGATTGCAAAAATGTATGATGACTAAGCATGATAATTTCCCTTATTCCTATCTTAGTTACATTAAATAATCTAATAAGTAGTATTTTTATTCAAAACTTTTTAAATTATTGTCATGAATATGGGAGAGAATTTAAAGAGTGAGCCAATAAAAATAAATAGCATTACCAAATACACTTGTCTTATTTCAAAATATAACAGAAATATAAGGAAATAATTATAAACTAGCAGTAGGAAAACAATGATATAATACATACATACTTCCTGACACAAATTGTTTGTTGAATCTGTCTTGCCAATAAAAGGTTTAGATGTCTGGTTATAATGTGGTCAGTAGTCTTACACTAGGTGAGCAAAAGCATTATGCATTCAAATAATATATCACTCAAAGGTTTTTTTTTTTAACATAATGATATGAGTCTTAGATTAAAATAATTTTGAGTTAGAGAATTAGATCTGTTGATTAGGTTCATTTAAACCTGTCACTAATTCTTGGCATCCTTCTTCAAATACAGATAGAATTAAACATTGTGAAGGTCATTTAATTCTTGTGCCTTCTTTATATTCCTCACTGCAGCTGATCCTCCCTGTTCTGAAATTTCTGAAATTGACCCTGGTGTACTGCGTGCATTAGAAGATGAAGAAGCAGTCAACTCCCATCAGATAACATTCCTTTTACAATAATTTGGGAATATATTCCTCCCTAAATTTCACAGTTGTCAATATAGGGTTATTGTGATTGTGTTTCTATTATAGAAAACACTAAAATTTATTAAACTATATTTAAAAAACCCATTTATATAACACTTACCCTTACTGGAAATTATATGACATATTCTTTGTATTGTTTCTTTCTCTCTTCCTCCTTATGATCTCAACTCTGTGAGATATGGGTCTTTTTCTGTTTACTGTTGTAACTAAGAAGCTCAGATAGTAGCTGAGATAAATAAGCTTTCAATAACTACTTGGTATAAAATTAAATTTGATATTTAGCTTGCTTCCAATGTTTACTGTTATAAATAATACTATAACAATATCCTACAGTAAGCATCATTTTCTAAATTTTTTAATAAAATTTCAGATCATTTGCTCTAAAGGTATAAATATTGTATCAAGGTATTTAAACAAATTATATTTTATATACACATATATATATGTAAAATCATTAAATGATTTAGGGTCTTTGAATTGAAGGACTCTATGTAAGATATAGTTATTTTTCTTGCCCAGTGAGATATTAAATCTCAAGCTATACTCTTGATAACTGACACAAAAGAGAATAATACAGTCAACTTTGATTATGTGTTAGGACTTTTTTATGACAAGATATTTACATCTATATAAATGATAAATAATAATTCTATCCTTATTTCCATCTTCGTAGAGTACAATATCAAGCAAATTGAGTTCAAGAAAGAAGTTACTGATTTTTCCTTTATCTTTTGCATAATGTGTTCCTCTACTTGCAAAGTGATAAATTACAAGTAATATACGAATACTGAAAATAGCACAGTTAGAGGTTCTGATACAAATAAAAGTCAAGGAAATATTGGTGACAGTGGAGAAAAAAAAATTTGCACAGAAAAACCAAATTAGCTTTGAATTATTGAGCATCAAATGGTATAACAAAACAAATTCTAGCAAGTCACAGGAGTGGAATGTGACAACAGATGTAAACATAATTGTGAAGGTGACAATGCAGGTGCCAGCTTCACATTCATAATTCATGTGGTACAGGGTGAATTTAAGGTCAGTTTCATGGTATTTCTCCACTCCCACATACCTATATAAAGTATCAACATATACCTAGTATAGAAAGTCCAAGAGTATGGATAATCTGAATATCTGACTTGACCATTTAAAAGCATTCTCTAATCTTCTCAGATTACAAATTCCCTCTATTTTATTCTTGTAAATGAGTATTTTAGATAAAGGGAGAGGGAAGAAGCTCTCCTCAAAGCTAAATAATAGATCCTTCCATCAACACGAATGATTCATTTAGTTCAAATATCCAGCCTTGGACCAATAATAGTCACCTGGGATTCCACAAGCTGGTTGCTTTAGCCTAAACAGAAGCTGAAACTGTATGTGGGTGACTCCTGTAGAAAGGAAAGAAACCAGAAACTAATGTCAGATAAACAAACTATCCCAGGGCACTCCATTCACTCTGGGGTGGGAGAAGAGCTTGAAACTTTTTTCTCTTCAATAATAAGAGAGTTGACTACAGATTCTTAGCATAAATATCCCTTGTTCAAAAACACCTTCCCTAAAAACTTTGTATAAGATACTACGCTCTAGTAGAACCTTCTGATATTTCTTTTCTTTTCTCTTTTTTTTTTTTTTTGAGAGAGGGAGAGAAAGAGACAGCACATACTTATGCAAGCAGATGGGGGAGGGGCAGAGGGAGGGAGAGAATCTCAAGCAGTCTCCACACCCAGCGCTGAGTTGGAGATGGGGGTTTGATTTCATGACCCTGAGATCGGTGACCTGAGCTGAAATCAAGAGTCTGACACTTAACCTACTGAACCACCCAGGTGGATTTTCCTTCTTGAGGAGTAATTTAAACATTAATTTAATTTAACCATTTTTCTATTATTTAATGATTTCTCTCATTTACTCTAGTGTGAACCTCATGACAGCAGGCAAGTTAGTTCTTTGGTCACTACTTCACTTCTCATTTTAGTACCTGACTTTTGAAAAATATTTGTTGACTGAGTAAGCAAGTGAGTAAATACTTTAATAAATATATTCAGTGGGTGGTAATGCATGTAGTTTGCAACTAAATATAATATGAGCTACTTATTGCCATTAATAGTGCATCTTAGGAAACCAACCCAAACTCAGTGGCCTCAAACAACACTTACTCAATTTCATGGATCTGTGGATTAATTGGCCAATGGTGAATATATCTGCTTCAAGCTATAGCTTCTGAAATGACTGTGCTTCTTGGGGTACCTGGGTGGCTCAGTTCATTGAGCATCTGTCAGCTCAGGTCATGATCCCAGGGTCCCGTTATCAAGTCCCACATTGGGCTCCTTCCTCAGTGGGGAGCCTGCTTCTCCCTCATCCTGCTGCTCTCCCTCTCACTCTCTCTGATAAATAAGTAAGTAAGTAAATAAGTAAGTAAATAAATAAATAAATCCTTAAAAAAATAAAAGAACCTCAATTACAGTTTCCTCAAGGAAGACAATTTTTCTGTTACAGACCTGGTCTTCTTGTCATGGTTGCCACCTTATGTTGCTCAGGCTGCAGTATGAGTCTCCTGTAGTATGTTGAGTGATCCAGTTGGAATAACATAAGTCAGATGGAGGAAATTTAGGAAATATAGTTTTCAGCTTCCTACCCAGCAGGAAAACTTTAGAAAGGTGTTTCAGTAGCTATTGATGAGTCAATCAGCATTGATGCCACAGAGTCATTGTTCTATTTTCCCTTTTCCTTACTGGTCCATTTGTAAAAGTTGCCAGTTTTATCTATAAAATAAATATTGAGAATGACAAACATCTACAATTCTCACTGCTACATTCTCATCTCATCATGATTATTTGAACTAAATTACTGTAATATTTCTCAAAATCATCTACTATCTTACTCTCTCTTGATCTTTTGTATACATTATCCTTCATCAGCCAGAATGATTTCTCAAAATGTTAAATCATGGCACAGAACTGGATTGTGGTGGTGGTTACATCTGCCAATACTCATTGATTAATAAATTTAAAATCAGTGAGTGTGATTATATATAAAATACACCTCAGTGTATTTTATACACTGGGTGTATAAAATAGCCTGGGTGGCTCAGTGGGTTAAAGCCTCTACCTTTAGCTCAGGTCATGATCTCAGGGTCCTGGGATGGACCCCCCACATTGGGCTCTCTGCTCAGCAAGGAGCCTGCTTCCCCCTCTCTCTCTGCCTGCCTCTCTGCCTACTTGTGATCTCTCTCTCTGTGTCAAATAAATAAATAAATAAATAAATAAACAAATAAATTGCCTACTTGTGATCTCTCTCTCTGTGTCAAATAAATAAATAAATAAATAAACAAATAAATTGCCTACTTGTGATCTCTCTCTGTGTCAAATAAATAAATAAATAAATAAACAAATAAATTGCCTACTTGTGATCTCTCTCTGTGTCAAATAAATAAATAAATAAATAAATAAATTATATATATATATATAATCAGCAAAAGTGATTGAAATACAAAGATTAGTAAGATCCCATTCTCCTATGCTGAGAACCCTTGAAGGGGCTTTCATTTTAGGTGGTTCAATCCAAACTTATTGCCTTAGCTTTCAGAGTAGTACATGATCTTGTGGTCCTTTACTACTTGACTGACCTTTGCTCCTTGTACCTACCTCCTTGTACCATACTTTTTGATATTATTGTGCAAACACAAATATCTGGCCTGTTCTTACATTTTTGCTATTCCCTTGATTTTTAACTGGCTCTGTATTTTCATACTGCAATCATATTTCAGATTCCCAATGAGGTCTTTCCTGGACACTTCATTAACAGACTTTCTTTCCTTCCTCCAGGACTTCTCAATAATCAGTCCACTTATCCCTATATTTATTCATTTGCAACATTATTTGTGTCTTTAATCATTGTTTTTTTTTTCCTCAGAAAAAAGCAAGTTTCTTCAATGCTTTTTGTTTTCTATCAGTATGATCTACAAGAGCTTATGGTACACAATAAGTACTAAATAAGAATTTCCTGGGGAAAAATATCATAAAATAATGGCCCTTATTTTAGGGAAAAGAGAAACTTTCTCTAGAAATGAAATCATCTGTTTCATACCCATCACCTTTAGGAACCACAAACATTGGTCTTTTAGCTTTTGTAAACATTTAAGAGACATGTTCTTGTCCAAGAAGAAAGGGGGGTGGTATCAGATTTTCCCTAAAGGTTAGTAATGATTTCACACATGGATTTTATAAATTTCAAGTTCAGATGAGCTCTTTTTCTTATTGTCCACAAGGATTTTTATAAAGTCAACAAATAGAATAAGGTAGATGTAGTCAGGAAACTACAGGATTAAAATTTTACAGAAATTTCAGCAACAAATGAGAAAGTAGTTTAATGTCAAGGACTCGAGACCAGAGAAGTGATCTTAGAAAGAATGTGGTGAGGGTCATGGCTTGAGTGCATAGGGGCTATGGTAAATCAGACTCCTCTACAGCTGAAGCCAGTCTTTGGGGAATTTCATAATGTCGGTACCCACAGCCAATACCTGACAGCAGCAGACTCTCTATGAAGGTGAGGATTATTCTTTACTCAGCAACAACCACACTCCGCAGCCCAGTAGGGGAAACTCCACCAAAGACCTCCTTAATGGCACTTTTTGCTGGTATTCCAGAACTCTCATACCTGCATTTAAGATCAGTTGGAGGATAGTGGATTTAAACATTACAAAATAATTTCCCAAATGTATCTAGATGTTATAAAGGGGTATTTGGAGGTTCTATAAAAATTCTTAAAGCTATTCATTCAATCTATAGTTTTTGAATTATTTATAACGCACAGAATCTCTAATTATATAATTGTGCTAATAAAAAAAAAGTGTGTGGTTGATTTGAGAATAAGAAAAGGGTGCCACAAATTAAAAAGAGGGAAAAGAAACAAGCAGAAAAATAATATACATATCTTTATTTGAAATAAGAGATGTTATCCAGGAAATCAAAAGTTGATTTTTAAAATACCTATCATCCTCTGTGTATCTAGAATAAAAAAAGATCTTTTACTGCTATCTCTCTTTTGTGCACATAACAGATACCCAAGGTTTCTTGACTCCACCAAGTAATGAATCAAAATGAAAGTCCCAGGGGTGCCTGGGTGGCTCAGTTAAGCATCTGCCTTCGGCTCAGGTCATGATCCCAGGGTCCTGGGATCGAGCCCCACATCGGGCACTCTGCTCAGCGGGGAGCCTGCTTCTCCCTCTGCTGCTCCCCCTGTTTGTGCTTTCTCGCTCTTTCTGTCAAATAAAAAAAAAAGTCTTTAAAAAAAAAAAAAAACAAAAGTTCCAGTTTAATATGACCTGTCAGTACATAGAATTTTCAGAACTTATAAACTTACAAATTTTATGACTGAGACCTTTGGTTTTCTGGCTTATAGATTTAAGTTAAGTTTACTTTATATTTCACAATCTGTTTACCAAAAAGTTAAATAAAGAGGCTGTTCACTTTCCATTTATGCCTGACCCCTTAAAACATTTTCTTTCTCCATAATTTACTGACTGCTGTAATTTTTTTTTTTTTTTAGGATTTTATTTATTTCATTTAGACAAAGAGAAGGGTTGGGGAGAGAGAGAGGGAGAGAGAATCTCAAACAGATTCTATACTGATCATGGAGGCAGACACAGGGCTAGATCCCACCACCCTGAGATCACGACCTGACCTGAAGGTCAAGAGTCAGACACTGAAGTGACTGAGCCACCCAGGTGTCCCTGACTGCTGCATTTTAAAAATCTCTCCTTCTTATATCATTCTTTCCACAGACCCACTATTTCCTGGATAATTTCCAGTTTTACTGGATGTTTATTCTCAGGATGTCTTTTTTTAAAAAAAGATTTTATTTATTTATTTGACAGAGAGAGAGATCACAAGTAGGCAGAGAGGCAGGCAGAAAGAGAGGGGAAAGCAGGCTCCCCACTGAGCAGAGATCCTGATTCGGGGCTTGGTCCCAGGACCCTGAGATCATGACCTGAGCCGAAGGCAGAGGCTTTAACCCACTGAGCCACCCAGGCACTCTTGTTATCAGGATGTCTTGTGGTTTCATCTTTCTTCTCTTAGATCCTCAATGTTGGTCTTCCCTGGTGGAGGGAATGTTGGTCTTTCATTTACTATACACTCCTCCATTTTTCATACATTTTCTAAAATTTCACCCATGTAAAGCATTTAATTTTCCTCTGTATTGTAACTCTATACTAACCTTTATCAACAATCTACACTTCTGCCCCAGAATGCTCTTCAACCCTGGGACATATATATAATGCATTATATATGACACATATAAAACATAATAATTATTCCTGGACATTTTTCGTGATTCACTCTACCAGCATCACAAATATAGCAGTTTTGCAAATAATCTTTTTTGTATCGTCAAATTTCATGAATGGACTTGCTATGTTTTCATTTACCCTAGTCAAGAAACTAATTTATTGAAGATAACTTCCCTCTCTTATTCACCAGAACCTATCACCAACCCTTATTATGTGTGCCTTATTTCCGGTCAGTGCTCTTCTCTTTATCTAAACCACTCTTGATATTATTCAAGCACATTTCTGTCTACCTCCATAGTCTCCATATCATTTCTCTCTCCTTATTCAAACCTTATAATCCTACAATCCATTCTTTACACTGCTTTTGAAGATATCTAATTGTAATACAATTCTGAACATGTTGATCTGTCATCTCAAATGTACAGTACCCTCCTGATTTCCATGGGATTGTTTCTAACTTCATTTCTATGTAAAAACTCTTTATTATTCTGATTTGCCTACCAGTTCAGTCTGAGCTTTTATTTTCTCTTCCTTCCACATCTTATACACATGTGCCCATGCATGCGCATGCACACACACACACACACACACACACACACAGTTTTTGATCCAGTAACACTGAGCTACTTCAGTTACCCCACACCTTTGCAAATGCTTTTCCTTCTGCTTTGTCAACCTGGCCATCCAGCGTGAGGAACTCCCCTGACTCTTTCTCCCATATTTAGGTAGACCTATCTCCATGCAAACTATCTCCGTGCAATGTCATTTCCTGTGTGTGTATCAGTTATAGCCTTTCACTGCACTGCTTCTTTTTTCCATAAGTCTGTCTTATCATGACATTCTTACATTTTGAATACAAGAACCACTTTTTTTCCACTCTCTTTCTTAGAACCTAGTAAAATATCTGGAAGGTATAAAAGCCTCAGGGGTACCTGGGTGGTTCAGCCAGTTAAGTTTCTGCCTTTGGCTCAGGTTATGATCTCAGGGTCCTGGGGTCCAGTGATGGTGAGGCTCCCTACTCAGCAGGGAGTCTGCTTCTCCCTCTCCCTCTCTGTCTGTGCTTTCCCTCTGTCTCTCAAATAAATAAACAAAATCTTTAAAAAATAAATAAAAAATAAAAGCCTCAGTAATAAATTGTTGGTATAGCACTGAATATATCTTAGATGACATAAAATTATTATATTTTACATTTAATTCTATTGATATACTTTTATATAGCTTTAAAATATTTTGTACTATTTTATAATCAATGTTAACTTTTTTGTGTGTATGACTTTTTTTTTTTTGAGTGTTAGTTAAATCTCATCATGCAGCATTTCCTATACTACTTAGTTTATGCATTCTCATGGAATTCTCTAGCAAGGACACTTTTTTCTTCTTCTGTTCAGGTAAGTGGTCTCAATAAATTGAAAAGTAGTTTATTTTAATAATTCACTTAGCATATATTCTGACACATTATAAATTCATGAGACAGCAACATGAATGTCATAAGTTTTTTTTACATGATTTTTATTGTAATCTAGTGTATTTATGATACCATTGAACTAATAACCTGAGCTATGCATTACTGAAAGGTTAGAACTCCCTTGAAGTATGTCCTTGGTTGAGGTGTTTTTGAAACTAATGGATAAGAACAGCATAATATTTAAGTATTGTGAGCCATTTGTTCACTGGAAAAAATACATTTCAAGGTTAAATTTTATACTGAAGAGTTTTAGTTTTTTAAAGATGACTAAGAACTTTGTTTTTTTATTTTCTAAATTAATATATAGGTGATAAAATGAGAGATAAAGAAATTTAGATATAGATGTGTGTGTATCTATAAAATATGTAAAATAATTGAAAACCAATTGATGAAGAGAGGTAAAGAAATATCTCAAACTCAACATAATACTGTAGAGTATCTCTAATTTGTTAAAAACAATAGTATATAATAATATATTTATATATTGCATGAATTTCACTATATAATAAATATTTCAAGCTCTTATTCTTTATTCTCTTTTTTCAATAAGAAAATATATATAGATATACATAAACTAGAAACAATATGAAATCAGTTGATAAAACACCGATCTCAATTTCTTCTTTTTAAAAATATTTTATTTATTATTTCTTTGAGCAAGAGAGAGCGCAAGTGGTGGGGAGTGGCAGAGCAAGAGGGAAAAGCAGGCTCCCGGCAGAGAGCCAGTCTGAAGGCTTAATCCCGGGACTTTGGGATCATAACCTAAGCCTAAGCCAAAGGCAGATGCTTAACTGACTGAGCCACCCAGGTGCCCCCATGGAAATCAATTTCTTCTAACAGTATCCCCCACTTCCTCTCTCTCAATGTGAAAATTAGGTAATTTTATGTTTTGGTTACCTTCTAAAATAAAACCTCCACCATAAGGACACCTGCTTGGCTCAGTGGGTAGAGCATACAGCTCTTGATCTTGGGGTTGTAAGTTTGAGCCCTAAGTTGGCTGTAGAGATTATTTAAAAATAAAATATTTAAAATAAAACCTCCACCATTTAGCTAGAGGATGATCAATATTTTTAACAACTTTCTTTCACTTGTCCAGATGTTTCCATACTAAAACCATTCTTTTGTTCCAATCTCAGAGTCTATCAGTATATTCAACAAACTTGTAAAATATTTAAGTTTTCTTATTATTTGATAGTTTGTGTTGGGGTCATTCAAAGTAAATTTGTGGGTTTTTAAAAATATTTATTTATTTATTTGACAGAGAGAGAGAGATCACAAGTAGGCAGAGAGGCAGGCAGGGGGGGGGGGGAAGCAGGCTCCCTGCTGAGCAGAGAGCCCAATGTGGGGCTCGATCCCAGGATCCCGAGATCATGACCTGAGCCGAAGTCAGAGGCTTTAACCCACTGAGCCACCCAGGCACCCCTCATAGTAAATTTGTAGGCATTGAAGGATAGTAAGGCCCTCGGCCCGAGGCTTAGAAATTTCCAGAATTCTCTCTTGACAAGATTGAAAAAATATATAACATTTATGGAGAAACACCATGCTGCAGCCTTATTCACACATTACAATAGCCCTGAAAAGCAAATGATTTTGCCTGTTTTACAGATGAAAAACAAGCTGCGTCTTGAAGTTTGCAATTTTCTCGGATTGATCGTTTAAAGTTGTTTTAGGTTGGTTGCAATATTCCTCAAAATAAGTCCTCAGCAGAAATAAGAATGTCATTGCCATGTTAGCTGTATTTCAGCAGCACATTATGATACCTAAATTAACTCTTGTAAGGAAGTTCAATGAGAAGTATCTGATAGCTTTTCCATTCTATTTTTCTCTTTCATATAACCTAAAATGTAGATATTTTATTCTTGAAAGTGTTGACATATTTTAATAAATATTCTATTATTTTTATGGAAAGCTCTATACTTCTTAAATTATCCATGTATTCATTTAAATTTATGTTCTGGTATGCTTGTGATCTGTTCTTATTCCAGCCTGCAGATATAAGCCATGATTTTTAAAGTAATAATAGTTAAAAACTGGCCTTAAGTTACAATAAAATAGAAACTGCATAACTCTATGCCCTTGATCTTTAGGAAAAGTTAAAAGCTTTGAGAATAAATCTGAATGCCAGTATCAAAGGGATGTCATTTTGATAAAAAATTTAGACCAGTGTGCTTAATCTAGTATTAAGGTAATCCTGATTTCCTCTTTAAATATAATGTTTCTAATTATCAGTAATTAAAACTAATTTTGGTACACAGCTGTTATTAAATAAGACAAATGCTGCGTGAGAAATGGCATGACCTTTTTATTATTGCTTTGTCAGACATTTCTCTAGAGATATTTATTCATTTCCAAAGCTTTCTATGTCTTCAAAGAGCTTGATAAGTTATAGCTTGTTCTTGGTGTGACTTCAAACTTGTACATTCAAAAGGAAGACTTATAATTCACCACAGACAGCAAGACATTGTAGTGTGTAACATATCAAAACAAAATTTTGATTGTAGGAAGACAAATCATACACATTTGAGTAGCACATCCTAAAGACTTTGATGCAGGCTGGTTGGGTCTGAGGACCCAGAGTGGGGTGTGCAGTCCCATAGGAGCAGCCAAGAGGGCCCTTGGCTTCGGGCAGCGTAGAAATCAAACACAAGCTGAGAGGAAGTGGGAGCCAAATTTATTAAAGACATATAGAGAGTGAGTATGTATGGACAGAGTGTTCAGGAGACTCAGAAAGGAAAGGAGAGTGAGTCTCATGGTTGCTTGGGGCCTGGGGTTTTTATTGAGGTTGGGGGTCTGGTGCTTATGTCTTCTGAGTAATCCGGGAACAAAGACAAGTGCTTAGATGTTCTCCATAAGTCACTTACGCCCTGGGGCCAGGGGTCTTAAGGAGTTGGAAAACCTTCATAACACCCCATTCAGTCACTCCTTAGACATTATCTATTGTGCTGGAAGTCTCCCCACATCGCTGCCTCTTAGCAGAGGGTCTCCACTTCGCTGTCCTACCTGCTGCTTGCTTGCAATGTTTTCAATACACTCTTATCACCACCCACACCACCAGCTTCCACCCAGTCCAGGTCACCCCCACATTTGGCAGCAACCCTCCAATTGGGAGAGACACCACAGATAGATGTATATATCTTTATATAACTCTATATCTTAAGAAGCTTCTTTTATTTAAGATGAGGATTGTATGGTTAACTTTAAAAGTATGGTTTGCTTCTTTTGATGATATATCTTCCATGCATAGAAATAAATAGTGTGACTTTAATCGGAAAATTTTTGCACAGCTTCATTACTCAGAAAACTAAGTGACATGAGGGACCTATCCAATAACACAGCACTAAATAACAGACAACTGCAATAAGGTGAACATCCTTAAAATAATCAGTATTTTTTTAATTGAACAACAATGACAAGAAAAAAAAGAGTGGCAAAAGCCCTTCTCTAAAGAAATAAAAGTCTACCTAATAGTATCCCACCATTTTTCTGAGAAATTTAATAATTTGGCTAGAAGCCCAGAAAAATGGATTCCACAAAATAGATTCAGGTTATTTTTATTTTTAATTCCTCCACCTATGCAGCCTTTATATCAGTATTCTGGTTGATTTTTCAGGTCTTTCCCATATTGGTTTTGCTTTTTGAGATTAAAGAATTGTGAAGCCTGAAATAGATGCAGTTCATTAGCACTGAATTTGATTTGTTACCTACACTTATATCTGAGAGATAAGAGATCCAAAACACTATATAGCAATACTTTGGCTGTTGTTTCAGAGAGCACAGTCGAAGTAGCAGTCCTACCTAGACATGCAAATACCCATGGTTTATTTTCAATGTTTCTGGCATTTACACCTAATTTTATAATTAATTTTTTATATAACCTTATTTTTAAGGACTCAGTTTTACATAGCATTTGTTTTATATATTTTTAATTGAAAGCTATATGTGCTTTCAGAATTGAACTAACATGAGTTCATTCCTTACTGAGTCATAGGTAGCAACTACACCAGGTGGAATTTTCACACAAAGTAGACATTATTTGCATCAAGTGAAGAGACCATGGGGAATAATTTCCAAAGCTGTGACTCTCCAAGCAAGGGTGAATGGGTTCCTTTTATTTAGGATTAGGATGAATATTTAGATAGGAGAACCATGTCATCATATCTAGAGGTGGGTATAAGGTTGCACATGGGCCTCAAGAAAACATGCCCATACATACATGGTATGTTATGTAAATGAGGCTTGTGCCCCTCCTTAGGTGGAGATTTTAGTATTATAATGAAGTAAAGGTAATTGTCAGTCATCGCAGAGGTCACTCCATGGTCTACTTCCACAGGTATGAGTCCTGGGTTTACCTTAAGTTGGTCTGAGTGGTCTAGGCCAACAGGGCTCTTCTTCCCAGTAGTCATTATTGCTTGCGGGGTAGCTTTGGCTTCCATCACTGGGATATTATGCCCATGGGGGCTTTTGCTTAAGTTAAGAGATAAAGTGGAAAGAAGAGCTTAAGAAAAAATGTGGGACAAAAGTTGGTGACTACAAGCAGGAAGGCCTTAGAGTCAGGTCGTAGAGTCCAACTGGTAACGCTTTTTTTTTTTTTTTTTTTTGGAATTTAGAAAATAATTATTTAAAATAAAAAAGATGAAATTTCATTTTATTCAATTAAATTTCACTTTCTTCCCAGAGATATGTACTAGGTGATATATGTTCTTGTAGACTTTTTCCTGTGTGTTTCCATGAGTAACCAAAATGCTTATTTTCGTAAATGTCATCATCTGTACATACTATTGTTACTTTGGCCCTTTTTAAATGATAATAATAACACATTGTTTTAACTTCAGAGAAAAAGTGAAAGTACATGGTATTGAAGTTAAGACATTCTGATATTTTATTTTTTATTTTTTTTTTTTAAGATTTATTTATTCATTTAAAAGAGAGAGAGCATGAATGAGAAGGGCACAGAGAATCTCAAGCAGACTTCACACTGAGCATGGAGCCAGACATGAGGCCTGAGATGACAACCCTGAAATCATGACCCGAGCCAAAACCAAGAGTCTGATACTTAACCCATTGTGCTACCCAGGCACCACAAGACATTCTAATATTTTAAAATGCAGTAAAAGCAAGGCCAATGGGAAAAGATCTGGAGATTCAGAGCCCAGAGCCCTGCCATGGAGGCTCGGTCTGGATGATGGCACCAGGCAGGAAGGTATACTATCTATCCTTAGAAGAATAATTGCTGGGGCACCTGGGTGGTTTAGAGGGTTAAAGCCTCTGCCTTTGGCTCAGGTCCTGATCCCAGGGTCCTGGGATGGAGACCTGCATCAAGCCCTGCATTGGGCTTTCTGCTCAGGGGAAGCCTGCTTCTCCTTCTCCCACACCCCCTGCTTGTGTTCCCTCTCTCACTGTGTCTTTCTCTGTCAAATAAATAAAATCTTAAAAAAAAAAAAAGGACTTAAAAAAAAAAAAGAATAGTTTGAGGCGCCCGGGTGGCTCAGTCGTTGAGTGTCTGCCTTCAGCTCAGGTCATGATCTCGGGATCCCAGGATCGAGCCCCACATTGGGCTCTCTACTCAGCAGGGAGCCTGCTTCCCCCTCTCTCTGCCTGCCTACTTGTGATCTCTCTTTGTCAAATAAATAAATAAAATCTTAAAAAAAGAAAAAGAATAGTTTTCCTTGTGATGGAGAACAGAGATCAGGGAAAGAAGATGAAACCCATGCCTTTTTCCTGAATTTAGTCAGCGAAGACTGTCTTTATATGTGGCATATTGATTTGAAAGCCTTTTACAAGATGGTAGGCACTGATTCTTTGTTTTTGCTGATTTTGCTTACATTTCTGTTAATGCCAAAAAATGTCAGGGAAGCAGTCTCTATAAATAAACACAGGATGATAAAATTGACTCTTCTTTCTTTTCAGTCCTCTTTTCTCCCATTTAAGAACACCGTTCCATAATTTCTACAAGCAAAAATTCACTTGAGTTGATAGTTAGTCTTGGGTAAGAACAAGTAGTCATTCATATAATTAAATGAATAAATTTAATTCAAACTATTTAAATTCAAACCATTTCTGATTAAGTAATTCACTTTATTTTACACATAGTTTTTCTTTATTAAATTATCATCACAAATTAGGTTACAATGACTTAAAGACAAGAAGTAGAAAGGATCAAATATGCTGAAGAAGACATTAACTACCTCTTCAGGTCTGAGGTTTAATTAAGAAGGCAAAAAATTAAGCAATTGCTCCTATTGGGTGCTCCAATCGGATGGGGAACCACCAAGTATGGGCATACCAATTGGGTGGGGGCCAGCAGTATGGGTGGTCAAAGAATTCATCCAAGGAAGAACAAAAGAGATAGAATTTAATGAATACATTGCAAGAGAGCAGCAGGCAGGACAACAGAGGAGAGACTGTCTGTGACAAAGTGGTGGTGAGGGGCCACAGAGAGAGGGCGAATGGGGATATACGGCATTTTCCCTTTTTCAGTAATCTTAGGAACTGTGCTTGGTTGTAATTGATCAGTTAGGGGCTATGGCTATTTCACGGTGGATCACTTAGTGAGCCTGTTTGCATTCAGCTTGGTAGTCACTGTGGGCTCTTTCGCCTTGATAAATTTCCATTGCTGAAGCCTATTGCATAAAAGCAACCTCTACACTATGTATCCAAAGAAAGAATATACAGGCATGTGTCACTATTTCTATATCTACATCTAAACCTCTGTTTCTTTACATGCCCTAAAGTGGAAAGACGGTTGAAGGCATATGTGTAAAGTTATTTTTAGCTTTATATAATATCAGGAAGTTACTAAGGGTCTCATGTATCTCAAAATACCTACTCTTATCTACCAGACAAAATCAGATTTTTTCTTCCTTTAGGTCTACATTCAGTGAAATATTCTTGATATATATCTATATTTAGATAGATAGATAGATATTTTAAGGCCAATTTTCATCACATACTCTTTAGTGTAAATAGTTGGAGATATTATCTTAAAGGTTAAAGCAGAAAGATGCATCCAATGTCCAGAGAAGTATAAGAAGCAATGTCATGAAGGCATGAAAAGAAAAAAAAAAAAAGATGAGAATATTCAGGCCCCAAAGCACATCTTATAGTTTTGATTATATACATATATAATATTACAATATTATAACTGTATAATTATAGTGTTTTATAATTATAATTATGTTATTTATTTTATATTAACATATAAATAAATATACAAAAATGTATAAAATGATATATTTTATTATAATAATTATTTATTTATTATATAAATACAATAATTTATGATTATTATATTATAATATTATATAATAACATATATTATATATATATTAGTTTTTTCTTTCTCAGAAGAGCGACAAGGAATTTTTACAAGAAGCATTTCTATTTTAATCATAAAATGACATATAGGTAATTGAACCCAAGGTGAAGTGAACAATGATTTAAATAGTATATCTCCCTGACACTGACCTCTTCCTCTCTGAATGGTTTGTCCTCCATACTCAGTTTGTACTCCTCTTACCTCTATCTTTAGCCTCAAATGTAAGTCTGATTTCAGATATTATGTGGAATAGTGGAAGGAGCATATATTTTGGTGTCTCAGAGTAAGTAAATCACAGTTCTATTGTTTAGTAGCCATGTGAATGTTATGGGCTTGTGTTCTCCTAAACATTCCTTTATTGACGTCCTAACCCCCAATACCTTAGAATGTAACTATATTTTGCAACAGGGCCTTCTGCAATCAAATAGCTAATTAAGATTAAACGAGGTCACATGGGTGGGCCCTGATCCAACATGACTACTAAGAGGAGGAAGAGACATCAGGGATGTTTGCACACAGAGAAAAGTCCATGGGAGAACACATGAGAAAACAGCATCTCCAAGCCACGGAGAGAGGGCTTAGGAGAAACTAACCCCGCTGACATCTTGATCTTGGACTTTCAGCCTCCAAACTGAGATAAATTTGTTGCTTACCTTACCCAGGAAGTGGCATTTTTATTATGGCAGACCTAGCAAACTAAGACAATAACCTTAAAAAAGTTTATATAACTTTTTGAATCTTAATTTCCTTATCTATTTATAATGGACTATATTGAGAAATAAGTAATCTAAAGGGTGCAATGATGTACATTACAAATTCATAAATCTTATTTTCTCCTCATGTGTTTTTGTTCTGACTTCCAACTCTAGTTACTGCTCATTAAACCCATGCCCAACAGTAGTTCATGGTATGAACCTAAGGGCAGAGAAAAAGGAAGAAGTTAATAGGCGAAAGCATTTAAAGTAAGTTCACTTACATAAAATTCACAAAATATTATTCAAATAATATTTTATTTTCTTTCTAAGGGCAGAGAAAAAGGAAGAAGTTAATAGGTAAGAAGATTTAAAGCAAGTTCACTTGCATAAAATACAAAAAATATTATTCAAATCATATTTTATTTCTTCAGGTTCCAGTAATGTTATCATATTTTATTTCTTCAGGTTCCAGTAATGTTATCTTTTTATTTTTTTAATTTTTAAAAAGATTTTACTTATTTGTTTGAAAGAGAAAGAGCAGGGGCACCTGGGTGGCTCAGTGGGTTAAAGCCTCTGCCTTCAGCTCGGGTCATGATCTCAGGGTCCTGGGATCGAGCCCCACGTCGGGCTCTCTGCTCAGCGGGGAGCCTGCTTCCCCCTCTCTCTCTGCCTACTTGTGATCTCTCTCTCTCTCTGTCAAGCAAATAAATAAAATCTTTAAAAAAAAAAAAGAAAGAGCAGGAGCTGGGGGAGGGGCAGAGGGAGAGGGTGAAGCCAACTCTCCGCTGATCAGGGAGCCTGACATCGGGCAGGATCTCAGCACTCTGAGATAATGACCTGAGCCAAGGGAGACGATTAACCAACAGAGCCTCCCAGGCATGTCTTTTTTTTTTTTTTTTTTAAAGATTTATTTATTTATTTTAGAGAGTGAGAGAGTGAGCATGCTTGGGGGAAGGAGCAGAGGGAGAGAAAATCCAAGCAAACTCTTGCTGAGCACAGAACCCAACTGGGGGTTCAATCCTATGACCCATGAGATCTGGACCTGAGCTGAAACCCAAGAGCTGGAAACCAGAGTGGCTCACTTAACCAACTGAGCCACTCTGACCCACCTCCTGTAATCTTATTCTTAATTAATACATCTATTAGCACTTTTTTTTCTCTTAAGATGATAATTTCAAAACTAATAACACCCTTGGCATTTGAGTCTAATATAAAATGAAAATTTCATCTTATTGTATAAGCAATTAATGCAATTTTTTTTTTTTTTTTGCCTCAGACCATTAAATACCAATTTATCTGGGTTTCTGAACGTATATCTTCTCCAAATTTTTGAATCGGAGTCAACTGTCCACTCAGCAGAAGGGCCCCTTCCCTTCACTAATTTGCTCCAGGGCAATTAGCTCCTGCTTTGGCACTGATGAACACTTTATGGCAGTGGAGAAGGTCCTGCAGCTGCCTGTCAAAGACCAGCTTGCCCCGCAACACCAGTGCCTTCCTTCCCTAGTGATATGTTCTAGCAACATGGGACTTTTATTTCTGCACTGGCTACTGGATGGCAGCTCTGAATCATCTAAACGGTCTCTCCTGAGTACCAACTCCCGTAAAGGTACACTCACCTAAATTTGGACTTGATTCCTTTCACCTCCTCTTGCCTGGAACAATAGTAGAATGAATCTAACATTGGTTTGGAGTATATTCTTTTGAAACCTCGTAAAAGCATAAAGTTGAACAAAAATCAAAATGGCTGCACTAATGCTTCAGCAAACATCAATTTTATTTTTTTTAATTTATTTTATTGATTTTATTTTTAATTATTTACTTTTTTAAAAGATTTTATTTTATTTTATTTTATTTTATTTTATTTTATTTTATTTTATTTTATTTGGACAGAGAGAGACACAGCAAGAAGAGGGAACACAAGCAGGGGGAGTGGGAGAGGGAGAAGTAGGCTTCCCGCTGAGCAGGGAGCCCGATGTGGGGCTCGATCCCAGGACACTGGGATCATGACCTGAGCTGAAGGCAGATGTTTGACGACTGAGCCACCCAGGTGCCCCAAAAGATCAATTTTAAAGTAACCTTTTCCTCTCTTCTGCAAAACTCCCCTCCTCCCTTAGCCTTCTGTTTTAGGAGCCCAGTGCCACCCTGACAACAAGGCTTGTAGAACAAACACAATTCCTGTCAAAACTGGCTAGATCCTGTATTTCCCCATAAACCCTGCCAACCCCTTCCTCCAGGCGGATTTACAGTTTTTTGAGGGCCATCGCCTGCTGCAGCCTCCTTTGCCCCGAAAAACAATAAAGCTGTTGTTCCTCTTTATCCAACACTTTTTGTGTTATATTTTGGCTCCCAAGCACGGAGGTTGGTTTTTGGCAATAATTTCTTTATTAGTTAATAAGAGACATTATCCATATAATTTTGGCTTGTAAATTACCGCAGTAGATCTGTGTTTAAATAAACTGGGGCAAAGACAAACTCAGTGTCTGAGCAGAATTTGCTTCCCAAATAATAATATAAAGTAAAAAATACCCTCTCTTTATTAAAACTTTTTTTTTAGAAAGAGTTTATCAAGAATTATCTTCTGAGTGCAGAAGAAAATTTTGCCTCACATAATCACAACCAAAATGAGCCCTATTGAAGGCAAATACCATTACTCAGTGTAAGGAAGATAAGGCTGACAACTCACAGGACAAATTGTATGAAAAAGCTAAATCATTTATGGCATTTTCTATTGCCGCTGAAGAGCTCAGATATATATAGCACCATCCAATTAGTTCTATCATTTTGTGGTGTCAATGAAAATTTTGATGTGAAAGAAAAGCACTTAAACATGGTGTCCATGACAATCATAACTTAGTTCTGTGTTGAACCATGTCTTCATGATTTTAATATAAACTGGTCAAAATTAGTACATAGGACTACTAAGAGTGTACCCAAAATGGTCAAAGCTAATGTTATCATATTTAAACTGCAATGGCAACATTTTTCAGGGGTATGAACTGAGTTCCTCTGCCAGAGCTACTCTGCTAGAAAATTAAAATAGAGAACATACTGATTGTAATAATTAAGTCTATGAACTTGTGTCCTTCTATGGCCAGACCCATTGCAGTTCAGTCCTTTGGTTGATGAATTGGATGAACAACAGCACTCTGTTCTATACATTGACATTAAGATGCTAGGTGTGGCATTTTTGGAAAGTATTGAAATTTTAAGAAAATGTGTTCATTTACATAGTGAACAACGAATACTGGATCAAGATGAACTTTGTGACTGATATTACAACACAATACAACCAACCAAAATTCTGTTTTTCTCTCCATTCAAGGGTAACCATGAAAATATACTTTTTTTTTAAAGATTTATTTATTTGACAGAGAGAGATCACAAGTAGGTAGAGAGGCAGGCAGAGATGGGGGAAAGCAGGCTCCCCGCTGAGCAGAGAGCCTGATGCGGGGCTCAATCCCAGGACCCTGAGATCATGACCTGAGCCAAAGGCAGAGGCTTTAACCCACTGAGCCACCCAGGTGCCCCTAAAATATACTTTTTAATGCTTTCTTTTCTTAATAAGTTTCATCATTATGTGATTACATTTCTTATATTGAAATCACTCTCATCAAATAAAAAAATCATGATCAAAGGATTTACAAAATAAGGTTAAAACTTACCTTCCTTTCTTAAAAAAAAAAAAACCTTAAAACTAAAATTCTTCAGGCTGCCTTTCTTAATATTAAGAGTTTACATAAAAGGTACAGATGTAAAGTTACTGAATTACTATTCAAATACCATACTGAAAGTCAGATATAATAATGACGCAGCAATAACAGAATTCTATCAGTATGTATGAGTTTTCCTAAAATCAATTTAAAAATAAAAATAGTTATGATTTTATCAGTATTTGGAATTATTGTATTTCTAAAATGCTGCCTCTTAAAAAAAAGGGAATGAAACTATTTCATATGTTTAAAGGATTAAAGAGCTACTATAGGCTAAATGTTCTTATTGTTATTTATATGTGCCATGATAACCTTCCTTAATTATCAGAACCCCATAAAGTACAAGGTATTATCTCCATTATATCTATAAGGGTACAAAGCACATAGTAAGTAAGCCTATGCCTCATAGAGAGTAAGAGGTAGTGGTAGAATCTGAATCTAGACAATTTGCTTTTATGACAAAAGCTCTTAGCTACCAGGTTATAGCTACATTACCAAAAATATAAATTAAGAATGCATCCAAAATAAAGTAAAAATGAATTACAAAAACAAATTCATTTCTGTCAAAACAATGAGATACTACCATGTACCTATCAGAATGGTTAAACGTCAAAGCACAGAAAACATCAAATATTGTATTGGTGAGGATATGGGGCAACAGGAACTTTCATTCATAGTTGTGGGAATGCAAAATGTTATAAAGCCCTTGCAAGACATTTTGGCAGTTTCTTACAAAGCCAAACAGGCTTACTTTACAATCCAGGAACTCTATCCTAGTTATTTACTCAAATGCATTCAAACCACAAAAACCTAACATGGATATTTGTAGCAGTTTATTCATAATTGTCAAAAATTGGAAGTAGTAAGATGCCCTTCAGTAGGTGAATGGATAGACTGTGATCCATCCATTCGGTGGACTATTATTAGGCAATAAAAAGAAATGAGTTACCAAGTGATGAAAACATGGAGAAATTTGAAATACATATTGTTATCTAAAAGAATCCAATCTCAAAAGCTTATATAAATGTATGCTTTCGATATGACATTCTGGAAAATGCAAAACTACAGAGACAGGAAAAAGATCAGTGGTTGCTTCTGCTTTCGTGGGAGGGGGAAAGAAGGATGAATAGGCAAGGGATGTTTAGGATGTAAAACTATCTCTATAATATTGTAATGGTAGACCCATGGCATTATGTGTTTGTCAAATCCTGTAGAAGTATACACCACAGAATGAACCATAAGAGAAACTGTGGAACACATTTAACAATAATGTAAAGATGATGGTTTGGCCATTGTAACAAACCTACTACACTAATGCAAGCTGTTAACAGTAAGAGAAAGTGGGTGTGTGTAGCAGAGGTGTTAGAGGGATCCAAGGGGAATATGGGTACTCTGTACTTTCTATTCATTTTTTTGGTAAACCTACGACTGCAGTAAAAAAATAAAATCTATTAATAAAAAGTGTATTCTGTGGTGATTGTCAAAGATAATCTTTAATATGCCATATTACTTTTTTGCACAGAAATGCAATAGAAATATACTTTGGTTGTATTTCTGTCAGTTGACTGTTCTTATACCTGGATCAAATGTGCTCCTTTGGTAGGTTGCTATAAACATTTGAGCTTTGTGTTTATTCTAAAACCTTCTGATGCTCTTTTTTTATATAAAAATCATAGCTCTCCCAATTGTCTCTGCACACTTATGTACTGTATACTTCCTAAGAAATGATAATTACTCTCAAACCCTAGAGTCGATTTGTTCTAAACCTCCCCTTGGTCGACACTTCCTACATCCAAGCTTGCTGGATTATGAAATGCTCACTTTCATAAATATGTAAAAGAGATAAAAATTGCTCTTACATGAGAAAGCTTGTTATTTGGATTTTATGTATCTATACTTGAAAAGAAAATGTAACAGTAGTTGAATGGACCCCGGAAACAAAAGTTCCAGAGGCAGATGTGTATGTGTTCTCATTGATATATCAAAATGCCATTTAGTATAATTAAATGTTCACTTATTTTCAAATGTACTTTTGAGTATACATATCGAGTAGTAAAAATATATATAAATTGATAATTAGTTAATAATATAGTAAATTTTATTATTGTTAATTTAGGCATTATTTTCTGATTTTGTTTCTCAATAAATATTCACATACATATATATTTATCCCAGTTTTATTTTATAAAATATAAATTTTAATTTTTATAACCTAAAAGATGAATTTTAATCTACCTTTGAATAGGTTTAATTACACTGCAAATTTTCTTTATATTTTTAAAATAATTTATTATAAAACTCAATACTATCTTTTAATTTTCCCTTATGTTATATATAGTTATTCAAATTTTACTCCCCCATCCCAGAAATTTCTTGACCTTTATTATAATTATAATCAGTTATACTTGTTTCCCATGGCAAAGAATGGATGAAGATTACATATTAAATTTCTAGTTGACATTATTTTCTGTGT
Organism: Nasua narica; assembly: GCA_028533885.1. Classification (NCBI taxonomy): domain Eukaryota; kingdom Metazoa; phylum Chordata; class Mammalia; order Carnivora; family Procyonidae; genus Nasua; species Nasua narica. The sequence goes on along the minus strand of CM052814.1, from coordinate 21,554,694 downwards.
TTGAAAATATCCTCTCAACTGCTGGAAACAACTTAGTATAAAAGGTAGCTTTTGAGGTTAATGTAAGAGATCAATTCTTTTTAAAAAAAAAAAGATTTTAATTATTTGAGAACATGATTGCAAGAGAGATCACAAAGGAAGAGGGAGAAGCAGATTTCCTGCTGAGCCGGGAGCCTGATGTTGGGCTTGATCCCAGGACCCTGAGATCATGACCTGGAGAAGTCAGAGGCTTAACTGACTGAATCACCCAGGTGCCCCAGGAAATTGTTTTCTAACAAGATTGCAAAAACAATGGAAAAGTTTGCTATTTAAACAATTGCCTAAAATTGTTACACTTTCAATCTGTTTGAGCTGTATAAATGTAAAAATCTCAACTTGCTTTCCATCTCTGATACAGTTTATGGACACAGTATATGAGGATCAGGTTATCAGTCATATATTAAATCAACTAGGCCCACATATTTGTGAGCTATTATTCTGTGGTAGTGCTGTATATGAGGAATGATATAAAATATGTATTTCTGGTCTTCATTCTTGAAGTATGAAAAAGAGATCCAGGCATGCGAAGTGATGACTATGCGCTAAACGAGAGGTTAAAAGCATTGTCACATAGCTTCATAGTCAATTTCATCAAAACAAATCCTAACAAGTAATTCATTATCTGTTTTCCTGTGATAATTACAGCCACAAAGTCCTTTTACAGCAGCTCTTAGATTAGTGTGTGATTGAATAATTGGGAGGTGCATATACTCTGCAAAATAGTTTTGAGCCTCCTGGAATTCTCATGATAGTATGTTTCACGTAGCCAACCCTATGTAGAAACATACTAGAAAATGAATTCTGGAAGCTATAGTTTACCCAAGTCAAGTTGGTTCATCAAAACAACCAATATTCCATACTTTGGTATTTTGGCATTCATACGCCTATCCTCATATACTTAATCTACAAACAAAGATAATCAAGTCATAATTCTGGATAACATCATATAACTGCTGCATGTACTATTCAAAACACAACATTTTCCCCATAAAGATACAAAAACCTTTTTTAATGTACTGTAACTTTAATAATGTGATATAAAGTTAACTATTATTTATTGGAAACATAGGAATATAGGAAAAAATACTAATGCATAGATAGATGATAAATAGATATAGATACATATATCTAGATTGATGTAGATCTAAATCAAGATAAAGACAGATAGATATACAAACACATTCATATCAAAATAAGAAAAAACAAATTATAAATATTATAGTCCTCATTCTACAACTGTTTCCTAGGGCACAAGTGTTATTTATAGCTATCTTCTTCTTATCCTTTCATATACCCTTTGTCTTCATGTTGGCTATGGTTCCCTGCCTAATGAAGTAACCCAAACCTTGATTTCTAAAGTATCTGCACAATTAGCAATCATGCCTGAATTATGTTTTTATAGTTTCCCTTTACTTTAATCACAGGACAAAGTAGTAGAGACATCTTAAGAAATTTCCTGTATTCCAGACTAATCTTACTTATCTCAAATGTGTAGTCGAAACCCTATTTTCTCTAGGTAATAATTATCAACCACACTAACCAGTACAATAAGCACTTTCTTTGCCTGCCTAGTCAGAGGCATAAAGAAACTAAAATGACCAGGTGGCAGTCATGAATTGTTTTTTCAACTAAGTTCTCTAACCAGTATAGGCTAAAGTCACATGGACAAGAAGCACAATTTTGCTAGCAGAATACCAGGAGTAAGAGTAAGAGGAGCCATTCCCACTCCCAGCTCTCGGTTCCTAACCTGTGAATCCTAGTGATGGCAGAAATAATATCATATATCAGATGCTCATTTAGAAAATTCACTACATTCTAGAGCATATTACTTCAGGCCTGCAGGGTCTTGCCTTTCCCATTCCAGAAAGCCAGATACTTGGGCGGTAGGGAACATGGTAAGGCTAATAAATTCCATGAGAATGAGCTGTCACTTTCCATTTGCTGTGAAATGAATTCTTGGTCAGAAACAATACTGCCTGGGCTACAAGGAAAGTGGATATGACAAGTCATGTTGGTTGAGTGGAAGCATTGTGGGTAAGGAAGGCAAGTACAATTTATCTATCTATCTATCTATCTATCTATCTATCTATCTATCTATTTAAGTTCAGTTAGCCATTAGTTTGTGATATAATGTTCAATGATTCATTAGTTGAATATAACACCCCCAGTATAAGTTATATTCCAGTAAAAACAAGATCTTATCCTTCCCATATAGAAAGTGTTCCAACATAGTTAACCGGCCACAGGTAGCTGGCTGATCACCCCAGCAAATGGTGCCACATGACAACTCCGGGCCAGTCTCTATACCTGGAATACTGGACATTTAACAATGGCTGTTGCCAGGGCAACTTTGGTGACTAGAAGTCAAAGTTGCTAAACCAAACTTCTATCCTTACCATTACTGGCACACTGTTCATGTGTCACTGGGTAATGACAAAAATGGTTAGTTACTGACAGTGTCTATAAAACAGACCATTTTATTCACTTGATTGTTAAAATATTCCTCTGCATTTTTTTTTTTGGTAATTCACATAGAACACAAATATCTTTATATCTTGTACCCAACAAGATTTATCCACATTCTTTCCCTGAGACTCTTTTCCTGAATTTTCAAATTGTCTACTTTTTAAAATCTCTGTCCATTTGGCCAAACCATTGACCACATCTCATAAACTGATACTAAGTTGGCCATTTGGCATCTGTCCTTCTAGGCAAAAATGAACACAGTTTCACTGACTGAAATTGCAGGATTTCTCTCCCCAACTGCTTTTAGAGATGGCCCCCAAAAGAGACTACAGTGCTACTGCTATCAAATTTTTGAGAGTCTTTTCATATTGTGCAGTAGTATATATACTGGGCTCAAGAAGGTAAAATAGCAGTAATATGGGCCATAGGCATTGAACTAGTTCTTCATGTAACTTACTTTTTCCTTCTGTGCCTGATTAAGTCCCACCGCATGTGTAGAACTTCCATTTGATAATGGAGTGCTATCGTGTATGCCCAACTTTATGCCTCGGTAGGTCAGAAAATTCTACTTCGTGATGGACAGCTCAGGTTTCATGGTAGGTTGGTGGCCCATAATTCAGCATTTAATCTCTACTAAGGCCCAGTAATAGTCCAAAGTAATAAGTCAAAAGCTATTGCTCAAAAGGAGACTAGTTATCCACATTTGATCTCTGGACTTTACTCTAAAACTTTAAGGGTTTGGGAAGTGATTCGCCTAGAGGGACCTGGCAGTGACTCCAAACAATGTCTCTATCTGCCAATAATACTTCAAATACCATTAGATTTGCTGGCTCATATGGCTTAAGTGGCAGAGCCATTTCAGCTAGTGCCCAAGGGGTTCCAGTCTGCCCTTTCTGATTGCCTGTCCATGGATATTAAGCTTCAGCTCAATGACAAATATTCCTTCAATGTCAATGAATATTGCTGTAATATGTGAGTCGAAGCAAGATATTTCAATGTTTCTGCATTATTATTATTATTATTATTACATATTTATCTGGTGCTGTCCTCAAGCAAACAGGTACTCCTAGGATGAAAAGGATCTCTCTTTTTTTTTTTTTTTCCAGAAGTGAAAGGTTGATTTATTTAAATTTTTTTTTTGCTGTTTGTATCCATTTATATAAATTTTTTTAAATTAACATATAATGTTACACATAACATATAATGTGTTATTTGCCCCAGGGTACATGTCTGTGAGTCATCAGGCTTACACATTTCACTGGATCTCTCTTTTTTTACACATAGTTCACCACCATCTCACATTTAATGCTTGGCGTATAGTAGGCACTTTAAGTGTTTTGAATTCATCTGGATTTAATATATGTTTCTGATAGTTATAATTATCCACACACATATACAGATTGTTCAGATTCACATGGGCACAGTCATTCATATACACAGAGTTCAGAAAGAAGAAATTACCTACCTATTCATTCAGTCTTTCCGCATGAAGCTGTATTCAATACTCTTTCTTCTGGCTAAGCCCTGGGTAACTGAAGATTTTTGAGACCATGTTATTTAACCAATTTCTACTTATCTATACATCTGCTTTAAAATTTCTAGTCTATTTATCATAAACCACATTTAGTGAATCATACATAGATACCATTTCCTATTTGGACTAAGGTCATTGCAAAATCACAAGGTTATACATTAGCTGTTTCTCATGAACATATTTTAGATGATTAATATAATTAGTCTGAGTAATTATGGGATTGATACATTCACAGATTGGTCTAATTAGCCTTTGAACGGACTGATGGCTCAATTGAAGAGCTAATAAATTATCTGGCTGAACTTCACACACCTTTTATACTTGGCTTGATTAATAACCAAGCTTTTGGCAAAGTAACTGGGCAACAGGCTAAAACTTACCCTATCAATTTTCAATAATCACATTGCCCTAATGAATAGTTATGCCTCCTGAATACTTGATTCTTTTTGTTTTAATACATATTTTTGATTCTTATGACAATGCTTATTTTCATTTATCTATACATAGATTAGTACTATTAGAAGACTTCTGTGAGTTTTACAATATCACAAATGAGTAATTCTAGAAAACAGAAATACCATATAAAAATGCATGCAATTAAAAAATAATTTTAGTTTTCTGTCACTTGGCATTTCTCATAGAATTTATTAGCAAACTTCTTTTGCTCTTAAAAAATAATGTTGTTTTCCTCCAATTTTTATTTTTACCTAATTCTATTTATGGGTAGCATTGTAAATAAAACTTTGTCTTAAAGTTATTTGCATATCTTTGTAAAGAAATCTAATAACTAATAGTAATATATGTGTACTTCTGATACTGTTTCTTTCTTAACGAGTAAATCTATCTATGCTATATTTACATTTGTTTAATTAAATTTTCAAAATTTTAGCTATCATATATATGAAAATCTCCTTGACACTAAGTTAAGACCATTTTCAGTGATAAAGCCACCAATGCATAGCATTCAGCTCAGGTAGTAAATGAAAACTATTTAAGTGTAACCCTCTAATTACAACGCAAAAGCTGGTGTATGATCAGCGCTCATTCACCATGCTGTGAGTAATATAGATTTTTATTCATTCCTGTATTGCCTGAAACCTAACTAAACTTGTACCTATTCTTAAGATACACTCTTATAACAACTTATGTAAACTCAGTAAGTTATGCAATTAATTTAGATCAAATATAAATCATGAACTGTCTTTTTTATTAGAAAGATATTTTAAAAATTTGATGCTATAATATTGTCTCTTCAATTACAGGAGTAACTGGTGGTCGTCCAATAGTATATTTAATAGAATTCTTATTAGTAACACAATAACTTACCCTTTTCATATACATATTATGATCAAAGCCTTAATTCTGCTTATTACATACAATTTATGTGCCATATATCAACTGACTGATTGATTGATAGATCGATTGATCTATCATTTATATGTCATAACTTGCTCAAATTTTGAGATTCTTTCCCCCTTCTTCCCTGCCCCCCTGCTCCTATCTCCACTTGTGTGCTCAAATAAATAAATAAATAAATAAAATCTTAGAAAAGAATGTCTTTCATTAAGGTGAGGAAGTTTCCTTCTGTATTAGTTTTCTAGAGTTGCTGTTACAAAGTAGAATAAACTGGGTGGCTTAAAACAACAGAAATTTATTCTCTGTCAGTTCTGAAGCCTGAAAGTCAAAAATCAAGAGGTATATACAATTGGTTTTCCCTAGAGGCCCTGAGTGAAAAATCAACTCTCCTACTTTCTGGTGGTTATTAGCGATTCTTGGTGTTTCTTGGCTTGTTCACGCATCTCTATAATCTCTGCCTTCATCTTCATATTAGACTGTCCTCTGTGTGTGTGCTGTCTCTGTATGTCCTCTCCTCTTCTTATAAAGATGCTGCTATTTGGATTTAGGACTCCTCTAATCAACTATGACTTCATCTTAACTAATTACATCAACAAAGACCCTATTTCCACATATGATCACATTCTGATATTGCAACGACTAATCTACTTCTTATTGTCATATATGTACATGCTTATTGAGGACATTTTAATAAAGAAAATCATACAATATATGGCATTTTCAACTGGCTAATTTATTTAGCATAATATTATCAACATGCACCTATGTTGTAGAAGGTAACTATAATTCATTTTATTTTTTACTGAATAATATTCCATTATATGGATATACTACATTTTACTTATCCATTTTATGATTGATGGGAATTTGTCTTGCTTCTACTTTTTGGCTAATTATGAGTGCTGCTCTGGGCATTTGTTACAAACTTTGGGTGGAAATGTTTTGAATTATCTTAAGTATATGTCTAGAAGTAAGATTGCTGAGTTATATGATAACTCCCTGCTTAATTTTTGATGGACTGCAAGACAATATAGATATATCATCTTCTCCAGCAGTGTGCAAGTACTCCAATCCACTCCAACAGTTTATATTTTTAATATTATCATCTACTTTTTTTATTGAAGCAATCCTCAATAGTGTGAAAAGTGTCATATTGTAGTATTGATCAGAATTTCTCCTATGACTAATTTTGAGCATATTTTTCTGTGGTTATTGGCCATTTGTATATATTTTGAAGAAAGTAGTTTTCAAATCTTTTGCCCAAAATTTAATTAGGTTGTCTTTTTACTACAGAATTATAAAAATTTTTATATATCTTAGGTATGACGCCATTACCTGATACATAATTTACATATATTTTCTCTCACTCTCTGAGTAGTCTATCACTTTCTTGATAGTGTTCTTTAACAAATATATTTTTTAATTTGAAGTAATCGAATTTATGTATTTTTTTCTTTTTTTGCTTTTGTGCCATATTTAAAAATCCAGTGCTTAATCATTGATCATGAAAATGTATGCTGTGTTTTCTTTTAAGAGTTCAGAATATTTTGGGGCACCTGGGTGGCTCAGTCATTAAGCATCTGCCTTCAGCTCAGGTCATGATCCCGGGGTCCTGGGATGGAGCCCTGCATTGGGCTCCCTGCTCAGCAGAAAGCCTGCTTCCCACTCTCTCACTCCCTCTGCCTACATTCCCTCTCTCACTGTGTTTCTCTCTCTCAAATAAATAAAATCTTTAAAAAAAAAAAGTTTAGAATATTTTACTCTTACATTTATTATACCTACACCACATTTTGAGTTACTATGTAGATGGTGTGAGATAGGGGTCCAGCTTCATTTTTCATGAGAATATGTAATTGTTCTAGAACCATTTGTTGAAAATACATCTCTGTAATCCATGAGTTATCCAGTTCATATCATCACCTCATGAAGTTTCATCGTATTCATATGCCACTTAGCATCCTGTGAAGACTCAGTACATTTAATCTGGAGAATGTTCATCCTCTTTTCCTATGTAGAACTTGGTTAACTCTACCTTGCAAATTAAGTCTCAGCGTTTCTGAACTTTAATCTTTACTTTCTTAGCTCAGTGATATTACTGTGGATTTGAGATCCTGGTCTCTGCACTGTGGTCCATAATATATCTCTAGGCAGTTTCATTTCTCACATCATTGATTTTCCTACCTTCTGGGAATGCACTCTTCTGCTTTCAGTTATCTAATGTTTACTTTTGTTTTTGTGTTTGCTTTTGTTTGAGTTTTTTCCTCTGTTCTCTAATTATTTATTTATTTTTTAAAAAGATTTTATTTGTTTATTTGACAGAGAGAGAGAGAGAGCACACACACAAGCAGGGGGGGCAGCAGGGGGAGAGGGAGAAGCGAGCTCTTCACTGAGCATGGAGACTGATGTGGGGCTTGATCCCAGGACTCTGGGATCATGACCTGAACAGAAAGCAGCCACATAACCACTGAGCCACCCAGGCACCCCTGTTCTCTAATTGTTTATGTTAAAAATTCAGTCTGGAAATTTTACTCTATCATGGTCAGAAGCAGACATCTATTTTATAATTTTTTAATTAGTATATTAATTCAGAAAACAGTTCCCTCACTCTTTCTCTTTTACACACACTTATAATTAATACATAGCTTAGTAGTTCAGTCAGCATTACATTTTTTACTGTTGATAGTGAGATTTATTGATAAATTCTTAAAACCATACATTTTATTTTTCTAGATATATTTGTATAAAACTAGTTATGTGTACATGAAGTATAGTTAATAAATTACAAAGCAAAACATTTTCTATGAATTCTTTCATATTTAATGCCTTTTTCTGACTTGTTTTATTGTAAGAATCATTTAACTTTGACTTTTTTTGGTTATTCGGGGTCTTATCTGGTTCCACACAAATTTTAGGATTATTTGTTCCAGCTCTGTGAAAAAAGTTGATTTTTTTTTTAAGTTGATGGTTTTTTGACAGGGATTGCATTAAATGTATAGATTGCTCTAGGTAGAACAGATATTTTAACAATAATTGTTCTTCTAATCCATGACTATGGAATTTTTTCCATTTCTTTGTGTCTTCCTCAATTTCTTTCATGAGTGTTCTATAATTTTCTGAGTACAGATCCTTTGCCTCTTAGGTTTATTCCTAGATATCTTATGGTTTGGGATGCAATTGTAACTGTGATCGACTCCTTAATTTCTCTTTCTTTTAATTGTTAGTGTATAGAAATGCAACTGATTTTTGCATTGATTTTATATCCTGCCACTTTGCTGAATTCCTGTATGAGTTCAAGCAATTTTGGACTTGCGTGTTCCGGGTTTTCCACATAAAATAACATGTCATCTGCAAAAAGGGAGAGTTTGACTTCTTTACTGATTTGGATGTGTTTTATTTCTTTTGTCTGACTGCTGAGGCTAGGACTTCTAGTACTTTGTCAAACAGCAGTAGTGATAGCGGATATCCCTGATGTGTTCCTGAAGTTAGGGGAAAAGCTCTCAGTTTTTCCACACTGAGAATGATATTTGCTGTGGGCTTTTCATATATGAGTTTTATGATATTGAGGAATGTTCCCCCATCCTTACACTGTAAAAGAGTTTTAATCAATAAAGGGTGCTATAATTTTCTGCATCTATTGAGGGGATCATAAGGTCCTTATCCTTTCTTTTATTTATGTAATGTATGTATCACATTGATTTGCAGATGTTGAAACACCCTTGCAGCCCAGGAATAAATCCTACTTTGTTGTGGTGAATAATCTTTTTAATGTTGTTGGACACTGTTGGCTAATATTTTAGTGAGAATTTTTGCATCTAAGTTCATCAGAGATATTAGTCTGTAATTTTCCTTTTTGGTGTAATTTTCCTTTCCTTTTGGCTTTTGTCCAGTTTGGGGATCAAGGTAAGGCTGGCCTTAGAGTTTGGAAGTTCTCCTTCCATTTCAATTTTTTGAAACAGCTTCAGAAGAATAGGTATTAATTCTTCTTTGAAAGTTTGGTAGAAGTTCCCTGGGAAGCCATCCAGCCCTGGACTCTTGTTTGTTGGGAGATTTTTGATTACTGTTTCAATTTCCTTGCTGGTTATGGTTCTGTTCAGGTTTCTGTTTCTTCCTATTTCAGTTTTGGTAGTTTGTATGTCTCTATGAATGCATCCGTTTCTTCTATAGTGCCTGATTTTTTGGCATATAGTTGCTCATAAGGTTTATTATAATTGTTTTTTATTTCTTCTGTGTTGGTTGCAATCTTTCCTCTTTCATTCATGATTTTATTTGTTTGGGTCCTTTCTCTTTTCTTTTTGATAAGTATTGCCAGGGGCTTATCAATCTCACTAATTCTTTCAAAGAACCAGCTCCCAGTTTCTATTTCATTGATTTCTGCTCTAATCTTTATTATTTCTCCTTGCCTACTGGGGTTGGACTTTATTTGCTGTTCTTTTTCCAGCTCCTTTGGGTGTAGGGTTAATTGTATATTTGAAGCTTTTCTTGTTTCTTGAGAAGGGTTTGTATTGCTAATAGACTTCCCTCTTATGATCACCTTTGCTACATCCCAAAGATTTTGAACAGCTGTGTTTTCATTTTCATTTGTTTCCATGAGTTGTTTTTTTTTTTTTAAACTCTTCTTTAATTTCCTGGTTGACCCATTCATTCTTTAGTAAGGTGTTCTTTAGCCTCTATGTATTTAAGTTCTTTCCAAATTTTTTCTTGTGACTGAGCTCCAATTTCAAAGCATTGTGGTCCAAAAATATGTGGGGAATAATTCCAATCTTTTAGTACCAGTTGAGACCTGATTTTTGACCCAGTATGTGATCTATTCTGGAGAATGTCCCATGTGCACTAGAGAAGAATGTGTATTCTGTTGCTTTAGGATGGAATGTTCTGAATATCTCTGTGAAGTTCATCTGGCCCAGTGTGTCATTCAAAACCCTGTTTCTTTGTTGATCTGCTTAGATGATCTGTCCATTGCAGTAGGGGGGTGTTAAAGTCCCCTACTATTGTATTATTATTGATGCGTTTCTGTAATTTTATTATTAATTGGCTTAAATAATTGGCTGATCTCATGTTAGGTGTATAAATATCTTCTTATTGGATATGTCCTTTTAATTATGACATAGTGTCCTTGTTTATCTCTTACTACAGTCTTTGATTTAAAATCTAATTTGTCTGATATAAAGATAACCACCCCAGCTTTCTTTTGATGTCCATTAGCATAATAAATGTTTTTCCACCCTCTCACTTTAAATCTGGAGGTCTTTGGATCTAAAATGAGTGTCTTACAGACAGCATATCAATAGGTCTTGTTTTTTTTATCCTATCAGATACTCTGTGTCTTTTGATTGCGTCATTTAACCCATTTACATTCAGGATAACTATTGAAAGATGTGAATTTAGTGCCATTATATTACCTGTAAAGTCCTATTTCTGTATATTGTCTCTATTTCTTTCTGGTCTATGTTACTTTTGGGCTCTCTCTCTGCTTACAGGATCCTTTTAAATATTTCTTATAGGACTGGTTTGGTGATCACAAATTTTTTTAGTTTCTGTTTGTCCTGGAAGATTTTTATTGTTCCTATTTTGAATGACATCCTTGCTGGATAAAATTCTTGGCTGCATATTTTTCTCATTTAGCATCTTAAATATACCATGCCAATTCTTCCTGGCCTGCCAAGTTTCTGTGGATAGGTCTTCTGCCAGTATAATGTTTCTACCCTTGTAGCATATGGATCTCTTGTCTTGAGCTGTTCTTCAGAATTTCTCTTTGTCTCTGAGATTGACAAATTTCACTATTGTATGTGGGGGTGTCGACCTATTTTTATTGACTTTGAGGGGGATTCTCTGTGCCTCCTGGACTGGGATGCCTATTTCTTTCTCTAGATTAGGGAAGTTATCTGCTATAATTTGTTCCAATATATCTTCTGCCTCTCTCTTCTCTGTCCTCTTCTTCTGGGATCCCAATTATTCTAATATTGTTTTGTTTTATGGTATTGCTTATCTCTCAATTTCTCCCCTCATGATCCAGTAGTTGTTTGTCTTTGTCTTGGTTTCTTTATTTTCCACCATTCTGTCTTCTATATCACTAATTCTCTCTTCTGCTCATTTACCCTAGCAATTAGAGCCTCCATTTTTTATTGCATCTCACTAATAGCCTTTTTATTTTGGACCTGATTAGATTTTAGTTCTTTTGTTTCTTCATAAAGGGATTCTCTAGTGTGTTCTATGCTTTTTTTTAAGCCCATTTAGTATCTTTTTTTTAAAGATTTTTATTTATTTATTTGACAGAGAGAGAGATCACAAATAGGCAGAGAGGCAGGCAGAGAGAGAAGGGGAAGCAGGCTCCCTACTGAGTGGAAAGCCCGATGTGGGGCTCAATCCCAGGACCCTGAGATCATGACCTAAGCTGAAGGCAGAGGCTTTAACCCACTGAGCCACCCAGGCACCCAAGCCCATTTAATATCTATATAATCATTATTTGAACTCTAGTTCTGATATCTTACTTATGTTCAGACTGATTAGGTCCCTGGCGATCAGTACTGCCTCTTCTTTTTTGAGGTAAGTTTTTCCATCATATCATTCTTGCAAAAAGCGGTCACTTTTCTATTTGTAGACTTGTAGCTATTCTTTTTAGAGCTCCAGTTGAGTTCACAGGTGTTCAGAATGATCTGACAGCCATTTAGCTGAATTCCCAGGGCCAGATGAAACTAAGGTCTCCCACTCCTTGGTCATCTTCTCATTTAACTTTGATAATAAGTATGCCATCAGAAGTGCAAAAAATATGTACTTGATTTTATTTTGAATTGTGTATACTTTTAGTAAAGAAATTGGTAAAAACTCTATGTGAGATATATAAGTAATGTTAGAATCAGACTGCCTGAGTGTGAAGCCCTACTCTACCATTTATTACATCTGTGACCTAAGAAAATTTAATCACATTTGTGTGCCTTATCTGCATAACGTGGGATATGATATTTATTTCATAAAGTTGTTGTAAAGTGTAAAATGTGTGTGTGTGTGCGTGTGTTAAGAGTGTGTGTATTAAGAGTTGGTGTAATTTAATAGCTGTAAAAATACTATTTCTGTACACAGAAAATATAAGGGGGAGAAAATAGAGAATTAAAGTTTCAATATAGGAAACATGAGAAAGTAACTTTTGAAGTATAATTGAATCCATTTTTATGATCAAAAATAAGGTCACTGATGCTTCCCAATAAGTAACAATTCTGTTGATCCCTCAATATCAGAACCCATTGAAATAAGACAAAAATATCACTAAGTAGAAAAACAACATATCACTTTTATCACTCTATAAAGCTGGTTAGGGTGTATATATATATATATATATTTTTTTTTTAAAGATTTATTTTTTTATTTGAGAGAGACAGAGTGAGCAAGTGCATGTGGGGGAGGGACAGAGGAGAGGGAGGTAATCTGAAGCAGACTTCCTGATGAATGCAGATCCCTAGATGGGACCTAGTTCCCATTACCCTGACATCATAATCTGAGCCAAAAATCCAAAGTTGTACACTTAACTGACTGAGCCACTCAGATACCCCTAGAATATATTTTGATGTAAGAGTGCAAACAGGCTAGAGGAATCCTGTACCTATATAGATCTTATAAAACATAGAGAGAGAAAGAGGGAGACCCAGATCCCTGTGTTCAGTAATATTGATGTTAGTTCCACTCACCTGAGAAATATATAAGCTGAGGTAGAGTAAGGAATGAGTAAGAGTAAGGAATGGGGCAAAGAGCAGAATACTTTGATACATCTCATTTCATAGAAAGAAACATAATAAATAGGAATAAATTAAAAATATTTTTTAAAACAAATAATGTGTTAGTAATTTCCACAAGTACTGCTTCCCATCTAGAATCATTTTTCTGTTTTGCTTTTGTTATTTTTACCCCTTCCATCCTTTTTGTCCTTATGCGCTTATGCATTTAAATATTTCATTATGCTCTGAACACATTCAGGTTTGGGGGTAAGTAGGACTGAATTCATGTATTTAATCTGCCATTTTTAAGTGGAAGTCCTACTTAACATTCTTTAATGTGATATGTATAAAAGTTGTGACTAAACCTTTAATTGAGAGCATTTTTATAATGTAGAAAATAACTACTCTGTGGTTAAAACTTTTCTTTTTAAGATCACATAGCACAACTAAAATAAAACAGATTATTATATACTGCTCAGTAAATTGGTTATACATCGCTATCCTACCTAATTTGCCTAACAAAGTTATAAGTTTTTATTCAGGAGACTTTATGGCTGACATTAATTTATGACGGTGAGGTAGCAGAATATATAATTTGTTTTGCAGAAACCAAGAATTGTAAGTAATGAAGAATTATGTTAATAGCAAAGTCAGCATAACTGACACTGTAGTCAAAGAGTAAAGGAATTTATGTACCATCAAGCTATCATTTTGATAAAGTGAATTATCTTCCCAGAGACATTTAAATGCCTTAGTAAAATAGTGCATAGAAGAAGCAGCTATTATATACTCTGATTTTAATCAAATTATGTTTTCTCAAAACAGGTATCTGATGGGAGTATCCAATTGCAGGGTACAACATATGCAGGAGCAATTAGGTTAAAAAATTTTTGTAACAAATTACTTAAATTTGAATATAAGTTTTAGTTGTTCATGTAGGAATTTTACATTTGTAATTTTTAATGTAAAGTTATATCAATATCCTTATAAATTATTGAATAAGTCTCAATCATGAAATCCAATTTGCTGTAAGACTTTGTAAACACAAACACATGTGCTCCTTGTTTGTCTTAACTGTAAGATAAGTTACTTGGGCTGAATAGTACTTAACTAATATTAAGCAAATAGACCAAAATTCATGAACAATTTAATGCAATTATCAAATGAACACTAATGATTGCTAAATGCTTACATAGTGTCTTTCCCAAGAATATTTGTTTCCCATATTATTTGAATCTCCAGTGGTTTCTTTATAGGCCAAAGTTAGAGAGTCAACAAGCATATGGCTCTTTTTGGGCATTATGTATAAGTAAATTTATTTTTATATTACTAACTTACTGTAACTATACCCAATAAGAAAAAGAAACAAAACGTGTAACAGAAGTAGTTCAAAGTAAAGGAAAAAAGTGATACAGTATACATATTAATATATAAGATTATACTAACAATATTATTGAGGAAGTTATCATCTATAAACCTAAAAAATATAAAACTCTCTAATTGAAATTATCTAATTAGCATGGATAAAAATGTTATTAATATTACATAAAATTCTCAGTAGTTCCTGAAAATTATAAAGATGAAGTTAATATAACAAAGAATGACGCTTATGATAGAGTCTTTGGTTACCTATCGTTTTTTAATACCACCCAATCCTCACTGGATTCTCAAGAAACATTGAACTTCCTTTCAACAATTGAAAAGTGCATTCTCTTTCTCACCCTCAAGCAATGTTGACACTTAGCCCAAATTACTGGGACAATATGACCATTATTTTCAGCTTTGATGTTGCTCTTTGCTCTAAACCAAGAAAGTATAAAAGACATGTTGGGTTTGTGTATGAGATAAACCTGCGGACAGAAAATTCATCTTTCATATGGATTTTTTTCTTGCTTGGTAAGTACTCGAAATTATTGTACAAATTTGGGAACCTGCAATTAGTTCTGCTTGCAGCCAGTATTTTCACTTTTATCAGTAAACAAAAGGAAAAAAACTTTTAAACATTAAACACTTCATAAGGCAATAGTTCCTCATGAGGTACATGATTTAAAAATGTTAAACAGAGGGAAAGGAAGCAAAATCTCTTACTGAACATGAACTTTTAATAAAAATTAAAAAAAAAATGGAATGCTAAAATTGCCAATGAAGAGCCAAAAATTTGATGTGTGCCTGATAAAATTAAACTTTAAGAATAATATTTTAAACACTTGATATATGTGGAAAAAAGATGTTTGAAATTATAACTGAAAGTATAAGTTCTAGTTAAAAGAGCAACAAATTATGAGGGAAAATAAGGTGAAGCTGAATACTGATAGAGATTCAAACAAAAATAAGCTCTTATGTGGAAATTTGGAAGTGTAAAACATAGTCATCAAAGGAAATAAACACAGACCTAAAAAACAGGAAATGAATTAATGAAAGAGATGATAGTACAATATTTACAATCTATTGGTATGAAAATAAAACATCAAGAATGGGATACACACAATATTATCAAGAATGAACCTCTCTGGAAAGTAAAATTTTATATCATGCTAGAGCAAAGATCTAGATGCAGTGCTAGTGGTTACTTTGTAGTTCTTAAAATTATTGGTAGATGTTCGTTTTCTGACTACTCTTCATAATTCATTTATATAAATGTATTATCTTAAAGTTAACAAAGAAACAATAAAAAAATCCTAGATAAGTTTTGTTAACCAATTACTTATTTTATAGGAATTATTAACCATAGATGGGGGTTATTAAAAATATGTCAGGTTAGTTCTCTATAACTTCTGAATGCAAAACCTGAGAAAAAGGGATTGGGGATTAAAAAAACATAAAACATCAAAATACTCATTTTAAAAAGCTAAGAAGCTATACTAATGTCAAGAAAAAATATGTTCGAGCAAAAAACAGTAGTGGAACAACGACAATATCATGATAGTGTCAATTTTCCCTATAATTATCACTGTAAGAGTATAATCCCAATCAATACAAGAGAAGAAGAAGTATAAGGGGGGAATAATTTGTTTTACAAGATATAAAGACATTTTAGTAGTATGATAATCAAGAGATTATAGCACTGACATTATAGGATAGTATGAAGAGAACATTAAAGGCAAATAAAAAGAACAAAGAAACTAATGAAAGCATGGGAATGTAATGATAGATAGCATGCATTAATCAAGAGAAACATAGTATTAATATAAACTTCTAGAAAAATTAGACTTCTAATGAATACACAACGCAACAAAACTTTCAAGAGAAAATTTTAAAAAATTAAAATATTCATTTTAAATCTTTTAGAAGGTAATGGTAATATCCTTATGATCTGTATGTAAGGAAGAATTTATTAGAAAAGACAGAAAACTGAAAGATATAAAAGACAATCAATGAATATGGCTATATTAAACATAAAATATTGTCACAAAAAAGAAATTATAGAACAATACTTTCACTTGGAACACCTCCAAAAATATTTCAGTGTATATCACCAACAAATATTAGTTCCAATAAATATTTATACATAAATAAGAAAAAAGACCAATGATACAATTGATAAAAATCTTTGGGTTGGCAGAAATTCACAGAGGAATACCAATTGATTTAAAGTAAAAAGTTGATTTAAAATAAAAAGTCTGACAGTATTAATTTTCTATGAAGACAGAAAGTAAAGGGAACTCTAACACACTGCAGGCATATAAATAGAAAAAAAATTACAGTACTTTGGATTACATTTTGTCAATATTTGGGAGAGTTGAGAATGACTTTATTCATGAAACCAAAATACAATTTCTAGGTATACAGCCTAGAATTACTCTTATCCAAAGACATAAGTACAAGAATATTCAGAAAAGCAATTTATAGGGGAAAAAAGTAATTTGAAAATGTATATCATCATTTCATCATTACACTGAATAGCTAATTAAATATACATTACATGGAACATTACAGAGTGCTTGTTTCTGTCTGGTTCCCCATCACCTTTTTTTTCTTCCAAAATGGCAATGATACTTGGCTTATGTATCCACAAGACAATATCAGAAGAAATGAATATCGGTGTAGAGTAACCAGATGTCCCTGGGCACTGAGTTCTCTTTATTTTTTTTCTCTAAATCACCATGAATTAAATGATCTCCAGTTGTTATTAATGGAGTTGCTCTGTAGGGTGGCAGAACATGCAAGTAATTAAAAATAGTCTTATGGCATTCTAAGAAGCAATGTAATATAGCAGCAGAACTGCTTTCAAGGTTAACTAAAATTCACAGGTGTTTAAATGAGAATTTAGGAGTGCCAGAACCTTCGTTCTTTTCAATGACCACTATACTGAATGTAGAGCATTCAGTCTGGGGATAGTATATGGAGAAACATGCATGAGTTCCAAATGACAACAATTAAATAACGTAGAAATCAACATGCCTGTTTATAGACACGGATGGCCAATCTAAGTGAATCCAAATTTATTTTAAATCTTAAAACATGTCACATGTTCCTACAGAACTATTCTGATTCATGGGACTCCTGTATCCTATGCAGTATTCATTTTATACTTAAAGTGTAACACAGGGGAAAAAAGCAAAAGAATGTGAACTTCTAATTTAAAACAAACTCACAAACAAATAAAAAAACCACCTTAGCTGTAAAGTTAAAATGTCTGCAATGAAGTTCAACCACAGCCATATGAATTACACTGGGTAATTCTCCACTTAATGCCACCAGATATAAGCCCAAAGTAGAATTTCTGACTACACACAAGCCCTTAGATTATATTATTTGCACTGACAACTTTCAACACTTTAACATTAATTTTCCAATTTATACTCAACATAAACTCTTAAGAATACATATACACATACCTATATACCATAGAAGGTATTCAGGTTATTGTTAATATCAACTATAATATAAAAACTCTTACTGAAAAAAAGTCTCTTATATGGTCAGATTACCTAATTTTACTCTGACCAGTGCAATTTTGAGAATTAAGATCTTAATGCTATGGTACTTGAAAGAAGAAGTAATATGAGAAGAGATGTAACTTAATTTATTCTCCAATAAAATGTCACTTTCGAAGTTTTAGCAAAAAAAAAAAAAAGTCTATGGGTTCCACTAATAATGGGGATATGTTTTAAACTAGCCACTTATTTTTGTATAAACTGGAAGTGAGACAAGTTAGAACTTTGCCTATAACTCTTTTCTTACCCACAATTTCAGATAATAGGACTGATATGTCCAGAAATGGGTGACATCTGAGATTCGATCTAAAAATAAAAATAATAAAATATTATCTAAAACAGAATCTTTAAATGATCTAATTTACTAAAGCACATATTTACTTAAGAAGATAAATAAATATATTAGTAACATCAAATAGGTATAAAAACAAATGCCTAATCAAAAGGAAAATTAAAAGTATGAAAAATAATTTAAATAATAAAAAGAATGCTGGCACCAATGAGAGATTGGATACAAATAAAAAATACTTTTTTAACTTGAAAAATAGAAAAACTACACCGAATACATATGTACATATGTGTGTGTGTGTGTATATAATAAAAAAGATAAAAGAAAACCTTATAGATAAAGAATATAGTGGTAGAAGTGTCAAAATTGGGGCTGTAGGAGCTATAGTAGAAGAGTTAAGATAGAGAAATTGGAATATTTACCCAGAATTAGGAAAAAATGAAAAACTACACATTAAAAAGTCACATAGAGTTGTAATGAGCACTGGGTGTTATATGGGAGTAATGAATCATGGAACACTACATCAAAAACTAAAGATGTACTCTATGGTGACTAACATAACATAATAAAATAATAAACAAATAATAACTCCTAGAGTTCCAAGGTGGAGACAAAATGGGAAAATAGAAAAACTTAAAAAAGAAAAGAAAAATAAAAGGAAAATACAAAATAAAATATAAGTAAATAAAAATTTGTAATAAACATTAAAATTTCCAAGAAAAAGGAGTTCATCAATAAAGAAATGAGAATTGGGCAGATATCTAGCAATAGCAATATTGAATATGGGAACATAATATTTTTAATGTAGTTAAAGAAAATAGCCTTGGACTTAGAATTTTATCAACTGAATTGTCTTTAAATATAAGGAGATATTTCATATTTTTTTCTCAGATATGTGCTTGCTCAGAAGAGTTATCACATAAATATCCACATTTAATATATATTTGAAGGAATGAGAATAAAATTATACAACTATGAATGGTATAGGATATATGAGAAGTAAGTGATCAAGTATTTAACATTTTGTCTTCTAGAAAAAATTAATCAAGGAGGAAAAAGAGAACATGAAAATAGAAAATACATGGTACACAAGTTTCCAAGAAATTTTTACAGATGGGAATTTGGAATTGCTTGTTTGATTTTGTTATAGTCAATGAGATAAATGGTTTTAATTTAATGGAACTAGGATACTGGACATCGATGGCACACAGTGGCAAATAGCTACTTAAATTATCACCTGAAGTCTTATCAAATGAAGCATCTATTGATGATATAGCTTTAGGAGAACAAGAACTATTGCAACAGATTTTGATGAAACTATAGACAAGAAGGACTGTTGGGTCAGATGACTCCTCACTAACTTACAGATAATATAGTGGAGAAAATGAAAAATCCAGGATGGGCAAAAAAAACACAGGACTTCCATGAATGCTCTAAAAGAATCTTACATCTTGGAAATGCAGAAAATAATATCTGAAATCAATACTTTGAGTTTAAAAAAAAAAGACTTTGAGTTTTATCATGCAAGTAGCAAAATTATAATGTAATGCAAAATGTTATTTTATATGAAATGTATAATATTAATTGGGAAAGAGTAGCATCCTGCGAATTAGAGAACTAACTCAAATTGGTAGATTTCAATTAATATTAGTATATGAGTATATTCACTCTTGCATTCTCTCTCACCTTTGGGGAGATTAGATGACTTTCCAAGAGTCTCTAATACATTCAACTGAGGCAAGTTTTTTTGCAAGAGGATGCTGATTCTTTTGGAAACATTAACTCTCATTGCCCCCAGACTTACAACTAAACACAATTCCAATGGAACCCAAAGTATTGAATAAAAAACCTGACCCAGGAAGAGATATTATACATACTGAAAGAATTTTGATATTTTGTCAAGGCTGAGCTTATAAGCTAGATACACTATATGGAATCAATGGGTTGATGTGGCCTCCTTCCAAAGGTAAGACAGCCCTAGGCAGTTGGTATTTCTAATTTTGAAGGACAGGGTAGATATAGGAGACGTTGAGTCAGCAGAGAGAGAGGATTGTAGGCTCTGCACAATTTATTGTGCCATCATAAGTTTTTTGAGACGATTTTTCTTAGAATATTTTGGAAAACAATATGGAATCTCTAGTGCAGTGAAAACTATGCTTTTTATTGTTTTGAAGAATGTGGAGCTTTTTTAGTTTGATAAGTTTGCAATTACTGCCCAGAAATAGCATCTATCCTCCTCATCAGCTTCTTCTTATCCCAGAACGACAAGGTCTCCTTTCTTACCGTTCCTCAGTTACTTATTTATTTTGATCACAGAATAAAGGTGAAGAGGTCGTATGCGTGTATGGTGTGTGTACATATGTGTAAGAGTTGGAAAACACCTTGGAATTTTAACAGTATCTATTTTTCCCTATCCATGCCAACTCCTTTAAACCTTAATGGATCCTTCGACTTCCAGGAATGCCCTCTTCCTCTTCCAGAACTCCCTCGTATATAGCTCCCTTCCATGACTTTATTTTGAAAGGTTTACTCATGTTTCGAGATAAAACTGCCACTTTCCAATGGCACACGGGAGAAGAATGAGGCACAAACAAAGTCAGCTTCAAGAGAATGGGAGCAGGGGTTGGCAGTTGAGAAGAATGTGCCCCAACTCCTCAGCCCCCATTTATTAGATACAAGATAACAATCAACAAAGGAGTCAAAGGAGATTATAGGTAAGCAAGATATGCCTGATCAAGCAGTATAGGATTTGTGGTTGAGTAAACACATTTTAAGGGATCATCTAACTATAGGTGATCTCTGGAGAAGGGGAGATAACAGAAAACAGAAGCAGGTGGCTGTTCCAACCCTGAGCGGGCCGGGCGTTCCCAGCTGCTGGGCTTTAAGGATACATATCATCCTCTCCCCCAGAGGCCTGTTGCTGGTACACATTCAAGCATGTTTGTTGTTCTGAGGAATGGTTACATAAAACCACTCTTATTTTCTACATGATGTTTGCTCTTCCTCCTTTGCTTTGGGTAATGTTTTTTTTTTTAGGTCTCAATAACACTCGGACATTAAATTTGTCATCATTCCACTCAAGTTTTATGTATGTAATCCTGCCCTCCATCTACTTCTGCTCCGGCTCCTTCTTATATATTTTGAGGTTTCAATGGGCAAAGAATGGTTGTCTTTTTTCAGGACAGCTATGAGATCGGTCACAGTTGGTATCAGATATAGTCACTATAATTTTTCTATTTGGTTTTCCATTTTATAAATATATAAATAAAAACATGATTAAAATGACTAAATTATCTACAATCTAAGAAGAAAATAAACCCTATAAAGGACTATGACTTCTCTTTAATTTTTCCTTAATCTTCTATTATTTAGGAGAAAAAAGTCATTATTTTATCATGAAACTAATCCTCATAGAGAATAAAATATTAAGCCTCCATATTTTAGTCACATCACATACAGCCACTAAGAAAGTTTTAATATTCAAAATGTATTCCATCTGCCATTGGAAGGTTGATATACAGTGATATAACTATTTTATTGACTATGAGAAATATATAGCTGTTAAATATGTGGTAACCTGAAAACTTGAAATGTTTATGTGGTTCTCAAAATTATTTTATTTTTTTAGACAGTGGAAAGTGTATCCAATATTTATTGAAGAGTTTTTTTCTACATGTTTTGTTAAGCTAGTCTTATTCCTTTTAACTCTACAGTGTTTTTTATCATGGTGATTAAATACTATATAAACTGATTTTTTTCTGGGGTATAGAGCCAAGTAAAGATATAGATCACATTAAAGTTTTTTTTTAATTAAAAGGAAAGATAAAAAGCACATCTGGTAGGCAATAGTAGCCAAAGGGAAGAAACTAGAGAATAATATGATAAAACAGTAAAAATACCACCTGCTTACGTTTTCTGCCTCTTTTTCCAGGAGTAGTTTCATAGTATATTAACGAACTTGGCACAACAATCTATTTTATGTATGTTAGGCAGCTGTGCTGCCCTGGATATCTTCAAATGTGTTAGTCAAATATAGTCATTAAAATTTCTATTTATATAATTTTCTTGGTACATAAAAGTCTAGTTAGCGTCATATAAGCAGTAATATGCAAATACCTTCAGTCTGCTTGAAAATTTTGAACCTATATATTATTAAGATACCTAAATAGGTATATGACTTTTACAATTATCAAGTATTTATGACTACTTACTATGATATTATTAAAATGTATTCTTTAAAATATCACAGGTGTGTATAACCATTTGGGTAAGGTTAGATTTCAGAAAACATTTCCTCAAAGTCTTAAAAGCTGCTAATGTGAGGCATTAACCATTTTTCTTACTGAGAAAAAATAATTTGTCTAGTTTCATATGGAGTTTCAGTCTATAACAACCATCTCTGGACTCATGAATCATGAAAGGTAAAAACAGGAGAACATATGGTGGCTTTGCATATTTTCTCCAGAGAGCTCATTCTGAAGTTTTTCAGAATTTGCCTTAAATTTGACAGAATTATTCAAACAGTTTTCATAAATGGGTTGCTTTTTAGATATTGGAGAGGAAACCTGCAAAGGTAAAGTTTGGTTATATTAATGTACGTTTTTCAACAAATACTTGCTTAACACTTTATAGTTTGCCAAGAAATCAACATATATTATCTCAGTCTTTAATATAAACATCTGATTAGGTAAGAATCTATTTATTTTAAAGATTAGTAAACACAATTTTAGCACTGGTATTGATTTAGACTTAGATTACTGAAAACTGATCTGTCCCTAATAAGTCACAGACAAGCCACAATTTTTCTTAAAGAGCTCACAAATACCTTGGAAATGCAAGATGAGAGAATCAACAATAGTATTGCAATAAACAACAGATGTTTGACACTATTAGCAATAGGCATTGGGCTCTTCCTATTATGTTCCTGGTACTAACCCAAGCATATTGTCATTACTATCTCATTCAGACATCATAATGCATTTATGAAGTAGCTTCTATTATCTCTTCCATTACACAATTGGAAATTGAGAAATTAAAATATTTTCCCATTAATAACAGTAGAAGTTAAGGATACAATCTAATCCCACAGTATGACAACAGAACCCAAAAATCCATGAAAAGGCACACTGGGCTTACTGACATTACTGTTTGTGCGAGGGGAGACAGTGTGGGGGGTAGATGCGATAATAATAAAAGTGAAGTACAAGCTGATTCTTGAAGTGTAACCACGAATCCCATGTGGTTGAGGTAAGAAAGATACTGCAAAAAGAAAATAAACACATACAAAGAAAAGGTCTTGTATAAATATAACGTGTTTGCAATTTAATTGTTTGATGTGTTTGGTACACACAAATGACTTCTGTGTCTAATATGCACAAAAATGTGGTGACAATGAGGATAGAAAGTTAGAGTGAACCAAGTTATATAAATGGAAAAGGGGAACAATACATGTATATTTACATGCAAAATTAGCAGAACTTGATAAGTAATATGAAAAAGGTGAGACATCTTGAAGACATCTTGAAATTATTGAAATATTTCTTATTGTCAATGTTTATCTAATTATTAAAGTGATATAGAAACATTCACACATTTAATCTTAGTGTGCTTTCTCCTTGACTTGCAATAATGTTGATATTTTAAAATTCAATAAAGTGTGCATATACAGTACTATTGACATATCAAACAGGTCTTCAATATAAATTTTAAAAATTTCCATTGTGACTAGGTCTTCTAGTCCCTAAGTAGCTGTAAGTAAAGAAACAATCTAGAGCTTCCTTTCACCTTGTTCCCCAAGTCTAGGAACAATTTCTCAAATATGGGAATCAAAAAGCATATTAATGCCTTTGTTACTAAGTGGTATAACTGGAATTGAGATCGTCTCACGCAGATCTTAATGCAGAAATCGTATAGGCATTGTTTTCAAGACAACATAACAAAAATGATGTAAGCAAACGGATCAAGATAATTGGTCACCACCCCTGGATTTGAGGTGGTTACATTTTCTGATCTACAGCACTGTATTTTCAGTAAAGTATTTCCACTGAAAATAACTTCCTCATCCTATTTTCTATTACTTCTTAGTATCAGATTGGGAAGCAAGATCAGATATTGCAAAATTAATATAGCAAAAAGTATGACAAGTGAGATAGATAGCCACTATTTAATCAAAAAATGTTCAGAAGGAAAATAAAGCAATATTTCCACTTGATAACATAAAGAAAAATTGCATAAAACTAAAAAAAAAAATTTGTTGCAACAATTATTGGTATCATCACCATCTAATACCAGATATCAAGACTCTTATACAGCATTGGTATGTAAGAGACTGAGGCTTTTGTGCAAGAATACAAAAAGATGACCAATGAAATAGAAAAAAGAGAGACCAAACACACATGTATAATTACCTGATGTATGACAAATCTGCCTCTGCAGTGAAAAAAGAGGGAAAATTGACATATTAAGAAACACTACTAGTTTGCTTAAATAACCACAAGAAAAATTTTAAAAATGTGTGACCCCCTACCTTACACCAAACATAAAAATATATTGAGTAGTTTACAAATCTAAGTGGAAATAGAAAAAGAATTTTCTCCTAGAAGATAACACATAGGGAAATATCTTAAAAATCTCAGATTAGGAATTATTTCTCAATCAGGATTTAACAGCAATAACCATACAAGTAAGCATGATAAATTCAACTATATTAAAAATAGAAACTTCTATTCATCAAAGACATTTTATTAGAGCAAATATAGACATCAAAGTGTGGATAAAAGTACTTGAAATATAGTTTTTTCCAAGAAAAGACTCATATCCTCAACTACAAAGAATTCCAATGTATTAATAATAAAAGGCAAATAACCCAACAAAAAATTGGAAAAAGAATGAATAAAAATTGGGCCCCTGGGTGGCGCAGTTGGTTGAGCGACTGCCTTCGGCTCAGGTCATGATCCCGGAGTCCCGGAATCGAGTCCCACATCGGGCTCCCAGCTCCATGGGGAGTCCGCTTCTCACTCTGACCTTCTCTCTCTCACTCTCTCTCTTTCCTAATAAAGAAATAAATAAAATCTTTAAAAAAAAAAAAGAATGAATAAAAATTTCTGTGCACAACATTATTAGTCACCAGGAAAAATGCATATTAAATCAAAATGGAGATTTGTTCCCTACTTACCATGATGGCTAAAATTTAAAAACCAGAAAATACCAAGAGATAATAAATGTGTTGAGCACTGGGATACATAAGCATTATGAACACCTTTGGAAAAGTGTTTGGCATTTTATGCCAGATTAAACATATGAATACCTATAATATAATTACTTAATGTTCTTATGTCTATAGGAACATTATCAGTAACAGTTAATGACTGGAGACTATCCAAATGCTTCTCATGAGTGAAATAGCTAAATCAGTTATACTTCATTCCAATAACAGAACAGTAATGAGATTTTACACACTAAAAAGTATCCAACAGGTTAGATAAAAATCAAAAACAATGTGAGAGAAAGAAGCTAAACACACACAAAAAAATTATATTCTTCATGATTCAATATATATAAAGCTCCAATATAAGCAAAACAAATGGTAGAATTCAGGATAGCAATTGTCCTTAGAAGATTTTGTTAGGCGACATTAAGGTACTTTTAGGTGTAGCAATGTTTTCTTTTTCATCTGAAGCTGCTAGACATAAGAATGGGTTCATTCTATGAAACTTCAGCATATTGTAATCTGGATCATGCACTTTTTGGGTTAAATGAGTCTCATTAGATATTGATAATGGTTATTTCATTATCAAATTCTCAGATTTCTTTCTTCTTGTGCTTCTTTATTGCTTGAATTTTATGACTGAGCGTGAATTATCTTCTCAGAAATATTATTCTTTTCAAAATTTGTGTCATTGTTTTTCTTCAAGTTTATTTATAACACCAAGATGCCAACTGTTTGATTAAATAAAGATCCTTCAACATTAATTCATTTAATCAAGAATGGAATTTCTAGTATATCACCCTAATGGAGAGGTTGCCAAGATGTTAGTTGGCAAATTCATCAGTAATAATGCATAGTTTATGCTTATACCCAATATATCTTTTGATTTCAGTTAATAGAAAACAAATGACAAAAACAATTATTAGAGCATATATGGAAAAATTATAAATGATGCTTTAATCTAATGACAAATTTTTCTTTTTCTAGTAGCATATCTGCTAGTAGAAAGTGCTACCTGAGGATTGTTCAATATTTTATGTCTTTATTGAACAATTTTTTTTTAACTTTTTATTAACATATAATGTATTATTTGCCCCAGGGTGAACAATGTTAAAAAGGCTTTAAAAATAATTTTTTAAAATTTTAGTTTTAAGGATTTTCTCTTCCATGAGCCACTTTTTGGCACTAGAAATTATTTTTAAAGTAAAATACAGTGAATGACAAACCTTTTATGAATTAAGGATATAGTTTTAGTTATCCTATATACTTACTTTTATAAAAAGATGTTGATATGGAACTAACAATATTTCAGCGGCATAATATTTACAATGGGTTCTGTAATATAAAAATATCAAAGAAGTAAAGTTTCAACCCTTCTCTGCAATATATTTATAAAGAAATAGAGAAAAAGTAAGCAGTGAATGGTATGGATATGTCTTTCATTATAACAGCAATTCATAGCTGCAAAGATCAGGAAGGCAGGTAAAACTGCAGGAAAACAAAACAAAACTTAGAAGACATTGTATCCAAGTTGAAGTAGAAGGATATTAAGTCAACAAACTTTGTTTATAGGGTCCTACAGTAAATTGTTTTGGCTTTTTGGACCATACAGACTCTGACACACTACTAACCTCAGCATTTGTGGCACAAAGGCAGCCTTAGATGTTATGTAAACATACATAAACAAATGTACAAGTGTGTGTTACAGTGAAACTTTATTTTAAAAAGAAACAGGTGGCAGGCCAGATTCAGTCTGCAGGCTATGGTTTTCAAACTCCTAAAATAGAGTATTTTGAGACTTAGATTCTAAGTTTTTCTATTTATTAAAGGTTTCCTTTTATTAAAATTTCTGCTTTACCCCCAAACTCTTTGAATCTATGAACCTATTTAGTTTAAGAAAAGTATTTTCATTCCAACAACGATTTCCCAATTTAGAATGCTTTTTTCCATATAATAAACTGACGATATCTCAAGATTTGAGAGTAAACTTCACATTTCTACCACATTTCCTCTCAAGCTAGCCGGAAAAATAAGTGAAAGAAAATTCAGGTTTTGTGCTGTTTTGTGTAAGCCATTTATATTTACTGAATGGGTAGTAACTGCATACACAAATCTGTTGGCAGAAAATCAAAGATGAAATTTTAAATGAATACTCTCGTATGTTTTGCCAACATGAAGTTTCCCTTTAAATTCAAATATGGGTTTTTTTCCACTACACTGGTGAATTTGAATACACGTTTTTTTTCCCCCTTACATTTTCTTTTCCTTCCCTTTTCCTTTTCTGTCCTTGCTTTGACTTTCCTTTCTTTCTTTTCTTCTTCTCTTTTTACCTTCTCTTCTTCAGGCATCCTTGAAATTAACTGTGATCTGTAACAGAGCTTTTTACCGGAAAAAGCAACAAAATAACTTTCTTTCATGTAACTTGATAGGAATCAACAAATTTAAACTCTTCTATCACCAAATCAGCTAAAGATATAAGTAAGGATGAACACTGAAGATAAGTGGATGTTTTATAAGAATCTATGCCAAATTTAAAGCACTGTTAAGGAGAGATTTAAAGTTTATTTCTTTATATTTAATAGTTTCATGTTTTTCATTTCTAATCACACTCTTTCAATTATATATCACGAACCTCCTCAAAGCCCTTTCATAGATATAGTTATGGGTTTCTATTTGAAAATGGCCATACTCTTAGCTGAAGAAAATGTTTCAGTTTATCAAGAAACTCATATAAAAAATTTAGTTTTCTTCTTAGAGTTGTTAATTATAAAAATGCATAATGTTACTGGAGAAAACATATTGGTAACAAAAGTATGAACTTATTCAATTACCAGGCTTTTGAAAAGACAACAGAAATAATCTTCAAACCAAACAAAAGTAAATTACATTTTGAAAATTAATTTGCAAAACATGATCTCTTGGCATCAATAAAGTCATGTAAACTATAACTACTTTGGAGAAGTCCTTTTGGTAGTCATTAGAATTTTATTTTCCTTCATGTATAAGTTACATAAATATAATTCAAATATTTAAATACTTGTTAAACTATAAATTAAATATTGAAAATGTGATAAGCTATAAAGAATATTACTTGCAAAATTTTATTTAGTTATATTTAAGATATGATAAATTAATTCAATAGTAACTATAAAAATAAACACTTTTAAAATTTTTTAACCTTGAGAAAGAAAGGCTTTATCTTACTTACTTGGTAGGTATCAATTTAATATTTCCTATTACTTAGCAAAATCCACAAGACAAATATGACTTATAGTATTTTTTACAGTATCTATTAGGAGTCAAGAGAAACCAAGAGAAAACCCTAAAGGTCAAGTCCCCGGCCCTACTTACCATCCCCCAACATATTTTTTTTCAGAATAGGAGTTAAGGCTGAGTCATGAGGACAAGAATGCAATTAATGAAGAAGGTTACAACTACAGGATTCACAGGTTAAAGTGAAGTACAACACCCCACGAAAGGAAAAACAAGCTTTTGTGCAACTGATGAGAACAAGTACCAGGCCAAGCTGGCTGTTCAATGCCTGAAACCCAATAAGAAGTGGAAAATTGCCTAACATGATGTCAAACAATGAGTAAAACATAAATAAATGAAAATAATGACTTTCAACTTTTTTTTAAAATATTACTTTAGGGCCCCTGGGTGGCTCAGTTGGTTGAACGACTGCCTTCGGCTCAGGTCATGATCCCAGAGTCCCGGGATCGAGTCCCACGTCGGGCTCCCAGCTCCATGGGGAGTCCGCTTCTCACTTTGACCTTCTCCCTTCTCATGCTCTCTCTCACTCTCTCTCTTTCCTAATAAATAAATAAATAAAATCTTTAAAAAAAAATTTAAAATATTACTTTAGCAATCAGGGATTAGGTTATAGAAAAAACAAGAAAACAAAATTTTTCAAAGAATGTTTCTGCACTAATTAATACAACCCTTTCCCAGGTGTTGCTTCTTTATACTCATGCACATAAATCCTGCCAAAAACATAACCCATTGCAACGTTACATTAAGGAGCTAGTCATTTAGGTTAGTATTGAAATCATCACAAATTCAGGTTTAATTGTAGTTTAATTGCAGTTTTAATTGTAGTTTTAGTCAATATTGAAATGACTATAGAGAATCCAAGTATTATTAGCAAATTTTTCAACTACAAAAATATTTTTGTGTAATTTAATTTCTTCTTTGAAAATATATTTATTGCCCATATTAGCTTGGGTAGCAAGGTGACATATTAACTACAAAGAAATTTGCAAATCACTTTGTTATATATGAACCAACAAGTTTCTGGACATCAACCATGCAAGTTAAGTGTTAATATTCATTCTTTAAAGCAGAAAAACAGAGTCAGAGATAGAGCACAAATGGCTTATTATGCTTGGGATTTAATCTTAGATTTTTTAATAGGAAAAAAATATTCTTTTTACCAAAATATTTTATTTTCCTTCTGTGGACAAGTAGATGTTTCTTTTTATGCCTTTGCATAAATCTACCCTTTTGTGCACTCCCATGCTTTCTCAGTCTCTTTTCTCCATAATTCTGCATTCTAGCCTTTACCCTCTAATGAATCCTCTAATACAGAAACAAATTTGCTTCATAATTAAAATGATTTTCATTGCAATTGTTTTAATAGTTTTCATATGTGTTCTATTTATCGTCACTCTAAATACTTCACAGTTATAGAAAATATCAACTCCAAGTATATGAATTGAAAAGAATCATCAAAACTTAAGAATAAAGATTTTATTTATTGATGTATTTATTTGAGAGACAGAGATAGGCGATTTTCCACTTCTTAGTGGGTTGCAGGCATCGAACAGTCAGCTTGGCCTGGTACTCTGCTCCTTCCCCTCCTTGTATACAAGGAGGGGAAGGAGCAGAGGGAGACTGAGAAACAGAATCTTTGCTGAGCACTGAGGCCACAGCACAGGGCTCAATCTTAGGACCATGACCTAAGCAGAAATCCCCACACTTAACCCACTGAGCCATCCAGGTGCCCCTCTCATCTCTTCTTTATTTCCAGAAGAAACAACTTCTTTAGGGAGTTTAATTGGCTCTACAAAAGTCTTTATTAAAAAATTAAAATCTTAAAAAATTTTCAAAAAAAATTTTAAAGATTTATTTATTTGAGAGAGAGAGACAGCTCTATGGAGAGAAAGGGAGGGGAGGGGATGGAAAGGGAGGGCCTGAGGGAGAGGAAAAAGCAGGCTGCCTGCTGTGTGGGGAGCCTGATGTGGGGCTCAATCCTAGGACCCCAGGATCATGACCTGAGCCAAAGGCAGACACTTAACCAACTGAGCCACCCAGGTGCCCTCAAATTGGTTTTTACAAAGAAAAAATACATGTCTTTGTGAACACACAACTCCCCATTAAAATAAAGCTACCCTTATAACCAGGTTTCATTAAATCCTGCCATAATAACGAGAAGCGCTTGCATCTAAGAGCGTAATGGAGTTTACTGATGCTGCTTCAAAGATGACAAAGAGTCTGAGATTGAAAGAAAAAAACTCAATATTTATATGGAAAGACCTAGTCTATAAAAAATGCTCAAAATAGTGAGTCGTTGTGTTTAAGCACTTTGCTGTTATTTTACATTCTAAAGTGCTTAATATAAATATAAAAGTAAAAAGAATGATTTCATTGTCTATAATATGTTCTTCAATTTTCTCCATTTTAATCATTGCTTTTAGACTTTGGTATTTTGTTCATGCGGAAGTTTTTATTTTCATAAAGCAATTGTGTCCTTTCTCTTCTACATTTTTCTGGACTTTAAATCCTACTTGGATCGCATTTAAATTGGCTACCTCCATCTAAAGTAATGCATGAATTCACCCATATTTTCTTCTAATATTTATATGGCATTGATGGCATTGTATATAGCTCTCTGATCACTTGGAAATTTTTTTTTCTGGTTTATGTAGTGAGATATGAATGCAATTTCCCTTCTTTCCTTCCTTCCTTGCCTTTTACCTTTTTCTTTCTCTCTACTTTTTTTTAAAGATTTTATTTATTTGAGATAGAGAGAGAGAGAGTGAGAGACAGCATGAGAGGGGAGGTCAGAGGCAGAAGCAGACTCCCCATGTAGCTGGGAGCCCGAAGCAGGACTCGATCCCTGGACTCCAGGATCATGACCTGAGCCGAAGGCAGTCACTTAATCAGCTGAGCCACAGAGGCGCCCTTTTTCTTTCTTTCTCATGGCCACTCAGATTTCTCATTGTGATTCTTTAAATGCTAACATTTATCTCACTGGAAGGAGATGCTGCTTTTATTGTACACATTCCCATTTGTGTCTGGGTGTACTTCTGGACATTCTCATCTGCACATGTTGTCTGCCTACTCCCGTGCTAGAGAATTTACTTCATTTACCTCTAGACTCCCCAGAGACGGGAAAGCTACTCAATTTGGGTGATGCTTACAGAATTTCTTTCTCAAGCTGGTTCTCTCTCAGTAAACCCACAGATACTTGAGATTCGTGAGCCTCTTCACCTTCTCAGAACCTTCCCACTTCTTTCAAAAACAGCTTAACACTGCTCATCTTGCAGAAATCATAAGCACTAGGATTTTCTGTCTCTTGATGTCACTGAAACTATACTTCGGGGAGTTTGTTTCTTATTCTATTTTTTCCCTCAATGGTTTTTAGAAAATTGTGAAGGTTTCCCAAGCTCGAATATTTGAAAGGACTCGTCAGATTCGGCATCAATACAGAAGGCTGTTCTTTAAAGGCAGAGTGGAAAGTACAGCCAGAGGGAATTGCAAGAATTGCAAGACCCAGGTGCAAGCCTCACCTGGGTGCTGGTTCACCTACACCAGCGCTTGTCTCTAGATGGACCATGAAGTTCTACGCAAGGGATCTCCACTTGAGAGATCATAAGGTAGAAAATTTTAGGATTTTTATTTTCTTATTGCTGTTAATGCCTTTCTGGTGATATACCCATGTGAGGCTATCTAACTGGTTAGGCCAGTGAAAACAGTCAGTAAGCCAACTGACCCTGGGGGGCCAGCAGAGTTTTTGACTTTAAGCAGCACATCAAAATCCCTCCGCTCTTATCTTGATCAAGAGTCCAAGAGGCTTCTCCAGATGTAAAGACAGAGTTTGCTGGGTCTGGAGTATATCAACTGTATTCTCCAGAGAAGGGGGAAAATTCAGAATGAGACTGTTATGGTATTCCTAGTGAAACCCAAACCTAATGTGTGTATTTTCAATTTTGATATAGTTAACTTATCTTCCAAAGCAGCTGTGCTAATTACACTTCCAGCAGCAATGGGCGCCTTTTTCTCCACTTCCAAGACATCACTTTTGGTTACTCCTTTAATTTCTTTTGCCCATATGATAGGTTAAAAATTATAGCTCATGTAACTTTAATTTACATACATTTTATTTTTTTATTTTTTTAAAGATTTTATTTATTTATTTGACAGAGAGAGAGATCACAAGTAGGGAGAGAGGCAGGCAGAGAAAGAGGGGGAAGCAGGCTCCCTGCTGAGCAGAGAGCGCGATGCGGGGCTCACTCCCAGGACCCTGAGATCATGACCTGAGCCAAAGGCCGAGGCTTTAACCCGCTGAGCCACCCAGGCGCCCCTACATACATTTTATTATAAATGAGAATAGTTTGTTGTTTTTTTTTTTCATGTTCAACTTCTACTTAGGCTCTTTTACTTAGTGTCTTATAAATTTTCTTCCTTATAAAAATTAATGTTTTTGAAGGGTACTGCAAATATTTTTCTAATTTGTCATTGTCTTTATTTTATTACAAAGACTTTTACTTATATAATGCAAACATTTAATTTTATTTTTAAATAATCATTATTCATTCATATATATATATATATATATATACAGAGAGAGAGAGAGAGAGAACCAATTGTTCTCTCTTTTTCCTTCTCTCTCTCACTCATCTGAAGATGTATGTCAGGAGAGGTTAATGAATATTTTAAGATAATGATACAACTTCTTTCCCAGAAACAGTATATGAGTCAGAACTATCCTGGTGCATTCATAAAATGAGCTAACTGTTTTATGAAGCACATGTTGTAATTTATGTATCAAACAAAAAGCTCAGAACATTTTGGAAGTGATAATGATGGTGCATCAATGATTTATTCATTTGAAAATATTAGATTTATCGTGTATCTATTCATCTGATAATGAACTTGTAGATGTTTGCTTATAAAAGGGGTTTATACTCAATAAATGTTAGAGAACATTGAAATAATCTGTGATTAAAATAAATTTGTAAATGTCTTATTATTGATTTCAAGAGTGGAGAATTAACTGAGCTTTAATATATTCAAGTTGGCAAGTAGATTGGCATTTTCTTTGACCAAACAACATATTGGTTTTCTAAAAGTCTTCCTATAGCTAATTCAACAAAAGTTTTAAAAATTTCATGAATCTTTAAAATAATTAATTTGGGCAAATTAAGTAAAAATAATAAAATAAAGCCAATTGGAGAATATAATTCTTTAAGTGCATAGTGCCAGGTTGGCTGGGTGGCACAGTCAGTTAAGCATCAGCCTTGGGCTCAGGTCATGGTCCCAGGGTCCTGGGTTCTAGCCCCACATCTGGCTCTCTGCTCAGTGGAGAGCTTTCTTCTCCCTCTCCCTCTCCTTGCTACTCCCATGTTTGTGCTCTCTCTGCCAAATAAAAAAGTAAAAAAAAAAATCATTAAAAATAAATAAATAAGTAAGTAATAAATAAAAATAAATAAATGCATGATGCCTTAAACATTCCCAAGTAAATCTTGCTGAATAACACCAGCTATTGTTACTGGCTATATCTTTGTGTCTCTCCAAAACTCATATGCTGAAACCCTAACCTCTAGGGGAATGGTATTAGGAACTGGAGATTTGGGGAAACAATGAGGTCATGGGGTGGAGTCCTCATGTAAGATTAGAATTTTTATGAACAGCAGAAGTGGGCTAGCCATTTCTCTTTTTCTGCCATGTGCAGATACCATGAGAAAATGACCCTTCATAAACCAGCAGGAGGGCATTCACCAGATTTTGGGAAGCAATGAGGTCATGGGTTGGAGTCCTCATGTAAGATTAGAATTTTTATGAGCAGCAGAAGTGGGCTAGCCATTTCTCTTTTTCTGCCATGTGAAGATACCATGAGAAAATGACCCTTCATAAACCAGCAGGAGGGCATTCACCAGACCCTGAGCTTGCTGTCACCCTAATCTTGAATTTCTAGCCTCCAGAACTCTGAGAAATAAATATCTGTTGTTGAATTCACCTGGTTATTCTGTTATAGCAGCCCAAACAAAGATAGTTATAATTACAGATTTTGAAAGTAAGATTTCTTTCTTCTGTTATTTGTAATAGAAAATAGATCACAGATCTTTCAAAGAAAAATTGCATTAGAGTTAAATAAGAAGCAAGGAAGGTGTCTTTCAATACTACTGCAATAAGGGTCATGACCATTGTCAGGGGGAGAGAGATTGAACTCAATTGCACTGAAACAAAAGATAGAGGATTTTTAAACACTGAGGTGAGCTAATGAAAAACTACTGCAGGACAAGACTCTGAAGGGTGCCTATCTGTGCTTGTTCATAGGCACTTAAGGCAGTTAGTCTCCTACCCTCCCACAGAGACTGGGACACAGGGGTCCTTTCTTGGTGATGGCATTTCAAAGGGACAGCTTCCAGATCCTTGAGAACTACATTCCCTGCGGTAAAGATTTACATCTCAAAGGCACAGAGAAAAAATTTACAATTGCAAGTTTTCTAAAGTAAATAAGGAGATCAAGAAGAAACCTATTTGAAGTTTAGTCCCTCTTCTTGCTCATAAATACTTGAAAGGCAAAACTAAACAAACAAAAATCTGTTGAAGTGATAAGAAATGTACTGCTGATCATTTTACCTTATGGATTATTCATCAGGAAAATCTGCATTAATGAAGTAGCAAAAGCAATCCCTATGCATTCCCCATAATACCTCCTTATTAATACATGATTTACAATTATACATTTTTATGAGTAATAAGTGAAGTAATAACCACAAATCATAACTTCTGGATGTTTTTATAAATTATAATTATATTATATATTATAATGACTGTTCTTATAATGGTAGCAGCATGAGGGGCTGGAAATAAAATGAGGCATGCCAGACATCCTCTGTTGGCTTGAGATCCCACCCAGATACCAGGGATAATTATGCTCTGAACACATAGAGATGACTGCTTATTTCTTATGTTCAACTGTATTGGCCTGGGTAAAGTTAAAGTAAGATTATTAAAATATAATGATATATGCTATGTGGTATTAGGATGATAACTAAATTCATTAGTGAGTACCTGACATCATTTATTTCTCACTGAAAAATTTTTCTAGGTAGTACAATTTGCTAGGTTTGAGAGTATAATCTAAAAGGTCTTGGTCTCAGTTTTAAATCTAAGAATGATTAATTACTGTGAAACATTGTATAAATTACTTAATGCTTCTATGCATGAGTATTTTATATGTAAGGCTGAATTAATCGTATCCCCTACTTCCATAAATGTTCTGAGTATTAAATGAGATTTTATATAAATGCTAATTATAGTTCCAGTGCATATTAGGTTCTCAATATATGAGAGCTAGCTAGCTGTTATAACAACACTGACAACAGTAGCAGTGGTAGTAACAATACTCAACAATACCTTAACAACATTTCTTGCACTATAGTTTGATACTGTGATTAGACAGCTAATTATTTGATTGTATTGTTTCCTATATGTCACCTTCATACATAATAGGGCTGGTTGAAATCTTTAAATTGTTTATAACATCTGTAACATTCTATAGATAATCTTGAGTAATTTTCATAAGGATTTATATTTCTCTTCTTGACTGGCAAGTGATAATGCTCTTTCTCAAGAAGTTAGTGAGTTCATTCTGTACCCTTTTTAAAAGATGTCAAACCAGAGACAATCTTTATGAGAAGCTGACTATCTACATAAAATATTTTACTCTTGGATTACACTTCATTTTTTTCTGGGGGTATGATTGAATATAATAATTTCAGAAGTATTCAATATGGTAGAAGGAAATAAAGATGCATGAAGAACAGACCCAGGACATTAACAAAAATATTGCTTACAACTTTCCTAAATAGAAATAGAGCTGCTCTTGATCATGTAAAAAATAAATAAGAATATGCATGTATGTTTATTCAAATAACTGTCCTTTATAAAAAAACACTAAAATTTAATGTGACTTACTTTTACTTTTTCATTTACATACCAAAATGGATACCAAAATGGATGCTTAAATATTGTGAAATGCAAAAACCATTAAAAAAGTAACATTAAAAAGAAAATATCATCTAACTGTCAAACAGCCACTTATAGCTAGTCTTTTCACAGTATTTGCTGATTTTAAATTTAATTTTATAAGAATAATTAAACAGACCAAAATAAGTGGAATCATGAGTTAATGTTTTCTTTTGCTGCAAACACTATTATAACTTTATCATAGACAAAACTAAGGATAGACACTTTTCATTCTGTAGTTTACAATACTGTTCCAATTCTGAAAACATATTAATAATTAATTAATTAATATTAATTAATAATCAGTAAAACATGACATTTAAAAATAAGAACGGGGGGGGGTGCCTGGGTAGCATTAAACATCTGCCTTCAGCTCCTGTCATGATCCCAGGGTTCTGGGATCAGTCCCCATGGGCTCCTTGCTCAGCAGGGAGCCTGCTTATCCCTCTCCCTCTGCCTGCCACTCCCCCTGGTTTGTGTTCCCTCTCTCAAAGTATCTCCCTCTGTCAAATAAATAAATAAAATCTTTAAAAAAATAAATAAGTACGAGAAGGGGTGTTTGGGTGACTCAGTTGGTTAAGGATCTGACTTTTGGTTTGAGGCTGGGGTTCCCACTCACCACAGAGTCTACTAGGGATCTTCTCTCTACCTCTTCCTCTCCCTGTCACTCTACCCCACCCTCCACCAATACCCCCCCACCCCACTCACACTCATGCTCTAAATAAACAACAAAAAACCCACAAATAAACAAATAAACAAAAGCTTTAAAAAAACGGTTTAAAAGTACTTGAGGTTATTAGCCATATAAATATTTAAGGGATATGTGTCCAAACAGAGAGAGTGGAAAGTGCAAATACCCAGAAGGTTTGAGAAGCAATCGGGGAGCCTGAACACATCATAATCAGCAAAAAGGCTAATAGTAAAATATTTACTTTATATTTAGATCGCCATGAAGCCATTGTTGGGGCCACCACTTTTACTCCAAGTGAGAGAGATGCTGACAGTTTGAATAAGGAGCTAACATGATTTCATTCTATTTAATCAGATCACACTGGGTGGTATTTTTTAAGAATAGACTTAAAGGGACAAGAACAAGATCAAGGAAATTCATTGGGTTTTTTAAGATTTCTTTATTTATATTTACAAGAGAGAGAGAGAGAGAGAGAACATGAGCAGGAGGAGCAGAGGAAGAGGGAGAGAGAATCTTAAGTTGAGTTTAAGCAGAGTGGAGATCACAACCTGAGCCAAAACCAACAGTCGGTCACCTAACTGACTGTGCCAGTTGGGTGCCTCCCACGTCAAGGAAATCTATTAAGGCAGTTTTTGCATATTCCAGGTAATAGATGATGATGGCTAAGGGGATTTGTTGGTGTATATTTGAGTAAATCATCAAGAATGGCACCAAGTTTTTGTCCTGAGCAAGTAAAAGATGAATATGGAGGAAATTGCAGCTAATTTTAGTTTAAGGTGGAGGCAAAGGGAGCAGTTCAGCTTTTGACATGACGTTTGAGAGGTCTCTTAGCCACATGGAGCTGTTGAGCCAGTATCTGGTGTATGGATCTCTGGATCCATGCATTTGCACATCTATGTACCTACCTATCCATAGATTTTAGGTTTTTCATTGAATTGTTTTACTTGATTATTCTTCTTTATTCTTCTTATATTTCCATGCCTGATTAAACTTTTTTTTATTTTAACAGATTTATTCTTACATTTCTCTTTCCATTCTGTGATTTTTGTAAACAGAAATCAGGAAACATGGCTAGAAAAGTGGTTTTTAAGATATTTGATGTCACACACACACACACAGGGAAGCTTTGAGCCCCATTTCTGTTTACTAAACCTACAAATATTTAAGGGAAAAGTGTCTGAACAAAGGGAGCAGCAAGTGCAAATGCTTAGGGTTTTTGAGGAACAACAGGGCAATCTGAGGGGATCACAACCAGAGACTTTCTCGGTAATCCACTCTTGGACAGATTACAATTTCCCCAGTGATGGTTTTCAGAATCTTTTTGTTTATCTGATGTAAAGCACTGAGGGATTTGCCAATTGGAAAATTCAACCTGCCAGATGCACAGTTGACTATTTCACTGAGATCAGTGCTTATGGAAAGATTGTAAGCTACAGAAATAAATCATTATTTGACATTTTAAGGATCATGTTAATGTGTTCCTGTATATTTTCCAAAAACTACATTTTTTTCCCCATGGAACAAAATAACTGGTAACATTAAATATTCAGATATAGATATGTATTTTTATATGTAATTATATAATAGAAGCATGACACCGATATAGATTTTAGAAATATTATTGTATTATACACAGAATTTCAAAACAGTATCAGTCCCAAGGGAAAGAAATTTTGGCTGAGTAAATAAATGGTAAACTCGCTGCCTGAACCAATTAGGATTTACTCTGGAAAAGAGAAATATTAAAGTTTTTTCAAACAACAGGTATCAAATAACAGAGAATCAGACATATAAAATTGCTTCAGAACTAAAGGAGTGAAAGCCAAGGAAAGATGGTCTGGTTTTCAGATTTTACTCATAAGTTTCTATCCAGAGTATAAAAAAATTGTTGCTTCTCTCCTCCCTACCTTGTCAAGACACTGTCACCCCTTATGATAATAGTGCCAAGGCAAGTGAATGGCAGAGGAATGAAGTAAGGCTGGTAAATAAATAAATAAATAAATACATAAATAAAATTAAAAATTAAAAAAAACACAAAAACCTCACTTTTATAAAAGCACATGCTTCTGCTCACCATCTCTAGAGGAAGATTCCCTCTGAATCTCAAGTAAGTTTATCTCATTGGTGAAATCTAAATAACCAGAAATATGGAGGTAAGGGAATTGATATTTGTAATTCCCACATTTATAGTCCTTACACCAGAAGGGAGAGCACAGAGGATTTTGGAATTGAGGGTCATTGCCAAAAGTCCATTATTCCCCATAGTTCGACCTGATGGCTTTCCTTTTAACTTTTGAACAATGACACAATCAACAATAACATGCTTTATCCTAACATGACGCACCCATTCCTCATTTTGGCGAAGATGAACTGAAGCTCTCTTTTCAGGGTGGAGACCCACAGTTGGATCAATCATTATATCCATCTCTGGATGACATGTGTGCTTGTTTCCTAGTTAAAATAAACCATTCTACAGTAATCACAGATAAAATCATAAGGTAAATGAGCATCAACACATCTTCCATGTAATGTTTAGGAAGAGAGACAATAGTAACTAATATATGCCATAAAAATGTGAAAGACTATGCCTATCTATTACTAAAAGCCTACAATTAGGCAGGGGTTGCTGGTGTTTTTAATATCCTTCTTCCACTGCTTAGTCCATTTCTTCTTTGCCCTCAGCTGTCATTTTTAGTTGTTTATAATTCCTTATTTGGTGAAGATTCTTGGTGTCCCTAATTACATTACATTCAGTTGTCTTCACTAACTAGACAAGGAAGTACAATGAAATAGCCCCTGGAAATCTTCTGGATTTCAGATATCTGCCTCTACAACTATTATGTGGTAGGATCAATCATTCTAACCAGTAATAACCAATACCATTGCCTACTGGTTTCAAAGGTACAAATGCCAAAATATCCAGCAGGTCATCTCAATGCTCAGTTGAATATAAATCCTTCCATATTTATCCAGTTGAAATTTAAGGATGAAACTTTTTCCTAATTAGTGATCTGAATTTCATGTAAAAAGACAGCTATGCTCTGAATTCATTCACCTCTTGATTCTGGAACCTACAGGATTAGGAAGGTCTGGCTTACAGAAAGGTATATTCTGTAACTAAAAAATATAAAAGATCACTTAAAGGTAAGCATAGAAGTCTTGTTATCACTCTTGGGCTGAGAATTTAAAGTCATAAACTAATAATTTTTTATCTATTGGCTATGGCATTTGAAAAAAAGCAACCAAGTCTTATAAGGACCAATCCTTTATACTGTGTTTTGGTAACAGCTAATTAATCTTCTTAAACCTTCCTTTAGAAGGACACTTTATTTAGTCATTCATATTAATTTAAGGAGTTATTTGCAATTGTATGCCATGGAAAGCCAGTATACATTTTTCACTTAGAATCTTCCAAAACACCTGGAGAGATCAACAATTTCCAGCTGCCTTTTCTGATGGTCTAGTTCTTGGAAACACTTAGTGCTGTATTCTATTTCACTCATCATTGTATAAAGAAACCAAAAACTACTTTATGTACTTCAAGCAAACATATACTTAATATAGAGAACTGGTACTTACAAAAGCATTAGAAGTCTTGGATGTGTGAGTTACTACATTCTTGTGTGTTTTTGTTGTTGTTGTTTTGTTTTGCTTTGTTTTTTTTTAATTGTGATCCAAATAATCAGAAATTTGCTTTTACCACACATGTTATAAAATGATTCCAAATCCCTCCTGATTATCCCTGGAGTTAAGGGAGAATAACTTGCAGCCCTATAATGTGTGGTGACAGAGATCACAGAGAAGGGGAGGAAATAATTCCATTGGAAAAAAGAGGGAATCTGAGAGGAATGGAAAGAAAAGGACACTTAATGTAGACCCATAATTGTCAACCTGAGCATTTGGATATAAGGTGACATGGAAAAGATAATAGGGATTGTCATATTTTGATTCAGATTTTTTCTGTTTTCCAAATGATACAATATAAAAGATATT
The DNA here is from genome assembly GCA_028533885.1 of Nasua narica. Lineage (NCBI taxonomy): Eukaryota > Metazoa > Chordata > Mammalia > Carnivora > Procyonidae > Nasua > Nasua narica. The sequence goes on along the minus strand of CM052814.1, from coordinate 21,513,217 downwards.
TTAGTCAACTTTGGGACTGTTACAGCAAACCAGCAAACACTATCTGGCTCCTCCTATATCATACAGTCTAGTGAGAAATACAGATAAGTAAACAGTTACAACTGAAAGTCTTACCTGTATTGTTGGTGAGGAAATAGGAGAGCAATGTTAGAAAGTTTTATTTTGAATTTAATTTTTAAATTCTTCAAATTGTTTAAAATATTGCACTCTAGCTTCTAAGGACTGGCTAATCTCAAGAAAGACTGGATATATGATTGAATGATATGATATAGTCAGGACTCTGACTTTTGCTTGCTCTCTGTCTTTGCATTTTGGTTTCTGTGATTAACTGCTTTTTGTAATATTTTCCTGTATCAGGGGCCTGGGTGGCTCAGTTGGTTAAGTGTCTGCCTTCAGCTCAGGTCATGATCTCAGAGTCCTGGGATCAAGCCCCACATGGGCCTCCATGCTCAGCAGGGAGCCTTTTTCTCCCTCTCCCACTGCTTGTCAACCACCCCTGCTTGTGGTCTCCTTCTGTCAAATAAATAAATAAAATCTTAAAATATTTTTTAAAAATATTTTCCTTTATCATTTTGGTAAATAAAAAAGAAAGGACAGCGTTTTCATTGCCTTCCCATAGACCTGGCTTTTGAAATAATCCTGACTTCAGGGAGATAGAGAACTCTTGAAAAGTAGGGGCGCTTGGGTTCCTCAGTCCGTTAAGTGTCTGACTCTTGATTTTGCTCAGGTCATGACCTCAGGACGTAAGATCAAGTCCCATTGGTCTCCACAGTCATCAAGGAGTCTGCTTGAGATTCTCTCTCTCTCTTTCTCCCTCTGCCCCTCCCCCACTCACACATTTCCTCTTTCTTCCCTCCCTCTTTCTCTAAAATAAATAAATCTTTAAAAAGAAGAAGAAAAAGGAGAAGAAGAACTCTTGACAAATAGCCCAGTAGGGGTACCTGGGTGGCTCAGTCATTAAGCATCTGCCTTCAGCTCAGGTCATGATCCCAGTATTCTGGGATTAAGCCTTGAATCAGGCTCCCTGCTTGACGGGAAGACTGCTTCCTCCTCTCCCACTCCCCTTGCTTGTGTTCCCTCTCTCGCTGTGTCTTTGTCAAATAAATAAATAAAATCTTAAAAAAAGAAAAAGAAAAATAGCCCAGTAAATATTACTGGTGGAGTAGGAATCCCTTTGTTATTAACAGATCCACCAGAAGCATATTGAGTAAGGGGAGGCAGAGTTCATAAATGGAAAAGAGGTACTGTACCACAAGAAGGAATGGTGAAGGGAAACTGGGCAGACGAAATCCAAAGATCTCAACCGGAAATCATTTCACCATAAAGGATGACTATCCAAGGAATGAAAATACATAGTTGACTGAGATGTAATGAGATACCAGGAGTTCAGCTTTTCAACGTAAGGGACATAGTGGACGGATCAAATAGTTCAGGCAGAGTGAAATCTATGAGTTAAAGCACAAAGTTAAGAGACAAAATTTAGTAAAAATCATGGGTGTGCATTATGAAGGGAGGAGGGGGTCAAGTGGCACGTTAGATTACCAGTCTGGAGCCACATAGAAGGATTTGAGAGAGACTGGGGAAATATTTCTTGTCTAGGCAAATGAGATACTATCCACAATTATTGCATCCTCCCCTTACCCTTGATCCATGCATTTTGATTACCTTTTACATTTACTCACACTGCATTCTCCTTACAAGAGTTATTTATGGAGCTGCCATGACTCTTTTACCCAAGACAGTAATTCTCATCAATTTTTCTCTCCTTACTCTGCTTTAGTTTTCTTTATAATCCTTACAAAGAACTCAGTAATTTTATATTACATGCTTATTTGCTTATCTCTTTGTCTGTATTTCCTGTAATTCTCTCGAAAGCAAGATCTAACTATTTTGTTCATTGCTAAATCCCAGCCAGCAGAGTGGTTGTTATACATTGTTCAGAATAACAATGTTTCAAATGGTATAATCATGGGCTGCATCTCAAAACACAGGTATTAATGGACTCTGAAGTATGATAACTAGTCATCATCAGCGACTGGTATTATGCAGCTTCACCACCCACATGGCTCTACTTTGTCCTGTGCCTAGAACAGATGGTTATGGTCATCAGCAGTGGTTCAAGCTGACTGACTTTCTGACCACTTGTGTTTTGCCCTTACCTCCTGTCAAGAAAACATTATTCTGATTCATTGGGAAATTGGGGACAAGAGTACATGATGCCATTCATTGGAATTGCTTTTAGTCCCTAGCATCCCATAGAAAGAAAGTGACCATGGAAGGAAACATGGGAGTGGTTTGTGATGAGGTCTTCTCCACACACATTATCAATTTCTCCCTCGAGAGTAGGCAGAAGCAAGGGACAATGGTCAGCAGCTCTACCACGGCCCACAGACGAGCAATTAAACTACTATAGTGGCTGCCATCTTGAAAAGTATGTAATGAAGTCCTTTGCCCTTATTTCATAAAGAAAATTGCTCTTGACAAGCCTTTCTAAATTCAGCACTTTTCAAGAATGCCTCCCTCAGTTGTCAAGGAGGTGCCTGTATATCATACTTAGCTCCCCGTCTACTTAGCTTCAGTCTCAGGATCATTACCGTGGCCCTTTATTACAGTCCTTAACAATGCTGTTTCAGAGGTAATATCATTTATGCTTAGACTGAAAGTATTAGAGGCCAAGTAAAGTAATATTAAAATAAGAGTTTCAAAGTATTTTTGAGACTCATCACTAAACAAACGGGTGGTATGTTACCTTATATTCTCGAAGGAAACTGTTTATTTTCCTTTTTTTTGTATTAATAATCATTTATAATCCAAACTTGTTTTATAAGTTCTGTGCCTTAACAATCATATGATTCTTCTCGTTGCATGTGAAAGCTATTTTCTTATAGCAAAAAATTCTTCATGAATGTGACTTCTTAATACCTTGAATATCAATTGCCCCTAGTAGGGTGAATTTCAGAACTCATTTTGGATAAGATGTTTCTCTAACTCTCTCTTATACAGTATAGCTTATTTAAATACTCAACATAAGTAGTCATCTGAGGATATTTCTTACCACTTAGCCTTTCAGAATTTCTTAAGATTGTTGCTCTAATTTCCCAGTTGTTTTTATTTTTTTTTTTAGCTCTAATGGTATAGCCAAGCTTAATTTGATTCAAATAATAGTTCACTTTTTTAAAAAAATATTTTATTTATGTAAGAGAGAGAGCACACGTGGAGGGAGAGGTAGAGGGAGAAGCAGACTCCCCACTGAGCAGGAAGCCAGATGCGGGGCTGAATCCCAGGACCCTGGGATAAGGCAGACTCTTAATCAACTGAGTTACCCAGGCACCCCAATAGTTCACTTTTTAAATGCCATACTGTCTTATCCTCAATTAAAATATTGTCTAAAATTTTCCAACAAAATAAATGTAATTTTCTTTTAAAAAATTGCAAATTAGTTCATCAAGAAAATATTCTGCAAAAAAGAAACTGGTTTAGGCTTCAACTATTCAAATGCAGCACAGGGAAATATGTTAGAGCTAATTAAATTACTTGTAACTTTGTAGACTTTGACATTAAAGACATATGTTTGTTGTAAGTTTTGCTGCAATAATATTCCATCATACATATCTTAACAGTTTTTATTACTTAATACTACTTTAATCAGAATCAGTTGTAATGTTCTTAATGAATTGATAAGCCTAAAATGTTTCAGGGATGCAAAACAAGAATGTACTTTGACTCTTTTCTTACACACTTACACATTAATACATCAAATAATTTTAAACACACTCAAAAATAATGTCCTCCTTCATACAGACACTGTGTCTTCTTGAAACATTCTGGTTTCTTAATATAACCTAAGTAACCTAATACAAAATAGGTCCTAATGATAAACCTAAACAATAAATAACACCTTTAGGTTAACTTCTGTCATTAGGAATATTGAATTGTTTGAAATAAAGAGCATTATATTGCAAAAATATGGAGGCTAGTAGTAGCAGGAGAAGGATTTTGCTTGCATTTGGAAGCCGTGTTGCTTGACACATGCATCCCATGGGGTGGAGTATAATTGTACCTATCTTAGAAGATTAAGCAAGCATCAATAATGTGCTTCCACTAGTGTCTGGGATTTCAAAGTTCTAATGAAGTATATGTTATTACTTTCACAAGTATTAAGTCTCTGGCTTCAATTCCCAACTCCATTCACTCCATTCCTGCCATTCAACTCTCTGTATATTTTTATTAGATAAAACAAATTTTCTCTAATTTATATTAAAGAAATACATTTGCTTCCCAAGAAGTGACAGCTTTAATCTTCCTGCTGCCTCTCTTGAGGATGCCTGATTCTGCTGCCTCCTAAGATTTCATAACAGAAATTTAATGGCTATCGTGGCTCTATGATTTGGTCTCTGTTATTAAATTCTGTAAGCTCAGTTTAGCTGTGCCCTAATCACCGTAATCCACCTGTGACCTCCCTCTTTATGGGATGCTTCTTTACACCTTCAACTCTTCTTGCCCTTTAAGACAAAACTCATCCCTCTGTTCTGAGAATCATGGTTTATATTCCTTATCTTCATCTTAGGCAAGCTCTGTGTGTGTGCATGCGTGTGTGTGTGTGTGTGTGTGTGTGTGTGTGTGTGTGCATATGTTTTTCCTTTATTCCTAATTATTACTAACAATAGGTTCCTTTAATTATGAATTTATCAAAAAATACTGAACTCTTATTCCATTAAGGCACGGGACTGTGTCCTGCCTATGTGTGGTTACTCCACAGGTCTTTAGATTCCTACTGAAAGACACTGTCTCTTCCTTACATTTGCCATCTCTGTCCTCTTGCCCTTTCCAACCAACTTTCAAATATTTAACACTTTTTCTGACATTTAAAAGTCATTTAAATAATCACCTATATTTGTCATGTATAAATAGATGAAAGAATATTGAGTTTCATCAAAAAAAATAAGGCTAATGGGAAGCAGTAATTCAGAAATTTGTTGCACAAAATTTCCTATTTGTACAACATTTTAATGTAACTTGATAGGATAATGTTTTAAAAATTTAGCAAAGGATTGAATTTGGGGACAACCACATGTACTTGGAAAAGGAATCCAAGTTCCAAACGAAAATGTTGCCCAACTGACACCTTGACTTGTAGACTTATGAGAACCCCACAGTGCACTGCCTGGACTTCCAATCTGCACAACTGTGAAATAAGTGAGAGTTGATATAAATCATGAAGTGTGTAGGAAATTTTTATTCAGCAATGGAAAACTAATTAATATATATAGAGGAAGAATAAATGGGTAGGGGAGGAGACAGAGAGAAAAAGAGAGGGAGAGAAGGAAAGAGAGGGAGACAGAGAGGTTTAAATCATATAAATAGAATTAACAATTCCTTCTGCTTCTACTCAGAGTCTAGAGTAAGGAGATGACAGAAGATATGATTCCATTTCCTTCAGATGACCCCATTTCTCCACCACCTATATAGAATGAACTTCACGTATTACTGAGACTAATTTTTTGTTTAAGGAAAGCCATTTTGTGTTAAATATGATTGTATACAGAAATTAGTAGCATCATCTAATGTTCAAACTAAGAACAATTTATCCATTTCAACACTGGAAGAAAACAGGACTGAGTTGGATTTACTAAGAAATGCACATTTTTGATTAATTTGAGGTATAAGTATGGACATATAAGTGATTTAATCTATATCTTTAATAATCTGTATCTTAAATTAGATCAACCTTTACTACAGTCCCAAGTCTTTTGGCTGTTGTGAATTAAATAGGAAGAAGTGGTTCTAGTTAAAATTATTTGTTTTTACAGAATATTTAAAGTAAGAAAAATAGGTTGTCATTTTTGTGTTGTCATTCAATATTTGTCATAAAACAGGTTTTTGAAAAGAAATGTGTTTTGTAAATAAATTTATTAATCTGTCTAATCAGAATATTGTTTTATAACTTGGTTAATTTTTATTTATTGATCACACGAAATGTGTAAAGAAAATTTTTCTAGCTCCTCACTCTTGGTTAAGCTCTGTTTTTGTGTGTTTATAGCGTGTGAACTTGCCCTATCTTTGGGTTACAATGTTTTGAAATTACCTATTTTCTTGACTTTCTCACTCACTGAGCTACATGCTTCATGAGGAAAGAGGTCTGGCCTTGTTCACTACTGAAAGTTTGACACAAATATATACTCATACTTGTTGAAGAAATACTATTTTTAAATTCAAAAATAAAATTGATCAAGACCTATTTTTAATTTTAACTGCATCAATTCAGCTATTTGTAGTGTAGGAAACATGCTTGGTAATGGAGATGCAAAAAAGAATGTTACATTAGTCCTGTGCTCATGCTCGAGTGCCATGAAACTACAAATGAAGTTTGAGCCCAACTCTAAATTAGCTCATTCTAGGTGACTTGTAATATCCACTGCAATGTATTCCCCCTAAATTATCTGTTGCATGTGGTTCCCTAATTATGTTATATGATAACCTTAGTAAATGATTTCAGATCCATTAGATAACAGGCACGATATAAAATTAAGGAAAAGATTTAGTAAAATAAAGGGTACTTGGCAAGATAATGTGCTTCTCTTGATTTATAAACCAATTAATCTTGATTGAACATCTTGGTAACATTTCATCCTGTTTGTCACTCCATTTTGCAAATATAAGGAGTTCACTTGGAACGATTTTGTTGATCCCTGCTGGGTTTAAAACTTCAATTAAGTGACTACCATTCTATTTTTTATGAGAACTAGCTTAACTTCTTCAATTTTTCTTCATAATTCACATCTCTGAGAGTCAGAACATATTGGTTGGAATAATTTTGTATCCCAGTAGGAGCAATTATATATTTTCTCATGTGATTGATACTGAATGCATGCCTATTGGTGAGCCATATCCTGTGCTTTGTAATTCCTTTAATTTCATTTATATTCCTCTGGCATGGGAGCCAGATTTCTCTTGGCTTCCATGCTCATTGATGGTTAGACAGTAAAGGTGTTTTGTTTTGTTTTTTTCCCACTTCTGTAGTTGTAGGCTTGCCAGCTATACACCTTCTTTTTGCAATATTTTCTGTCACTATCTATTATTCACCAGGAATATATTTTCTGTATTTATTATGTTTACCCAGCAACTTCCCCATTCCATTACATACGAATGTTAAGTTCATCTGAATCTTTTTTAAATAGCCTAGATTTGAAACTACTAATTAAAACTTCTTAAGATAAAAAGTTGCCGAGAGGCCATATTTTGGAAACATTATGTTTACTGTTTGTCAAAAATTTACATACTATTGATATGCTCCATTTATTTTGGCATCTGTTACCCAACTTCTTAACTATAAATGAACACATTTTAACTTTCAGTGGCTGTTCTCCCTAGCAAACACTAATGGCTGGTCTCATGATCTCCACTTTATAGGGTAATATGCCATTTTCATCTTTAATTTGAGTATGGCAGCGCTGTTATTTGTATATGCAAGTTTTTATGTGTGAGTCTTTTGTAAAAGGGTGATAAGTTTGAAGAACATTCTTACACTCAAATAATTATAACAATCAATTTAAAAAAAGTTTTGGAATTGTCCCTTTTATGTGTAAATCCTTCTTTAATCAATAATTCATTTTTTATGTGTCTGGCAACATACAGAGGATCCATTATAATGTCCTCACCAAACAATTTTCTTACTGTTCAACAGTTTATACTATTTCCAGTTATTTTCACTGTTACTCTTCCATATAAGAATCTGTATCTGGGCTTAACATTCTGTTGCTTGATGTAACACCCTAGTATCAGGTAAATATCCAACAAACTTATTGCATATCCCTTTATAAAATATCATGATAGCAGAACATTTTATACTTCTTTATTTGTGTCTTGGTTCTACTGGTTTCTTTATATTCAACAGACATTTTAGAGTAAGCTTCTCATGTGTTTTTCCATAAAAAATATTTTGGAGATTTTTAATCCAGTTTTTTTTGTATCAGTAGATTAACTGAAAAGAATGGATATCATAATGATACTCAATCTTCATATCCTTGAATATATAAATACATTGATTTATTTGAATATTCTTTAATATTTAAACCAAGGTTTATAATTTTCTACATAGATCTCATACACATCCAATCTTAGACTTATTCCTACATAAGTAATTTATTTTCTTTTGGATTGTAGTTTTACTCACTATTCCATGTAGATGCAATTTATCTTATATCTGGGTATATTGTTTAACATTTTATTGATTATTTTGTATTTTTGACATCAGTGATATTTTCTGTAACTCACAATGAATTTATTTTTTTCTTTCAAACTCATATATTTCCTCACCTTATTGAAGAGTTGACTATACTCTCCAGTAAAATGATGACTAGAATTGCTGACAATGAATATTTTAGTATTACTGCTGATTTTAAAGCAAAAATTTTGACTTTTGAGCATTCAGCATATTGCTTGCAAATTCTATAGATTCGCATTTATACACTTTCTATGTTTCATTCTATTCCTAGTTTGGTACAAGTATCCAACATAACTTTTTATTTTTTTAAAAAATGCATCTATTCAGATGAATATATAGTTTTTTCTCCTTTACTGTGTTTATACAGTAAGTCATATATTTTTAAACATTGAACTAACATTGTATTTCTAGAATAGATAAATAAAAATTTTGGTCACTATTCATTTAATTTGTTAATTCATATTTTGTTTAGAAATGTTATATATTTATTTACTATTAGTATTAGTTTATATTGAAATCATAAAATAACAAGCTTTTTTTAATTCTCTAAAAATGTTTGAATAGTCTTTAAAATATGTGTTCCTTGAATGATTACTAGAATTCCCTCAGAAAATCCTATGGTTTATGTTTTCTTTTTAGGGAAAAAAAACACTATTTTAATTTATTTGTTACAGATTAGATTTTCTGGGGGCGCCTGGGTGGCTCAGTGGGTTAAAGCCTCTGCCTTTGGCTCAGGTCATAATCTCAGGGTCCTGACCTCCTTTGCTCAGCGGGCAGCCTTCTTCCACCTCTCTCTCTGCCTGCCTCTATGCCTATTTGTGACCTCTCTCTCTTTCGTCAAATTAATAAATAAAATCTTTAAAAAAATAGATTAGATTTTGTTTCATTCTGTATCAGGTTTATTACTTTTTGTTTTTGTTGTTCATTTCGCCTACTGTATAGTGCCGTTTGCAACATCAAATTATTTCTGCAACAATTATACCATTAAGTTTTCTTTTCCATTGCTAATATCGTAATATTGTTCATTACTCTCCTTTCTTTGCACTTAACTATTTGCTTGCTTGTAAATGTTCTTTGTCTTTTCAAGGAACCAGATTTTGCTTACTGATTCCATATATTGTGTTTCAATAGTTTTTACTGTGCTTTGCTCTTATGGTTAACATTTTCTTACTTCTATTTCATTTAGTGTTATTCTAACTTTTTTATCTGAGTGCCAAATTGATTTCTATTCATCTTTCTTTTTTAATTAAGTATATATTTTATTTTGTACAAAATACCACTTCAGCTTCAATAGGGAAGTTTCAATATGCAGTATTTTCATTACCATTAAATCATATTATTATTTCTTCTAGAGGTTATGTACAAGAGTGGTTTTATTTTTTTCTAACTTCATGACATGGTTGTTCCCTAATCTCATTATACTGATGACCAATTTAATTGCATTTGATTAAGAATGTGCTCTTTAAGATACCAATACTTGAGATATAATGAGGCCTGCTTTGTTGCCTTGTAGCTGATCAATGTTTGTGAATATGCTATGTTTATTTGAAAATAATATACTTTCAGGGTACTTGGATGGCTCAGTCAGTTAAGCATCTGACTCTTGATCTCAGTGTTCGGTCTTAATCTTAGGATCATGAATTCAAGCCCTGTGCTGGGCTCCACGCCGGGTGTGGAGGCTGAAAGAAAGAAAAAAAAAAGAATAGAAAAGAAAATAATATAATTAATTTCTACATTTGTTTCGTGCCATGTTCCATCAATATTCATTATATCATGATTTTGTTCAGCTAAAATCTTCTAAATCTCTACTAATTTTTAACAGCTTTTTAATATCCCTGACTCAGATTTGTCCTTTTTTCCTGCCATTTCTGCAGTGTTAGGTATCTGTGATGCTATTATAAGGTACATTCATATTTATAATCACACTTTAATTCTTAACAGTATCCCTTAAAGTACGATTTGTTCCACATGAACATAAATGGACCATCAACATCATTAATATTTTTTTTATTTTTGCATTTTTTAAATTTCAAATTCTAAGTATTTTTATGGTAAGTGTTAGGACCTAAACTTACCCCCTTGCAAAAAACCATGTAACTATTTGCTTTTTAATTGAGTTAAATAATAATTTGTTACCTGGATCATTTATTCATTTTATACAGTTGATTTAAATTTATTAGGATCCTTTCCTACAATGTATTTTGTTTATTTTCTGTTTTATTTTCTATTCATTTGATTTTTTGACATTTCTTTTGTTGCTTAGCATTTATGTGTGTTTGGGTGTGTATGTGTGTGTGCTGTTGTGTCTTGTCATATTTTGATATTACTTATATACTATTCTAATTCTATTTGATGCTAATATTTTGGATATTATATCCATATTTTTACCTTATAGTGGCTAACTTATAAATATATTATGTTATAATGTTATTAACTTTCCAAATCACATAAGAAACCCAGGATTTAAAAAAAAAAAAAAGAAACCCAGGATTTGTGAATTAAAATATTCCTCCTGACATTTTTTTCACTTTAGTTCTACAATGATTTATAAAGCCAAGTATCAGATGCAACGTTATTGTGTCATACACACAAAAACAGTTTTGAGTTACCAACATGATTATATTTTTTCAACATCAGTTTTTGCAATTGAGACCTTTTCTGTAGGATTCTTTTTTCTATCTGAAGTTCCTTCTTTAGAAGTTTCTTTAGCGAACATCTACTGTTAATAAATTTCTCAGCTCTTGTTTGTATGAAAATGCATTTAATTTTCCTGGTTTTTGATAGATAATTTCATGTAGTGTACAATTCTAGAATGATAGATATTCAAATATTTTGAAGCGATTGTTCCATTACTTTTATATTTTTCTTATTGAGAAAATACACAATGGAGAAAAATTATTTGTCTGCCTTTTACCATTTAGCCATCTTCTTTTACATGTAGATCAAGCTATCATCATGTCTCAGCTGGTTTCCTATGATAAAATTCTAAATGGTCTCACTTTAACACTCCCTGACCACTTTTCCCCATATGTACATTGTCCATTATTACAGAGTAGCTGAATTGATTCCTTTCGAAGTATAAGTCACTTCCCTTCTTAGAACCCTCTATAGAGCTGTCCTTTTTATGCTGAGTTAAAGCAAAATTATGACAAAGATCTGGCCCCACCAGGCCTGGCTCCATTAACTATCTGACCCTATCTTTCTTTTTTTCTCTCTTTTGCTAACTTTGCTCCAGGCACTCTGGCCTTCCTGCTGTTCCTTTACCAAGGAGGATGTACTCCAAACTTAGTGTGTTTTTGCTCATTTTTACTTCTTTATGTAAAAAAATTTTTTCTGCAGATATTCATTGTTTAACTCCTTCATTGCATTCAAGATTTTCCTCAGATGTTCATTTCAGATTACTGTCCCCAAAACCTCATTTGAAATTACAAGCCTTCCCCTTAGCACTCCCAGTGGACCTGACTCTGCCTTAATGTTATAATACCAATAGCCTTATAAAAATTCAATGCACTCATTCATTGTGCATATTATTGATTTTCTATTCTCTCTTTATACAATGTAAGCTCCCTGAGGGCAAATTTTATCATTTTGATAACATTGCCCTGTGTCTTAAGCAATGCCTGACATGTAGGATGTGGTCATTAACTTGTTAAATACATTTATGAATGTCGGGATACAACTTTTATCTGTTTTTTACTTGTTTGTTTGTTTGTTTCCACAATTACAACTGCTCAAGGTGTTTTTGCTACAACACTGAATTTTGAATGATGATCAAAAAACTCATGTCAACAATTTCTTCCCTCATGGTTTTAAATCCCTTCACCCCTCTGATCCAACACCATCAAATACAATTTCAGTTCTTTAAATATTAGCCAAGTCCTGCACTTCCTTTAGTCTGTAAGGTATGTGTTTCTGGAACAGGGATTGGACTTCTCTGCGTGGACTTCAGTTAAAACTGCTGGCTATGAACAGATAGAAAGTAGTGTTGGTGGAGAAGAGGAGGAAAGTAAACACCTTGAAATAGCTTAGCTTTATATTTTTCCTGGCATAAGGTGTCTGTTTTCCTCTACAAAGGCAGCGGGGACGACTTCTGCTAGCTAGTAACATTCAGATGAATGTGGGGATTCAGATGCTTTTGATCATTGCCATGCTGTGTTTCAGCGACCTACGGGTCCCATATGAAGGCTCTGACTTACACATAGGAGGTTATTTTGACTAAAAATTTTGTCTCATTTGCAGTTCTGTCACCCTCATTATCAGTTTCTAAACATGATTTTTGGCAAAGTCAGCCCCACAGCTGCAGGAGATGAGCATCTCCTTTAATGCTGTCATTGAGGTTCTCTGGCATTCAGAACATTCTGTTACTGGGCAACCAACTGTCTTTGGCTTGTCTTTTTTATTTTTACAAAGTTTTAATATGGTCAGAAGACATAATCTGAAAAAAAAAGAGAGAATTAAGAAGGAAGGGGACTGGAGACAAGGAAGAGAAAGATGAAAAATAAGAAAGTGTTATACGGAACTGGCCAGGGCTTCTTACTAAGCGCCTATCAAGAGGCTTCTTTGGATAGGCATGAAAGAGCTTTCTTTGTGTTAAAACATACTGATAGGAAAGGGGAAGATTTTATCTGCTACTTCTTTCTCATCCATTGTCCTTGTGATAGACATACCTTAAGGTGACTCTGCAGCACCTCATAATAAAGTCTTTTGGAATGCAGGAATATCCAATTGAAAAAAAAAAACCCACTCTCATGGTCCTTAATTTTCCTCCATTTCTAGGTTTTGTCATCAGCCCTTTCCAGGAAGACATTAGGAACCTAGAGTATTAGCCTCCCATCCATTGTGTTCAACTAGGTAAGTGTGAGGGCTCAGGACTCTCCACATGTCATTGCTATGTGCAGGGCTCCCTTATCCACATCTGTGATATATGCAGAGGTAGCCCATATTTGTATTTTATTGGTTTACAATAAACTATGATTTTTATTCCTAGTTACAGCCTCAGTTTCTAAATGTTTAAATGATGTAGAAAATATTAAGAAAAAGACAAATAATTAATTTATTCATGAACCGACTTAGTCCTTTAACTGGATCTTGTTTCATGTTATGTGCAGTGATAAAAGGCTGACCCAGAACATCCATAGTCTCTGCCTTCATGGAAGTTGAAGGCGGGTGAGCAAGGTAGAGAGAAATCAAATTATCCAACAAAAGAATTACATTTATAACTCTTCTAGGTGTTACAAGAGGAAGAGATAATTGTGATCTCAGTATAAAGACATTTGGTATGTAATAATCATAACTATAATATAGTTTTAACTATGTTTACAACGCCATTCAAAGCATTTTAGATGCATTAGCTTTTATATCCTCAGAACAACCATATATGAAGAAAACTAAAATACAGAAATGTCAATGTATTTACCCAAAGCCACAAAGCTAGTAAATGGCTTAACTGGGAACAAATTTCATGTTTGGGGCCAGAGCCTGAGTTCTTAACAACAACCCAATACTGCATCACATCTGGTTGATGACATCAGTGAAAGTTTCTTTGAAAAATAATGAATCCGAAGGGGCACCTGGGTGGCTCGGAGGTTAAAAGCCTCTGCCTTTGGCTCGGGTCGTGGTCTCGGGGTCCTGGGATCAGGCCCTGCGTCGGGCTCTCTGCTCAGCGGGGAGCGGATCCTGCTTCCAACTCTCTCTCTGCCTGCCTCTCTGCCTACTTGTGATGTCTCTCCTCTCTGTCAAATGAATGGATAAAATCTTTAAAAAAAAATAATAATGGATCCGAAGGATGAAGAGAAACTATTTAGTAACAGAATGGGATAATACATTTTAGGCAGTGTAAATATTATGCCATTAGAATAGAAGAAAGTAAGATATTTTAAAAGAGCTTGAAGGAAGAACAGTTGGGTTTGGGATTTATCAATAGAATATGATGCAATATAAAGCTAGGACATTTAAGCTACATTAGAGTATCTCTTGAATAATGCACAGCTCTTAAAAGCTTGTTTCTCTGGTTACTGCTTCCAATCCTACGTTTTACTGCTACTTATTTACATCTGTTTTAACCTCCAATTAATCGTTACATTACAACCTCCAAATAACTATTATCATTATTGATTTTGGTCAACATATTTGCTCTCACCCTTTTTTTCTCACTATCCCTAATTGCATTCCACTCCTGCATATTTTTTCCATGAAGAATATCCTTAAATATTTCCTTCAAATGCCATCGGTGGTTATTAAGAACCACAGGACCTTATTTTTTCCCTTACCTTAGAATAATATTTTAGTACTGTATACAATTCTAGATTAAATCTCAAAACCTTTGCCCCAGTCCCATGTGGGCAGTATAATCTAAGCCATTACCTTGGATCCAGTAACTCCCCAGGGTAGTTGAAAAATCATTAGCTCATGAGTCAGAGCTATGGTTTTCAGCTATTTATTTTATTCTGAAATATGGAAATTTCTTCATCATTTCTAAACACCAGACATGCATTTCAACAGACACTTTCATTATATTTTATCTATGTTATATGTTTTTTGAGCATTATAGTAAGACCTAGTCTTTCACATTACAAGCACTGCAATTCTTAATGATGTGATTTTAGTGAAGCTAAATCATACCTAAGTAGTTACAATGTCACTGAGATTATACTTCCATATAAAAAGATAATGAAAGATGTAACATGTTAACACTTTGATAAATCTTTTCAAAAATTTTCTCCTAAGATTAAAATTGGGAATTAGCATGATAAATTCAGGATGATTGAGATTGTACCTCAAATCCTGCTCCCAAATCTTCCATTCACCCACAATTTTAACAAGAACACATTTGATAAAGTCAATTAATGTATCAAGACCCACAAGATGAAGGCTGCCCCAGGGGCCTGTCACATACCACCAAGCTGAATGTAAGTTAGCCCGTACTTACAAAACACACTTCCCTGTCAAGGAAACCTAACATTAATAACAATATCTTCCATTTTATTGCCCACCCCCTTTTTGAACATTTTCAGAGTTTATAAGAAGAATTTTTCTACAGATTTGCCCCATATGTCCAATTCTCCCTCCCACCTTTATTGAGATATAATTGGCATATAAGACTGTTTAAGTTTGGGGCACCTGGGTGGCTCAGTGGGTTTAAGCCTCTGCCTTCAGCTCAGGTCATGATTCCAAGGTCCTGGGATCGAGCCCCACATCAGGCTCTCTGCTCAACAGGAAGACTGTTTCCCCCTCTACTTCTGCCTGCCTCTCTGCCTGCTTGTGATCTCTCTCTCTCTGTCAAATAAATAAATAAAATCTTAAAAAAAAAGACTGTTTAAGGTATATATATATACACATACACACATATGTATATTCTATATATACTTATATAAATTGAAATGATTAATACAATGAGGTTACTTAACATATCTATCACCTCATGTGGTTATGCTTTTTTTTTCATGGTGAGAACTTCTAAGATCTACTCTCTTAGCAACTTTCACATGTACAACACAGGTATTGTTAACTATTGTCATCATGCTGTACATCAAATCCCCAGAACTTATCCTGTAACTGAAACTTTCTACCCTTTAATCAATAAATTATTATTATACCCAATGCCATGTAATTTCTTGAAAGTGATAAAGTAACTGATATACTTTACTTTTAGTATTATATTTATCAGATGGAGCTATTTTGAATTTCTCAATAAATGTATTTACAAGTTTATATGAACTATTTGTGATTTATATCTCGGGCCTTGTAAAATTATTTTATAAGGTAAGTCATGAGAAAAAAAGGAAACATGATAGCAATTATGAGTTCTATGATATAAACACTACTTTTAAAAACTAATTAATAAAGATTGGCATAAGATAAAGTCATAAAATTGTTGTAATTTTAGATATTGAGTTATATCACTTTGAAGTAAAGAGTGTTACCATGTTACCATAAATGGTCAAGTGAATTATTTTGAGTCAAATTCCAACTCCACATTGAATGAAATAAGCCATGTTAGCAGAAATCAAATGACACTAAGTGCTAAGTTAAATTGTGCCTATCTTTTGACCCTACATCTCGTTTCATTAGAATAACATGAGGATCTACAGAATTTCCTCTAATTCTATTTAAGAAACTTCTTTAGAAGGCACAGTGCCTTCATTTATTTTCTTTTGTTTATATAATTAATAAGTCATAAGTATTTAATTTTCTCAAAAGGACATAATCTTATAGACATTGAAAATATCTAAATGTTATACTTTTTTAATGAGTAAAATTAATCTTCCTACCACAGTTTTTAAAGTTTTTTTATACATTGGACAGGAAAGACTATAAATGCTCTCAGATGTTACTGACAACTTGTAGAGTCATATCTTCCACTATACATGTAATTATCGAAGATCTAAGGTCTTTACCAAAAATAAACAAAACAAAACAAAAAACCCACCTATTTGCTTAAAGTTTCCCAATGTCAGAGAGGAGCAAAGATAGTGGAGGAATAGGGGACCCTATTTCAACCAGTCCCCTGAACTGAGCTGGGTATCTACCAGACCATTCTGAACATCCACAAAATCAGCCTATAATGTAAGAATATATATCTGGATCTCTACAAACAAAATATCTCAGGCAGTTGGTCCTGAGGTATAAAGCAGGGAGTGGTGATTCTGAAGGT
The DNA here is from genome assembly GCA_028533885.1 of Nasua narica. Classification (NCBI taxonomy): domain Eukaryota; kingdom Metazoa; phylum Chordata; class Mammalia; order Carnivora; family Procyonidae; genus Nasua; species Nasua narica. The sequence continues at coordinate 21,496,340 of CM052814.1, read as the reverse complement.
AGATATTGGAAGATAAATGGAAGGTGGAGAGAGCCTCCAGGATCCTGCACCACCAGAGCACAAAAGCCTCCCACACTGGGGACCCAGCACAGACTCACAGACCAGTAGCAGTGAAGAAAGGACTTTAGGGCAGCCCCCCAGACTGAAACATGGTGCTGTGGGAATGTGGGTATAAACTGGGAACCACTGGCAGTTTTAGAACCACAAAGGGCAGAGACATGCCTGGACCGGGAAGCAAGGGCTGGGAGAGCTGTTGTGGGGCACACAACCCAGGACACTGTAGTTTGGGGCAGCAGAGACAGAAGCAGGGACAGTGTGGCCTGGCTAGGTCATTGAGGGGCGGACTGTGATCCCTCTGTTCTGAAACAGAGGTTTGGATACAGTCACTTCTGCTCTTACTCTTGGGGGTGGGGGGCAGGAGACATGGAAAGCCACCAGAGAAAGCCATCAGAGAACAAAAGCCCCCCAAACAGGTTTTCATTGAGCTCATCCCTCCCACACAGGGGGCAAGGCAACTCTGCCCCAACAGGGTTGCCTGAGTAACAGCATGGCAAGCCCCCCCACCCCCAGAAGGCAGTTGGGAGAACAAGAAGCCAACAACTCTAAGGTCCCTATAAAACAGGTGCATCTTGTTTGGGTAATGGTCAACAACTTGGACTCCTACATTCCTGCAACCACCCCTCAACAGAATGACTAAGAGGAAGAACCCCCAACATAGGAAAAAAACTCAGACACTTTGACCTCTGCCACAGAACTAATGGATATGGAGATAAGCAAGATGTCAGAAATAGACTTCAGGGTAACAGTTATGAAGACAATAGCTAGGATAGAGAAAACTATTAATGGCAACATAGATTCTCTAAAGGCAGAAATAAGAACTGATCTGGCAGAACTTAAAAATGCTATCAGTGAGATCCAATCTAATCTAGATACTCTAACAGCTAGGGAAAATGAGGCAGAAGAATGAACTAGTGATCTAGAAGACAAACTGATAGAAAAGACAGAACAGGAGGAGGCCTGGAACGAACAGTTCAAAATCCATGAAAACAGAATTAGAGAAATAAATGACACTATGAAACATTCCAGTGTCAACATTATTTGGATCCCTGAGGGAGTGGAAGAGAGAGAGGACTAGAAGATATAATTGAGCAAATCATAGCTGAAAATTTCCCTAACCTGGGGAATGAAACAAGCATTCATGTTCAAGAGGCAGAGAGGATCCCTCCCGAGATCAAGGAGAACAGACCAACACCTCTTCTGTTTTAATAGTAAAAGTCACAAATCTTAGGACGAAGGAAATCATCTTTTTTTTTTAAGATTTTATTTATTTATTTGATACAGAGAGAGAGATCACAAGCAGAGAGACAAGCAGAGAGAAGGGGGAAGCAGGCTCCCTGCTGAGCAGAGAGCCCAGTGTGGGGCTCGATCCCAGGACCAGATCATGACCTGAGCTGAAGGCAGAGGCTTTAACCCACTGAGCCACCCAGGGGCCCCCCAAGGAAACCATAGTAAGGGCAGTTGGGGGAAGAGATTCCTTACATACAGAGGAAGGAACATCAGAGTAATGTCAGACCTGTCCACAGAGACCTGGCAAGTCAGAAAGGGTTGGCAAGAAATATTCAGGGTACCAAATGAGAAGAACATGCAACCAAGAATTCTTTATCTGGCAAGTCTGTCATTCCGAATGGATGGAGAGATAAGGAGAAAACCAGCAGAAACTGAAAGACTATGTGACCACTAATCCAGCCCTGCAAGAAATATAAAGGGGGGTTTCATACAAGGAGAAAGATCCCAAGAGTGATATAGAACAGAGATATACAGAGACGATCTATAGAAACAAGGACTTCACAGGCAACATGATGACAATAAAATCATATCTTTCAATAATCACTCTCAAAGTGAATGGCCTAAATGCTCCCATTAAATGGCACAGGGTTGCTGATTGGATAAAAAGACAGGACCCACCCATATGCTGTCTACAAGAGATTCATTTTGAACCTAAAGATACATCCAGACTGAAAGTGAAGGGATGGAGAAACATCTTTTGTGCCAGTGGATCTCAAAAGAAAGCTGGAGTAGCAATTCTCATATCAGACAAATTAGATTTTAAGCTAAAGACTGTAGTTAGAGATACAGAAGGACACTATATTATTCTTAAAAGGTCTATGCAACAAGATTTAACAATTGTAAATATCTATGTCCCATACAAGATTCAGCATGGGAGCAGCCAACTACATAAGCCAACTGTTAACCAAAATAAAGATACATATTGATAATAACATGTTAACAGTAGGAGACCTCAACACTCCACTCTCAGCAATAAATAGACCATCTAAGCAGAAAATCAACAAAGAAACAAGAGTTTTGAATGACACACTGAACCTCAGATGGACCTTATAGATATATACAGAACGTTCCATCCTAAAACAAGAGAATACTCATTCTTCTCAAACACGCATGGAACTTTCTCCAGAATAGACCACATACTGGGTCACAAATCAGGTATCAACTGATACCAAAAGACTGATATTATTCCCTGCATATTCTCGGACCACAATGCTTTGAAACTGGAACTCAATTGCAAGAAAAAGTTTAGAAGAAATTTAAACACTTGGAAGCTAAAGACCATCCCGCTCAATAATGTTTGGGTCAACCAGACAAATCAAAGAAGGACTTAAACAATTCATGGAAACCAATGAGAATGAAAATACATCAGTCCAAAACATATGGGAGATAGCAAAGGTGGTCCTTAGAGGGAAAAATACATAGCTATTCAAACCCCCACTCAAAAAAAAAAAAAAAAGAAAAATCCTGAATACACAAACCATCTTCACACCTTAAAAACAGGAGAATCAACAACAAATTAAGCCTAACCCACAAACAAGAAGTGAAATAATTAAGATTAGAGCAGAGATCAGTGAATTAGAAACCAGAAACACAGTACAACACATCAATGAAAGTAGAATACGGTTCTTTGAAAGAATTAATAAGATCGATAAACCACTGGCCAGACTTATCCAAATTAAAAGAGAAAGGACCCAAATTAATAAAATTATGAATGAAAGGGGAGAGATTGCAGCTAACACCAGTGAAATAGAAACAATTATTAGAAATTATTATCAATAGCAATATGCCAATAAATTAAGCAACCTGGAAGAAATGGATGCATTCCCGGAAACCTATAAACTACCAAGACTGAAACAGGGAGAAACTGACAGCTTGAATAGACCAATAACCAGTAACAAGATTGAAACAATGATCAAAAACCACCCAAAAAACCAGAGTCCAGGACCTGATGGATTCTCTGGGGAATTCTACCAAATATCCAAAGAAGAAATAATACCTATTCTCCTGAAGTTGTTTCAAAAAATAAAAACAGAAGGAAAACTTACAGACTCATTCTATGAGGCCAGCATTATAGTGATCCCTAAACCAGGCAAAGACCCCATCAAAAAGGAGAGTTTCAGACCAGTATCTCTGATGACTATGGATGTCAAAATGCTCAACAATATCCTAGCTAATAGGATCCAACAGTATATTAAAACGGTATATATATTATCCACCAGGACCAGGTGGGATTTATCCCTGGAATACAATGGTGGTTCAGTAATCATGAACCAATCAATGTGATAGAACATATTAATAAGAGGAGAGAGAAGAACCACATGGTCTTCTCAACTGATGCAGAAAAAGCATTTGACAAAATTCAGCATCTGTTCCTGATTAAAACTCCTCAGACTATAGGGATAGAGGGAACATTCCTCAATTTCATAAAATCTGTCTATGAAAAAACCCCACAGTGAGTATCATTCTCAATGGGGAAAAGCTGAGAGTCTTTCCCTTAAGATCAGGAACACAACAAGGATGTCATGATTAAGCAGTGGTGATGGGTGGTGGTAACAATGTGATGTCGGGTCACATGAATCACACAGAGGGATTTGGCAGTCAGACGGTGGATCTTATGAGAAAACTCTTTGCATGTACATGCAAGAGATTGCGATGTGCTTTATTTTATATTGTCACACCAGTTTGACTGTGTTCCATATAGATATGAAATACATAATCCCAAGAGATGATTTATAGCATCAGTCTTTTGGACTTCTCTCTTGGAGTATATAAAGTAACCTTAAGAAACAGAGAAGTCAGGGGCACCTGGGTGGCTCAGTTGGTTAGACTGCTGCCTTCGGCTCAGGTCATGATCTCAGAGTCCTGGGATTGAGCCCCGCATCGGGCTCTCTGCTCAGCGGGGAGCCTGCTTCCTCTTCTCTCTTTGCCTGGCTCTCTGCCTACTTGTGATCTCTCTCTCTCTGTGTCAAATAAATAAAAAAAATCTTCAAAAAAAAAAGAAAAAGAAACAGAGAAGTCATGATCCAAGTGTCCTACACAACAGGTCATATTTACCTGTTTGGATGATCCTGGAGAATTTTTTCCCATTAGCATTTCAAAAACAATAGATTTTTTGACTCTATTTATTATGATGTTTGGGAGATAAATGTGCAAAGATTTTTATATCAATCCAATTATCGGTTGACATAGCATATTCCCATTGAGATAACTGTTGCATTTCAGAGAAAAGTGGTCTCTTAGTTCTGTCTGCCATCAATTAATTTTATTCTAGAATGCAGGGGAGCTTTTAATTATCTAAAATACCCTGACTGGGAAGAAAATTATAGGAATTCTCTAAATAATTGGTTATAAATGGTATGTATTATATAGTCACTTAATACTCAGAGCAGAGAAATAATCACATTAGTTGCCACAATGCATGTTCAGAATGTTGAACCAATGTGATTTAATTACCATACAGAGTATAACCTTTGAACTACAGATAGTTACAGTGCAGCTTTTATTGCTTAATTATGGCACAAAACAAATGTTTCTGAGTTCATCAGTAAGGAAACTTTGTAAAAATTGTAATTATTCCAAATTTATGCAATAACAGTATACAAAAACATTTCAGTAAAACAATCTTGGAATTTGCTCTTTAAAAATACGCATTTCTGAAGAACTTGTGATTGCATTAATATTCTTAAGGTAAGTGCTGAAGTTTGGAAATGATCTTCTAAAATTCTATCACTTTGTTAAATATTTAAAAAGGAAGATGTGAATCATTTTGAAGGGACATAATTCATGAATTAAACACCTATTATTTCACCATTTTTGAAATTTTGATTCTAATGGTCTAGCATGGCATAAAGTTTGACACTGGCATCTCATTTCAACCTTAAGGTGACACCATATGGTAAATATTGCTAATCCACTTTTATAGGTAAGGGAATTTACCCTTACATAGTCAAGTATATTTCCAAAGTTAAACAGCTACTATAACAGGCTAATCTGGAAATCATACATGGTAGATTGCAGTCAATACACAAGCTCCTGATCAGGCCACTTTATTGGACTCTTGAAAACAGTACATTAGGGGCACCTGGGTGGCTCAGTCAGTTAAGCATCTGCCTTCGGCTCAGGCCATGATCCCAGGGTGCTGGGATCAAGTCCCACATTGGGCTCCCTGCTCATGGAGAGTCTGCTTCTCCCTCTACTCCTTCCCCTTCCCCCACTTGTGCTGGCTCTCTCTCTCTCTCATTCTCACAAAAATAAATAAATAAAAATCTTAGGAAAAAAAAGAAAACAGTACATTAAATTGAGATAAAAATCTAAAATGATATGTGTGTTAAAAACAATAGGCATTGTGTTGTAGAAAGAACATTAAGCTAGAAAGATTGCATTAGGCTAGAAATCTGGCTCAACCACTTACTGAGTGTGAAAAACAGGTTAAATCACACTCCCCTCTGTATTTATTTTCCACATGTGAAAATAAGTTTGCATATAAATTCTTCTGCCCCAGTACCAGCTACTCCCCAAGACTGTCTCAATGAAAAAAGTATTGCACCTCTGATTAGGCTCTAGAAACATCAGTAAGTATAATTAACAATGCCAGGTACTTTTCAATTAACTAGGCTCCTATATTTCTAGACGAAAGGATTTCCTGCCAAACCTACACTTTCTGTGTTCAACTCATCTGAATAGAACATTTTAATTCACACATCTTCCCTTAACGTTATTACAAATATATTGTATTATCAAAATCCACTGGATAACCAATGCCCTGATCTTAGAGCCTCTAAAAACCTTTGCCATGGTTGTCAATTTCTTTCTGAAAACTGGTTCTCTTCTTGGCTTCTTCCTTGTTTGCACGAACTTCACTCACAGTTTCTGAGAAGTCACTGTAGTGTAAGCCTTGACAGTTGAGCTTTTGATTGCTGAGGCTCCTTTGTTTTAGCTATCTGGGTTGATGTTGATAACTGAACATGTGGGACACTTGTCTTTTTTCCTACCCTGTGCTTTAAGTTCCTGCTTTTATGTTTTAAAGTCAGCAATAAAGAGTGAGCCTGGAAACCCTAGGCCTCTGCCCTTGACCCAAATAAAACAAGAACTCGTGGCCCATGTGGTCTCTCTTTTTCTCCAACATAACCTGTGTGGCCCCATCTGTGTGTGAGTTTCCAGGTCTTGGAAATAATAAATAATAAATCTTTTTAAAGTTTCCTGATGGGTGTTGCTGAAGAGCATCTTGCCATCATAAGAAACACAAGGGTCTGTCTGGGAGGAACACTAATTTGGAAAGGGGAGATGTCTGAGGGAAGCTTTCTGTGAACGCGGTGAGTGGTCCCAGGGATTTCTAGCTGACAGCATTACTCTCCATAGGCTGAGACCAGCACAAAGCAGTCTCATATGCTTGTTATGCTTTTACCTGACCTCTAAATATTGGAGAGAGTGAACTCCTTCTCCAATCATGCTCTTTCTGAAGCTAATAGCTATATAGGAAGCTATTTATATCTACTATTGAGATGTATAGCTTTATCCTGATTTGATCTTTAAGCTCTAAATTTCTATCTCCAGCTGCTAATGCCACATATTCACTTGGATGTCTATATAAATACGTTGTGTCCTCAAAAAGAACATGTTTCCCAACACCCCCAAACATGCTTTAATTCCAATTCTAACCTCAATTTAGGGTACATGTTATCTATATGTTTAATGAGGACCTAAACTTCAAAGGCATTCTTTTTTTTTTTTTTTAAAGATTTTATTTATTTATTTGACAGTGAGGAGAGCACAAATAGGCAGAGAGGCAGGCAGAGGGCAGAGAGAGTGGGGGAAGTAGGCTCTCCGCTGAGCAGAGAGCCTGATGCAGGACTCGATCCCAGGACCCTGAGATCATGACCTGAGCCAAAAGCAGAGGCCTTAACCCACTGAGCCACCCAGGCGTCCCCAAAGGCATTCTATATTCCATTCACTCTCTGACCCCTTTATCCACCAATATTTTGGTTTGTGAGTCCACATCTTATTATGTCAATAGTTCCCATGCTATTACTCCACTCCAAGCCACTATATACTTTCCTCTAATTTAGAAGGCATCTAATTAAACTACCTCTTTCCACTCCTATATCCCAGTAGTCAATTTCCACAGTTTATAAAAATGTTTTAAAAACTAAATAGTTTTATTTTTTTAAGGATTTATTTATTTACTTTAGATAGAGAGAGAGAGAGCATCGGCATGGTGAGGGACAGAGCGAGAGGGAGAGAGAGAATCTCAAGCAGACTCCTCACTTAACATGGAGCCCCCAATGCAGGGTTCCATCTTACAACCCTCAGATCAGAGTCTGAGCCAAAACCAAGAGTTGGACACAACCAATGGAGACACCCAGGTGCCCTGAAAATTAAATCATTTTAAACAATGCTTCTGCAAAAAATAATTAAAAAACAAATTAAAACATAAAAAAGCAACAATGCAACACCTTATTTCACTATCTTCCCTTAAATAAAATCCAAAGTTGTTAATGTGGCATACAGACTCTGAATAGTTGAAGGATCCTATCTATCTCACCAGCCCCATAATTCATCAAAGGAGAGCCAATCCTTTGTGCTCCAACCATGATGGCCATGCTGGGTTTTTCTGTTATTTAAGCACAATGATTTGATTCCTATTTCAAGTTGTTTGCATTTGCTGTTCGATATTCCTGCAAAGAAATTACCTGGAGTATGTTAGTGGATGATTTCTATTTATCAGTGCAGTCTCAGCTCAACTCAGTCAACTATGTGTTAATATACATCTAGGCACATATTTTTTTCCCTCCTTACTTCCTCCCTCTTTCCTCCCTCTGCTTCTTTCCTCCACCCACCTATCTGTTTTGATCTGGCCAAATTCTGAAATTAACTTAGTGATTTCTTAAGTTTGCCCTGGTTGGAGGCAGCACCTGCTTCCTAACAGTAGCCAAAAAATGTAGGTATTTATTTCCTCAGTTCCCCTTGCAGTCTGCATTGGTCTAATTCAGCTAACTAGATTTTATTCACTTTGAATCAAAAGATCTAGTGCCTCTCAGGACAATGGAAGATGTATTCTGGGAAGTTCAGCAGAATCAGTAAGAACATTGGGTTTTTGGAGTCAGCAGTATCAGTAGGGCCAGAGAGAACATTCTGGCAACAGTTCTAGGAGCCAGGTCATCAGGACAAGAGGTCAGTGTCTTCACTCTGGCTGGGGTTTCTAGCTGTGTAGTGTCTCCTTCTTTATTTCTGTTCTATTTTCTGAATCCAGTTCACCAAGCTTCTGAGGAATTTTTTTGAGTTCGCCAGCATCTATACAAATTTTCTTGTCTAAATGAGAGGCGGCTTCAGTTCCTTGCCAGTAGACACCTCCACAGACATTCTCTATTCCATTACTCAATTTTATGTACTTCAAACAACTTATTAATATCTAAAATCTTCTTATTTATTGATTTGTGTTTGTTTTTTGTGCATTTTCAATTTTTCATTCTACATCTACCATGGTTATTAAGAAGGTGCTCATAAATTTTGAACACAGAGAAGAGAGAAATGCTGTATGTTCTTTATCACATAGTCTCCTTCCTTGATACAACCTTCAGTCTGAAGAAAATATGTGTCTCTCTCGAGGATCCAGTATAGTTTTTAAATTACCAATAAAATAAATCTTACATTTGAATGTGTTTTTTATTTACTGAGGTTATTTAGGAGCACGGAGCTAAATTGTGGGCAAATAACAGCACAAGGTATTAGAGCTGTAATTTAGATGTAAAATTTTTTTCCTAATATATATTTAATTTTAATTTGCAACTTTTTCATTAATATTATTCTATTCAATTTTCTTGTGTATATTTTAGAAGTTTTTCAGTGTTCTCAAGTATAAGAGTGAGGATATTATTTAATCACTGTATCATTTTATATTTCTATACTCCTTCATGTCACCCTAATGAAGTGACCTAATGAAATTATAAAAAGAAATCAACAAATATAAAAACATACAGAAATATGTAAGTTTTAAACAATGATAAATATCCAGGTATTTGCCCATACGAAATGTGTATATTTGTAGTTTTATTCATTTTTTGAAATAATAAGCTTCCATATCTTGAGTTCTCTTACATTATGCTCTTGCAATTTTTCTGATATATCTGTTGGTTTTTAATATCATATCCACCTTTATTAATTTTATCCTCAATTCACCCATATGGTGTTCTATATCAAAGATGAATTTTGCATTAAACATTTCACAGTTAAATAGTATATATATCAGCTTCCATTTGCCCTAGTCCTTATGCATAGAGTGACGTGATGAGAACAAGGTCAGTTGTCCTACACCAGTAGCTGGACAGTCCTTAGGCAAGGGATAAAGAAAAATGATTATCTGCTTATAAAGACGAAGAAAGCACCAGCTTCCTTCTCTTCATAAACGAATCTCCCTGGAAACTAATGGGTCTGAATTCTATTTCCAACCCTGTGGTATGTGAACATTATCTCTCAGAACCAGGTGGCTTTGGTCTTCTCTAGCATTTACAACCAGGTTGTGTCTCTGTATTCTGGACTTCATCCATTTTGACAGATAAAGACTTAGATAAATAGTCTTTTAGTCTTTCAGAACTTTGTCCAGACAGGCTGTAAGCACTTGGCCCTTTTAGGAAGAGATTAATTCTTATCTGATTCTTTTGGAACAGAGCAATTAATCAGATAATGACTATAGATCTAATTCTCATGGTATGTAAGGATACTTCTAGGGGAAATGAAATAAGTTTTTGACTTTATAGCCCAAGTGTTTCCATGTCCCAGAAAGCTAGGGCTTTCATCTGGAACACTGGAAAATCCAGGAAACTTTATTTCTCTATAGTATGTTTCCTACCATCAATGGTCACTCCATCTCTCAAGATTATCCAAAAATCAGTCACCTTTTAATTTCAGAGATTGTCTTGCACACTGTTATGAATTAGGACAATCAAAAGTAGGGGTGCCTGGGTGGCTCAGTGGGCTAAGGCCTCTGCTTTTGGCTCAGGTCATGATCTCAGGGTCCTGGGATCGAGCCCCACATAGGGCTCTCTGCTCAGTAGGGGGCCTGCTTCCCCCTCTCTCTCTGCCTGCCTCTCTGCCTACTTGTAATTTGTCTCTCTCTCTCTCTGTCAAATAAATAAATAAAATGTTTAATATTTTATATTATTTTAATAAATAAAATATTTATTCTAAAGAAATTTATAATGGGTTTAAGTAACAAGATGTATAGAAATTAAACTATAATATTGGAAATAATTCAAGGTATGAAAATACTACAATAGTATAATAGTTAAACGTAAAAATGAGGGCAATATAGGTCATAAAAGATAATGGAAATATTGCCCTTTTTACCACCTAGAGCCTGAATGGCTATCTAGGTCAATAAAATTATATATATTTATTTTTATATATTTATTCATAAATATTTTTCCCTATAAAGGTCATTTCATGTAGGGTTTTGGTAATTTATATGATAGATTATTTACTTTATGGGAAATTTTATTTTATTTCCATCTCTTCCCACATGAGTTTTATAAATGTAGAGCTCTAAACTCTGATTCTCAACTTTCTTTAAATTGAAGAAATTGTGTTAGCTTATCCCAAATAATACTTAAGACGACTTATAACTAAATCTAATGCTCAGCATGATTATTCTAAAAATAGAAAGGATAATAGATTAATCATTTTTATGTGAAAACTTGAACTGCTTTTACAAAATAGTTGAATGGCTATCACTGGATATCTTCAAGCAAGGGTTGGGACCACCACTTGGCAGAAATCTTTTAATGTTCTGATATATCTATTGGGCTTTTAATATTCATCTTTGTTAATTTTGAATTGTTAAAGATGGATATTAAAAACACAACAGATATCCCCAGTAAAGGGAAAGTGAAAAGCTAAACCATTTTAGTTTGATGGTCTCTAACCATACTTCTAGACCATGGGTTTTATAATAGATTGCTGCTGCTTTTATGTACCCCAATCCTTTACAGCTCAGATTCAACAACCAGTTGGTGTAATGTGATGCCACAGAGAGATACCTTTCTTTAATTCACAGAGAGACCTTGTAACACCAAAATACTTAATTTTTACTCTTCCTGAATATTAAATACTACAACAATGGTGATGCATTTGAAAATGAATCTCTGATAAGAAGGTTCCTTCAATACTGCAATACATTGTCACAGGATTTCTGTATCTTTGCTACCATTGACTCATTTTTTGCTTTTTCCTTGTGTAATGTAGCCTTTCAATTATAGGAATTCCTATGTAGTTCTGACCACACAGTTTCTATTATTACACTAGATAGGGAATTTTGTTAGTAATCTAAACTTTTTTTTCCTCAAAATAAGTTCAGAGAAGATAGTCTGAATTACATTTTCAACATTGAAATACCTTATTTATTTTTCATTATTTTTTTGAAATACATTATTTATTATAACTAACACTCTCAATTTCTAGATGCCTTTGCTCTTAAATACATGAAAATTACAATGTATTCAGCATGGTGTGAAAAAATAAAGCACAAACTATACAGTTAGCTGACTTTGTTTAAATATTAAACCTATTATTACATATGTGATTTAGGAAATGTATCTAATGTCTCAAATCCTCATCTTTAAAATAAACATATATACTTCATAAATGTGAGCCATGATTTAGTAAGATTATGTATGTAAAACATTTCACTTAACTTCTGACCCTAAATAACACTTAATACATGAATATACTTCAAATGATCTGAAATGAAACTGTATATTCACTATTAGTTCTCCCTCTCACTCTTTCCAAATCCAAATGTGCCTCTGGTCAAATTCAATGAGGTAAGTAAATAAAAATTTTAAAAAGTAGAACCTACGGTGATTTTTTTAGGACAGAAAAAAGTTACAGCATTAAAATTTTGAGACAATTAATTCAGATTACATAAATCTTAAGGGAAAGAACTAAGTCTAGATATAAAGATTGAGGGTAGGGCGCCTGGGTGGCTCAGTTGGTTGGGCAACTGCCTTCGGCTCAGGTCATGATCCCGGAGGCCCGGGATCGAGTCCCATATCGGACTCCCGGCTCTGCGGGAAGTCTGCTTCTCCCTCTGACCTTCTCCCCTCTCATTCTCAGTCTCTCGCTCTCTAATAAATAAATAAAAATCTTTAAAAAAAAAAAGATTGAGGGGAGATCTTCCCTCTTTGTCTTGAAAAGAAAAAACAAAACAAAACAGTCTACCATTGCTTGGATAGATGTAGCAGAGAAGAAGATGAAATCAAATTATCATATCTTTAGAAAAGGGGATGCAAATAGAATCAGACTTACATGTGGTACAGCTGTTTCAGAGGGTTAACCAGAGAACATCTGTTGCACGACAAGGGAACTTTTTGGTAACTGAGCTGATAAAGTATAGATGCACCAGTAGAATTGGGCAGGGAATATAGAGTTGCCAGATTACAGAGAATAAATACACAGAATGCCCAGTGAAATTTGAATTTCAGATAAGCAACATTTTTTTTTTCTTTTAGTATAAGCATGCCCTGTGAATGCTTTTGGGACATAGTTGTACTAAAAGAAGATATTTGTTGTTTATCTGAAATTCAAATTTAACTAGATAGCCTATATTTTATCTGGCAAGTCTACAGGGGAACAACAGTATGATTCCCAGAGGAATATGACATTCGCAATTTATTCTCAAGATATATATACATATGTGTGTATATAAATCTTGCATTTTTTACTCTATTTTGCATTTTTAATCTTGATCTTATTTTGTGATATAATGGATTTTATATCATTCCCTTTACCCTGGATGCTAATTTGTTTTGTATTGATATAGATTGTATTTACTTTCAAAATTTGTATATTGCCACGAAACGTCCTTTTGTGTTTCAATCTATGTATTCCTTAACCATGGAAAAAATAAGTTAAAAAACTGAGTGCAAACATTTTGTTACTAATTCTCTGGAAAGATTTAGAGCTTAAGGAAAATTAAATGAAAAACTGTATATTCAGATTGAACTCTGTTTAAACATTATCTAATTTCAACTATTTGGATTGAAGGCTTACAGCTTCTATAGCTCCACATGATTCAGAGAAATTTCACAATTATTTTTTGAAATTAATCATAAACTATTTATATTCTAAAACATGTAGTGCTTAAAACACTGTATATAACCATAAGTTAAGGTTTTCTTATTTTCCTTTTTCTTTTAGTGATATTTGATGTTTTATTTCATTTTGGGGACTGTGTGTTTAGAAAACTAATGTATTCCTAAAATCTTTCAGATACTGGAGGTTTTGACTATTAATTTTGGATGCTGGGCTTATCAGTTAGCCTCAATGAATGTTATGTATCCATCTGTAAAGTAAGGGAGATAGGTAGACACTCTCTAATGTACCATAAAGCAATGATACACCTTTTTCTATAATTCTAAATCCAACATAAAAATTTTGTCTTTATTCTGAATTCAGGGCTGCAAACTTCTTCTATAAAAGTAATAACAAATAATAAATATTTTCGGTTTCATGAGCCACATGGTTTTCTCAAGTAACTGCTCCTTTGCCGTTGTAGTAAAAAGCAGCCATAGCCAATGTAAAAAATGAATGGCTGTGGTGTTATTCCAATAAATTTTATTTAATAAACAAGAGAAGGCTGTATTTGGCTTGCTGCTGTAGTTTAATCTAAATATTTCCAAAGATAATTTAATATAAAGAGACAAAGTATACTTTCAGTTGGCCCAGGCATTTTATTTCCTTTCCCATCTCTCTCTCTAAACATTTTTTTTAACCATCTTTTGTTTCTTCTCCACTTCAGATACAAACTCTTGCTATTTGGCCTACGTCTGATTTATACCAACCCTTTCATTACAAATCAGTCTGTTGTAAGATAGGAAACCTAAGAACTAAACAGCCAACAAACAAAACACATAAAATCATATGGTATGAAACATGTATCACTAAAGAGAGAACATGTTTTCTAGCTTTTCTATAAAACCAAGGCTCTCACTTACATCCATGAATGATTTCAATTTCCTTTAGGTCCAGAGTAAGGAAAGCAACAAAACACAAGTATAACAAATCAATCTAGATCTCTACAAAGGTACTCAGAATTCATCATCAGGTAATCTCTGCCTTTACTACTTGGATTTGTACTTCTGCATAATGGAGTCTGTTGATAGCAACTGTCCTAACCTTTCTAAGTCTCATTCTTTCTTGTATAATTGGTTACACACTTATTTTTTCTTTTTATGTCTAACTTCCTAGAAGTCAGTAAAGCTTATGTGTCATCAAGCAATGACTGATCAGCAGTTGTGCTCAACACTTTGAGCCAGTAAGACTCCCAACTTTTGCATTTTAGGGAGTACATTCAGAGTGCAGGCAGTGTTTAAGTCATGATAAAACAGATATATAGAGAGCCAGTCCAAGACCTTTATGGCTTCCTTCTCATATATTCCTGATGAAGTGAATTTCCAGTTAGTCTTCCAGTCAGTTACTTGCTGCAAACAAGACAGGAACTTCAGAACAATGAAGCTGATAGTTGGCCCCATTCATTTGCCACATAGGTCTCCACTGTTACTGATGCTTCTGGTCATAGGGTTTTACATGGTTGGCTGCAAATAAAATCAGCCAGTCGCAGTGAAGCTACTGATTTCCATATCTTACTCTTACCCTGATATCACAACTAAGCTGACCAGGCTGGGGGTGGGGAGTAGAAGTAGCCCCAGGCAAAAACACCACAGACATCCACTGTTTGTATTCCAAGTTCAATAATTTTTAATATAAAATCAGTTTTCAGTGAGATGCATGCTCTTGATTAATTTCCACAGTCATAAAATATTTTGTCCGTTTTTACTTTTGTTTCTTGTCCGGTTTTATTGTTATATCTTGAGGAGCAGATTTGTTGAGATTTACTCATTTAATTATCTCAGAAATCCTGTTCCCAGAGTCTAATTTCTAAGCCCTACTCATGTGCCAGGCACAGAGCCAGTCAACTAACTTATCTGCATTATCTCTAAACCCTACAGCAACTCAATAAGACATGTATTCTTATCTTTATTTTTCTAATGAGTAAAATGAGGCTCAGATAATTTAAGTAACTTGACAAACAAGCCAAAAAATAAAATAAAAAATATAATTCATAGAATATGAATCATACTTGAATTCACATTGTATCAAGTATATTTGAATTCATACATAAGAAATGAATTCATATGTTTTTTAAATGTTACTTATGAGAAATAGATTAAACCATGCCTGTAAATCACTTAACAAAGTACATATTAATAAGTTTTTGATAATTGAATGTAACTAATTTTAGATACTAAAGTAATTGTGAAGTAATTATATTCTTATATGTTTATAGTCATATTCAATTTTAAAAAACAAATGACTTTTTAAACAGGTAAATTAAATCAGTTTTTTGTCTCCCCCCCTTGTTTTTGGCTCAGTCAACATATTATATTTTATACAATATAATTTTTTTTTTTGACCATGTGCATAAGACTAGTCAGAATGTATAGCTCAATAAAACATTTGAGGTCTAACAAAATTCAAGAAACTAAGAAAACAAAGGGCCATGATCAAGGCAGAAAGCTTAAACTTAATGATTAAAAGCTAATACATATTAAAACAAGATGAAAGAGTCCAGATGTCAGGAAGTTGAATGTCAAAGCCGCACTATGAATATAGTTGTTAAACCATGAACTCAAGCTAATTTATTTTTTCATTGAATAAGTGAAGTTTATAAACACAAGAAAATCACAGTCCTAAAGTCAACTTTTTTACCTAACTTGCCAGAAATGTCAGGTTATTTTCAACAAGAAGCTCTTACTGATTAATCTTAGTTATTTAGAAATTAACTTTAATCAGTTCAGACCCTTTAATATATGGGGTCTCATGAAATTGAGGCTGTTATAGACAATTTTCAAATTCTAAATATAGAAGGAAACCAGTTATCTTCTTTAAATGTGCTATGTACGTCAGTGGAAGGTTACATTCCTAACACAAATAGTCTAACTCTAAAGTATGAGATGAAAATGATAATACAGGATGACAATACTAGACATACTTTTCCTTTCTTTATATAAGGATTTAAAAATAAACTTAGGGATCTTGAATAAAATCAAATATAATTTTAGACTAGGGAATTTTTACAACCATGATGTTTCAAAAGAAATTGTTGAAAAACTCAACTGAGTCACAGAGTGAAATTCATTTGATTATATTGTTCTTTTAGAAAGTCAGAAATTCAATCCAGTTTCTAAAACAGCATATTCAATTTAATACAATAAACATATTACATTTGTCATGAATATTTATTTAAGCGTAGTTGTTAAGGGCATGCATAAATTTCTGATTTTCTCTGTATATTAATGTTGTGGTTATAGTGGAATCATTAAAATGCAGCAAGAAAGAGATCTATAAGTGAGAAGAAAAAGTAATACAATTTGATCCACACAATAAATCAGAGCACGTTCCATTCAACTGATAAACTGACAGGTGTTAAGTACAAATAAGCAACGAATAAAGCACAGTAAATTAAAAATTTATATACATTCTGAAGTATACTCAAGATGAGTGAGGAAAGTAAATCAAACATGCAGAAAAATGAGCACATTTTTATTGGCGGAAGTGATATGCTTAATGAAAGATCTATAGAGAAAATATAGACAAAAGTTTAGTTTTACCTAGCAATATTTTTAAATTCAATGTGGAAAATTTATTGGGTCAAAAAATAAGAATGTATTTTATAGGTATTTTACGATCACTGGAGCTTTTACTGACAATAATAGCGAAGTATCAAATTACAATATTTTTAAATGAATAGCTATGAGAGATTTGAATATACCTATAGAGACATAATTGAACAGTTTGGTTAAAACAAATAGCTGATCTAGGCTAAACTATAGAGGTTATCATGCAAAAGTTTTGCAGTAAATAGTTATTTTTTAATAATAATGAAAAAGCTATTTGTTAGCTTTTTAAAATCTAATCAGACTAGATTGCCAATGCCAGAAGTTCCAGAACCAATTCAGAAAATTATTCCTTACAATTTGGTCCTCAAGAACTGCTCTTATGCATTGCTACAATCTGGTGCCTTGCTCCAACTTGAGAAACTACTTTCTGTCATGAAGTTTGGAGAAAGTTGTTTTTTCCTTTGTGTAAGGCAGAATAGCAAATACAAATGACTTATAATGCATCCCACCTGAAAATTTTTTCAATCTTTGTTCCTACAGAGTTGAATTCACGCTGTTTTGACAGTAGCACGTATACTAAGTAATTTTAGAATTAAGGAAATTATCCAGCTAATTAGAATAAGCTGCTTTTATTTATGACCTAGACAGGCAAAGCTAAGTTGCTAAGATGAATTATTCTAATAATTACTTTATTGTTGAAACTTATTTTACCTGTGAAGATCAAATAATTGAAAGCTCATTCATAATATAAAATACAGATGTATTCATAGAACATGAAGATCCAGTAAAAAAAGACTATTCATTTACTTTGGCAATCAGGTATTAATATTATTCATTATCAATATAAATTTTAGCTAAAAGCTAATAATTTTCTCTAAGTTGCAACTTTACTTGTTTTAGTAAGAATAGAATGATCATTTAATGTGAAACATAGTTGCTCTCCCTCACTGAGATGCTCTTTTATTGACTTTTTTATAAGTTTCTTCCAAAATACAAATATTTTGTAATACAAACATATTGAGATATAAAACCATATTTCATGATGTGTTTGTGTTAGGTACGTTAGTATTAGGTCTTAATTTTCAGATTTTACTTATTTCCAGATAATGGTAACTATTTCTTTGTATACGATAACATGTAAAATTGTAATTACTGGATATATTATACATAAGTATAAAACCATATGCAGCTACAGGGGGCAAGCAGTGTCACAGGAATATGCCATAATATAAAAAAGAAAAACACAAACTGTTGATTAGAAACCCTAAGGAAAACAGAAAACAAATATTGGAAGGTAAAGGAAAGAGTAAATGATAAGACAAAGTAAGGAAAAGAGTAAAAACCTAGCAAATTTAAGAAAAATAATTTTTTTCTCCATATATATTATAAAAACAGAATTTTAAGGTGAACTTGAGGACAATATAGCAGAGATTAGTCATGGCACATCTATATCTGACTTTCCCAGGATCAACCTAGATATACATTTTAACCAGAGAGAAAATGAACTTGCCTGTGTTACAATGAGGTATCTAACTCCTATTATGTATGCATTATATTTTTTTAAACAAATCATCAATGTAGGCCACATGTCTGCTGCTATCAAGTCCTTGTCTTAGAAGTGGATGCATTCAGTTTTAGAAAGTGGATAAAATGTAGTACTAGAAAGAACTATATAAATAATGAATGAGGTGAAATGGGACAAATGTATTTTTAATAGTGCAGATGAAATAAATATTAATTTGAAAATATCCCTGCATTATCTTTCAGTTCTGTGAATGCATGTTTCACTAAATATATAAACACTAAATTTTCATATGGAAGTCAGAATACTATATTTGTAGAGCATATATTTCTCTTATTCCATTTTTTTAGTATTTTTGAGATTGCCTGATTTTAACATGGCTAGAGAAATATTACTAATAATAGAAATGAGCTACCTTCTCCTATGTTAATTAGTGCATATATTAATAAATAAATAGTTCCTTATTCCATAGTGTATATTTTCCACAGCAATAAAAATAAAAATTCTGTCCTTTGAAGATTCACATTGTCAGATGCAATAATTTTTTTCTTGCACAATTAGCAACAATTAATTAGTGTTCCATAGCATCATGATTTACAATGCCATATTAGCCAAAGATAAAATTTAGTACTTCCAGATGCAGTGTCAATCAGTATTCTGAACCTACCCAAGCAGTTTTTAATTATTGATGAATAAAAATAATTTTATACAAAAGTGCTGTTATGATGAAATTTATAATATTTTTCTTTACCTTCATGTGCTTTTTCTGTCTGGTTTAATGATGATGAATTTCAATGGGTTTGTTTTCACAGTGCTATATTGAAAAAAATGTTTTGATTTAGATCTACTTCACAAAAGCCCTTTTGATCAACTAAAATAAGCTATGTAATCTCCTTCTTTCTATTTATGTTATATTTTATTACTGCTAGTTCATTTAGAAGAGTAAACTGTGATGCACAATTATATGATATTGAAGGGTTAATATTATCACTGAAAGCTTAGGATTACCTAGCCTCGTTATTTTAGCCTATGTAGAACAATGAGCCCAGGTTACTGATTAATATATTTTAGTAGAATCTTCTTTTACGCACTATTACATCAATTATTGAAAAATTTATATTTATTGGTTAAAAGTAGAGTGTGGAGTAACAGCTAACTAACAAAAATAATGTTTACTTCTGTGGGTATGTCATGTTTATTTTGCATATATGTATATGCTACAATATATTTTATAGATACATAAAATATAAAATATAAAATTTTGAGAGTATATAACAGCACTCTGCAGGGGATATACTGGGGGAGAGAGTAAGAAAAGCAAATAAGATAAAAATCAATAGATAATGTATAACATATATAAATAAAAAATATTTCAGAATTTAGATATATTGAAATAAAAATCAGAATAAACAACTTAAAAAGTTGAAAGAAATTCAAAGTACCATGGACTGTATAACAGCAACAACAGTGACGTTCCCTTGCCCCTTCCAACCACACTCAATTTTACTCCTTAGAGGCAACCACTTCAACTGTCTATATGCCTGTCTTTAGGCCAGTAACAAACTGGTGCTTTGTAACTTACCATGTTTAATGTCACTACTATCAGCGAAATGCAAATCAAAACCACCATGAGATAATCATCTCCTACCTGTTAGGATGGCTACTATAAAAAAAACAAAACAAAACACCTACAAAAGCTAAATATGGGTGAGAACACGGGGGAATTTGAACCCTTGCACACTTAGGGTGGAAATGCAGAAAATGGTACAGCAGTCATGGAGGTTCCTCAAAAAAAAAATTAAAGATGAAATTACCAAATAATCCAGTAATTCCACTCTTGGGTATTTCTCCAGAAGAATAGAAATCAGGATTTTTTTTTTAAAGATTTTATTTATTTATTTGACAGAGAGAGAGAGAGAGATCACAAGAAGGCAGAGAGGCAGGCAGAGAGAGAAGGGGAAGCACACTCCATGCCAAGCAAAGAGCCCAATGTGGGGCTTGATCCCAGGACCCTGGTATCATGACCTGAGCGAAGGCAGAGGCTTTAACCCACTGAGCCACCCAGACGCCCCAGAAATCAGGATCTTGAGGACATATTAGCACTTTCATGTTAACTGCAGCACTATTCACAATAGCCACGGTGTCAAAACAACCTAAATGTTCACTGATAGATGAATGGATAGAGAAAATGTGTTGTAGTGTAATGAAATGCACTACATTTGAAATGCACTACAAATGAACTACATGAAATGCACCGGAATACAATGAAATATTACTCAGCCTTTAAAAAGAAGAAAATCTGCAATATACTACAACATGGAAGAAATCTGAAGATATTCTAAGTAAAATAAGCCAGTCATAGGAGGACAAATATTGTATGATTCCACTTCTATGAGAGTACTTAAAATACTCAAACTCACAGAAGCAGAAAGTAGAACGATGATTATTAGGGGCTGGAGGAAGGGAAAGTGGGAGTTACTAATCAGAGAATATGAAGTTTCATTTATACAAGATAAATAAGTTCACGAGATCAGCTGTAGAACGCTATACTTATAATTCTCAATACTTTATGGTACATTTAAACTTAGTTAATAGGGTAAATCCAATGTGTTCTTACCACAATAATATAAGAAAAAATGAGGGTGCTCAGTAAATATGTACTGAATTATTAAAGACAAATTATTTGAAAAATAACATTAACAAAAATATCATTAATAGAAGTATATTCTAAAGCCTAAATGGATATTTGTATCTTGTTTTCTTGAGAGGACATGTGTGCTTTTTGAAATGAGAGAGAAAACAGTAAAAGAGAGAAACAGTAACACACACATTGCTATTTTCTTTCCCCTGAAAATAGATAACTTGTTCAAAAATAAGAAGTAAATCTGTAATTAATCTTCAAACTGCCTAGCCATTGGTAGAAAATTATTTTCTAACACATTCTGCAAATGATGGAAAATTATTCAAAGCAAGTTCTACGTAGAACATTTGCACATTTAATTTATAGGAAAGGTTAATTGCATTGCTCTGTTAGCATGGCCTGCTTGAGTGCTGAATCCAAGGAGCATAAATGATTTTTAAGTACACAGTGAGAGAGTGAATTCCCCCCTAGGGTTATTCCTAAGGCTTTTGTGCTCAGTCAAGCACTAAGAGATGTTACACATTTCTACAGTGATTGTTCTCAGTATCCCTGAAGTTTATTCCCTAAAGATCATGAGACAAAAACTCAATAATAAATGGATTTCTGATGCTAGCATCTAAACAAAAAAAGTAACATTATTGACTTTCTTCTTCTCAAAAAAAATATGAAACACTTGTAACCTTAACATACAGTGATAATGCTTTGGGTCACTGATATCTTAGCCATTTCCATCAAATTATGAAGATTCTACTCTATTCAAGATATTTTTAATTCTAATCATATTTTCTGTCTTTATAGAAGCAGAATTCTTTGGCAAAAAATGTGGAAGAATGGAGTGCCTATAATTTGGGCTACTGTGTATTATATGGCTGCTACTAAGATCTAAACATGCTGCATTTCTGCCACAGATATGATACCTGACTTCATTTAACAGCTTGTATTGGTATTTCTTGCATGTCATTTTTTTTTTCTTGCCTACTAATTTTCCAAATCAATCATGGCAGGTAATGTACTGTGGAAAAGCTTTGGCTTTGAAACTTTGAAATTATATGAATCCAATGTGTATCCTTAGTGGTAGGAATGAAAATAATGTTAATTTGCTCCTTTCCAGGACTGTGAATATTTTTTATTGTAATGACTTCTTAATTTTTCCACAAAGAAATTAAAGGCATAAGTAAACTAATCAATCATGCCATTCTTACGATCACATAGTAGATGAACAGTAGCATTAAGAAGTCATAAATTTCGGGGCGCCTGGGTGGCACAGTTGGTTGAGCGACTGCCTTTGGCTCAGGTCATGATCCCGGAGACCCGGGATCGAGTCCCACGTCGGGTTCCCAGCTGCATGGGGAGTTCGCTTCTCATTCTAACCTTCTCCCTTCTCATGCTCTCTCTCACTCTCTCTCTTTCCTCATAAATAAATAAAAAAATAAAATCTTTAAAAAAAAAAGAAGTCATAAATTTCATTACTATAGAAGTTTCTGTGAATAAAGTTTTTATCCATAAACATCTCGAGAAAAAAAGTGGGTAAACTCATTTATTCTTAGGATATGAAACTTTCACTTACCAATCATTTCCATATTAACCTTACTTCCTTCTTTTCTGAGCATAAAAACAAAGAAAAGCAGGGGCACCTGGGTGGCTCAGTTAGTTAAGTGACTGACTCAGCTCAGGTTGTGATCTCAGGGTCATGAGATTAAGCCCCCACTGGGATTTGAGCTTAGTGTGGAATCCACTTGGGACTTTCCTCTTCCTCTGTCTCTCCCCTTTGTTTGCACAGGCATGTGCAGAGATGCTCTCTTTCTGTCAAATAAATAAGTAAATCTTTAAAAACAAGAAAGACAAAAACAAAGAAAAGCATTATATTCATCCCAGAAAACCTATATCTTTAGTGATACTCTAATGATCACATTAAATATAAATAAAATATTCAAAATATGTGGTCAGTCTTCTTAATTTTAGCCATCTAGTGGCTGTTTTGTGCTTTCAGACTGAGATCATAATTTTCATTTCTCTAATGACAGCATTTTTCCATTTGTTTATTTGTCATGCATATATCTTCTTTGATAAAATGTCTTCAAATTTCTCATCCGTTTTTATGTTGGGTTGTTTGGTCTCACTGTTAAGTCCTTAATTCTCTTTTTCAAAGATTTTATTTATTTATTTGGCAGAGAGATAGAGAGAGCCGGCGAGCACAAGTGGGGGGAGTGGCAGAGGGAGAAGAAGAAGGCTTTGCCCTAAATGAAGAGCCCAGTGCGGGGCTGGATCCCAGAACCCTGGGATCATGACCTGAGCTGAAGGCAGATGCTTAACTGACTGAGCCACCCAGGTGCCCCTCATTGTTAAGTTCTAAGAGTTCTTTAGATATAATAGATACCAAGCCTTTTTCAGATATACGTTTTATAAATATTTCTATCCAATCTATGACTTCCTTTCCCTTTTTCTTATTAGAGTCTACAAAAATCAAACATATTTTAAAAATTTGGGACATCTGGGTGGCTCAGTCAGTAAAGCAGCCGCCTTTGGCTGGGGTCATGATCCCAGGGTCCTGGAATCAAGCCCTACATTAGCTCCTTGCTCAGTGGGGAGTCTGCTTTTCCCCCTGCCTGCCATTTCCCCTGCTCGTGCTCCCTGCCTCTCTCTCTGACAAATAATAAATAAATTAATTAATTTAAAAAATCTTTAAAAAATAAAATAAAATTTGATTATATGCAATTTATTAATATTTCAAATTTTATATTGTATGTTTTTTATGTGATAAGAAACACTTGCCAAAATTAAAGTCACTAAGACTTTCTTTAATATTTAATTTTAAAATCTGTAGTATTTTAAGTCATGCATTTAAAATTATGACCTATTTGAATTTTTAAAAAAATGATAAAATGTGATGTAAGGATCCACACAATTAATTGTACATTCAAGAGAGTTATAATGAAGATGCAGTCTAAGCTAGGTAGGAAGGAAGTGAGGGTATGTGGAATGAATGTATCTAATAAACTGTTATAATCAACAGATTTTTGGTCCCAGTGAAGTTGTAGAAATTTCATATTTGTGGTACTAGATGCAGTAAGAAAGGAAAGATAGAGGTCATAGTCAGATAGCAGGATACTTGAAGGGGAGATTACATGCAGGGACAGCTACTGGTAATGATGTGCCAACAGCAGTTTTTCCCAAACTTACAGATGTGGGAAACACAGATAATTTTAATATTTACACAGCACAGAGGACAAACTGTAAGGGACTTACATTGTTATATAAACTTGACTAAATATTTAAAATGTGACCTATTATAGTTAGGATAAGATATAATATTACATTATTATTAAATACTGAATTTACATATACTTCCAAAAGTTATTTTCAAAAATTTTAATTAGAATCTGAAAGAGTCACCCTGAGCATTTCTCCATATCAAGTTTTTCACATAATATTCTTGTATAATAATGCAATCGTGATCACTTGAAATTTTTGAAAATTTTAATTTACAAGAATATGGTTTTCATGAAGAAAATGTATAAATGACTTTATTTAATTTTTAAAATATTTTATTTATTATTTATTTGAGAGAAAGTGAGAGAGAGAGCATGAGCAGGGGGGAGAAGGAGAAGCAGGATCCCCGCTGAGCAGGGAGCCCAAGGAGGGCTGGATCCCAGGACTCCAAGATCATGCATGACCTGAGCCAAAGGCAGACACTTAACTGACTGAGCCGCTTGGATGGCCCTATAAATGATTTTATCACTCAACCCAAATGTGGGGCATAGCCTATACTGCCACTCCATGGGCGGGCATGGACAACAAGCTTGCCTGACCACAGAGCACAGACTGCAGTCCCATTTGACTGTAGAATAGCTGACAGCCCCATCTAAGTGGGAATCTTAGCCAGCAGCATTGCCCAAGAGTGGAACCCAGCCTATAGCCCCACTCAGTTGTAGGGCATAGCCTGTAGTCCCTCTGTCCCCAATTACAAAGCACAGCAGGGGGGCCAACTCAACCAAGTCGCGGTTATGGAACTCAGTCAGTGGCCCTGCCTGAGCATACTGCCCAGCCAGCAGTCCCACATGACTAGGGAGCACAGCATGAGATGACCCCCTCCAACTCTCAGTCCTCACAATAAGGGCAGCAGCCTTATAGTAACGCCTCCCAGCTGTAGGTACCACCTGCCTTCAGATGCTATCAGCTGGCCAGCTCAGAACCCCAGGCTGGGAGAACTACTGAAGTTTTTTTCCTGCCAGAGGGAACTGGAAAAGCCTGGAAGAGGAGAGTGCTTCCTTAATGCATAGATATAAAAGCAAGGATAAAAGGATCATGAAGAATCACATTAATATGACACCATCAAAGGAAAGTAAAAACTCCAATAACAGACTGTAAAATTAAAAAAAAATCTGTGAACTGACTGATAAATAATTAGGAATAATCTTCTTTAAAATATTCAGTGAACTATAAGATAGACAACTAAAAAAATAGAAAAACAATATACGAACAAAATAAGTAGTTCAACAAAAAAATAGAAACCACAACACATACAAACAAAAACAGAAATCTTAGAACTAAAGAGTTCAAGGGCTGAAATGAAAAATTCATCAGAAACCTTGCAGGGCAGGGGCGCCTGGGTGGCTCAGTTGGTTAAGCAACCACCTTTGGCTCAGGTCATGATCCTGGAGTCCCGGGATCGAGTCCCACGTCGGGCTCCCAGCTCCATGGGGAGTCCACTTCTCACTCTGACCCTCTCCCCTCTCATGCTCTCTCTCACTCTCTTTCCTAATAAATAAATAAAATCTTTAAAAAAAAAAAAAAGAAACTTTGTAGGGCAGGGAAAGTAGGATAGTGTATTCGAATTTCTAGGAAAACAAAACAAAAACAAAACAACAAAACAAAACCAAAACATCCCAAACTGCCAACCAACAATAATATCCCTGACAAAGTTGTCCTTCAGAAATGAAAGTGTGATAAAGACATTGCAAGCAAAACAATGCTTTGGAAGTAGTTCACCACTAGATTTGCCTTACAAGAAACACAAAAGGGAGTTCTTCAAACTCGAATGAAAGAGTTCTGATATCTTAAGACCTATGGATGTATAAAACTAACTGGTAAAGGCAAATGTACAGCAAAATCAGATACTGTGATGTAATGTTAGTGTGTAAATCACTTTCACCTCTAGTTTAAAAGTTAAAAACAAATGCATTAAAAATAACTATAGCTCCCATGTTTGGATGCTTGAAATATCAAAATTCTTTAGAAAAATAATGAATTTATTTATTGTATAGTATTCCTTCAAACTTCTCCATTGGAATTAGCGACAGAATTTCCTGTACATTTTTTTAATTTTAAGAGCCTACCTTAGTATTTTCCTCACAATTAAAAAATGCACAGGAAATGCTAAGGTAGCCCTTCCGTCTTGATGTGGACACTTAGCACTCCTCACCCTGTATCCCTTCACCTCTTCCACAATAAAATAAACTTAGCATTTGACACATTTCTTTTGGTTCATCATTAATCTTTCCATTTTTGTCTTTCCTGGTGACTAGAAATGCTTACCAGGCTAACTTCTGACCATCAAAAGATATGACTAACAACAATTAGTACTTAATATAGGCATTGTCTTTAAAATAATTGGCTTCTTACTCTTCTGGCCCCTGGTATCTTTACTCTTGGCTGAGGAATGACAAAAAGTGAAGCAGCCACTCTGGGCATACAGATAGAAGCCAGATGTTGAGAGTGATCAAGCTCCAAAGTTGTTGTCCTTGTAATCATTAGTATGTATCAAGCAAATTTCATTTGTCAACATCTTTTCTATTTCTCACAATAAAAATAATGTAGAAAGCTTCCATACATTTTACTTTATCCGGCAGTGTTCCACTAGAATTTGATGTATTAGCCCAAACCAGGCTCTATATTCAAAGATATATTACGGGGAATCAAGAGCTCGGTTCTACATTTGAAGGTGTCACTGTAAAAGGCAGGCAATTTTTGGAGCTTATTTTATCCATCATCAGTTATTAGCCCAATTTGAGGCCTTAATCAGAGATTTATTTTTAGTTAATACAATGAAGTTGTGCTGTTTACAGATTATTTCCATGTATTATTTTAGTTTTTTAAAGTGATACCTTCATTTAATCCTTTATACTTCATTAGTTTTTATATTTTCACAGGGACTATGAAATCAAAACCATTAAGAAACATGCTTTGATTAAAATGCATAAAACACTTGATAGCGGTTATGAGTGAATTCAATTTGCCATTTACACAAATAAATTTCGTTAAGTTAAACCTACCACATTATTTAAAAAGAAAAAAAAAAAAACAAGGAAAAAAACCAAGTAGCTAATTTCTAATTTCCAAAACATTCAGCAATGCATACATTTTATTTCAATCAACTGCATCATGGTAGTGCAACATAATCAGATATTTCAAAATCCTTGTGCCATGTTCAACCATATGCAGTATTGATTAAGGAGTTATGTTCTTGTTTTATCAAGCAGTGATTTGGTTTAGTCTGGAAGAGGGACAAATTATTCAAATTAGATCTTCTCAATTCAAAGTATATTAGACACAGATGAAAATGGAGGGAGTGGGGGTTGTAGGCTTCACCCTATCTACAGATGTGAAATAAGAATACTGTATGCAAGGCATTTGGCTATTTGTAGTTCAATAATTCTTTAGATTATTTGATTTATTAATTGTAGGTAGACAAACTTTGTATTAGGGATTATAGGAAAGCTAGTCTTTTTCCAGAACAGCCCATTTTTGGTCCAATGTGTGGCTTCTAATGACTGATCTGAAATCATGTCAGGATCAATGTGCTTATTTTAGCCTATATCAAGAGCAGATGCTGATTAGTTATAAGAGGAATATACATTTTAGGACACAGACTGTTTTTACCAGTTTGCTATTTAACAAAAGCCTCATTTAAGGTGGTCAAAGGGAATGAAATATTTTAAAAGGGACTTTTTTTTGGAATTTTGACCAAATACTGGATCTAAATTTAAGCTAAGAAATATAACAAGGGCCCTTGCATAGTGTAATGTTGGCAAAAATTCCTTTGGGTTTTAAGATATTCTTCTATTTTCTAAAATTGAAATATCTTATAATTTTACAATGAACATATCTTTGTTCTGAAAATTAATTGCTGTTGCCACATTAACATAGTAACGGATAGCTCTCTAAACAGATTGCTAAAAATAATCACTTGTCTATTTGGGGGCACTTTTCCCCCAAAACATAATTACTAGAAAAAAAATAATGTATTTCTTAACATGTAAAATAAAAATTTAATCATTGTATTCTGATAATAAAAGAATAGCAAATACAATAAATTTTTTGGGAAATCAGTTATCAGCTAACTTAGTGTTTAGATGAGCACACAAAATCCTAAAGAGGGTCCTTTTGTCTACAACTGACTCACTGATGAATAGATAACCTAAAGCTAGAACTTATCACTCTTTAGTCCCAGAGCACATTCATACCTACCTCTTATAGAGTCATGCTGTTCAAACCATAACACAAGAAAAATCCCATCACATTTGCTGAGGTTCTTCAAATAATGTATAAAGAAATATAGAAAAATATTTTATTTAAAAACAATGGGAAAATTCGTTGTTTTCTATGTTGACTCTCCAACCAGCAGATACCAGTTGATCATTAGTTTCCTTTTCAACATTTTATCAACTGAAACTTAGAAAATTCTAGTGATATGTCCCTGCTGTGAAAATAGCCAAAATTTTGTGTTGTCAATAAATAATCAAAATACTTTTTCTGAAAACCTCAAAGATAATATATTACTGAAGGAAACTAAATTCTATCAGACCTCAAACATTTATAAAATGCAGAATGTAAATTTTATGTAAAATTTCATATGTAAAAGTTTAACTACTTAAAAATTTAACCACTTAAACTTTTCAAATAAGACATAATTGTAATATATTGAACAAGAGTGGTGAAAGTGGGCATCCTTGACGCCCAGAGCAATCTATACTTTCAATGCCATCCTGATCAAAATTCCACCAGTTTTTTTCAAAGAGCTGGAACAAACAATCCTAAAATTTGTATGGAACCAGAAAAGACCCCGAATTGCTAAGGAAATGTTGAAAAGGAAAAACAAAGCTGGGGGCATCACATTGCCTGATTTCAAACTTTACTACAAAGCTGTAATCACCAAGACAGCATGGTACTGGCTCAAAAACAGATACGTAGACCAGTGGAACAGAATAGAGAGCCTAGAGATGGACCCGCAACTCTATGGTCAAATCATCTTTGACAAAACAGGCAAAAATATCCAGTGGAAAAAAGACAGTCTCTTCAATAAATGGTGCTGGAAAAATTGGACAGCTATATGTAGAAGAATGAAACTTGACCATTCTCTTATACCATACACGAAGATAAACTCGAAATGGATAAAAGACCTCAACGTGAGGCAGGAATCTATCAAAACCCTAGAGGAGAACATAGGCA